>CM062817.1:65392075-66137812 GCA_031772625.1 Pinus tabuliformis | reverse complement strand
ATAAATAGATTAGGGGTGCAGAGGAGGAATTCCTGCGCTAATAACTTCAAAACTAGATTTATCAGAGAGATATTTAATAAAGGATTCTCTTGAAGCTAGACAGTGATACAATCTAAGGCGATGTCGATTCACGATCAAAGGACTATGTGCCTCATCAATTGTTATAATTCTATTAGTCCCATTATCGAATACCGTGTCAACTTCATATGGTCCCATCCACCTGGAGAAGAGTTTTCCCTTAAAATCCTTGAACCAAGAATCATAGAGTAATGCCCAATCTCCTCTTTGAAAAACCTTTTTCTTAATGAATTTATCATGCCATTTAGTTCGTTGTTGCTAGATTGTAGCAGTATTCTGGATAGTTACCAAACGAATTTCATCTAGCTCATAATTCAACTCTTCCAGTTGGTGTTTATGGGATTCTGAAAGATCTAAACTTACTTCAAGGGTTGTCCTAAGCATCTTAATTTCAAATTCCAATGGAAACAAAGGGGATTTCCCATAAACAAGCTCATATGGTGAAAACCCTAGTGTGTTCCGCCATGTTGTTCTATACGCCCACAATGCCTCAGGAAGCTTTTCAGACCAATTCTGGAAATGGTTCACTACAATATTTGTAAGAATATACTCTAGTACCTTGTTTTTGCTTTTGACTTGACCATTCACCTGAGGGTGATATGGAGATGTTACCCTATGCTTGATTCCATAGTTTTTCATAGGTCATCCTCTCAGATGTGATGTAAATTGTGCCCCTCCATATGAAACTATCTCTTTAGGAGCTTTGTACCGTGCAATAATTTCTTCAAATATAAAGTTTGAGACAACCTATTATGTTGCTTTCATAACATCCTTGGCCTCTACCCACATTGCCACCTAATTTGTGCAAATCATAATGTGAACTTTCTCCTGTGAAGGCGGATTAAAAGGACCAATGAAATCGGCCCATTTTTCAAAGGGATCAAGAGCTAGTTGGGGCTGTAATGGAATTTCATCTTCCTGACTAGGTTGACCCATTTGTTGGCAACTATCACACCCTCTAACATATTTCCTTGCATCACGAAAAATAGAAGGCCAATAGCATCTCATTTGTAACAACTTATGACCAGTCCACTTACCTACAAAATGTCCCCAACACGGACCATCATGAATGGCTTTCAGGACATCGTAGATGTCATCTCCACCTATGCAGCGCCAGATTTGCTTATCAGATCCTATGTAAAAGATATATCGCTCTATCCATGAATAACGAGCACTATTATGGATAATCCTTCGTTGTTCTCTGAAAGGCAAGTGTTGAGGCACCTTTCTTGTAGCAAGATAGTTAGAAATATATGCATACAAAGGAGTGTGAGTAGAAATTGAAAAAATATGTTCATCAGAAAAATTATCCTCTACAGTTGTACCTTCAACACTAGTATCCATCCTAGATAGGAAATCTGTAACTACATTTTCTTTCCTTGGTTTATCTACAATAGTAATATCAAATTCTTGAATTAACTGTAACCATCTTGTAACGTGACTAGGGGTTATGGGTTTGTTCATCAGATACCTGATAGTTGTATGAACAGTGTGCATGAAAGTAGCATACCCTATGATATAATGCCGAAATTTATTTATAGCATAAATGACAACCAAGAACTCATTTTCAATTACTGTATAGTTTAATTCAGAAGGGGTTAAATTCTTGTTGACATAGTAAATTGCATACGGTTTCTTGTCCTCCTGTTGCACCAAAACCACCCCTACTATTGTTTGAGAATCATTAGTAGATATGTGAAACAGGAGTTTCCAGTCAGGGCTGCGTAATATCAGATCCTTGTAGACTAGTTCTTTGATTTCTATAAAATTTGCTTCACATTCACCTGTCCACACAAATTTTGCATCCTTAGGTCGCAATTGAAAAAGTGAGAATGCTATTTTACAAAAAAATTCTATGAAACGCTTATAATAGCTAGCATAACCAATAAATTTTCATACCTATGTCGGTGTCTTAGGCATAGGAAATTTTAAGATTACCTCTACCTTCTCATGATCAACCCGAATTCCTGCAGCTGAAAGCGAGTGTCCCAACATTGTTCCTTCTTTAATAATCATATAAAATTTGACTGTACTAAGAGAAACATGTGCTTTCTTGCATATTTCAAGTACTTTCTCTAAGTTTTTCAAAGCTTCTATAAAGGAATCCCCATATGGGGTGAAGTCGTCCATATAAATCTCAACACTATCATTAACTAGATCAAAAAAAATTCCTAATATTTCCCTTTGAAAGGTAGCAGATGTGTTGCAAAGGCCAAATGGAAGGAATAGGTAGGCAAAGGTTCCCCAAAGGGCATGTGAAGGTAGTTTTGTCTTTATCCTCAGGAGCTATTTGTATCTGATTGTATCTGCTAAATCCATCCAAAAAGGAGAAAAACTCCTTCGCGGCTAATGTATCAAGGACTTGGTCAATAAAGGGTAAGGGAAAATGGTCTTTTTGAGTTTCTTTGTTTAGTTCCATGTAATCAACGCAAATCTGCCACTTTCCATTTTTCTTAGGAACAATTACCAGTGGGGAAACCAATTGACTGTCTGATATCAGATAAACAAAACCCACATCTAATGGCTTCTATAATTCATGTTTGACAATGTTTTTTAAGGAAAGATTCATTCTTCTATGTGGCTTCTTAATAGGTCGACATTCCTATTTAATGTATATATGATGAGTACATAAATCAACAGGGATGCCTTTGATATCGATATACTCCCAAGAAAAAGATTCTTTATGCTCCCGAAGGATTTTCAACAACTATTCGGATTGGGAATGTGAAATGTCAGGATTAATATTCAATGTTTTCCCTAGTTCAATTTCTACAGGAGCACTATTACGAGGTACAATTCTAGGAATGTTTTATACTTTTGTTTCTAGTTCAATATCTTCCTGAACATTGTAGCTCATGACAGTTTCTAACAGCTAACAATTTGAATCAGAAACGGAGTCAGGATTTCTGAGAAAGGTGCTAATGGCATTGTCTTCCATTTCATGTTTAAATAGAGAGCCTGGCTAATGGTAAGGATGGGTCTAACTTCTTCACTCTCAGATTCAGGCCCTTTTGTAGGTAGATACTTTTGTATCAAGCTAAATCTAGGTTCATTTAATGAACTTGGTTCTGCATGGGGGTAAAGGATAAGGTTATATGTAACTTCCCCATTGGATATTACCATGTTTCTAGACTAACACCCAATGTAATCATTTGCAGTTGTGAGGCAAGGTCTTCCTAAAATCAAAGGATGACCACCGACTGGGGATTTGGTATGTAAAACCAAAAGGTCAACGAGGTACTAGCATGAGTCTACCAAAATAGTGATATCTTCCATCTTCCCTACTGGTCTAATAGTAGACAGATCTGCCAATTCTAGGACGGTGGGAGTTGGTTTAAGGTTCTGCAGACCCAAGGTGATCATAGTTGCAGAGGTTATAACATTAATCAATTCCCCCAAATCTACCAGTACATTTGGGATATCCACCCCCTTAATATGCACTGTCAGAATAGGATTCCCAGGATCCCCATATTTGACAGGTATGGATTTACCCATCATTTTATCTGATAATTTACCCATAACATGAATAGTAAGTGGGTCCTTTGGTTTCCTGCCAGGTTTCTTAGAACAATATTCTTTAATTGTATTAGCATAAATTGGTACATCCTTCATAGCCTGAAGTAACGGAATTTTAACGAATAAATTCTGCAATTCCCCTAAAAAGTCAAATTCAATATGAGGACTTTGTTTGCTCAAAGATAATCTTTCCGCATAAGGTGGACCACTCTGACATCCTCTAGTAACAATAGTTTGTGAAGGGGTTTTTTTCTTTATAGGCATCTGTGTTGGCTCATCCCCTATCTTTCTTTGTTCTAGTTCTGAGACTTCATCATCGATATGCTCAACAATTATAGGTGAAGTTTGAGTATTGACCATCCGACCAGATCGAAGATTTAATTCATTACATTCCATAGTGCCAATACTATATGCCGGGAGGTTAAGTGTCTCAAACTATTGAGCCCCTCTGTTATTTGGATTTGGATTGGGTTGGACAAGAAGTTGAGGATGAAGAGGAATATTATTAGTGGGTGCATTAGCAGGTGATTATAGCTGTTGTTGTGGCATAGTTTGGGAGAATTGTCCTGAAGGAGGAGGAGGTCCATGCCAGTTCTAGGACCATGAAGAATTTGGACCAGATTGAGGATACCAGGGTTTCCAGGGAATCAATATTGGTAAGACTACGACCAAGAAGGTGAAAAAGGTATACACTGCTGACCAAAATTCATATTATTAAAATGTTGACTTGAGGCATACCTTGATTCATGTTCGGCGGTCGTGGTCGCCATGGTTTCCTTGATCCCATAAAATAAAGTTGATCTACTTCTTCATTTGTTCCCTGAAAGACTTCCTTCAATCTAGGAAGAGATGGGAAATTTCTAGTGGAATGACTCTGTTCACATATCGCACAAGTCTCCACAAAATTTAATGGACATTCCTTCAACGGATGCTTCTTCCTGCATTGAGGGAAGAAAATAGACATAGCCTTCTTTGCTTCCATATGCTTCTACATTTCCTGCAACATGTCTAGCTGCGATGATAATGTGCTCAGGATATCGGTTCTCAGGTTGTCCAGCAGATTCCCAATTTCAGCCTTTGTAACTCCACCACTAGATGTTTTGAGAGTTCGGATTCCCTGCCTCTGTCTCGCAACCCCTCGTGAACACTTGATGCATAATTCACATATGGTATCAAATTCTTCCTTTGATATATATCCTTTCCCTACTATGTTCAATAGCTCCAGAGATTCTTCCCTCAGTGCTTTGAGAGAATTTATCTTCAAGATATTCTTATCCAGGTCTCTATGGCCTGATCTCTGCAAACTATATTGAAAATGTTCCACAAAATCTTCCATATTCTCATCCTCTTTCTGCATAATCTTAAAAATTTATTCTTTTACATCCTGGGATTTGCAGCAGTCATGATATTTCTCGAGGAAAATCGTCTTCATATCATCCCATGTAGCAATATATTTTCCTCTTAAACCCATAAACCATCTCAAAGTTGTGCCCTTCAAATTATCGGGGAATATCTTCAATTTCTGAGCATCAGAAATGCAATCATACCCACGACAAACAACGTCGAATTCAAAAGGAATTTGTCTAGATCTTCGAAAGTAAGACCATGGAAATTAGGTAGAGTTGTCAAAGGAATAAGCTTCATAGGGGCATCACCTCTGATATCTCCAATTGGGAAAATCGAAGAAGTTACAGGAGCCATGAATATATGCCAATACCCAATTGGAATTTCAATAGGTTCTAGCTCTGGTTGTCCTATAACAGGTGATGGAAGTTGTTTAACAACACTCCCTTGATCAAATGGTGCCAAGAATTCCCTCAAATCTTCTTCCTCTAGACTTGCAATATGCAGTTCCTCAGATCCTCTGCTTGCTACTTCTTCTTCCCCGAATTGCACTTCTGCTATTGGAGGAGGTTCTGGTTGTGAAACTAATTGTCCTCTAGACCTCATATGATATCTTACCCTAGAAGCAACTCATGACGATGCTCCAAACCTGAAGCAGGATAAGAACTTCCCTCCCCAGGACGAGAGAGTGGCCGCTAAAGAAAACGATATAAAGAAAATAAACAAATCACAAAAATCAAGCTCAGGACCTTAAACAGGGCAAAAAATAAAACTTCCCTTCCCAGGATGAGATAGGAATACTTATGAAAGAAGAACAAAGAAATCTAATGCTCCAGACCTAGTGTAAGGTGATAAAAACTTCCTTCCTCAAGACGAGAGAATAATCCTACAAAAAGACAAGAAAACCAAGAAACCAAACAACCAAATGATTTAATACTCAGGACCTGGAGCAAGGTGTAAGCTTCCTTCCCCAGGACGAGAAATCAGTCCTATGGTCAATACTAGTTGTACTTTCACGCATTTGATAGCCTCCCTAGAAACGATGCCAAAATGTTGGTGTCCAAGTATGAATTATGCAATTCACCCAATCCACATTTAATTATAAACCCAGGATTCTACCCGTTGTTTCAAGACTATCGTGCACTGTATGTGCAAGCCACAGTTTCCCTACCCAACAATGAACATTAATTATAAATTCATCAATGTGTAACAGAAATAAATATTGTAACAACAAATAAGAGTAATAACAAGTAATAATTGTAACAACAATAAGAGTAACAACAATTAGGACTCACAACAACACACTAATAAACATTCACATCAATAATAAACTCACAGAAATAAACCTAACACACATCTAATCCAATAGCACCTAGTCAGAAGAGTGGGCCCAACTTCGTGATCAGGGTTGTGGCGAGATCAATGAATCACGATATGCTCAGAAGATCAAACTATCATTAATTAAAGAAATATTACAAGTATGTTGTTACAAACTCAAATTTAGAGTATTTCTCCTGTAACCTTAACGAATCTTAACAGCTATGGCTTTTACAACCTACAAATCTAATTTATTACAATTTGTCAATAATACAACTCCTAGAATTAGGGCATTGTCTGCCTTTAATTACATGGTGGTTTTCAGAACGAAACATAATGTAAAAGATAGCAGTGTTTCATTTGAAAGATTGATTCACCGTTGCAGCCAATATCCAAGGATAACACCGCCAGCTTTGACAGTATCATCCAGTAAATCACGGTCCTCATCATTCTCCCTTAAAATGTGTAGAAATAACTGAATTAGCAAGCCACTTAGGTAATAATCCCCTACAACTATGCTTCATTGACCAATAGTCCATAAAGACATGACAAGAGGTATACCTATGCATTTTAAGATATCGATTAACCACTATTGGCATGAAATGGATAAAAAGAATAGGGTAAAAGGGTGAGTAAAAGTATGCGAATCTAGCCACCAACACTCACTCTCAAGCAAGTTCGATATCTCAAGAAGAGCTAGAGAAGTGTGAAGTCTGTTGACAGGAGGAAAAAATAAGTGCGAGTTTTGGGGAGTCTCTAGAGAAGAAGAAAATCAAACTTTTGGTGCCTCTCTCTCTCTGTTTCCTGGTCTAGGTTGGGAGATCGAAGTCTCCTAAAATTTCATTGTTGTCGTAAGTTGCATTTTGCCGGAAGTTGCTGCCTAGTTGAAGTTGCTGGAAGGGGTCGAAGATCTTGGAGGCTGACATGGTGTGGAGGTAAAGTTTGGTCTTTATTTAAGGTAAAGAGTCTCAAAGAATATTATTGAACGAAAGAATTATATTGACTGGGTTTTCCCCTTGAGGGGATTTTTTCCCTGGCATGTTCCTATATCTTGTGTCTCTTGTTTTGTGATCTTCATATATGTATAATTTCTTGATGAAAGATAAGATAATAAAGAAGTAAAAGAAGCTATCACACTCACAAGTAATTATAAATAAAATAAATTTCTTTCTTCACAAATAAAGCCCAAGAAGGGTCTTCTACATTATGACATGGATAAGGACTCTTTACATATACCATAGAAGTCTTCAATGGAGACTTTGACCTAAAAACAATTGACCCAAGCATAAAACCCATGCTTTAATAAGTCAATTTATTTAATAATAAAATTTTTTTTTCTTTCTTTTGGAAAATACATTACATCATGACACAAATACAATTATGAAGACTAACACTAGTTACATTCTTAAATAGGTATAAATTATTTCTCAACTTCCTTCAAAGAAAATTCTCATGTAGCCCAAGGGTTAGCTCAATTGGTTCAGTCCCCGTCGTTAAAGCACCTTTACTATTGAGCAGTCACAGGTTCAATTTTCTCAACAATCTCGGGGTTAGGCTATGTGGTTGAGTTGACAGGAACCTGGTACAAATATTTTATGGACATAGCAGTCACCGATCTCTGAGGTTTGTGAACCACAAAGAAAAAAAGAAGACTCTCATGCCATTATAGCTGAGGTAATAAAATTATCAAAATATTTTCCAAGATTTTTTAGTCCTAAAGACAATAAAGATTTGATGGAGGAAGTGGGAAAATAAGAGTTTCTTATTTGTCTCCAAAGTTTCTATAGGACAAAAGTTGAGGGCCATATAGCCTCCCAATGGAATTCGTTTTAGGTTTCTTTGATTTTCTAGGATATTATTTAATAATGGTGGTAGAAGTAACTAGAACAAATGAGAAGGTTTTAGGAGCCTTTATAACCAAATTTATTGCTCTTATCCCAAAGGATGGAAATAGAACATCCTTTTGGTAATTCAAGCCAATATCCCTATGCAATTCTATAAATAAAACCTTCTCCAAGGTGATTGCAAGAAGACTGAAAATAATCTTGTCATGAAAAATATCAAGAGAACAATCTAGACATTTAGAGGGAAGAAAAATTCATGAGTTTATATGGATCACTCAAGAAGGTCCACAAACAATTAAAATTAGGACTCAAAGGTTAATGGCCATCAAAGTGGACCTCTCCAATGCTTATGATCGAGTAAGCTAGTTATATCTCAAGATTGTCCTTATTCATGGGGCTTTTTGTAATCAATTTGTAAGATGGATGATGAACGACATCACTTTTCCATGTTTTTTTGTTTTAATAAATGGGGAAACATCATAAATTTCCTTAGTCCTAGAAGAGCCTTAGACAAGGATGCCCCCTTCCCCCCCTCCTTTTTCTTCTATTTTTCTGAAGGATTGATTAAGATCTAAGGAGGTTGTAGACAATGGTAGTTTCAAAGGAGTTTGAATAAGAACTTCATATAATATCACTCATTTACTATTTGTGGATGAAATCTTGATTTTCTAATAAGGATATAAAAAGATAATTGAAAATTTTAGAGACATTATGGCACTATTTTGCAAAGCAATGAACATGACATAAATATTTTAAAATTAACAATTTCAATGTGGGGATTTTCATAAAAGGAGAAAAACTTTGTTTCATAAATGATTCCTTACCAATGTGTAGACATAGAACAAGGATGGAATGCCTAGGTTTTTACCTAAAACCAAATATGTACAAAAATGAAGACTCACAATGTATGAGGGATAATTGGTTAATTTATGGTGCAATAGATGAATATCCCATGGAGGGAGGCAATAGATGACTATCCCATGGAGGGAGGCTATTTTTTATCAAATTGGTACTAGAAGCAACTAAATTATACATGATGTCCATTGCATGAATATCAAAAAGAATACATTAAATTATTAGAAGGTTATGTTATAGGTTCCTTTGATGGGGAAATACAAAAAAATGGGGTATTTCCCTTACATAAAGGAAGAAGCTAACATTTCCAAAGGCAAAGGTTGATTAGGGCTTGAAGAATCATTTTTTTCTTCTCAAAATCCATAGAATAAAAAAACTCCTGAGAGTGTAGAGGAACGGATTGGAAATTCAAATAATTAATTACATAATACCTTAAATGTGTGAAAACAATACTTTCTCTTTGTATTTGGTGGGAAATTAGTTTACACCCTTGGCTTGGTAGAAATTGTAGGCATAGGTTATCACACCAGCTGGCATATAAGTTATGAAATAAAAAAAAATATTATATGTTATGATAGGTTGTGAACCACGACAAGGCAAGAACATAGAACCAACCTTGGTTGTCTTGGAGGGACTTAGTAATTTGGAAAGAAAATGAAAGGGAATGGTATATATACACACATTTACTTTAAAAAATAGCAATGTTAGAACTAGAGAGGAGGAAGGCCAATTAGATTAGTATATAATCCAATTAGGATATTATGTACCAAAATTACGATAGGATGCTCCTGTTAAGGAGGATATATAAGGTATATATGCTTAGTGGTAAGAATGTGTATGGAAACTTAAGATCCCTCAAAATAAAAATCCTTCATGTAATTTATCTTGAAAAAAATGGCTCCTGCCTGAGATATTTTGCAAAAAAATACTTTTATTGGGCATGGATGCTGTAGTTTATGCCACTAGGAAGAAGAGACAAATGCTCATCTCTTCATGATCTGTGCTTTTATGTTATAAGTTTACTAAAAAACTGAAAAGTTTAACATGAACCAAAATTTTTGGCTAGGAGTAAGAATTGACGTGGATTTTTAGATTTGGTATGAAAACAAGGCCTTAAAGCATGTTAGAGATTTACCCTTAAAACTACATGGGGAGTTTGGATTTCTTGGAATTTAAAATCTCAAAATAAACTTCATTTTCATAGATCCAAAGAAATGGAAATTAAAAAGTCCATTCATTGGGTTTTCTTAGATGCAGCGTCACAAGAAACTCCATCTAGGGGTGGAGCAAGTGTAATACTATTTATAACCCCTACACACAACATTGCTTTCAACATTCCATTTAAAGCAAGAATTTTCCAAGAAACCAATATTTTTTCTTAACTAATGGAACTAAATTTGTTCCTAATACTAGGTCATGAGGTTGGAGTCTCAAAGATTTAAATCTTTGGAAATTATTTGCTAGTTATTCAATGTATGCAAAAGGAAAATGCTCTTATAAGCTTCACATTACAACCTCTTTATAATGATATTTAGTTTATTATATTAGCCTTCTCACACAATTCCATTTCTCATATCTATGGGGATAGAAACATGATTATAGATGGGCTTTTGTGAGATGGGACAAAATTTTAATGTGGAACTTGGTTGGCCTCCTAATAGTTGAAGGGAACTGTCTCCAAATATACTCATGATATATGGCTCTAAAGATGTTTTCTATTTTTATTTTATACCTTTTCCATATATAAATATCGGATAATTCCATTTCGAACAATCATTAGGAATACGACTTTGTAAAAAAAAAATTGAGTTGTTGAATGAAAGCTATTTTCAATCAGTTAAAAGAAGTTATGAAACTTTTAAAAGATATAGTTATTCAATAAGTTGATAAACTTCAATAATATTTTCCATATCAAACTAAGGCTATAATAATATTTTTTTAGAAATGTTGCAAGCATTGCAACATTGTAATTCTACATTAATAAAGTTATATACCTTTTCCATCCAAAAAACTTAGATTATCTCTAAGGATACTTTATAATGAACTACATTACTATGAAAATGATAATTACCCTCCCACTTACCAACTTTGGTAGTAAATAATTAGTAACGCACTAGGTTAGTAAGTAATATGTTAATGTTATAATTATGCTACATTACTATAATACAAATGTAATGTATGACTTTGAAATGACATGCACAACCTTAAAAATGGAAATCGTGACTTCCTTGGGTTGACCTTTCTATATGTTTGGCCTCTATACATTATTTTTCTAATTGTATTTTTCCTTGTTGTATCCGTTTGTATTTTTTTTGCATAGATATATACAAAGGATGCAAATTCTATAAACCAACTTAGATTCATATAACACTGGATCTATCATGCATCGAGAGGGATAAAATCCCTCAAGGTGCAAACCTTCTTTTTGGAGTGTAGAACTTGAAGAAAGGTTTGCACCTTGAGGGGTTTGATCCCTCTCGGCGCATGATAGATTTAGTGTTAGATGGATCTAAGCTGATTTTAGTTGAGGGCAGCAATCTCACATTTTTAGATTATCATTATTATGTATATGTTTGAGATTAACTTCAAAATTGACATTACGTTCTCTTTGCTTGGCACGACCATATCATTCTCTTCTTTAATTTAGCTTGTGTTTCTTGCATTGAATGGTTTGTAAAACTTTGTTTGGATGCTTTGAGTGGTTTATGTGTTTATGTGTTTGGATTTGGATGATAATATTTTTGAATGTTACAGTTGTTGTGCTATATTTTTTATGTGTATGTAATTGTCTATTAGTAATTAGTTGGTGATGAAGAAGGGAGACAATCTTGTCATAGATTGCAGTAGGATTGATACTGCACATCTATTTCATTTAATTTTAGGTATCACAACTTCTGACAACTAATTAATTCTCAATAGTGTCGCTCCAGGTATTACTAAATATATCTTAAAGAGTAGTTTTAATAATTTATTGCGTCAAGATTACTCTTGAAATAAAATAAAATAAATTGCTAATGTTTGAAGTAATTTATTTCCTTCAAGAATATTTTGATGATTTTTTATCTATAGTCTATTCAACAAAATTAAGAAATAATGTATTTTTTATTTTTTTTAACGAGTGGCTAGAATTATAAAATCTTTACATTATTTATTTCTCCAAAACAATTATCACATCTCCTTCAAGAATATTTTGTTTTTTTTAATGTTTATAAATATATTTTTTCCTCTTATAAATGATATGAATACATTATTATATGCAATTATCTATTAGCAATTAGTTGGTGATGTAGAATGGAGACGATCTTATCAACGATTAATTTGTAGTTTGTAGGAGGATTGATTCTGCACATATATTTCATTTTAATTCTAGCTGGTGCCGGTTCATAGGAGGGGGCAACTCGGGATGGTTTTCACTTTAAGTGGATCGGCATCCCTTCTAAGAGATGATGAATCCAAGTAGGCACCTAGCCGTGATGCAGAAGACGCACTTGAGTATCACAACTTTTGAAAACTAATTAATTCTTAATATTTTCCTTTCAGGTATTACTATATATATTGAAAATACTTTTTCTTAATAATCTACAATGTCAATATTAACAACATCTAATGCATCTAACGTAAGCAATCAAATAAGATTACAAAACAACATCTACACTGAAATCAATGCATCAAATGCAAGCAATCAAATGAGATTAGAAATCAACATCTACACTAAAATCAATGCATACAGTGAAAGCAATCAAATAGGATTAGAAATCCAAATCTACACTGAAATAAATGCATCTAGTGCAAGCAATAAAAAATGATTAGAAATGAACATCTACATTGAAATCAATGAATCTAGAGCAAGCAATCAAATAGGATTAGAATTCAACATCTACACTGAAATCAATGCATCTAGTGCAAGCAATTGAATAGAATTCTAAGAAAACATCATCTACATTGAAATCAATGCATGTAGTGCAAGAATTATTCTTCCCTGTCTCTCCCTTCCATCTAATCTTGAAAAATATTTTTAATAATTTACAGTCTCAAGATTAACAACACCCAATCCATTTATTGTGAGCAATCAAATAAGGTTAGAAAAAACATTTACACTGAAATTAAATCTTCTAATGCAAGCAATCAAATAAGATTAGAAACAAAAATCTACACTGAAATCAATGCATCTAGTGCAAGAAATCAAATATAAATAGAAATCAACATCTACATTGAAATCAATGCATCTAGTCAAAGCAATCAAATAGGATTAGAAATCATCATCTACACTAAAATCAATGCATCTAGAGCAAGCAATCAAATAGGATTAGAAATAATCATCCACGCTAAAATCAATGCATCTAGTGAAAATAATAAAATATAATTAAAAATCAACATCTACACTAAAATCAATGCACCTAGTGCAAGCAATGAAATAGGATTAAAAGTCATCATCTACACTGAAATTAATGCATCTTGTGCAAGAAATATTCTTCCCTCTCTTCCCCCTCCGTCTATATCTATATCTTCCTTTATCTCTCCTCCTTTGTATCTTTATCTCACCTCCCCCCAAAACACACACACACTCTCTGTCCATATATATCTATCTCTCCCTCCCTCCCTCTCTCTATCTCTCTCTTCTTCCCTCTCTTCACCTCCCATCTATATCTCTATCTCCCTTTGCCTCTCCTTTGTCTCTCTATATCACTCTCAAATCATATATACTCTTTCTCCATATCTATCTATCTCTCCCTCCCTCTTACTCTCCCTATCCCTCTCTCCCCCTTCTATTTATCTTCCCTCCATCTCTCCTCTCTCCCTCTCTCTCTGCCTTATCACTCCCTCTCTCTCTCTCTCCACTTTTCTATCTTTATGTATTTCTTCTTACCTACCTCTCTCTCTCCCTCCCTCTCTCCTCTTTGTCATGTCCTCTCTCTCTTCCTTCCTCTTTGTTCCTTTCTCTCCCACCTCACTCTATATCCCCTGATGAGCCCCATAAATGGGTAATTATATGGGCTCATTTTGCCTCCTAACATAGTTAAATCAACCATTCTCTTAGCTTATTGCATGTTTTTTAATTATATTTATGCTTATGGAGTGAGTTGAGTTAGTTATGATGCCATGAGGTCTAATATGTGTTTAATGCAGATTTTTGTTGAATTTTGAAGACAAAGTCAAAGATTCAATGGACAATTGGAAAAAATAATTAGAAGTGGACAAAGGAGAGGATTTATAGGAGGGAATCCCCCTCATTTATTACTCCCCACTTTGAATTCCCCTTCATGCAGCTCGAAGTACAAACAACCAAATCAATGCACTAGGAGGCAGTCGAGCAAGTGGAGGATAACTTATGTTTATCTTGAGTTTTGGGAGCCAAGCCTCCCTGATTTTAAGGAAGTTGTTGGGAGCTTCAGTTGTATAATTAGAGAGGCCTAGGGCCTCACTAGGGTCGAATTTTTGTTGGATTTTTATTGTACTTTTGCTATTGTAAAACTCTGCTCAACTTCGAGCTTACTTTTGGTGATAGTTTCATGTAATCCTATTACTATTTTGATAATAAAGATGAGATCCTTTTTGAGCTAGCACTGAGTTACCTTAGAGGGCTGAAGCTCTTGGTTTATAGGGCCAAATCCAAGCAACCAAGCTCCACTTGTTTGTATTTATATGCTTTGTTTTATGGATTAGTTGTTGTTAGATGAATTTCTTTCTTGGTTAAGAATAGGTTGCCTTTGGTGATTTAGAAGGTTGTTTCCATTTCTGTTTTTTGTAGCAGGTTAAACAGTGATAGAAAGAAGATTCAAAAGGCTAGAAACAGTGCCTTGGCCTCTTTTCCTCCCTTTGGGACCATGAACTGAGGCAAAGACCCTCTTGCTGCCCCAAAAACACAGATTTTCTTTCTCCATAGGATTTCTAGTGTTTGTAGTTTGTTAGAAGGTTCTTTAGATATATTTTACCATGCTCATTTCTGTCTTTGCAATAATTATTCTTCCATGCTCTCTCTCCTTGTAGCATTTTTTCATAATTTACTTCCATAGTTCATAATTTAGACTAGCTTGATGCAAAATTCTGTTTTTTGATGTACTTATTTCCTTGCTTGCTTGATCTCATTGGTTGATTGTCAGTTCTTTTGCAGCAGGTCTCTTCTCACAGCAGGTCAGCCTACCAGCCATCACAATCTCTCCCTGATCCATGCCCTACAGGTCACCCAAAGTTCACCTCAAATCTGCCTTAGTTTTTTGCATTTTTCCATAGGATTTCTTCCTCTCTCCCAATCATCTTTCCCTCTCCTAGTGACCCTTGGTGGACCCTAGGCACCCTAACACATCACCCCAACCTTCACCTACCTTTTCCACCCGCTCTCACACCCTCAAGACCTTCAAAAATGCTCTTGGCATCCTCCTATAGACCTCTTTTAGACCTCCTGTAGATCCCCTGTGTCCTCCTGTAGATTTTCCTGTAGGCTTTCTTTGGAAGGCTGAGTGTGGGAAAAGCCTCCAGAAGGCCACCCGAGACCTCCTAGGACCCATCTACACCATCCTACATCTCTTCAAACCCCAAAGTCACCATTCAACACCACCTATTCGCTTCCACCTTCACACACAATAAAATACATGCATGTCAATTTCACATAAAAATACATAAAAATCCAAAAAGATGTTTTTTCTCATTTACTTCTAGAAATAGCTTGAGTAGATGTTGTTTACTTCCTTGAGTAGGTAATGGCATTCATTTCATGGTTTTCATAGTGCTTTCTGCAAAAGTGGGATTAGTTGGTTAAGTAGGGTTTTCCAGGTTTACTTCACATTTCAGTCTTTTTCCTTTTTGCAATTAGAGTAGCCTCTGTAGAGTAAGCTTTCCTTTCATCACATATAAAGCTTCTTCTGGAATCCATAGAAGTTGGCTTGAGCTCCTAGTGATCTTGCGCCAACTGACCAAGTGACTCCCTGCAATAAGAACTAGTACTTGTGCATATAGCACCATCGCTTCCAAGTTTGTTACGAACTACCGGGTTGATAAGAGTAAAGTAGGTAGCCCAGGAATTGCAGCATTATTGCTGCAATACTGGTGCTCACCACTTTTTGGCGTCGTTGCTGGGGAAGCGTCAGAGTATTTTTTTATTACTACTTTCTTCTATTTTCTATCGCAAACATTCTGCTAAGTAGTTTCTTTCAGCGAAAGTAGAATAGTTTGTTTCTTTCAGTTTTTGCATTTCCTTGCTTTCCTTTTCAATTCTACAAATTTCATTTCAGCAAGAGTAGACTAGTCATTTCTTTCCGTCTTTGCATTTCCTTTCTTTCCTTTTCAATTCTGCAAATTTCACTTCAGCAAGTTCATTTCAGTTAGTTGCAATTTGTTTTGTTCAATCCATTTCAGTTTTGCAGGTACAATCAGTGAAAAAAAACAGAAAAACCCAACCAAAAAGATTTCCTTTCATGCCTCGTAGGAATAGAGATAATTCAGGAAAATTCTTGCCCAACACCTCCACTACATCACACAGCCAACCTTCTCTCTTCTTTGGTGGCAGTGATCAAGAAGAACCTTTAGGTGAACAACCAGAGATATTTGAAGAACCTATAGGGGAAGAAGAAGAAGAAAACATCCCTCCTGAGCCAATGGCTAAAAATAGAAATGCTAGGGGAAATGGAGAGAGAATAAAGGGTACCTTTCCCATTCGGGAGACTAATGGGGACACCAAAATGAAGAATATAAGTCCTTCAGCCCTACCTCACTTCCATGGTTTGACTATAGAAGATCCTGACACCTTCTTGTTTGAGTTTGCTATCATCTGTCAAACCTACGACTATGCAGAAGATGAGCAAAAGTTGAAACTATTCCCTTCTACTCTCAAGGATGTAGCATTGCGCTGGTTCATGGGGTTACCGGGCAATAGCATCACAAATTGGGCTCAGATGCAGCAGGCCTTTAATGACAAATATCGAGACTACTGTAGGTCAAAAGATACCAAAGAAGAAATCTTCTGAATGACCATGGGGAGTAATGAATCATTGGAAGATTATGAAGAGAGGTTCCAGCTCAGTTACAAAAGGGCCATGTGCACACTTGACCCTGAATTTCTAAAGTTGGTCCTGCTCAGGGGAATTCCGGAAGACCTTCTAGACACCCTCCATCTACTGGTCGGGGGAGACATCTACCAACTATCTTATGAGGACATAAATACTATTTTTAGAAACCATTCTAGAGCAACCAGAAAGAAAGGTAGGGGGAGCCAACCCGTAGCCAGTACCTCCTCTTCCAATTCATCCATTAAAGGTGAAATTGGAAACATGTTGTAAGACTTCAAAGGTGAGATGTTGCAGACTATTGCCATGCAAATGGATACCTTGCATATCAAAAGAAAACAAGAGGAAGTAGAGAGGGCTTTGGCCATATTTTGTCCTAGATGCACCGAGAAGCTTCCTAGGAACGAATGTCCATTGAACTCCATAGAGGTTTGTTCAGTCTGTGAAGAATATCATTCTACAGATAAGTGCCCTTCCTTTCCCGGCCTTAAAGCTGTATACCAAGGGGCCGAAGGAGCCACTGAACCACTATATTTCATGAACCAGAGGAGACCGCATGGACCTAGACCATACCAGCAGGGGATGCAAGGGACATCTCAGGCATACTACAACCCCAACCAAGTCACTTCCATACCTTCTTGGGGCCCTCCTGCTCATCCTTCCTAGTCCACGCCTCCTCCTTGGTCCTTCCCATCTCAATATCATGCCCAACCAGCCGCTCATTCATTTCAATCCTATGTTCAACCGCAACCTCAGTGGAATGCATCTCATCAAGGGTGGAGGCCCCAATACAACTCTCCTCCCGCTCTTTTGCCTCCACCACCTGCTCAACTACAACCATTACCTTTCGCTCCACCAAGGCAACCCCAAATGCCAACCCAATCGAACCCAAACCCGAACAATAGATAGGCTCAACATGTATATAGTGGGGAACCATCATGCCCAACTTATGCTATGGAGATTAAGAAGATTAACCTACGATCTGGGAAGGTTCTCCCAGATAGCCAACCTTCACCTAGGGAGGTTGAGGAAGATAAAGAGGAAAGTGAACCTAAAGCAATTCCACCCTTTCCTGAGAGACTATCTGGGACAACATAGCCTACCCCAGAAGAAACTGAACTTCTGGGAGAATTGAAACAGTTATGTGTAAAGATACCACTTCTCCAAGCCATAAAAGATGTGCCTATATACAATAGGTTGATCAAAGAGAAGTGCTTTAAGCATCCAGGAAGGTGCAAGAGAGATGCCCCAACCATCAATGTCATAAGACCACTGTTTGACCTAATGTTGGGGCAGGTAATCTGTCTAAAATATCTGGACCCTGGAAGCCCAGTAGTTTATGTCCACATCAATGGCACCATGATCCCACATACCTTGATTGATTTGGGAGCTTCCATTAATGTGATGGCAAAGGACACAATGCTCAAACTTAACCTCCAAGGCTCCTTGAGGAAGACCACGACAGTACTACAACTAGCAGACCGCTCCACCGTGACCCCTGAAGGGATTGTGGAAGATGTGATGGTCTCCATTGATTCTTGGGAGTACCCTGTTGATTTCTTAGTTCTCCAGCCAAAGGCAAAGCTCAATGGGTATCCTCTCATCCTGGGAAGACCCTGGTTGGCTACTGTCGATGCCTACATCAGCTATCGCGCTGGGAACATGACCATAAAGAATGGGTATATGTCTAAGTAGTTAATTCTATACCCTCCTACCCAACCCTTGCTTGAACATGATCTACCTCTCTGGTTGGAGGAGGAGGATGAGGATGAGGTCTATTATGCACCACTTTGTGCATTAGAAACCGCCATGGGGGAAAACTGCAAGATGAGGATGATATGATTGAAAATTTGATTCAAAATCCACCCCCCAGTGTCTTACCATTAGAGGACATAGTGAGAGAAACCCAAAAAAACCCCTCAAATTATCTTTGTGTGGCCGACCTGACCTCTCTTCATGTTAATAATATAGAGTTCGGCCCTGAAAGAACCTTGAAAATCAATCCATCCCTATCCACTTCCCATGAGAAAGAGTTGTGCAGCTTATTGAGAAAGCATTTAGATGCCTTCACCTAGAGTTATAAGGAGATGAAGGGAGTGCACCCTTCAGTATGGACTCATCACATATACATTAAGGAAGATTGCAAACCAGTCGGGCAGCCTCAAAGGAGGATGAATCCAACACTTAAAGACATTGTTAAGGAAGCATTGCAAAAATTGCTTGATGTAGGATTCATCTACCCCATCTCTGACAGTGAATGGGTCTCTCCTTTGGTGCTAGTGCCAAAGAAAAATGGCAAGTGGAGAATCTGTGTCGACTATAGGGAATTGAACAAAGCCACTAAAAAGGACCATTTTCCTTTGCCTTTCATAGATAAAGTATTAGATGGTCTGGCAGGGAAGAAGATTTTCTCCTTCCTAGATGGGTTTAGTGGGTACAATCAGATTCAAATCAGCCCAGAAGACCAAGATAAGACCACTTTCACTTGTCCTTGGGGTACCTATACATACCGGGTCCTTCATTTTGGTTTGTGCAATGCTCCAAACACTTTCCAGTGAGCGGTATTGAGTATATTTTCTGAACTAGTTCATGATGCAGTGGAAATATATATGGATGATTTTACTCCTTATGGTTTTGACTTTCAGGAAGCTTTATCTAACCTAGGAAAAGTTCTAGACAAGTGTATTGAGATGAACCTATCCCTCAGCCTGGAAAAATGCGAATTTTTTATGACTGAAGGGACCGTGTTAGGTCATGCAATATCTAAACAAGGACTGCAGGTGGACCCCAACAAGATTGCCATCATCTAAAGGGTCCCACCTCCTCAAAAGGTGAGAGATGTCAAAAGTTTCCTAGGCTTAGCTGGATATTACCGAAGATTCATTAGAGATTTCAGTAAGCTAGCCTATCCTTTGTTTGGCCTTTTAGGCAAAGATGTTGAGTTCATATGGTCCAAAAACTGTCAAGAAGCCCTAGATACCCTGAAGAGCAAGTTAGTAACTGCCCCAATTCTCAGAGGCCCAAACTGGGCCCTACCCTTTCACATTCACACAGATGCCTCGAACAAAGCAATAGGAGTAGCCTTAGGACAAATTGATGAAAAGTTACCTTATGCCATATACTTTATAAGCAAAAATTTGTTAAAGGCAGAGTTAAATTACACAGTGACTGAGAAGGAACTCCTAGCTGTTGTGCATTCTTTAAACAAATTCAGACATTATATCACAAGATATCAAACCTTCATGCACACTGATCATGCTGCAATTAGATATTTAATGAACAAACCAGATGTAAATGCTCGCATTATTATATGGTTGCTTCTATTATAACAGTTTGATCTGACCATTATTGATAAGCCTGGTAAAGAAAATGTTGTTGCTGACTTTTTGTCTAGAGTAAATTTGCCTGCAGGTGAAGAAGGAATGGTGGATGACCAAATGCCAGATGAACATCTGTTTGCTATTTCAGTACTCTCTCCATGGTTTGCTGATATAGCAAACTACTTGGTTTCAACACAGTTTCCACCACACCTATCCTCAAAAGAAAAGAGCAAGATAGTAAGGAAAAGTGCCCCTTTCACCTGGATTGGGGGTAATCTCTTCAAACTTGGCCCAGATCAGATCTTGAGAAGATGTGTCAGGGAGGAGGAAGTCTTCGACATTCTCCTGACCTGTCATGACGAGCCTTGTGGAGGTCATTTTGCAGCAAAGAGGATTACCTTCAAAATATTGCAAGCAGGCTACTATTGGCCCACTCTTCATCAAGATGTGAGGCGATACACTAGCCAATGTGATTGGTGTCAAAGGATGAGGAAACCTACTCCAAAGGATGAGATGCCCATGCAACCTCAAGTGACCTTTGAGCCATTTGAGAAGTGGGGCATGGACTTTGTGGGTCCTATCAACCCTCCTTCAAAACAAAAGCAATACATCATTGTGTGCACCGATTACCTGACAAAGTGGGCAGAAATAAAAGCAATCAAAGCAACAACAAAGGAAAAAGTAGCTGAGTTTTTGAGGGAAAACATATTCTACAAGTTTGGGTATCCAAGAGAATTGGTCACAGATCAAGGCAGTCAGTTCACTTCCAATTTGATCGAATATCTGCTCACACATCATAAAATCAAGAACAGGACTTCGACCCCTTACCATCCACAAGTGCATGGGCAGGTGGAAGTCACTAACAGAGCTTTGGAAGGAATTCTGACCAAGGTAGTGAGCAGCAATAGAAAAGATTAGGCGGACAGATTAGTTAAGGCCACCTGGGCCTACAACACAACATGGAAGATCACCACAGGGTTCACACTCTATGAACTGGTCTATGGGAAGAAGGCTTTGTTGTCAATAGAATTTGAATTCAATACACTAAGGATGGCAGCTCAGCTAGACCTAGACCTCAGCCATGCACAGAAGGAAAGATTGCTCCAGCTCAATGGATTGGATGAACAAATATTACAGGCCCTTCTCCACACAGAGGCAGTTCAGCTTCAAAGGAAGATATGGCATGATAAAAATATCAAGGAGAAGAAATTCCAAGAAGGAGATTGGGCACTGCTCTATGATTCAAGGTATAAAGACTTCAAAAGAAAGCTGAGGACAAGATGGCTGGGACCCTACACTGTGGAAAAATGCAATGACAATGGTTCAGTTCTGATCAAAACCATTGATGAGGAAGCCATCCCCATGCTTGTCAATGGACATCGGTTGAAAATTTACAAGAAGCCCCTCTCCAAGCAAGAGTTCATTGAAGATTTTAATAAGACAGTGATGGTAGTGGAGCATGTCTTAGCCTCCACTTCACCCACTTACTGAAGGAAAAGAAAAAAGAAATAAGGACTCAAGTGAAAACCTCCATGAGGTTCTTGAAGTTCCATCATTGGGTTGAAAACCTCTCCTGAGGTGGCCCAGTGATGTCAAAAAAAATATAAAAATAAATAAAAATAAAAATAAATAAATAAAAAAGAAGAAGAATAAGATCCCTGAGTGAAAACCTCCCTTGGCGGTGCCCCGGGCAGGCAATTAGGGTGAAAACCTCCTTGAGGCACCCTAGTTGTTTTCAAAAAAAAAAAGAGAGAGAAAAAAAAAAAACTGAAACTTAATGTGCATTGCAGGTTTGTAGGAGGACCACAGAGAGCAAGAGGAGATGCCACAGAACCCTGACATTCACACCAGCACCTATTTCATCTCCTCCACACTCTTCTCCATCATTTCTGACCTTTCTTCCACCCCACTATGTTTTTTCCGGAAACTGTGTGTTTTACAAGAGGCTCCTTTAGGAATTACAGAGAGCCAAAAATGGTTCCAAAAAGTAGTTTGAGGGGTTGGGAAGCTTCATAAAGGACACGTAAACCCTCCTACAGCTATCAACCCTCCTTTCCATCCATTCCACACCTGCATCACATCATCATCATCATTTTCTTCCCTTCCTGTCACAGAAAAACACAGAAAACCAGTTTTTAGTAAAAGAAAAAAACAAAAATAAGAGAGGAAGCAGCACCTCAAATCTCACCTGCAGCTTACCTAGTATCTCTCCATCTCCATCTGCATCTCTGGCATCATCCTCACAGCTCCCAGCATAGAAATAAGCTGAAATTTCAAAGGGAGAAGCAGCTACAGGAGCTCCTGTAGGAATTCCTGTAGTAGTTGATCCCATTAAAATCAAGCTACAGCAGTAAAAGAAGTGCAGCCATGAGGATTGAAGGAGACATCTGAAGCTTAGATCCAGCAAGAGGAAACCTACACAAGGAAAACAGCCACACATCAGGCAGCAGATAGCATGCAACAAACGAAATACAAGCACTGTTTCAGGGAAAGCTAGTGTTGATTCGAACTGTTAGTCCCACTAAGGTGGGTAGCTATCTTAGAAACAAACAATGAAAGATTTTCAAGAGTTCCTTTAAGTGTGATAGATGGAAGAGAAGAAGAGAGGACCAACCTGGATCTTTCGCTTTGATCCTAGCTTGATTTCTCCTTTCCTTGATAGAATTTGCCACTCCTCTCCTACTTGTCCCGCTTCAAAGAGTACTTGTAGAGTCAAAGTAATAGAAAACTATCAAAGCATCTCTATCTAGAACATCATAAACAATGCGGAATCATAAACACATTGACCATACAATTGCATTCATAAACAATAAGATTCACAAATACAAAATCATATGGAGGAAAACTCAAAGAACTTTATTAATAGTAATGTAAGAGAGGATTACAACCCATTTGTCTGATCCAGCATCATCCTCCCAGTTGTAGAAGCCCTCTTCACCTCATGAACAAGCAAATCACCCAACAATGCAATGTCTCTTCTCAGCAAACCAACAACACTTCCTTACAAAATACAAAATTTCAGCCTCCAGATCTCTCAGTTGAGGGATCCATTTATAGATGTCTTACAAGGGTGTGAGTCAGCTCTAGGTTTTTGATTAGTGTCATTCCACTGATAGTTCTTGGTTCCACTTGGAGATTTCATGATCTCTTACTCATCCCTGGGTGAATTCAGAGAGGCAAGTGTCACAGGAGAAGTTTCTGGAAGATTCCATGATCATCCACCTTGCAAACTATCTCTTCCATTTGTCTATTCTCGCTCAGCGTACCCCATAGAAGGCCATTTGAGTATGCATCGCACCTGGCTAGTTAGGCAGTTAGTATGCATCACACTTTTCCCATGGAGCAGTCTGTATGGTCCAGTTTTGGCCAATTCTGAGTAGTTTTTCAAGTGGAACCTCTGGGAAATGATGTAATCAGTTGACCATGATCCTTTAGGGTATGAAACAACACTTCTAGGGACTTAAGGAGCCCTTATTTTATGGACATATGAGTTTGGGGTTGCAGTGCCCAAATATGTCTATAACAATTTCCCCCTAAAGCATGAGGTCGTAAATCTTCTGATGTCGGGTGAAATTCTTTATTCATGAGGATCCGAGGTATTCGAACTTGAAGGTGACCTGTATAAGATACAATACAATACATCATCATCATATTATTTTCATGATCTAGCTGAGGCGGGCATTCCCATGCATAGCTTTATATACTCATTTTCATGTACATAGGACAGACAATCGTCTTCTGTTGCAGACTTGTGATTCTTTGCATGAAGAGTCATCTTCCCTGGCTTAGATGACTATCTGTGCAGCTTTTGTGTACAAAAGATGTCTTTATTTTCTTGAATATATCATAGCCCGGATGGATGAAACTAGATCCGGGGTCTTCAAAACTCATCCAATCTTCACCCGATGTACAAGTCGATCCACGTGAAAAGATGTTCTGAAGTCAAACATGGAAAGTCATCGCCTGATTACCAGCCAATGATGTAATCTGTTAACAAACGCGAGAGGAGTCACCGATAATGATGATGACCCTCAAGGTACTACAGTAGAATTCATGTGGTGTGAATATATGAGCCAATGTTGAACTCCATGCAAAGTCTTTCGGTCGAAGGTCATTGATGTAAACCTATCGCCGGAAGTGAGAAACTTGCCATTGAGGCATGCAAGCTTCAAAGTACTGAAAGTGTTGTTTCTAAGTCAACTTCTTGGATAATGAGCTAATGTCGACAAGAAGTGACCTGTCGTAGGAGGGCCTTGATGTATCCCACCTCTACGACACAAGCTGATTATCCAAGAAGTTGACTTAGAAACAACACTTTCAGTACTTTGAAGCTTGAAGTGACCTGTCGTAGGAGGGCCTTGATGTATCCCACCTCTAAGTCAACTTCTTGGATAATGAGCTTGATCACTACTATAACATGTGCTCGGGACGTTTTTATGTAAGCTAGAAATGACCGAGCTATGAGGTTAAAGGGTTAAGAACCTACAAACTAAGAAAATCAAAGTTCACTTTTTACTTGCATGCAAAGGTTTGCATGCCCCCAAGTCTTTCAGTAAAAGGAGAGTTTCTAGGTTACCAAATGGAATTTCCTTTGGTTAGGCAGGATTGTTTCTGTCGACCGAAAAAACTCTTCCTTTGCTTTGCCCATCGAAATGGACGAAGGTGATTGCTGTAAGCCCCAATCACATAACGTACGAAGATGAATGCTATAAGCTTCACAATCATACAAAGGAAATAATCGCATCAGACTGATCACATAACCTATACGGGAATGTCATTCAGTCCAAGTATTATGACCTTTCAAGAAAATATCTCTTTTCCTTTGGGTTCGCCTGCCAAAGCAGACTAGGGTGCATGCTCCCTAATCTTCATCACAAAAAACCAAACTACTCGTGGTAATCAGGTGGATGGGATGAAGATGGAAGAGACATTGTTGATGCGAAGAGACCATTTAGGGATGATGGTTTATTTATAGTTGTGTTTGAACTAGGAAATGAAAGCTGGTCGACAAGTTGTACCAGTCTGCCTTCATGTGGAAAACACATCACTCGAAAGAATGTGGAAACAATGGCTTCCATGCTATATATATAATCATGTCCAAGGAGTAGATTGTAATCTAGTGGAACTTGGACTACCATCACGTTCGAATAAATGGTTTTCTTTCTCAAAGTTATCGGGAACCTTGGAAGGATCCCTAATGGTCGACTAGTTCCTTTGTTGAAGATCGAAAAATTTTGTTTTTCAGGCAAAAGCGATGGTGAACCAAGTGCTTTCCAAGCAGTTGAGGAAAGGATACTCACTGAAGCCCCTCCATCTATAATTGTGCCAGACACGATCATTTTGTAAACCTATACTATGATTCAAAATGGTACATTAGATGGAAGGCGAGGTTCCACTAGTTGATTCCAATCAAAGAAAATGACTAGACTGCTCGGAGGAGGTACCGAAAAAATTTCCAGATACGTTTCATGAAATAGGGGGGTCTCTTCCTATTGTGAAGGAATGGGCGAATTGCCCCCAAGTGCATTAGACTCTATATCGACAAAAAGAATTTGAACACCGCCGTTCTCATCCTCTTTGGAAACTATATCATCTGAAGGTGGATCTTCTGAAAGCAAGACTGGGTCGACCGCCATCTTGACCAATTGACTTTGATCCGGTATGGACTCAAAAGGTTCACTTTCAATGATAGGCGATTCGATCGACAATTGAGTTATGTCAATCAGGTTTTCAATTAGCGAAGGATTTGGAAAGAGTTTCTTGTATCTGGGTGGAAGTTGATGCGGTGAAGCATGACGGTTATCCAAAATGCTTTTGGCTTCATCCAGAAAAGGACAACGGTGAAGAGTATGATCACCCTCACATAACCTACATGGAACTCTAGCTATTCCTTTCTGTCGATTGACTTCGTTTTCACTAGTTGATGGTGCACTGTCAACCTGACTGTCAGGGGTTGATGACACCGAATGGTGCAACCAGGGAGACCATTCTCTCAAGATCCGCGGAATGCAAGGGAAATCTCGATGGTAATGGTTCTCCTTGCAAATTGTGCATGGAGATTTTGGTTTGGAAACTTTAGTGCGCGGATTTTCACCAGATGATGCATTAGTGTTCCCTTGTTTAGCTGGCTTCTTCTTCTTCTCCTTCCCTTCATTTTTCTTCTCATTTACTTGGTTTTCAGTGTCACTAGTTTCACCAAGCGAAGAGGAAGAAGGGGAAGGAGAAACAAATGAAGGAGAAGTTGAAGGGATAACTTTAGTATCATCTGGTTGCTGATTAGATTGTTGAGAAATTACGGTGTTTTGAATGACAGAGGTTGAGAAAAGCCCTACTGGCAGGTCGATTATGATTCCTGGAAGGGACAATGTAGCCATATATGGAGAACCAATATCTTCCCAAGAGGAGAAAGGACTAGGATTCCCTCCAAGGGGGGTTCCTTGATTGGTAGACTCCATTATCTCAACCTCAGATCAACGTAGGAGCAAGGATGTTATTCCGTTTAAAATAAATTTTAAGACGCTTTGACGCAACTTGCTTTTTCAATTTTTAAGAGTCGAGAAAAAGCTAAAGGTGACTCTAGTCACCTTCGATTTTTAATGAGCCTGAAGTGACAAGTGCTCAGATGGACCTTTTCTTTTAAGGAGTCGAAAAGGAATGAAAGTGATTTCTCTAGAAGTCTAGAGAGAGGGTTTACCAAATCGATCGTAAAACTGCAAAATACACCTTGGTGATAAATGATAGAGAAATTACCAAGGACTTATGTATGGCAGTCAATCTTCCCGAATGCTGTGTTCAGTGCATTACGATCGATAGGGTGGCAGACACAGATTCCTAAGGATAAAGGATATCAGCCTATTGTGATCTGCCAATATATACTCGATGGTACGGGAGGCACAAGTCCGTAATGGCACTTGTTGTATCAAAGAGGAGGAATCACCCAACTTTCGATGAAAACGATATTTACCAGGTTTTACGACACCGGAACACGTCTCTAGCCTAGACTTCTAGATGTGTTGCGTTAGATTCCAAAGCGTTTTTATGTTCATTGAGGTTTATTTTAGAGTTGATCTTGCTTAAAAGTTTGTCTTTCAAGGTTCACCGCATGATGTAGATGTGAAATTCCTAAATATGCAATCTAAAATGATAAATAGTTGTTTATGTTCTTTTAGCAATGAAAAATCCTAGCTACAAAGGAAAGAAGATAACGATTTTTCTTTCAGCAGAGAGCATAGAGCACACACTAAATGCACTTTCCTAAATCAAATTTCGCAAGAAGTCAAAATGCAGATGCACATGCATGTATTTGTTTTCAGCTTTCTTAATGTGTGAATGACAAAAAAGCAAGCTAAGTACAAATTTGAACTATTTTCTTTCAAAGCGATAGTACTAACAATTTTTATTTTCAAAACAAAATGAAGACTAAGACGACACTTTTCGATTTCGAATTTAAAACTGTTTTCGACACTTTAAATACTAATAATTTCAAAATCAAGTAAAATAACAAAAGTACAATCAACTATCTAGAAGAGGAAGACTTTACGACACTATTCTTTTGATTCAGAATGACAATTATGACACTTGCATCAAAAATGATAGTTCGATTACGCTACTTTCGACAAAGGAAGATTGTAAATGATTGACACATACACAAAAACATTTACAATTCCTAACTCATGGAGGCTGAAATAATGTGAAGGAAGATGGTTACACCAAGAAGGCACTGATCATGAACAACAAAACTACTGAATAAAGTTGAAAACAAAGAGAAAAAACCAAATTTCAGAGAAGAAAACACAGTTCACTCAATCATCGCACTTGCAACACAGGGAAACAAGGATGCATCTCACCTGCAACACATGGGAGGTGCGATGCATCCAGGTTGCACAATTACAGATAGTGCGATGGGCCAGGTGTTACACAAGAATATCGTCACCATGATTATTTGCAGTCAGTATGGGTCTATCATCACTTGTACTGTCCTCCTAGGCAAGTCTCAGACCTCAGCTCTTCAAGTCAAGCTTTGAAAATGGGAGAAAGACATTAAAAATCAATGTAACTCTGGTTCCACACTTTCTCTCACTATCATCTACGGTCCCGCACCTTCTGTTTACAAAAACTGTGGTCCTGCCCGCTCTGTCCCTAACGGTGTGGGTGCGGACCCCTGTGAAAGTCAAAAGGTGCAAGTTTTATCTTAAAAAACTCACTTTGGGTTAATTCTAGAGGATTCTAGAAGGAACTTTGACGTGGATTGTTCGCTCTGAGGTGGTTCATGCATCCCAAAAGAGAAGGAGCTAATCCCTTGATGAGAGGAGCTATCATTTTGAAGGAGGACCTAGTAACCTCCCTCCATTGCACTATAAATACAGGCATTGGGCTGGTTGCTGAAGAGGTTAGAAGCTGAACATTTTTTAGGGTAAATGCTGGTGAAATCAAGACTTCCTAGTTGAGCTTAAGAGGAGAGATCACATACCTTTTTGGCTTCATTGGGGAGTCATTGAAACTTGTCAAAGTAGAGGATACTTCTTGCTGGACCCTGGGAGGAGCTTGTACAATGTCAAGGCAAAGGTTGTAAAGTTCTTCTTCTTTTGAATTAATACAATCAAACTCATTTTTCTCAACAAGTATCTCATGTTATTTGTTTCATGGACTCCTTGACTTTCATGTTAAATATGTTTTATGATATTGGCTTTTCAGGTGCTATTTAATTTTTTTTCCTTGTTTGTGTTTGCAGATTCGTGACAAAGGAGCTCATTTGGAAAAAGGAGCGAGGGCATCCACAAACTTGCGTTGGACCTAAGGTAGGCCCTAAAAACACTTGTTTTCCATTGTTTATTAAAGCATATTTAGAGAAAGATAGTGTCTGGTTGGTTTGCTTGTCATTAGGTCTTCTTTAGATTCTAGGAAGGTCTATCTTGTCTGCAAGGTCGACTTATTCTGTGTGACAAAATGGTGACTCCGCTGGGGACTTGATTGTTTTCCTTGTTTTTACTTTGACCTGAGAAACTGTGTTTCTGTTTCTGTTTTTGGCTTGTTGTGTGTAAAATTGGGTAGAGTTTTTAGATCCAGGGTTATTTTTTGTTTTTCATAGCTTTGGGAGAGGACCGCACCCTAGCCATTTGACACAGTGCGTACCTATCCGCACCTTTGCTTTTAGCACATAGCGGGACCGCACCTATGTCAACTGTGGGCCTGCGGACCCTGTCAAAATTTTGAAAAACCTAAGATTTCCTCTATTAGTCAGCTTAGTTTTTGTTTAGAAATTGTTATCCACTACCCAGACCTGCATATAACTTGTCAGAAGCTTTCCTTAGGTTGATCTCATTAGTGTTAGGGTTTTAGGTGAAATTCCTAGGAGTTTTGCTTGTTGGGTTTGTTTTTCAATTTGGTTGTGTAGTGGCTCTGAGCTTAGAAGCTGTAGGGACTTTAGATCACCTTAGTGTCTACCAGCCTTCTTATGAGTCTGACCATTTATGAAATCTCCCCTTGTTGAGGAATCCGCTTTGAGTTTTCTCTTTACAAAACTTCGAAAAGCTTGTGTTTAAAAGTTTGGATTTTCATTTTCAAAAACATAACAAAATTGGTTGTTCTTGACTTATTTGTGATTCTGCATAAATTGGTCCTTAGCTTACATCTAGCTAAGTAAAACATCCTTAAAAAAGACATCTAGTAGGCTTTGACTTCAAATAGGTTTTTGTAATTTATAGATCTCAAAGTTAATCATTTTCATTAGTTTGGAGTGTTTTATAAGAAAATATAAAAAATCTCTTTTGAAAAAAAAGTTTATTTTGTAGTGTTTGAGTGCTCTGAAACGAAAAAGGGAAATTTTTGTAAAATAACTAATTGTCTCTGGAAAGAACAAAGCTCTTCTTTTAATTTGTGTCTTAAGGATTTGTGTTTACAAAAGTATTTGCATTCTCAAACTCTTTCTTAGTTTAGAAGTTCATCGAAGAGAAAAAGATTGTTTAAATCATCTTAGGTGCATTTTTAGTGATTTTGAGTCGAGTCTTCATACCACGAGTTTCATCTTTGCACCTTTTGACTTAAATAAAAACCAATAAAAATAACACTTAAAGTAAAATTCATCTAGTAAAATTTTTATTTCTAGGGCTCTGATACACCAACTTAGCTTAGGCTAGTGTCTTGGAGTAGGAGAGTAATTAACTCTCCAAGACAGTAAAAACAAACAAGTAGCTGGATCTTGTGGTAGGGAAGAAATCCAATTGTTGCATTTATGCTCTGGGAAAGCTCCTCTTAAAGGAGAAGCACGAGATCGTGTCCGAACCAGTGTGGGAATCAATCCTTCCTCATTGGGAACGACGCCAGATATTCACGTATTAAAAACGATAAACCTCAGATTAACCATTGTCGAGGAGCCCGGGGTCACTTGTTGGTAAACTTGGATTATGTCAAGGAGCCTTCAAGGGGATTGAGCTTGCTACTCTGCCCTTGCGTGCGTATCGGATCGTAGACTGTTCCCCTAGGTATATTTGTCTCAGTTGGTAACCTTAGTGGCCATATTCTTTAGGACTCTCCCTGAGGTGACAGTGGTGGGAAGATCCCACTGTACCTGGAGCAGACGTCGGCTAGACACACTTGGATTTTCTAGGGGGTTCTCTCCACTCGAGACGGTTAAGTGGAGAAACTTGTGCCAGTCTATTCATTAAGCAGGTTGCCGGGGTAACTGTTCCAACCGCCATTTCTGTATTGAACTCTACGACGTTGGATTTCATCACCAACTAGTGTTTTCAGTACGGAAAGTTACTGTTTGTGTGTGTTTGATCTCCTAGATTCTTTAGGCATGTGATTCAAATTTGTTTGGTTCTTTAGAGACTTTAGGTGGTTTTCATTGAGATTTTACTTTGTTTGCGTGTGAAGTAGTTAAAAGTTTTTAACTGTGGCTGAATTACCAAGGCAGTCCCATAGACTTCGGGGCCAACCTCCTGAGTTTGTAAACGTGGCTGAGTTACTGAGGAAGTCCCGTAGACTTCGGGGCCAACCTCCTGAGGAAGTACCGAGCCAGCTCGAAGGCTTGAAAGTCCTCGTAACTCCTAGAGACAGTAGAGTTGGGTCACCTGAAGAAGGAGAATCTTCTTTGATAGTACATCCTGATTTTCAACTGTTAGTGGTAGATCATAATCCACAGTCAGTGTCTATTTCTGAAGTTACTGGTAGCTTTTCATCTAATAGTGATATAGGTGAGGAGCCTGAAATATCCGAGCCTGAAAGTGAATTTTCTACTACTCCGACATCGGGGTTTTCTTCTCCAGTTTCTAGTGGTCCTGGTTCACCTAGGGTAGAAAGAGTAATCACCCAAGATCTTCCTTCTGGACTTATTGCTATTGAAGAACTTGCTCCGGAAGAAGAAGTAGGCATCCCTATCCCTGAAAAACAACCTGTTATTGAGCTAAGGGAGCATGAATCAATTTTTTACAATCCACCTAGGAGCAGTACTTGGTATCTTTCTTTGAATATTTTCTTAGAAAACCCAGGGTTAAGTTTTTCACCACCTCGTGCTCCTTATCACCCAACACCTAGAGGTTATTATCCTTCGTTAAATATGTCGAATCAGTCATCCATGTTTACTCAATTGCCCGAATCCTTTTTGTACGACGGTCCTTCTGTTCCCTCTGGGTATCAGTCCCTTTCTGGTACTTTTTTGGGAGCATCTCCTCAACCCATTGAGCAAGGGTTATTAATTGGAAGCAATGGTACTAAGCTATTGAGCGTAGAAGACATTCTTATGATGTCAAGTTCTATTCCGAATCCTCAACCTCAAGGTGGCCAGTTATCGCCTGGGGGGTAGCCTCAATTCTCGCCTGGGGGGCAACCTCAAGGTACACAATTTTCACCTGGGGGGAAACCTCAAGGATAGTACATACCTACGGGACAGTACATTCCTCAAGGTCAACCCCAGACTCAATATGTACCCCAAGGTCAACCCCACCATCAATTTATACCTCAAGGTCAACCCTAGTATCAGTACGTGCCTCAAGGGTATCAACCCCAAGGTCAGTACTCGAACCAAGGTTTCCAACCACCCTCCGGTCAAATGTATGTTAAAGGAACGGGAAATGTACCTTTCAATTATCAATCCTACCCTCAACCTGGTTATGGTCCTCAGTATTCTCAACCTGTTATGGGTCAGTACCCCGGAATGAATATAGTGTGGGATCCATCGCAAACTCAACAGGTGTTGCAGCCAAATGTACAGTTGTCATCTCAAACTGGACAACCTTTAGTTTCTGGTACACCCCAGCAACCAGTCCAGTCTAACATTCAAACTTCTGTACCTTCGGTAGTTTCTCAGCCTGGGCCTAGTACAACTCGTACTCCACCTCAAACGACTGCTACAACTGCCGCAACATCTGTTCAATCTACCCCACCTACTTCTGGAGTATCGACAGCTTCGGTTTCTACTGTTCCTGTATCTACTCCTCAGACATCTTTACCACCATCTGGATCTACGGTTCAAACTTCGGTTCAGATGCCTATAGGACAACCTGGTTCAAGTACGGTTGTCACAAGTCAACCACAATTTACTTATCAAGTGTACCATGGACAGTACCAATTTGGTCCTGCTGTGCAATAACCAGTCTATCAGTATCAACCGTACCCTGGGTACACTTATCAACAACCTCAACAAACCCAGTACGGTCCGGTTAATCCTGGTTTTCCGAGAGGATACAATATCCCAAACGCAATTCCTATTCCTAGTTATCCTGGATATCCTCCTCCTGGGGCTGGTCTCATGACCCAGAGTTTTAGGGACCCTAATCGTTAGTTACCGTTTATCGCAACTTTGGACTTACCTGACTTGTCGCACCTAACGAACGATCCCATTAATTATCTTCCGTTTTGGCCGCCAATGCCGAATAAGTTGCCTAGTGACATTCCTAAGTTCGAAAGCAAATCAGGACAGGACCCGTTGAACCATGTGATGACTTACCACCTCTGGTGTGCATCTAACTCCATTTCAGATGATTCAATCTGTCTTAGACTTTTCCAGCGCACTCTAATTGGTCTCGCGGCCAGGTGGTGCATTGAGTTACCACGAGGCACTTTTTATAATTTTAGTCAATTAGCTACCTCGTTTTTAACTCATTTTCAGTTGCCAATCCGATATGACAATTGTTATAGACATTTTTGTGCCTTACAGCATGAAGCATGAAATGTCCATAATCAAAGGGATCCAAAGTCCCTAAACATGTTGTTCTTACCCCTAGAGGAACAAGGTCAGCAAACCACAGCACTTCAAATCAGTTCTCCACCTGAAAACGCTCAAAAACAAGGCAATTCTGGATCATGTCAACTGCTACACTGGCTACCTGCACTGAATGTCAACTGCTACACTGGCTACCTACACTGAATGTCAACTGCTACACTGGCTACCTGCGCTGAATGTCAACTCCAACACTAGCTACCTGCGCTGAACGTGTTTGGACAAGTGGCAGGCTCATTTCTCAAGGTGTCAATGCCCAGGAAGCTTCCAAAATGACACTTGGATCAGGGAATTCGCCCAGTGATGAGTAAGAGGTTCTTAAACTCCAAGTGGAAGCAAGGATCTCCAAGTGGACTCAAGAACTGAAGTATAACTGAAGTGGGAGAGGACACTAGTCAGCTTTATGCCAGCCTCAAGCTGACTCATCCTTTCTCCAAATCTCCTATATATAGAGCTCTCTCATGAGGTCTAAGGAGGCTGGAATTTTGTGCAAAGTAAGGAAGTGTTGTTGGTTTACAGTTAGAGCTATTGGGTGATTGCTTTTATAGAGGGGAAGAGGAGATTTCTTGCTGCTGGGGAGGTGCTGCTGGATTGGAGCCATTGATGGTTGTAACCTTCTCAGAACCCTTTTACTTCTATCAATAAAGCTTTGAATGTTCTCCTATATACTTGTATTGCATTGATGTATTGTATTTACTTGTATATCTGATTCACTCTAATCCATGCATCAGTTATGAGTACATGTTTCTTGTAGTTTTCCTTCTCTTGTTTGTGCAGGATCTTTGTGTAGCTGGACCGGCAAAGGGAGCAAGGAGCTGGGAACAAGAGACAAAGAGAGAGGATAGGATCGACAAAAGCGAAAGACACCGGTTGGTCAATCTTTTCTTCCTTCTCTGTACTTTCATAAAGGAAAATATCAAAGCTTTACTTTCAGTTGTTGCTAAGGACTGTCACCCTTAGAGTAGGGATAGGGTCATCCGAGTCGGATACTTTTCCCCACAACAAACTGGCAACTCCACTGGGGACCGTATCCGTTTGATTGTATTTGTAGTATCTTTGCTATTCATTTCCTGAAGAAAAGAGTACCAAATCGAAAAGCTTTTGACTATATCAAAAGCGAAGTAGAGGGGCTGCTACTCTTGCTCATTTTCTGAGCAGATTCATGATTTGAAGAGCTGATCTACAAAAGACTCTTGTGCTCTTTGTGATAGCTTTTCATCCTCTTGATCATCCCTTAGCTTGTACTTGACCTATAGCTTTTTATTTCAGCAAAAACAGTGAATTTTTGAGCTTTTTATGACCCGGAAATCCTTGTAAACGCAACTCTCGTGTCTCAGTGCAGGCTTCCCAAAGGCAGTCTGCATTTCAGCGCAGGTACTCCCTTCGGGAACTGCGCTGAATGTCAGTTTGACAGACCAGGGCCTGCGCTGGACCAGTTAGCCAGTGTCTTCCTGAGGTTTCCCACTGAGTCTTGGCCCTGTTTTCACTGTTATTTTGCTGCTGATTGCTTGTCATTTGTACTTGCTGTAAACCAACTTTCCTTGACATTATTCCGCCTCAGTTGTGTGATGAAACTGTGATTGTTCTTTCAGTATTTCTTGTTTCAGTTACAGTTTCCCATTGTGAAAAGCAAACCAGTATAGCTGTGGCCTCTTAGATCCTGAACTGTAAAAGTGTCTTTATGATCTTAAGAGCTAGTTTTATTACTGTTCATGGCTATTTGAGTTTGTTTGTTTTTCATTTTATGGTTTGAATTCATACATTTTTAGTGTCGAAACAAGTACCTGTAAGGCGTCTTTTGATTTTAGACAAAACTTGTTTGTTTACGCTTCAAATTGAATTCAAAAATTATACGACAGTTTCCTTTTGTATACATCAACATTAAGGGAAAAGAAAAGAAATACATGCATATTGCATTTGCATTTTTGATAAGTTTGCGTGATTGATCTAGGAGAAAGTGCATTAGTTTGTGCTTTGTGCTCTGTGTGGAAAGATTATGTTTTTCTCTCCCCTCAGTAGTTAGGATTTTCAAAGCTAAAAAGATTGTAAAGCTTGCTTATCATTTTAGCTGCATTTAGGAATTTGTACCAATACATCTCGTGGTGATCCTGAAAGATAAACTGCTAAACAAGATCAACTTAAAATATATTGAATGAATCTAAAAACGCTTTGTAACATAACGCTCACAATAGAGGTCTAGGTAGAGACGTGTTCCGGCGTCGTTAAACGTAGTGACTGTCGATCTCTACGAAGGTGGGTGATTCCTCCTGAGAGTCGGTGGCACTAATACGGACTTGTGCTCCCACGTACCGTCGAGTATATATTGGGAGACCCCTATAGGCAATTATCCTTTATCCATAGGAAGCCGTGTCAGCCGCCCTACTGATCGCGATGCAGTGAACACAGCATTCACGAAGATCGACCACCCGTACCGTAAAACGTATTCTGTGGTTTCGCGAAAGGTTTGGCACACCCTCTGCCTAGATCTCCAGAGCAGTTTCTTTTGGCCTTTTTCAAACTCTATAACTGAAAAAGTCCAACCGAGCATTTGTCACTTCGGGCTCGTTAATACATCGAAGGAGACTAGAGTCATCTTTAGCTTTTTCTCGACTCTTTAAAACTGAAAAAGCAAGTTGTGTCTAAAGCGTCGTTATAAAATTTATTTTAAGCGGAATAATCATCACCCTTCCCTCGTTGATCTTCGAAGTTAGTCCACCACAAGTGGAAGTTCCTGTAGAATCGCTAAGAAATCTTTTGGATAGACTAGATATGTCTGAACAACCATCGACATCTAGGACTGTGTCGTCCGACACAGCTGCAGCAGAGCCTCCTGCTGCTACTCCAACGATGTTCACTGGTATACCATCTGTCCCGGCAAATTGTCAACAACAAGTCGGAGTCCCATCAGGGACAACGACATGGTTAGTTCCTATTTCTTCATCCGGATTATCATCTGGTATTTCTTATGTTGAAACTCGCCAAATTGATCCATTTGGAGGTCAATCTGGGCAATCGATCCCCTTGAGTTCCGGATTGATACCATATGGGGGGCAGTATGCCTTTTCATTACCTCCTCCGGGAGGATGCCCATCCGTGAGTTCACAACAAAGTTCAGGTCAAACTGGAATTACATCCAGCGGTTGGGTACCAATACTGCCTCAACAACCAGGAGTTGTATATTCTATGCAACCAGTTCACCCTGTGTCGAATGTTGCCACTATACCTGGTATGGTGATTGCGTCGCAAGTACAAGCGCTGCCTACTGTATGTCAACCCCAAGTTTCTCAGGTTGCCATACAACAGCCTCTTGTCTCGACATCTCAATCGCAACCTCAGGTCAGTGCCTCCTTATCTGGAGCGACTCAGGATCAAACAAGTACTGTGACTCCTCATCTTGGTCAATCATCTAGTATTGGGCATCAGCAAATGGTCCAACAACCAGAGCTGGTTCGAACTCAACAACCGCAATTCCAGCAATCATATCAAGGACCTGAGCAACAAGTCTTTGTAAGTAATGGGCAACCATACTATAATGGTTATACCCATCAACCTTGTCAAAGTTGCCAACATTATGCTGGTATGCAAAGACCCACTGCTCAGGCGATTCCATCTTATCCTGGATATGCTTCGCCTAACCTGAATCAACAGTTGCCCTTTGTAGCAACTCTAGAATTACCAGATCTAAACCGGCTGACGAATGATCCAATTGCTTATGCCCCTTGGTGGCCAGCGATTCCACACAAACTTCCATCAGACATTCCTAAATTTAATGGAAATCCAGGTGAAGACCCGTCGAATCACGTGATGACATTCCATCTATGGTGTTCATCAAACACCCTGAATGATGATTCGATAAGACTTCGCCTTTTTCAGAGGACGTTAACGGGTCCAGCGGCAAAATGGTATATTGAATTGCCTAGAGCTTCGTTCGACAACTTCAGTGCCTTAGCTACAACCTTTTTAACCCATTTTCAATTACCGATAAGGTATGAAATGGGAACAGAACTCCTTACCAACTTCAAACAGACAACAGCCACTCATATATCTGATCATATACATGAATGGCGACGTCGTCGTAGGATGGTAAAAACATATGTTCCTGATCAGCTATTAGCTGAATGGTTTATAAAGTCATTACTTCCGGCCATAACGGAAGATGTGGCCAAGGGGGGAGTCGTAACAGAAGAGCAAGTTATAGCTCGTGCGCAATATCTAGACTTGGTTTATACTCAGTCTGGCACGCTCTACGACAAAATACCTGACGCCCCTAGACCGGAATTCTCAATTCCTCCTCCTCCTAAATCAAACAATGACTCTCACGCCAGCGATGACGTGATTGGCAAGCACAAAATTTACAGTCAAAATGCAAATGAAAAACTTCTTGCCTCAGAAGTAAATGCCATGTCGACCGACAATGGCAAACAGCTGAAGCAACCAGGGGGCAAGAAGAAAAAGACAGGAAGAAAAAGGAAACCCCCGGCAGGGTGTCATATATGCGATGAGGATCATTGGACGAAATATTGTCCACATATAGCTGAAGTTAAGAAACTCTTCAAGAGTTCAAAAACCCCAGCAGTATTGACTGATCCGTTTCCTAATCCAGGTCAAAATATGGTTGCTAATCAAAATGCTTCCGGATCCCAAGTGCTTATGTTGTCTACCTCAAAGCAACAGAATAATGCTTTGACAAGGAATAAAGATTACGGGAATCCAAAGTTGTCGAACAAAAAGGTTAATGAAGGACCTAGTAGTTCAACAACAACTTTGACCGAAGTTGTGCCACCCATCGTTCCTGAGCCGATGATAAAGTCGCCAAAGGGAGTAGTACACAAATCGACATTTAATCCTCGTGCCAAAGGAGCACAGAATTATAATATAGTAAAGGACCTGGCCCAATCGTCGTCCACTATGTCGACACTTGAAGTACAGCAAAATTGCCCCTCCGAAGAGCAAGCTTTATTATCAGCAATAGGTGGGATTGGCCCAATGGATTCCAATCTTGTGGCCTTTGATCATAAAGGATATGACCCTCAGTTACCAGCTCAACTAGCTTTCCTTATTCAAGTGAAAGCCCTCAACAAAACTGTTCATCGAACAATTATTGATGAGGGGGCATCTACATGTCTTATGTCGATGAGTTGCTGGGAAAATTTAGGCTCACCACCCTTGTTGAAATCGTCAACGACGTTAAAAGCATTTGATGGACGATCATACACTCCATACGGGATTTTAAGTAACTTGCAAGTTGAACTGGGGGGCAAAACAGTAGGAATTGATGTTGAAGTAATTGATGGAAACCTCGATTACAACATCCTACTTGGAAGACCATGGATCTATGCCATGGCCGCAGTTGTGTCAACCTACTTCAGGAAGATTGCATTCCCCTTCCAAGGGGGAATTACAATCGTTGACCAACAAACTTTTCTCCACGACAGTTCACAAGTTACAGAGAGCATTCCAATGATCCATGGAAGGAATCATTTGCTCCAAAATATCGGAGTAGGTCTCCTAAAAGACCCTGCCTTAATGGGTACTTTCGCCCTACCGCCTCCAAGTAATCTGGCGGGGGTGGCCACAGTAGAAACCTACAAAATGAAATCTAATCCAATCTTCTGTTTAGATTCGGAAGATTCCTAGATATTTTGTCGGCTTCGAGGATAGTTCCTATCTCAGGTCAACCTCGTTAAAAAATGAAAAACCATGAGGATAGTTCTTTTACTATGTCAACCTCATTAAAAAATGAAACAATCCCCTTTCCAGATCTCAATGGTAAACCTTCATTCCAATCAACAAAGTTGAATGCAATGAAGCTTGGGGGGCATGCACCTCGATTTGCATTATTATGCTGGGGGCATGCAAACTTATCATCGAGCAGTTTTAGCAATGTTCATGCTCGTTAAAAAAAAATAAAAGCAATCATTGAGCAGTTTTTGTGCAGAAGTTCATGCTCGTTAAAAAATAAACGTAAATTGTGAGCAATCTTTCCCTAGCAGTTCAAGCTCATCCAGAAAAATGAACCAGTAAACAACCTCGAGAAATGTAACCTTTGAAAGCCATATTAAAAGCCCTTGGTCGTGTTTATATGCCATCACCTCCATCTATTCATTTGGCCAATCGTTCACCTCCATATGTTTGTTTACCCATTTTGAGGAACAGCTGCGAAGAGTGATTTCACTTAGCCATCCTTGTGACACTGCCGTGATTGGAGAATTCCAACCTGTACCTGGAATCTGCTGCTATCCCTGTTCATCACTCGTTCCTCAAAAGACGAGTCTTCTTTGAGCTCTTTTCACTGACTCGTAAAATATGAAAATTTTGCCGAGTTTTGGCCTTCCAGCTCGTTAAAGCTACCGGAAAGCTATCCCTCCTCTAGATTTTAATCTTTTTGGACCTGAGGGATTATTGCACAAAAAGATCGAGCGCTTGTTTTGTTTGGCTCGTTAAAGCAACCGAAAATTCATCCCTTCTGTATTGTTTTATACTTTTTCGGACTTAAGGGATTAGATGACGAAAAAGGAATTTTAGAGTTAACTTTTCGTGCCTTTTCAGACTCTCTAAAAATGAAAAGGACCGAGTTTTCCTTGTCGTTAGACTCGTTAAAATGATTAAATAGCGACAAACTTGTCTTTAGACGAGAACGAGTTTCCCTATCGCTAAGCTCGTTAAATCATAGCGATGGGCTTGCCCGAAGGGCAGGTTATAGAACAAGCATATGTTATCCTCCTCAAGCTTGACAAAAATAAAGAGGTACTGGTCAGAAATGACTGGGGAAAAATTGGGAGAACATCAAAGCTTAATGGTAGCAAGTCGCTCTTGAACATGACACTTTTCTTCCGTACCACATCGGGTTGGGTTGTTTCATTCACCGGACTCATCACCATGGTCTTCGCCAAACCATCCACATTTTGGGGTAATGCTACCGATCCATCGCATCAGTGTCGTTATATGTTCAAGAGAGGTCATTCTGAAAGTGTCAACCGTGTCCCATCCACTGCCATACATTATCCTTCATCCATTCATGATCGCCACCCTGAATCATATGTCACAGTTTGTTTTCACCTCCACTAAAATCATTAGCTCAGTTCCGTGTCATTGATGTGGGATTCATTAAGGCCCTCCTTTGACGGATCGCTTCTTGTCGACTTCAGCTCATTATCCAAGAAGTTGATCTAGGAACAACCCCATCAGTACTTTGAAGCTTGCATGCCTCAATGGCAAGTTTCTCACTTCCGGCGACAGGTATACATCAATGACCTTCGACCAGAAGATTTTGCGTGGCGTTCGACGCCAAGTCCTTTATTCACGCCACGCGAATTGTACTGCAGTACCTTGAGGGTCATTATCATTATCGGTGATTCCTCTCGCGCTTGTTAACGGTTTTTCATCATTGACCGGTAATCAAGCGATGTCTTTCTATGTTCGACTTCAGCGAAATTCTCACATGGATCGACTTGTACTTAGAGTGAAGATCGAACGAGTTCGAAGACCCCGGATCTAGTTTCATCCGTCCGGGCTGCGATATGTATTCAGGAAATATAAAAGCATTTGTCATGTACATCATTGCAGCAGATGATCATCCTATTCAAAGGATGATAATTTCAGCAGAGAATTATCTGTCTATCATCAGACGATCGTCTGTTCTATGTACCAAAATGTATTTATAAAGCTGAGCATGGGAATGCCCGCCTCAGCTAGATCATGAAAACAGAATGAAAAATAATGTATTGTATTGTATTGTATTACAGGGCACCTCTCAGCACTTGAATGAACTTCGGATCCTCTGGATAAAGCATTTCACCCGATAAACGACCTCATACTTTAGGGGGCAACTGTTATAGACATTTTTGTGCCTTACAGCATGAAGCATGAAATGTCCATAATCAAAGGGATCCAAAGTCCCTAAACATGTTGTTCTTACCCCTAGAGGAACAAGGTCAGCAAACCACAGCACTTCAAATCAGTTCTCCACCTGAAAACGCTCAAAAACAAGGCAATTCTGGATCATGTCAACTGCTACACTGGCTACCTGCACTGAATGTCAACTGCTACACTGGCTACCTGCACTGAATGTCAACTGCTACACTGGCTACCTGCGCTGAATGTCAACTCCAACACTAGCTACCTGCGCTGAACGTGTTTGGACAAGTGGCAGGCTCATTTCTCAAGGTGTCAATGCCCAGGAAGCTTCCAAAATGACACTTGGATCAGGGAATTCACCCAGTGATGAGTAAGAGGTTCTTAAACTCCAAGTGGAAGCAAGGATCTCCAAGTGGACTCAAGAACTGAAGTATAACTGAAGTGGGAGAGGACACTAGTCAGCTTTATGCCAGCCTCAAGCTGACTCATCCTTTCTCCAAATCTCCTATATATAGAGCTCTCTCATGAGGTCTAAGGAGGCTGGAATTTTGTGCAAAGTAAGGAAGTGTTGTTGGTTTACAGTTAGAGCTATTGGGTGATTGCTTTTATAGAGGGGAAGAGGAGATTTCTTGCTGCTGGGGAGGTGCTGCTGGATTGGAGCCATTGATGGTTGTAACCTTCTCAGAACCCTTTTACTTCTATCAATAAAGCTTTGAATGTTCTCCTATATACTTGTATTGCATTGATGTATTGTATTTACTTGTATATCTGATTCACTCTAATCCATGCATCAGTTATGAGTACATGTTTCTTGTAGTTTTCCTTCTCTTGTTTGTGCAGGATCTTTGTGTAGCTGGACCGGCAAAGGGAGCAAGGAGCTGGGAACAAGAGACAAAGAGAGAGGATAGGATCGACAAAAGCGAAAGACACCGGTTGGTCAATCTTTTCTTCCTTCTCTGTACTTTCATAAAGGAAAATATCAAAGCTTTACTTTCAGTTGTTGCTAAGGACTGTCACCCTTAGAGTAGGGATAGGGTCATCCGAGTCGGATACTTTTCCCCACAACAACAATGGCACGGAATTGTTAACTTCATTAAAGAAATCGACATCCACTTACATTTTAGATCATATTCATGAGTGGAGACGTCGACGGCGTTTAGTGAAGGTATTTATTCCGGATCAGATCTTGGCCGAGTGGTTTGTAAAATCTTTGTTGCCAAAGATCACTCAATGTATCTAAAGCCGGAGTTGTTACTGAGGAGCAAGTGATTGCTCAAGCACAGTACCTTGACTTGGTCTATACTCAGTCAGGTACATTACACGAGAAAATCCCCAATCTTCCCAAGCAAAATCAAATCGCTGCAGCTCCTTCAGGATCTCATGCCGCCAATGGTATGATTGGCACGGTTAACACTAAAAGTAAGAAGAAGTCTTCCAAGAATTCTTCTCCCATCATAACCTTGCCTGATTCCCCAACAGGAGATTCTTCTGCAGAGATTTCCGCCAATATTCACGTTGTAGAATCATCTACAGCCAAATCAAAATCCGGTGGAAAGAAGAAAGGAAAGAAGAAGAATAAAACCGACAAAAATTCAAAGGAGAAACCTGAAAATCAGAATCCAATGATGAAAAGCGCAAACCTCATTATCCTTGTCTCATTTGTGACGATGAACATTTTACAAGAGACTGTCCTCATCGTGCAGAGGTTGCGAAGATTTTCAAGGGTTCCCAAACTCCTGCTGTTTTGAAGGATCCTTTTCCAGCTCAAGACAGTAAGATGATAGGTTTGTCCTCGAGTGCCAATGAAGAACCCATACTGATGATGCCCCATGTTAGGATTGCGACTCGATCTGAAGATTATGGTAGTAAAAGTCCTGTTGATGGTAAAGAAGAAGAATCTTCTCATTCTAATCCATCAACCTCAGCTCCCGGTTCCGATCCACTACAGATCGAGAAACCTAATCCAGACTTGGTAATCAAACCGCCCGCCAAGGGTATACTTCGAAAGTCAGATTTCAATCCACATGCGAGAGTGGCTCAAAGTTATAACATTGTTGAGGATTTAGTTGTTTCACCCTCAGCAATGTCGGCTTTGGAAGTGCTGCAATCATGTCCAGCACAACGTAAATTACGTTTGTCAGCTATAGGAGCTGTTGATATTCAGGACTCGGATCCAATAATTTTCGATCTAGAAAATAGTACACCGTGTTTGCCTCATCAAATGGCTTTCCAGATTCCAGTGATAGTCAAAAACAGGCCTATTCATCGTACTGTAATTGATGAAGGAGCCTCAACGTGTATTATGTCGATACAGTGTTGGAGATCGCTTGGTTCTCCTTCGCTAAATCAATCCCCGACGATTCTAAAGGCCTTTGATGGCCTTGGGTTTCATCCTTTTGGCATTCTACAGGATTTGCCTATAGGGGTTGAAGGAAAAACCGTTAGTCTAGATGTGGAGGTGGTTGATGCCCCCCTAGATTACAACCTTCTCTTGGGTCGAAGTTGGTCTTATGCTATGACAGCGGTCGTTTCATCGGTCTTTTGAGTAATAAAGTTTCCACATAATGGAAATATCGTAACAATAGACCAGCTGGCTTATTTTTCATCTGACCTAGCCTCTTCTGAGAGTATTCCGCATGTCGGTAAAACGACCATCCCATATAAGGATGTTGGAGTAGGACTAGTTAAAGATGTCGGTTTACTGGGAACTTTTCCTTTTCCTCCAATCAACGCATCGTCTTCATTTATGACCATTCATATGATCACATCAGACACCATTGTTTATGATGATCCTTGGATCATTCCTTCTAAATCTGATATAGACTCATTTGGTAATGCCATACCTTTGAGTCCATATGAAATTTCCTATGAAGTCGTGCAGTCTTTTGCCGACCCATCCTCAACCAAAATTGACTTCATGAATGTGGTCCGTGAGGAATCACTTTTCACATCAACCTTGGATTTAATCACGTTTTCTGAATTTTTTCACTCTGACGAGCAAATTCGTGAAATCCTATGTGTAGATGATTTACCATGGGAAGATCTCCATCACAGATCTTCGTTTTTACCCGAGAATGATCGTTTTGAAAATGATTTCTCATCAATTTTTACAACTAAATATGTCAAGGAACCTCAGAATCCAATGAAACATCCCGATTCAGAGTTAAATTTTGGAAACATCTCTCGAACTATTCCTATTGACATTTCGGTTAAGCCCGGAATTGTTGAGAACATTCATATAGGCGCCTCGTGTACAGATGACAAAATTCAGCTATATAAGGCCCTATTTCAAGAATTCTGCGGCGTGTTTGCCTGGTCCTATGAAGAAATGCCAGGAATTGATCCCGCGATTGTTGTTCATGAGATCAAGACTTACTCGGACGCTAAACCCGTCCAGCAACGTTTGCGTCAAATTCACCCACGAAAAGCTGTTGCAATTAAAGCAGAAGTTGAAAAATTATTGAAAGCAGGTTTCATTTATCCGATCCCGTTAACGGATTGGGTATCGAATATTGTTCCGGTTAACAAAAAGCAGGGAACAATAAGAATATGCATCGATTATAGGGACATTAATCGAGCCTGTCCAAAGGACAATTACCCAACTCCCTATATCGATCAAATTATTGATGATTGTGCCGGTAGCGAAATATTCTCCTTCATGGATGGTTTTTCCGGATACAATCAAATCAATATTCTACCTGCCGATCAACCAAAAACGGCTTTCATTTGTCCATGGGGGACATTTGCTTATTGCAAGTTACCTTTTGGGCTCAAGAATGCCAGAGCAACTTTTCAAAGGGCCATGTCTTATGCGTTTCATGACATCAAGCACATTGTGCAACCGTATCTCGATGACTTGCCTACTCATTCATTACATCGAGCTGATCACCTCGTCCATTTACGAGCAATCTTTATGAGGTGTAGGCATTATCGGATTCGATTGAACCCACACAAATGTGTCTTCAGTATAGAAACGGGTCGATTGCTGGAGTTTGTAGTTTCGAAAGCCGACATTCGCGTTGACCCCTCGAAGGTCGAAGCTATCATCAAATTGCCTCCTCCTTCGAGTCTTCACCAACTCCAAAGTTTGCAAGGGAAAGCAAACTTTTTACGACGATTCATTCCTAACTACGCCGAGGTTACAAAGGGTTTTACCCAATTGTTGAAGCAAAATACTCCATTCTATTGGGATGAGATAGCTCAGAAATCTTTTGATGCACTCAAACACGCGTTGACCCATGCACCGTTGTTGCATCCTCCCAACTACAACCAGGATTACTTCTTGTATCTCGCCACCTCTCATTCCACCATTGGAATGGTCTTAGTTCAGGAACATGAATTCGGAACTGAACATGTGATATATTACCTTAGTCGAACTTTAAATCCAACTGAGCTAAAATACTCACATGTGGAGAAATTGGCATTGGCAGCTGTTCAAGCTGTCCAACGTTTTCGTCACTACATTTTACTACGTAAAACTACAGTAATTTCGGATTGCAACCCTATGATCTACATTTTGACCAAGCAATTGCCAAGGGGCAAGTACTCTAAATGGATTGTTATCCTGCAGGAGTTCGACTTGGAATTCGAAAAATCCAAGTCTAAGAAATCTTTAGTTTTTGCAGAGTTAGTGCGTGACTTCCCGCGTGATGACACTGAAGTTGTGGCGGAGGAGCCCATTGCGGACAAATCCTTGTTTCTAATCAGCACTTTAGATCTATGGTATGGGGATATCATCATCTATCTCCAGACCCAATCCTTTCAGCCAGAAATTTCAAGGTCAGAACGTCGAAAAATTCGATTCCAATCCCAACAATTCAGGATTATTGGAGATACTCTTTATCGCCGTGGGGCGGACTCTGTTTTTCGGCGATGCTTAACTCATGAGGAAGCTGAAAGGGTTCTAAATGACTGTCACTCTGGAGCATGTGGCGTTCATATGTCTGGGTATTCCACAACCCAAAAGATATTGCGCGCTGGCTACTTCTGGCCGGCTTTATTTAAAGATTGTATTACGACGGTCTGAAAATGCCACAACTGCCAAATTTTTGATCGAAAGATGCGTGCTCCACCTGCTCCTCTCCACCCTATAATTGCCGTTGGTCCTTTTGCCAAATGGGGTATCGATTTTATTACATGTAACCCTCACTCGGCCGGGGGGCATGCTTATATCATCCTTGCGGTAGATTATTTTACCAAGTGGGCCGAGGCGATGCCTACATTTGAGGCAGATGGCAAGACAGCTGAAATTTTCATGTTCAATCATATAATTGCTAGGTTTGGTGTCCCACAAGCGATAATCACTGATCATGGTGTCATTTTCAAAACGTTATGATGACCGAACTTACAGGCCAGCTTGGTTTACGTCACGATAGTTCCACCCCTTATTATCCACAAGCAAATGGTCTAGTTGAAACCATCAACAAAGTTTTAGTTATCATGATCCGACGAATCATTGGGATTCATCGGTCGAATTGGCATAACATGCTATTTTTAGCGCTTTGGGCATACCGAACTTCAGCAAAAACATCAACATGGTTCACTCCTTTCCAACTAGTCTATGGTTTGGAAGCTATGTTACCCATTGAATGCAAAATCCCGTCACTGCAAATGGCCATCGAGTTACTTCCAGCCACTTCCGAAGAGGAAAAACATTTGTTATACTTGGCTCAATTAGATGAGAATTGACGTGATGCTGCATTGGCAATCGAGACTCACGCAAAACGCATGAAAGCTCAGTATGATCGAAATGTGACCCCTCAAAATTTTTCGGAAGAAGATCTAGTCTTAGTTTACGATCAAGCTAATGATAAATTAGGCGCTGGATAATTCGTTCCTATGTGGCATGGTCCCTATGTTGTCAAGCGAAAGCTAGCAAAAGGGGCCTATGAATTGGTAGACTTTGACGGGGACTCTTTGGGTAAACCCAGAAATGGTCTTTACTTGAAGAGGTATTATGCTTAAAGAATGGGTATGGAGATTTTTAGTTAGGATAGTTTTTCTTTCTAGCTGGTGTGTTTTAGTTTAAACAGTGTGCTTAGCTTAGAGAGTGTTTTTTCGTCATTATTCCTGCTTATCTTGGTTTTACTCTTGATATTGCAGATGTCGATGCCTCTCCAAACATACATTGGTTTCGCTGATGGTGCTTGTCGTAATACACAGAACATTTCTTCCGTGGCTTGGGTTATCTATTTGCCCTCTGACGAGTTAGTATCTATGCATGGGGTAAGCCTCGGTCAAACAACGAACAACATTGCCGAGTATAGTGCAGTGATTGAGTTATTATCTGAATCTATTTCATTTGGGATTCGGAGTTTGATAGTGAGGTTAGATTATGAACTCGTTGTATTACAGCTTAATAGAGTGTATGCCATTAGAAATCCAGTGTTATTAAGATTATTTTTGAGAGTGCGTCTCTTGGAACGTGAATTTGATTATATTGAATATCAGCATATTCCAAGATCTATAAATACATTAGCAGATGCAGTTGCTTCTCGAATGTTAAATAGACATTTGCAATAATCATACATGTAAATTTAAAACCATTCCATAACATGATTTACAAGATAAGTCGGTAATAGTGATATATATATATATATAGGAGTGTGTCAAAAAATACATCGTCTTCGATCATAGGTTGAAAAAAACCTTATGATCGGCAAAAATGATAAGTACAAAAAACAAAAATGTCGTATGTGTCCACAATAGGCGATCATCCTATCACTGGTGATGATCTCTATAAGAAACCACTGCATGTGCCACCTTGCAAAGGAACCTCCTAAAAGGTCCCGGGACTCCAATCACATAGCGCTGAAGTCGATGAGGAATGTCATCTATAGTGGTCTCCGAAATATCTCCTGTCAAGTGCTCGAGATGACCCTCCAACTCGGCCAAAACCTCTGCTGATTCGTCCTGTGGGGCTGGTGTGGGTGCAACTGGTTGTTTCCTCTCGTAAGGCCGGAGAGCGGCTGGTCACTGTGGACCCACATCTGCATTTGAAACTTTTGCTATCAGTTTTGAGATGATGGAAAAATAATAAAAAAAAATAAAATAGGAAAAATGTTGAAAATGATTTTACCTGAGTCATCCCACTGCTCTCCTGGTGGAAGAACCATGTCTGGTTCACCACGAAAATCTATCCCAGCGTAAGGGAAATCCTGAATAGAAAAAACCTGGTTTTCCAGCCATTGGAAATACTCAGGTTTGAATCGAGCAACCTCTGTCCTCTCGTCCGGGTGACGGGCCATAACTGCGACCCATCGCATCAGTTTGGGCTCTCGAGGAAGCCGAGCTCCAACAGTAAGATGCTGCGGGATCAACATAGGAACCCACTCTAGGCCAAAACTCACAACCAAAGCCCCATAACCAAAGGTCTTTAGTTGTCCGTTTTTGGCCCTGGTTAGTTGGCCTTTCAGATTGGCCAACACGGCATTGCACCAGTTGAAGATGGTGCCTTGGAAGCAATCAACTGCCATACGCATCTGGGATCCGGTGGCAATATGTAATGCGGCAGCTCCGCAAAGTCTGGTGACAGTGAATGCAATCACCATGAGTTCAGAATGGGATATGGTCTTTATGTCTATCCCTTTGTCTCTAGCCTGGCTGTTGTAGTACTCTAGCCTAAGGCTATCGACAGACTGGCCACCTGGCCGAGCCCCAAACAGAGTCAAGTCTTCGCCTCTCTTAGGCAAAGCAGTTAAGAAATATATGTTCGCCGGCTCGATTTCGAGCTGGTGGCCACCAATGAAGAAGCACTGGTCCTGTATGCTCCATCTGTCAACCAACCACTGTAAGAAATCCACCTGAGCCCTCATGCCAAGAATGGCCAAGAATTTGTACAAGCCGCACGCCCTCAAAGCATCAAGTGAAGGCTTATGATTCCATGCGGCAGCATCCACGTCCTCATGCTCTTGTTCACGCCAATCTAGCATGATGTACTCTCTGCATCAAGCATAAGGATAAATTAAATTGCTAGAAATTATTTTGATTGGTCCATTTTTGAGAATTTTTGGGTTAAAAACCCTTGCGACGGGGACCGCACCCTCCGGGTTAGACACAGTGCGTGGGACCACACCTTGTCTACATGGAAGGTGCGGACCCCGAGCGTTTTTCCAATGGAGAAAAAGTCAAGGTCCGGAGGCCAGCAGTGGTAAACCTGCGGGTCCCCGCGCACGGGTTTTATGCCTAAAAACCCTCCCAAAAATGAAATAAATGACTAAAACAAAAATTGAAACGATTAAAAATGAAGAGTAGGATGATGTGGATTACCTGAAGAAGACGGCATTCGATTCCGATGGTTGGATTTTCCGCAATCTTCATGGGACGTTTTCTGAGAAAAAGCACTATTTTCTCACCCAAAACGCAAATGGTAAAAATGAATTGACGAAGGCCCTTTTTATAAGTTTTTTGAGTAAATAAATTGCAAATTTGTTTATGTTTCACTTTGGAAAGGTATTTTTGTGACATTTTTATCTATTTCAAACAGGTATGAGTAATGTTTGTGTTTTTGTGCAGGATAACGAATTATTCAGGCGAAATCTATCGTTTTCGACGAAAAAACATTTAGAGTCACCTTTAAGCTCTTTTCTGACACCTAAAACATGAAAATATTGCCGAGTGTTTCTTTTAAACTCATTAAAACGGAATTAAAAGACGGTCCACTTCCAGCTCTTTTCTGACCGTAAAAACATGAAAAGGTTGCCGGATTTTTGTCGTTTCAAATTCGATATTGGTTATAAAACAACGTGTTGTTGATCGCTTTTTTACTTTTTTCGGATCAAGGGCACTAATGGCGAAAAGTACTCCTTGGTAGTAAAAGATCAAGCGGTTCTCTCAAGTATTATTTTATACTTTTTCGGGCTTGGGAGACACAAATTTATGAAAAAGGTCAACCCTGGAGTCTTCTTAAGTTTTTTCAGACTCTCTAAAATTGAAAGACGTCGAGTTTCTCCTATACTGGACTCGTTAAAATTTCACAGTAAAGGACCTGTTCAATTACAAACAGGAATGAACCACTCCTTCTTAGGGTTCGAATTTAAACTAAGTTGGACTCATCCGAAGGATGAGCTTATAATCAAGAAAATGTTATCTTCCTCAAGCTTGTTAAAAATAAAGAGGTACTTGCCAGAAATGGTGGGGGAAAAGAGAGAAAAATGAGCCTGTTTGTCATACTTTGTAACCACTCTTGAACACGACACTTTTATTCACCTGGGTTGGGAAATCCTTTGCCTAACAGTTGATCAAACCACATTGAAAGTCTTCAGCCGGTTTCTAGGTATTAACTTTGGGTCAATTGTCACCAAACCATCTGTCGTGTCGTTATGTGTTCAAGAGGTCACTGCCAATAAGCCAGTCATCTGCAAAATATCTATCATCCATCTTGACCATCCCTGAGTCAGTCCTTGCAACTAAATTTCTTCGACTTCATCTATGATTTCGTGTTGTGGGCTTGCCTACGACGGATCGCTTTCTATCGACTTCAGCTCATTATCTAGAAAGATGATCTAGAAATCGTCAGTACCTTGAGATCTACATGCCTCAATGGCAGGTTTCTCGCCTTTGACGACAGTTTGCATCATTGACTTTCGATCAAAGGATTCCGTGACATGTTCGACATCAACACATTTATTTGCATCTCATGGATTGTACTGGGTACTTTGAGAGCCATTGACATCACTGGTGGTTTCTCTCACACTTGTTAACAGTTTACATCATTGACTGGTAATCAAGTGGTTTCTACCATGTTCGACATCAACACATTCATTCGCATGGATAGAATCGTACTGTTTCGGGAAGTAGAAATGAAGACCCTGGATCTAGTTTCCACAATCCAGGCTGCAAGGAATTTTGTATTCATTATATAATGGACTATTCATAAACAGATGGCTGCGTCCATACTGTGTCCACCTGAGTCTATACTTGTGATGTTTTACAAGATCATTCCTATATCAGAGCAGTAGTTAGTTTTTCTAGTCAGTTTTGATCTGAGTATGGGAATGCCTACCTCAACGATGATATGATCTCATATATATATCTTGCATTGAATCTTTTTACAGGTTCCAACCGGGCTCTCCACAAGATGATCCTCAAAATGATAAATTACTTTACTCTTCCTAAATGATCAATGAAATCCTCATCTACTACAGACTTCGCACTTTAGGGGGCAATCTGTTACACAAAAATATCGTCACCATGATTATTTGCAGTCAGTATGGGTCTATCATCACTTGTACTGTCCTCCTAGGCAAGTCTCAGACCTCAGCTCTTCAAGTCAAGCTTTGAAAATGGGAGAAAGACATTAAAAATCAATGTAACTCTGGTTCCGCACTTTCTCTCACTATCACCTGCGGTCCCGCACCTTCTGTTTACAAAAACTGCGGACCTGCCCACTTTGTCCCTAACGGTGTGGGTGCGGACCCCTGTGAAAGTCAAAAGGCGCAAGTTTTATCTTAAAAAACTCACTTTGGGTTAATTCTAGAGGATTCTAGAAGGAATTTTGACGTGGATTGTTCGCTCTGAGGTGGTTCATGCATCCCAAAAGAGAAGGAGCTAATCCCTTGATGAGAGGAGCTATCCTTTTGAAGGAGGACCTAGTAACCTCCCTCCGTTGCATTATAAATACAGGCATTGGGCTAGTTGCTGAAGAGGTTAGAAGCTGAACATTTTTGAGGGTAAATGCTGGTGAAATCAAGACTTCCTAGTTGAGCTTAAGAGGAGAGATCACATACCTTTTTGGCTTCATTGGGGAGTGAGTGAAACTTGTCAAAGTAGAGGAGACTTCTTGCTGGACCCTGGGAGGAGCTTGTACAACGTCAAGGCAAAGGTTGTAAAGTTCTTCTTCTTTTGAATTAATACAATCAAACTCATTTTTCTCAACAAGTATCTCATATTATTTGTTTCATGGACTCCTTGACTTTCATGTTAAGTATGTTTTATGATATTGGCTTTTCAGGTGCTATTTAATTTTTTTGCCTTGTTTGTGTTCGCAGATTCGCTATAAAGGAGCTCATTTGGACAAAGGAGCGAGGGCATCCACAAACTTGCGTTGGACCTAAGGTAGGCCCTAAAAACACTTGTTTGCCATTGTTTATTAAAGAATATTTATAGAAAGATAGTGTCTGGTTGGTTTGCTTGTCATTAGGTATTCTTTAGATTCTAGGAAGGTCTATCTTGTCCGCAAGATCGACTTATTCCGTGTGACACCAGGGAGCGAAACTGAGCTTGGTTTTTGCTCAAAACTTGCAGCTAAGTTCAGTGATTTAGGCTGAGTAATGATGGATAGTAAACACAAAGCATAAGGGTAGGAGCTGATGAGGTTCTAAGCTACCACAAGGGCACTTAGGATGCTTTGTAAGTCAGATGTTCAGTTCATAAACCAACCCAGAGATTGACTGAAGCAGCGTTTATCTACTTCGCAATTGCATAGAAAAAGTGTTTCGAAGGCTAGCTGGCTAACTTCAGGCTCCGTCTGTAGTTTATAAAGCAAACAATAAACAAAAAAAATAAACTATTCATTCCCCAGCAGAGTCGCCATTTTGTTTCAGGGAAAGCTAGTGTCGATTCGAACTGTTAGTCCCACTAAGATGGGTAGCTATCTTAGAAACAAACAATGAAAGCTTTTCAAGAGTTCCTTTAAGTGTGATAGATGGAAGAGAAGAAGAGAGGACCAACCTGGATCTTTCGCTTTGATCCTAGCTTGATTTCTCCTTTCCTTGATAGAATTTGCCACTCCTCTCCTACTTGTCCCGCTTCAAAGAGTACCTATAGAGTCAAAGTAACAACAAACTATCAAAGCATATCTATCTAAAACATCATAAACAATGCGGAATCAGAAACACATTGACCATACAATTGCATTCATAAACAATAAGATTCACAAATACAAAATCATATGGAGGAAAACTCAAAGAACTTTATTAATAGTAATGTAAGAGAGGATTACGAGCCAATGTCAAACACCATGCAAAGTCTTTCGGTCAAAGTTCATTGATGTAAACCTATCGCCGGAAGTGAGAAACTTGCCATTGAGGCATGCAAGCTTCAAAGTATTGAAAGGGTTGTTTCTAAGTAAACTTCTTGGATAGTGAGCTGATGTCGACAAGAAGTGACCTGTCGTAGGAGGGCCTTGATGTATCCCACATATACGACATGAAACGGAGCAAATGATTTTTGTGGAGGTGAAAACGATTTGATGATATGAGGTTCAGGAATGGCGGTCATGAAAAATGAAGCGTGGATGTAATGCAGTGGATGAGGCATTTGCTGGATGGTGAATTCTATGAATGACTTCTCTTGAACACATTGGCAACACTGATATGGACTGGTAGCGTTAACCCCATAGATGGCGCGGCAGACCAATGGTGATAGTGAACGGAAACCCAACCCAACTCAATCACGGAGATGGAGTGAAAGTGTCATGTTCAAGAGCGACTTGCTAACAATATAGTTATTCAAGTTTTCTTCCCATTTTTCCCCAGTCATTGCTGACCAGTACCTCTTTATTTTTGACAAGCTTGAGGAGGATAACATATGCTTGGTCTATAATTTTCCCTTCGCGAAAACTTGTCACTTTGTGTTTAGTGAGCCTAGTGTCAGTGAGACTCGTTCTTGTCTGGGTGGACAAGTTTGTCACTATTGTTTTAACAAGTTTAACGACAAAGATAACTCGGTCCTTTTCTTGTTTAGAGAGTCTGAAAATGGACAAAAAGGAGACTCCAACAGTCCTTTTTCGCGACATAATCCCTTAAGTCCCAAAAAGTGTAAAATAATACGAAAGGGATGACTTTTCAATAGTTTTAACGAGCCGACAAAGACAAGCGCTTGATCGTTTTGTTTAATAATCCCTCAAGTCCAAAAATATTAAAATATATGAGAGGGATATCATTCCCCTTACTTTAACGAGCTGGGAAGGCTAATAGCTCAACGATATTTTTATATTTAACGAGTCTAAAAAGAGTTTAAAAGAGGCTCTTTTTTTAGGAACGAGTGATATTTCTGGGTAGCAACTGGTTCCAGGTAAGTTTGGAACTTCTCAAAACATGGCAGTGTGAAGAGGGTGGCAATCAGAATCACTCGTCGCAGATGTTCCTCAAAAGGGTAAACAATCAAGTGGAAGTGTATGGTCGGCCGAATGAAATGGAGGTGACGGAAGGAACACAACCAAAGTTCAAAAGGGCAGATAGCAAAGCGATCACAAAAGGTTATTTACCAAAGGCAGGTTTATTTTTTAATGAGCTTGAACCTTGTGCCAACATGTGCTCAGTGCAAGTTGATTTTTTAACAAGCTTGAACCTTGTGGGAACATTGCTCTTACCAGTCTTTTGATAATGTCTCTTGGTAGATTTATTTTGTAATGAGCTTGATCACTACGATAACATGTGCTCATGACCTTTTTATGTAAGCTAGAAACAATTGAGCTATGAGTTTAAAGGGTTAAGAACCTATAAACTAAGAAAATCAAAGGTCGCTTTTTACTTGCATGCAAAGGTTTGCATGCCCCCAGGTCTTTCAGTAAAAGGAGAGTTTCTAGGTTACCAAATGGAATTTCCTGCAGTTAGGCAGGATTGTTTCTGTCGACCAACAAAACTCTTTCTTTTCTTTGCCCATCGAAATGGACGAAGGTGATTGTTGTAAGCCCCAATCACATAACGTACGAAGATGAATGTTGTAAGCTTCACAATCATACAAAGGAAATAATCACGTCAGATGGATCACATAACCTATATGGGAATGTTATTCGATCCAAGTATTATGACCTTTCAAGAAAATCTCTCTTTTCCTCTAGGTTCGCCTGCCGAAGCAGACTAGGGTGCATGCCCCTTAATCTTCATCACACTCACCGAACTACAGGCGGTAATCAGGTGGATGGGATGAAGATGGAAGAGACATTGTTGATGCGAAGAGACCATTTAGGGATGATGGTTGATTTATAGCTGTGTTTGAACCAGGAAATAAAAGTTGGTCGACAAGTTGCACCAGTCTGCCTTCATGTGGAAAACACATCACTGGAAAGAATTTGGAAACAATGGCTTCCATGCTATATATAATCACATCCAAGGAGTAGATTGTAATCTAGTGGACCTTGGACAACCATCAAGTTCAAATAAACAATTTTCTTTCTCAAAGTTATCGGTAACCTTGGAAGGATCCCTAATGGTCGACTGGTTCCTTTGTTGAAGTCGGACAAATTTTGTTTTTCAGGAAAAAGCGATGGTGAACCAAGCACTTTCCAAGCAGTTGAGGAAAGGATACTCACTGAAGCCCCTCCATCTATAATTGTGCCAAACATGATCATTTTGTAAACTTTTACTATGATTCAAAAAGGTATATTAGATGGAAGACGAGGTTTCACTAGTTGATTTCAATCAAAGAAAACGACTAGACTGCTCGGAGGAGGTACCGGATAAATGTCCAGATAAGTTTCATGAACTCGGGGGGTCTCATCTTGTTGTGAAGGAATGGGCGGATTTCCCCCAAGTTCATTAGACTCTATATCGACAAAAAGAATTTGCACAGTTTCATTCTCATCCTCTTTGGAAACTATATCATCTGAACGTGGATCTTCTGAAAGCAAGACTGGGTCGACTACCATCTCCACCAGTTGACTTTGATCCGGTATGGACTCAAAAGGTTCAATTTCAATGATAGGCAATTCGATCGACAATTGAGTTATGTCAATCAAGTTTTCAACTAGCGAATGATTTGGCAAGAGTTTCTTGTATCCGGGTGGAAGTTGATGCAGTGAAGCAGGACGGTTATCCAAAATGCTTTTGGCTTCGTCCAGAAAAGGACAACGGTGAAGAGTATGATCACCCTCACATAACCTACATGGAACTCTAGCTTTTCCTTTCTGTCGATTGACTTCATTTTCACTAGTTGATGGTGCACTGTCAACCTGACTGTCAGGGGTTGATGACACTGAATGGTGCAACCGGGGAGACCATTCTCTCAAGATCCACAGAATGCAACGACAATCTCAATGGTAATGGTTCTCCTTGCAAATTGTGCATGGAGATTTTGGTTTGGAAACTTTAGTTCACGGATTTTCGCCAGATGATGCATTAGTGTTCCCTTGTTTAGCTGGCTTCTTCTTCTTCTCCTTCCCTTTCTTTTTCTTCTCAGTTACTTGGTTTTTAGTGTCACTAGTTTCACCAAGCGAAGAGGAAGAAGGGGAAGGAGAAACAAATGAAGTAGAAGGTGAAGGGATAACTTCAGTATCATCTGGTTGATGATTAGATTGTTGAGGAATTGCGGTGTTTTGAACGACAGAGGTTGAGAAAAGCCCTACTGGCAGGCCAATTGTGATTCCTGGAAGGGACAATGTAGCCATATATGGAGAACCAATATCTCCCCAAGAGGAGAAAGGACTAGGATTCCCTCCAAGGGGGATTCCTTGATTGGTAGACTCCATTATCTCAACCTCAGATAAACGTAGGAACAAGGATGTTATTCCGTTTAAAATAAATTTTAAGACGCTTTGACGCAACTTGTTTTTTCAATTTTTAAGAGTCGAGAAAAAGCTAAAGGTGACTCTAGTCACCTTCGATTTTTAATGATCCTGAAGTGACAAGTGCTCAGATGGACCTTTTCTTTTAAGGAGTCAAAAAGGAATGAAAGTGACTGCTCTGGAAGTCTAGACAGAGAGTTTACCAAATTGATCATAAAACTGCAAAATACACCTTGGTGATAAATGATAGAGAAATTACCAAGGACTTATGTATGGCAGTCAATCTTCCTGAATGCTGTGTTCAGTGCATTACGATTGATAGGGTGGCAAACACAGATTCCTAAGGATAAAGGATATCAACCTATCGTGATCTCCCAATATATACTCGACAGTATGGGGAGCACAAGTCCGTACTGGCACTTGTCGTATCAAAGAGGAGGAATCACCCAACCTTCGATGAAAACTATATTTACTAGGTTTTACGACACCGGAACACATCTCTAGCCTAGACTTCTAGATGTGTTGCGTTAGATTCCAAATCGTTTTTATGTTCGTTGAGGTTTATTTTAGAGTTGATCTTGCTTAGAAGTTTGTCTTTCAAGGTTCACCGCGTGATGTAGATGTGAAATTCCTAAATATGCAATCTAAAATGATAAACAGTTTTCTATGTTCTTTTAGCAATGAAAAATCCTAGCTACAAAGGAAAGAAGATAACGATTTTTCTTTCAGCAGAGAGCATAGAGCACACACTAAATGCACTTTCCTAAATCAAATTTCGCAAGCAGTCAAAATGCAGATGCACATGCATGTATTTTCTTTCAGCTTTCTTAATGTGTGAATGACAAAAAAGAAAGCTAAGTACAGGTCTGAACTATTTTCTTTCAAAGTGACAGTACTAACAATTTTTCTTTTCAAAACGAAAGGAAGACTAAGATGACACTTTTCGATTTCGAATTTAAAACTGTTTTCGAAACTTAAAATACTAATAATTTCAAAATCAAGTACAATGACAAAAGTACAATCAACTATCTAGAAGAGGAAGACTTTACGACACTCTTCTTTTGATTCAGAATGACAATTACGACACTTGCATCAAAAACGACAGTTCGATTAGGCTACTTTCGACAAAGGAAGATTGTAAATGATTGACATATACATAAAAACATTTACAATTCCTAACTAATGGAGACTGAAATAATGTGAAGGAAGATGGTTACAACAAGAAGGTACTGATCATGAACAACAAAACTACTGAATAAAGCTGAAAACAAAGAGAAAAAACTAAATTTCAGAGAAGAAAACATAGTTCACTCAATCATCGCACCTGCAACACAGGGAAACAGGGATGCATCTCACTTGCAACACACAGGAGCTGTGATGCATCTAGGTTGCACAGTTACAGATAGTGCGATGGGCTAGGGAGCGAAACTAAGCTTGGTTTTTGCTCAAAACTTGCAGCTAAGTTCAGTGATTTAGGCTGAGTAATGATAGACAATAAACACAAAGCATAAGGGTGGGATCTGATGAGGTTCTGAGCTACCACAAGGGCACTTAGGATGCTTTGTAAGTCAGATGTTCAGTTCATAAACCAACCCGGAGATTGACTGAAGCAGCGTTTATCTACTTCGCAATTGCATAACAAAAGCATTTCGAAGGCTAGTTGGCTAACTTCAGGCTCCGTCTGTAGTTTATAAAGCAAACAATAAACAAACAAAACAAACTATTCGTTCCCCAGCGGAGTCGCCATTTTGTTTCAGGGAAAACTAGTGTCGATTCGAACTGCTAGTCCCACTAAGACGGGTAGCTATCTTAGAAACAAACAATGAAAGCTTTTCAAGCTTTCCTTTAAGTGTGATAGATGGAAGAGAAGAAGAGAGGACCAACCTGGATGTTTCACTTTGATCCTAGCTTGATTTCTCCTTTCCTTGATAGAATTTGCCACTCCTCTCCTACTTGTACCGCTTCAAAGAGTACCTGTAGAGTCAAAGTAATAGCAAACTACCAAAGCATCTCTATCTAAAACATCATAAACAATGCGGAATCAAAAACACATTGACCATACAATTGCATTCATAAACAATAAGATTCACAAATACAAAATCATATGGAGGAAAACTCAAAGAACTTTATTAATAGTAATGTAAGAGAGGATTACAACCCAGCTGTCTGATCCAGCATCATCCTCCCAGTTGTAGAAGCCCTCTTCACCTCATGAACAAGCAAATCACCCAACAATGCAATGTCTCTTCTCAGCAAACCAACAACACTTCCTTACAAAATACAAAATTCCAGCCTCCAGATCTCTCAGATGAGGGATCCATTTATAGATGTCTTTCAAGGGTGTGAGTCAGCTATGGGTTTTTGATTAGTTCCATTACACTGATAGTTCTTGGTTCCACTTGGAGATTTCATGATCTCTTACTCATCCCTAGGCGAGTTCAGAGAGGCAAGCGTCATAGGAGAAGTTTCTAGAAGATTCCATGATCATCCACCTTGCAAACTGTCTCTGCCATTTGTCTATTCTTGCTCATTGCACCCGACAGAAGTCCATTTGAGTATGCATTGCACCTGGCCAGTTAGGCAGTCAATATGCATCGCACCTTGCCCATGGAGCAGTCTGTATGGTCCATTTTTGGCCAGTTCTGAGTAGTTTTTCAGGTGGAACTTCTAGGAAATGATGTAATCAGTTGACCATGATCCTTTAGGGTATGAAACAACACTTTTAGGGGCTTAACGAGCCCTTAGTTTATGGACATATGAGTTTGGGGTTACAGTGCCCAAATATGTCTATAACAAGCATGCAGCAGTAAAAGGAGCCAAGATACCTCACAACACATACATTCAACTCACAAGTAAGTGACTAACCCGCTCCTCTGTTTGCATTTGTGTAATTGAAAGATATGCATGAGAAAATGAGATGGTTGAGGTTGAACAAGAAAAAGGTGGCCAGATAACTTGGCCACCTTCAGCTAGTTGACTGCACTCATCCGAAGATGTCACCCACACGTGCGCATAGTCAACTTAGAGAAAGATACCAAGGATAGTTAGTGGAGGGTATGCAAACTCCAATGCAATAATGAGAGGTGATTGCGGGAAGAAACCATGATGACAAGGCAGGTGGGGACCAACGGTCCAAATATGGCCTACGTACATTTTTGCCAGCTCACCCCCATCACCAAAAATATCTAAAAGAAGTAATAAGTACTCCTCCTCGAGCACTCTCACCACCTTTTCTCTCATTCTCTCCTCGTAAACTTAGCTGCAGCAAACTCCTTGTCACCCCACAGCCTCAAAACCATCGTTTTCCATCGTTTTCACCCATCCTCTTGCTCTCGGCATTGTCTACAGGAGCACTTACAGGTTCTATAGGAGCACCTACAGGCAGTTCTACAGGAGGGGCAGTCAGCTGTTTTTAAGAAGAAAACACGAGTTTTTTGATCGATTTCTGGCTTGAGGAGGTAGGTTCCATACATAACCACCTTGATTATCAATATGTGCAAGAAATGATATCATTTTAAGGAGGAATTGAGTCCATAGAAGAAGAGGAATTACAAAAAAAAAAAAATCTTTGTTTTAAAAAAAAAAACACAGTTTTCTTCTGTTTTCCTGTTTCTTCAAAATTATTGTCTCCATCTCTATATTTGGTGCTCAAAAGGGATATAAGCACAATGACAGGAGGATTCATGAGGAAGGAGCCCACTAATTCAACCAGGCTCCATGAATATCCCCAAGTAGTAGCCATATTCACAAGGGCAAATTGGATGACCTTTTTTGAGAAATTCCGAGGGTTTGATGAGGAAATTGCTCAGGAATTTTCTCTTTCTTTAGTTCCTCACTCAAGAACCCATGCCACTATCACTGTTAGATGTCTTTCCATGGAAATAACCCTAGAATTTATCAGTAGGGTTACTACCCTTCCTCTTGGATTACCTTGGAGCAAAGATGAAAAACCAATTGGACAGGCTGCCAAGAAAAACTTCTTCCAAAACAATGAACATCTTGTAGAAGACAAAAATGGCATTAGAAGGACAAGCATACCCTACCCTTGGGATGACGTTAGTTACCAAATCATCAAATATATCTCATGTGAGGGGAGGTATAGCATAGTCTATGGCTACCATTTTAGAATCCTTCATGAGCTAAGATATGGCATGGACACTCCAACACCCTAGAGACTCAGCATACTCTATTTCCTCCTACAATCCCTCATAGACTCCAGCATTAAGTTTAAGGCAGGGAGTCTAGATCAGCTAGCTCACCATGGGTTAATCAAAATTTTAATAGAAGCCCTCCATACATTCACACTCCCTATAGCATGGGAAGTCTTCAGAAACATGACAGCAGAAGATGACATAAAGGCCCTCACCTATGACATCAGTCATTCTGGCAGTGACGAAGAAGAGCAGAAAGGGGGAGAAGGTGAAGCAACTGATGACTCAGCAAGACAAGAAAAGGAGGAGGAAGAAACTAAGATAGAAGAGGAGAAGGATGAAGAGACAGAAAAGGAAGAAACAGAGAAAACAGAGATAGAAAAGGAGGCAAAAGGAGGAGAAAAAGAGGCAGCAGAGGCAAAACAAAGAGAAGGGTCCCCTGAGACCCTGGAAAGGGAGGCAGCAACTGCCCTCACAGCCCTGAGTACACCAATTAAGCCAAAAGAAAAGAAAAAAAGGCAGGCCTCCATGTATTTCAAGGCTAGGAAAGGCACAAGGATCAAATCAGGGAAACCCCAGCCATCTTCAACAGTGCCCATTACAATTGAAGATTCACCCACTATCAAAGGGGAAGAATCTCCTTCTAAATCCCCTATCAGATATGAAAGAGGGACTCCTAGATCTTCCTCCTGGAAGGAAAAAGTGCAACTACAGGACACAAAAATAGTCCTACAAGAGGCACAAATAGTTATATAGGAGACACTGTCAAGGCTACAAGAGACCCAACAGCTTGAGAAAACAATGGAAGAGCAGCCAAAGGGGAAGGAGGAAGCTACAGAGCCACAAGAACCTGATCCCCAGCCCAGCCTTGCCTCCTATTACGATCTTCTTGAAGGAGGAAGGATAATTCCACAAACATTTGCAATTCCACTATTCTTTGAACTAGAGAAGGAAAGAATAAGAACACATAGGTGGATGCAAATAGCCAAATCCAAGGGATTTGAGGATGTTGGCCACATGGAGAACAAGCTTAGATAAATGGGAAGGGAGTTAAGTGCTTTCAGACATAGGGAGGAAATTGCAAGAAGCCAACTCCAAACTGAAAATGAATTGCTAGGAAGGCAGCTGAAGGAGAAAGAGACCCAGCTAGCATGCATGGCTATCTTATCCATGGAGGCACTACAATGTAGAACACCAGCAAAATCATATGGATTATACCTCAAGGACCAAAGGCTACAATTTCAGATCAAGACTTTGGCACAAAGAGGCACAATGCCTTTTCAAGAATACAGACAATTTATGGACTTGTGTGACTAGAGCACAGCAAAAGATAAGGAAAAAATGGCAGAATTTTACCTGCATAACATGGCCCTCACAGACATGAATCTGTGGGACCCCAATGCTAGGCTAGGGGACCTACAACTAATGGCCATGGCTTCATGGATGAACCATGAGGAGTTAAGGGCAACTGAAGTAAAAAGGTTGATGATCAGAGAGCAGAATGAGCCACTAATGATCAAAGCTAAGCCATTAGATCCCATGGCTCTCATCAGCACACACCAACTGCTTACAAATAATCCTCAAATTTCCCCCAGATATATAAGTGATCAAGCACAGGCCATTGCACATTTTGAGGAAATGGAAAGGTTACTTGGGGATGACTGTGTGCATGCATGTATGAGGAGATGGAACACCTTACCACACAGTCTGAAGATCGGGGAATATCATTCCCCAATGAGGATGAAGGAGGCACTAAGGAGAGTGCCAATGTACAAGCACTCAATGAAAAGGCTGCAGGTCAATTGGATTGGCCTCAAACTGAATCCACCACTGCTGTTAGGCATGCTAGAAGGGAGAACCGAAGAAGAAGAGCAGAGGCAATGGGAAGAGATAAACAGAAAAGCAGGCTTCTATGACAAGGAAGAGGAAACAACATTAGAAGCTTGGGATGCTAGAGAGGCCACTAGGGCCATCAAAAATAAGGAGATGGACTAAGTTGCTCAGAGGATGAGCAACACCTTTAGTAGGGGGGTGATGATGAGCCCCATAAATGGGTAATTATATGGGTTCATTTTGCTTCCTAACATAGTTAAATCAACCATTCTCTTAGCTTATTGCATGTTTTTTTATTATATTTATGCTTATGGAGTGAGTTGAGTTAGTTATGATGCCATGAGGTCTAATATATGCATATTTTTGTTGAATTTTGAAGACAAAGTCAAAGATTCAATGGACAATTGGCAGCAATAATTCGAAGTGGACAAAGGAGAGGATTTATAGGAGGGAATCCCCCTCATTTATTACTCCCCACTTCAAATTCCCCTTCATGCAACTCGGAGTACAAACAACCAAATCAATCCACTAGGAGGCAGCTGAGCAAGTGGAGGATAACTTTTGTTTATCTCGAGTTTTGGGAGCCAAGCCTCCCTGATTTTAAGGAAGCTGTTGGGAGCTTCAGTTGTATAAGTAGAGAGGCCTAGAGCCTCACTAGGGTCGAATTTTTGTTGTACTTTTTCTATTGTAAAACTTTGCTCAACTTCGAGCTTACTTTTGGTGACAGTTTCATGTAATCCTATTACTATTTTGATAATAAAGATGAGATCCTTTTTGAGCTAGCACTGAGTTACCTCAGAGGGTTGAAACTCTTGGGTTAGGGCCCAATCCAAGTAGCCAAGCTCCTCTTGTTTGTATTTATATGCTTTGTTTCAGTTTATGGATTAGTTGTTGTTAGATGAATTTCTTTCTTGGTTAAGAATAGGTTGCTTTTGGTGATTTAGAAGGTTGTTTCCATTTGTGTTTTCTGTAATAGGTTAAGTAGTGATAAAAAGAAGATTCAAAAGGCTAGAAACAGTGCCTTGGCCTCTTTTCCTCCCTTTGCGACCATGAATTGAGGCAAAGACCCTCTTGCTGCCCGAAAAACACGGATTTTCCTTCTCCATAGGATTTCTAGTGTTTGCAGTTTGTTAGAAGGTTAATGTTTTGCTTTAGATATTTTTCACCATGCTCATTTCTGTCTTTGCAATAAGTCTTCTTCCATGCTCTCTCTCCTTGTAGCATTTTTTCAGCATTTACTTCCATAGCTCATAATTTAGACTAGCTTGATGCAAAATTCTGTTTTTTTGATGTACTCATTTCCTTGCTTGCTTGATCTCATTGGTTGATTGTCAGTTATTTTGCAGCAGATCTCTTCTCACAGCAGGTCAGCCTATCAGCCATCACATTCTCTCCCTGATCCATGCCCTACAGGTCGCCCAAAGTTCACCTCAAATCTGCCTTAGTTTTCTGCATTTTTCCATAGGATTTCTTCCTCTCTCCCAATCATCTTTCCCTCTCCTAGTGATCCTTGGTGGACCCTAGGCACCCTAGCACATCATCCCAACCTTCACCTACCTTTTCCACCCGCTCTCACACCCTCAAAACCTTCAAAACTGCTCTCGACATCCTCCTGTAGACCTCCTATAGATCCCCTGTGTCCTCTTGTAGATTTTCCTGTAGGCTTTCTTTTGAAGGCCGAGTGTGGGAAAAGCCTCCAGAAGGCCACTCGAGACCTCCTAGGACCCATCTACACCATCCTACATCTCTTCAAACCCCAAAGTCACCCTTCAACACCACCTATTTGCTTCCACCTTCACACACAATAAAATACATGCATGTCAATTTCACATAAAAATACATAAAAATCCAAAAAGATGTTTTTTGCTCATTTACTTCTAGAAATAGCTTGAGTAGATGTTGTTTACTTCCTTGAGTAGGTAATGGCATTTATTTCATGGTTTTCATAGTGCTTTCTGCAAAAGTAGGATTAGTTGGTTAAGTAGGGTTTGCTAGGTTTACTTCACATTTCATTGTTTTTCCTTTCTGCAATTAGAGTAGCCTCTATAGAGTAAGCTTTCTTTTCATCACATATAGAGCTTCTTCTGGAATCCATAGAAGATGGCTTGAGCTCCTAGTGATCTTGCGCGAGCTGACCAAGTGACAGCCTACAGTAAGAACTAATACTTGTGCATACATCACCGTCGCTTCCAAGTTTGTTACGAACTACCGGGTTGATAAGAGTAAAGTAGACAGCCCAGGAGTTGCAACATTATTGCTGCAATACTGGTGCTCACCATCCCCCCTCTCTCTCCGCCCTCCAACTCTATCATTATCTCCCTCCCTCTTTCCTCTATCCTTCTCTCCCCCCTTTCTTCCATCTCTCCTTCTTTGCCTCTCTCTCCCCTAAACATACACTCTCTCTCTCCATATCTCCCTTGTCACTCCCTGTCTCTCCCTCTCCACTTTTCTCTCTCTATGTATTTCTTCTTAACTCCCTCTCTCCCCCTCCAACTCCATCTCTATGTCCCTCTCTCTCAAGTCCTTTCTTTGGTCCTTTCGCTCTCTCTCTCTCTCTTCCCTCTAACCTTGTCACTATCTCTCTCCCTCTCTATCTTCCCTCTAACCTTGTCACTATCTCTCCCCCCCTCCATCTTTGTGTTTCCCCCGCTCTCTCTCTTACCTTTCTCTCCCTCTCTCACTCTATTTTTCTCTCTCTTCATTCCTCCTCTTCCCTCTCCTTCCTTGTATCTCCTCCTCTCTGTTGTCACTCCCCCATCTCTCCACCTCTATCATTCTATGCATTTGTTCTTCGCTCTATATATATATCTAGAGTTAACATACATTGTGATATATTAATATATATTATAATATAACAAATTGAATATTGTATTAAATTTAGTATTGCATTAATCCAAAGTTATTAAATTTAACAATATTAATACTATAATATATTGACATTAATATTATCATATCAATATTAGATTTGATGATATTTTTTACATGGCATGATAACAAAATTTATAGTAAAAATATATCAAATTAATATTTTCAAATATTACAACTTTGATGTGGAATATTTATGCCTTTAAAGATTTTAATATATCCCTAAGATATGGTTTTTTCTTTTAAAGATTCATTTTACAAATGTTTAGTTAAAAGAAATATTAAAAGATTTTGGAGCAAGATTTTCGAATCTTTGTCTTGAATTAACTTTTTTCCTTTGATTTAAGAAATGACACTGACTTTCATAAAGAGTAAAAATGTTTAAATTTTTACTTAATTTGGAATTTTATTGTGGTCAAAAAATTTGTTAAGGGTAAATTTATGATCCATTCAAATTCAAGTATATGATAAAGGAACTACTAAAAGCATGAAATAATTTACTAGTCATTTAAATACATAACTATATTTAATAATTAATCTCCATCTTTTAATAAGATTAAAAATTTATATATAATTTAAGATTGGCTGAAAATAAATAAATAAATAAATTATTATTTTTTTGAAAACATGACATACTTACACATCGAGGTCATACTGCGCTGGAATACAAAATGCAGAATGCTCCTCTGGACGTAAAAATTCAAAGTAATACAACAACAATAAAAAATAAACAAATAAAAATTAAAAAAAATAATGAAAAAAAAAAAACCTAAAACATCTATTTTACATTTTTTAAATTTAATTTAAATAATATATAAAAAATAAACTTACTATAACATATTTTTTTTAATATCATTTTCTGAAATAAAAAAACCTAAATATCACAATAAATTGGATTTTTTTTTAAATAAAAGTGTACATTAAACTATTATATACACTTAACTTCTAAACTATTTGTAATTATTATTCATTTTTAATTACTCATCACATATATATTAAATAGATATATTAAAAAAATTGGAAATTTTCTTATTATAAAAGTGTACATTAAACTATTATATACACTTAACTTCTCAACTATTTATAATTATTATTCATTTTTAATTACTCATAACATATATATTAAAAAATTTAAAGTATTTTTTCAATATTAGATATTTTACATTATACTCGTGTTTTTTTTTAGTGTTTTTGAAACTTACTTTTGATTTTTTAATGTTTTTGAAACTTACTTTTGATTTTTTTAGTGTTTTTGAAACTTACTTTTGGTTTTTGAGCCTAGAGGCTTATTCTAATCTCAGTATGATGTGTAATGTTATCCGTCCCTCACCAAAGTTGAAATTTTATTCATGTATGCCAAAAAAAAAAAATCTAAAAATTAAAAAATTAAATAACTATACAAAACATTTAAATAATATCCACTCATAAAAAAAATTGCAAATGAAAAACTTAGATCTCTCCACTCGTATTAGATCAATATTTAAAATAAATCTATGTTGATATATTAAAATAAAAATAGTATATACCTACCTTAAACAAAATAAATATAATTCAAAATAAATATATATAAATTGAACCTTATAATTCTCACATGAAATATACAACATATTATATATATATATATTCTAGCATTAATACCTTGCGAATGTCTTATCTATGTTGTTCCTCTAAGAAAGTTTGCAGAGAGGGCAATCCACCCTATATAATCCTGTGTCTAGTAAAGATTAATAGGCAGTCTTGGTGCGGGAACTGCTATTAAGGGTATTCTCTTCTGTAGAGTTAGCCCAAACACCTCAGACATATCAACTACAAAATCATCGTCCTTGGTGGCCCCAAAGATGGACCAATTGAAAGCATGAAGGAGAGATCCCAAAACCAAATGAATCATTCTGTGTGCCAGAGGAAGCCCAATGCAAATCCTTCTTCCTGCACCAAATGGTATCAACTCAAAGTCTTGGCCTCTATAGTCAGTATTACACCCCAAAAACCTTTCTGGCTTGAATTCCAAAGGTTCCTTCCAAACCCTAGGATCTCTTCCAATGCCCCATATATTCACAAACACTTGTGTGTTCTCTGGGACAACATATCCACCAATCTCACAAGAGCTATCTGCTCTTCGTGGAATTATCAGTGGAGCTGCTGGGTGCAATCTGAGGACCTCCTTCACTATTGCTTGTAAATATGGCAGCTTTACTATGTCTGATTCTTCCATTCTTTTGTCTTGACCAACGATTTCATCCAGCTCTGCCTGAGCCTTTCTTATTACTGCTGGTTTTCTGAGAAGCTCAGCCATTGCCCATTCAACTGTTACCGAAGTTGTATCCGTCCCTGCAATGAACATGTCCTGCCAGCATAATCGCTATATTTAGTTTACATTGTGTAAGGTTTTATAGATAGAAAGTGGGGTACAAGTTTACATTGTGTAAGGTTTTCGAGATAGAAAGTGGGTTACAAGTTATAGATCATAGAATTGGCTTAATCATAATAATAAAATTGGTTTTGGTTTGGCGTTACACCATCAAGAGATTTCACATACCAACTTAATATTATTTAATTAGTTGTGATCTTAAAATTAAATTCGTATTTTAAAATTTAAAAAATATGAATTTATAATTTGAAATTATTTTTTCCATTAACAAATCTAATATATAAAAAAAGATAAAAATTTAAAAATGATTGAGAACTCTACTTATGTGGCTATACAGTGCACGATTGAGAATTCTACTTAAGTAATTATGCAGTGAGGTTGACCATATACATCAAACTGAACTCAATTGTAAATTTTAAAAATACTAAAAATCCATAATGGCTTCCATATGCATGTAAGTATTTTATAATGGAAGCTATCACTACTCAAACTGCTTACCATTAGCACTCCCTTGATGTTTTCCAAAGTGAATTGTGTGCCACCCTTCCTTAAATCCAGCATGATTTCTAGAAAATCCTTCCCTTCATGGTGAACAGTTGCCCCATCATTATCATCATCTTCTCCTAGACGCTCCTCAATAATCCTGTCAAAGAGACTGTCAAACCTCCTGGCCAAGCTCTTCATTCCTTGCTTCAGTCCTTGCAGATCAAACCTCTCCAGGAAAGGGAAGAGATCTGATAAATTTGGAGTTCCTGTCAACTTGAGGACTTCCCATACCATATCCTTAAACTCTGCAACCTCTCTAGAACCCGGGTGAAATACATTTCTGCTGCAAACCATCCTGCCCACAAGGCTAAGTGAATTCAGAAAGGCTCTCTCTCCAATATTCACACTCTGTCCCTCAATGGAGTCCTCAAAGATAGACCTAATGGTCCTATTTACTTCATCACTTCTCAAATGCTGAAGGGCATCAAGCCTTTTGGGTGAGAATAGTTCAGCGTTACAGATCCTTCTGAGCAACCGCCAGTGAGGACCATAAGGACTCCATACCAGACTAGTCCCCTGGTATGCAAATGTCCTGGCAGCCATGTTGATAGACCTGCTGGAAAAGGTCTGGTCATTGTTTTTCAGCACCTCTTTTGCCATGGATGGTGATGAAACAACAACTGTTAATTTGCATCCCAGTCTCAGAGACATAAGAGGCCCATATTTCTGTGCAAGGCCAAAGAGAGATTCATGAGGTTTGTCACCCAACTGAAGGATGTTTCCAATGATGGGCCATCCAGGAGGACCAGGTGGCAATCTGTTATTCTTCTTTTTGTTGTAGAGGAGGAAAATAGATAACAGCACAACTCCCACTCCCACTACTATAAAATCATACACTGATGCAATCTCCATTGAATACACCAGGAATCAAACAGCTTCAGAAAATCATTCACTGCATTGGCCCATGAAAACCAAAATAAGATACAAAATTTAAACCACCCAAGGGTGTCCAACGATCTTGTTTTCAATCTTCGTTTGGACATAAAACAATTATCTTCGTTTGGTAATAGTTTTGAATGGTTGTTTGGAATGGCAAGTGGAAAACACGCATTGCCTACCAGACACCAAATTTGTTTATACAAAGGTCGCTTTCTCCCACTCGAGTTCCAAGCGACCTATTACTGTTCTACTAAACATGTTGTCCTTTTGGTTTTTTGTCAGGTTGCAATATTCTGTTATTCAAAGTATTTTTATATTAAAGAACATAAATCAAATGCAACATCTTTATCCAAAAATAATTAGATAATATTTATGATCTTTAGCTTCTACATTCTGTGAATGTAATGTATATCTATCAAAATTAACAAAAATAATTAGATAATATTTATGATCTTTAACTTCTACATTCTGTGAATGTAATGTATATCTATCAAAATTAACAAATATTTATGATCTTTAGCTTCTACATTCTGTGAATGTAATGTATATCTATCAAAATTAACAAATATTTATGATCTTTAGCTTCTACATTCTGTGAATGCAATGTATATCTACCAAAATTAAACGGTTACGGATTCAATGTATTTAACTAATATTTTTTCATTTTATATTAATTATATAGCCAATTATATATCCAATAAATCTGCAAGAAAATTAATGGTTACAAATTCTGTGAATTTAATGGACATTTAAGATCTGTCCAAGAGGAACAATTTTGGGGAATTTTTCTGTGGTAAGAAATTCGATTAGGAAGTATTTAACTCAGTGGTGGTGGCGGGGCGGTGGTGGGGCGATTCTCAGAATCGCCCCATCACCCGGCAATTCTCAGAATCGCCTTCGCCGAGTCTTCCCATAGAAAACATGTTTCTTTATCCCTCTTAGGCAAAGTTTTTGACATTCATTTCCGACATTTCTTTGGCATTGTCCATGATTTTCTGCAAATATCCTTGTTGTTAATAGTTCGTCGATCTGGACTGCCATGTCCACTATTAGTAATTGTCATCTGCAACATTCGTAGTACTATGCGACATTTTCTGTTTTTCTCATCAAATCTGAAAAAGAAGTGCAGAACGAAGTCACTAAAGCTCTAGAATGGAATTTGCCGATATGGTAATGAAATGAGTCTGGAAATGGTTAGTGAGTAGATCTATAGGTCTACCTACTCGACCCTCTCCAGGTTGTCTCATTAAATCTGAAAGTGGTGGGAGTTCTGGTGCCATTTGAGGAACTGGTGCATGAAGGTACATTCCTTTCATCCTGTGACCTACTAGAAGAGGCCTCCCCAGTGTTACAACTACGTTGAATCTACTACCTTCCATTGCAAGGGAAAGTTCTTCGTGTGGCTACCTACTTGAAGAGACGAACAGTCGAGATTTCCAAAAAGAGAAATGATAATGAGAGATATTGAGAAATAAGTAGGTGTTAAGAAAATGAGGAATTGTTAAAGGACGAGAAATAAATTAAAATTGGCCATTAGAGGAGATGTAGGAATGAAGGTAATTAAAATTATTATAGAGAAAGTTGTCATGAGGCGCCTTATCAAAAAATAGGTTAAATGAAAATCTTTATGAAGGTGGTCAGAAGATAATTCATTTGATGTCCTCGAATATGTCCAAAAATTCCACATTATAATGTAAGAATGACTCTCATTCAAATTCAAAAGTAAGAAGGATAATGAAATTATTCTAATAACTTGTTGGTTTGGGGGTCTATTATGATATTTCTAAAATGTTGGAGGTCAATGTTCAATCCTCAAACTAGACCCTTCTTCATATGACTGGTTTGGATGTTGTTTCTTGGTCTCTCGATGGAGCTTTAGATGAGAGATATATTGGAAATTATTGGAAATGGACTTCATTGGAATACATCAACCTTGAATAAGAGTATTGAACCATGGTGGATAGGATATTTATTCAACTATTAGTTGATTTGGAACTCCATCCAAAGGACATATCCATGTAATGGGGCAAATAAATATTCAATCAACATTTGGACTATTGGAAAGTTCCTTTTAGATGATTGATATTCCATGGCACAATATTTTAAGAGGTGTATTGAGAAAATAAGGAAATATGGGTATGATAAAATAAGGGGGTGGAAGCCTAAGAAAACCTAGAAGTGCTAATATCTAAGGAGAAAAAAGAGGATGGGACAAAACCAATTTTCAAGATTCAAAAAGAAGGTAATGAAATAAGAATAGAGGAGGGCGGAAATTTGATTGTCATAAATGGTGAAAATGTCAAATATTTATTTATTCAAGAGAAAAGAATTTGAAGAGCCCATAAGCATCTTAAAAGGAAGCTAGATACAATAAATCAATGAAACACAATATGATTTATTAGTCTCGTAAATCCATTCTTTGTTGATTTTGGTATATGGTGAGAATTTCATGGATAAACCCATAGATTATACAACATGGGAAATCGATTTGGATATTTTAAAGATTACACATACACCTACTGATTTCTCAGTAAGTGTAGTCTCAATCTAATTGCAAGGTAGTTTTGTTTTATTTTGATGAGTTAAATTGCATTGTAGTTTTATTTTATTTTGATCAATTAAATTGCATTGTAGTTTTGTTTTATTCATGTAGGTTTCCCATTTATTTACTGTAGTTTCTAGTGAGTATAGTTTGGAGTATCTTTTCCTCACTCTGATAAATATTTGATTTAGGATCAAACATAATATGATATAATTATATAACTGAATAATAAGAAAATAATCAAATTAATGACTAAATGATAGATATAAGATCAAATTAATGACTAAATGTCAGATATAAGATAGTTGGTAATAGGATGTGTTGTGAAGTCAATGTTAGATATAAGATAGTTGGTAATAGGGTGTGTTGTGAAGTCATTAGGGTTATTATTGACTCCTTAAATATGACTCAAGGATTTCTAAAAGTATTCTTCCAATATTAATGAGTTTCTATGTCTACAATGTAATCACCACAATGAAATAATAAGCATTTACTACCAACTAGATGTTCATAGTCCCATAAAAGGTTTTTATATCCCTCGTTACTTCCCCCATTGGGGTGCTTTTCATTTATTTTATTTCTCCCTTTTCTTTTATTTAGATATGAGGATGGGTAACATCTAATTGAAAATAGTGGGGGAAGCAACACACTGAATAACCATATTAATAGGGGTGTCTCCTTATATTGGGTGTAAATTCTTGACCTAATTGAATTTTTAGAATTGTTGCCAAGGGAGATGTTTTTATGCTATTGTTAAGATATTCGAAGTGAATTTGATAAATGTAATCCTTTCTCAGTGGTAATTGATGTTAATGGAGGTCCAAACTTAGTTTGCTCATTTTGGTTGTGTTCCCCATTGTGGTATTAGCGTCCATGTGCTCCTCATGAGTCACCTGCAACAAAATAAGACAAACACAAAATACCATGTAACTATATTTAAAACGCCATCAAAGTTATTATTGTGGTTCATAAGATGACAATGACAGTGACCTTCCTTTAAAGGTTTGGAAAGAAATTAAAATAGATTATTATTATGGCCTTAGATACTCTAATCAAAGTAAATCGAGTGGTCGTAGGTAGCTCATTGTATTCTCCCTACATGTGGGGTATGATTTCACTGATGATGCATTATTAGGATTGTGATTGACACTAGAGTTATCTTCTGGGAACTTGCTTGTTTTTTCCAATTATTTCATTCTTGAGAGAAAATCCTCTAGCATCTAGGTTTGGGATTTATTGATAGCAAATGAAGTTATCCTACCTTCATTTCTCAGGAACACATTTATGAGGGAGTAATAAGGTTCTTGAGGTGTAACTGAGTTGCTTTAGAACAAATGAAACTTGCTTCTGGGATTCCTTGTGAACATATTTTATGGAGAGGGTGATCAGTTTAGCGAGGGTCATTAGAGGAGATTCATTGTAATCTGACTCCAGTTCCTCTTTTTAGTGAAATCCTATCCTCCTATGAATTTTTCATGCTCAAAATTAAAATAAGGATAATCAGGAAAATGTGCTTGATGTGATATGGTAAATTTGTCCATCTATGTTTAGGTGTAATAACCATGGCATGTAATGGTTGAAAACATGTTGAATTTATACTTAGGAAAGAAAAATGATATTCTACCAAAAACATTAATGTGTTTTTTTCCTCATAAACAACTTTGTTTGGCACATAAAAATTTGGTTTTACTAGCATTTTTTAAAAAGTTTGAAAATTGACCATAAAAAAAAAATCATCGTTCCAGTATCATCACTCTTTCGTTTTGAAACTATATTTTGCACGAAAATTTCATATAAATTTCGTAGTCACTGCCATTTTTAAAACATGTTCAAAATTGACCCCTAAAAAATAAAATCATCGTTCCAGTATACACACTTTTCGTTTTTAGCACTGTTTTTGATGTTTTTTTGGGATTTTTTGGCCAGAGTTCCCGTTTTGAGTTTATAGTTCCTGTTTCAAAGTTTACATTGTTGAAATTCGTGCATACGTATATGCGCCTTTTGATCATTTATCCCGCGTGTATATGCTCCTTGGTTAAGAGGAACCTACGTATATCTCTTTTTCCTTCATTCTAGAGCCTGAACTATGATATTTCATTTGAGTGAGTTGCCATCAAGGACAACACCTGTGTCATAATGCCAAAAATCTCCCCCTTTGGACTTGATGGCAACCCCAAGTCACTGAAATTCATTCTCCCCCTTTGTCATCAAGGGCAAAGGGTTATGCTCCCCCTGAGTACATGCTGAAATCTCTGCTCTGCTGTGCTGTCCATGCTCCCCCTGACTGTAGGCAAGGTCTGCAAAAAGATGTTCTACAAGAAGAAACATGACTTTATACATCATAAATGACCTTCCTATCACCAAAGACTCTATGCATACATCCATCTCCCAACCAAGTGGGGATACACCAATAGTTTACACATGATAAAACAAGAATATTACATCATCCATCCCAGGCATAGTGGGGAAACCAACATAGGCTGTTACATGACCTTGATAAAAAAAAAAAAAATTACATAGAGACAAAATATCTAAGACAAGATTATGATAGTCATCAGCAACTAGCAGCATTTGTCAATCATCATTCAGACCGGCAACCATGATCTCCCTTTGCACCTGTTCCACCTGAAATAGAAACAGCTGTGAAATTGAACCAAGATCTTCTAAGATAATTCCAACAATGCATTATTAGAAGTATATGCTCCCCCTGAACCTGTGCCAGATGGTCTCTATCAGACCCTTTTCATCCTGCGTCTATCCCCACTGTTTTTCTTCAAACCAACATATACGCGACTGTATCCACAGAAACCTGCGTATGTACGTGGATACGCTTCATGAAACTCGCGTACAACCACTGTTCTCTGAAACAGATAATTTCAACAGTAAGATGATGCATCAACTACTCCCAACTTCTGTTTGAGGTATTCAAATGTCTCCCTGGGCAGTGGTTTGGTGAGTATATCAGCAACTTGTTCTTTGGAGGGGACATACTCCAATTTGACCTTTTGTTCAAGCACTTGTTCCAGGAGAAAATGATATTTGATAGGTATGTGCTCGGTCTTCGAATGCATGACTGGATTCTTTGAAATACTGATTGCACTTGTATTATCACAAAAGATGGAGATAGGTGGAGTACAAGTGATTTGAATGTCTTGCAATGTTTATATCATCCAAAGAAGTTGTATGCAGCAAGATGCAACAACCACATATTCTGCTTCAGCTGTAGATAATGCAATTGAACTTTGTTTCTTGCTAAACCAAGATACTAATCTGGAACCCATAAAGAATGCACCACCACTAGTGCTTTTTCAGTCATCCACGCTTCCTTCCCAATCTGCATCTGTATATGCATGAAGTGCGAGATAAATATCTCTAGGATACCATAAGCCATAGTTTTGAGTTCCTTGAAGATACTTGAAAATTCTCTTAACTGCCTGAAGATGAGTTTCCTTTGGATTTCCCTGAAATCTTCCAACTATTCCCACTGCATGCATGATGTCTAGTCTGGTACCTGTTAGATAGAGCAGACTACCAATCATGGATCTATAGGTTGGTTGATGTACTGCTGTTGATTCATCATTTGCACTGAGGTTGCATCCTGCTACCATAGGGGTACATACTGGTTTTGAATCCTCCATCCCATATTTCTTCAATATCTGCTTGAGGTACTTGGTTTGTGATAGAAAAATACCATCTTTGTTTTGTTGGATTTGTAAACCAAGAAAATATGTGAGCTCACCAAGCAGGGACATTTCAAATTCTTTTTGCATCATCAAGGCAAAGTTTTGACTCATGTCTTCTTCATTGCTACCAAAGATGATATCATCAACATACACAACAAGTATTAGCAACTTATCATTGTCAATTTTTATATGTAGATTGCTATCTATTGATCCTTTTGTAAAACCTTGTTGATGGAGATACTTATCCAAACGATAATACCAAGCCTTTGGAGCCTGTTTAAGGCCATAGAGAGCCTTTTTGAGTCTGCATATAAGTTTTGGATCATTTCCAAGGATAAACCCATCTGGTTGCTCAATATACACTTCTTCTTCCAAGTCTCCATTCAGAAAGGCATATTTCACGTCCATTTGGTATACTTTGAACTTCTGAAAGCTAGAAAGAGCAAGAAACATTCTTATTGCTTCAAGTCTGGCAACTGGTGCAAAATTTTCTTCAAAGTCTATACCTTCTTGTTGAGCATACCCTTTACAAACAAGTCTGGCCTTGTTTCTAATAACATCTCCATTTTCATTCAGCTTGTTTTTGAATATCCATTTTGTCCCTATGATATTCTTGTCATTTGGTCTAGGAACCAACTCCCAAGTGTTATTCTTTTCAATCTGCTCAAGTTCTTCATTCATGGCCTTAACCCAGCATTCATCTTTGCATGCTTCACTTACATTTTGTGGTTCAGTGGAGGAGAGTAATGCCAGATAGCTTGAAGCTTCTGAAATAGTTCTTCTTGTTTGTACACCTGCCTCTTTCTGTCCCAAAGTTTGAGTCTCTAGATGATTCTTCTGGACGTACGTGGATGGAGTCTTTTCTTCTACCCTTATCTGTTCTTCTGGTTCCTCATAGGTTTCTTCTTCATCATTAGTCTGATTTGATGTTGAATGATAGTCCTCATCATCTTCGAAATCTTCAGATTTTACCTGCCTTGGAATGTTTCCTTCTTCATCAACCACTAATACTTTCAACAATTTTTCTAAGTCTTTTGTTGTAACACTTATATCCTTTGCTTTGGGGAGAGTAACCAAGGAGAATGCCTTCATCTACTCTAAGTTCAAACTTGCCAAGGTTTTCATCAGTCCTTTTGATGTAACATTTGCTTCCAAAAATTTTGAAGTATTTTACCATAGGAGTCTTACCATACCAGAGTTCATGAGGAGTTTGAGTGCTGTTCACCCGAACATTTGTCTTGTTGAGAATAGTAACGGCAACAAATGCAGCTTCACCCCAGAAGGTTGCAGGAGTTCCAGACTCATCAAGCATAGCACGAGCCATTTGTTGAACCGTTCTGTTCATCCTTTCTACTACTCCATTTTGCTGAGGAGTCCTTGGAGTAGAGAATTCCCTTCTTATTCCATGTTCTTCACAAAAATAGAAAAATTCATCTGAGGTAAATTCCCCTCCTCAGTCAGACCTGAGGCATTTGATTTTGTGATCTGATTCATTTTCAACCAAGGCTTTGAATGCTTTGAACTTTTTGAAAGCTTCATCTTTATGCTTCAGAAGTCCTATCCAACACATCCTAGAAAAGTCGTCAATGAACAATATGAAGTATTCTTCTCCTCGAGGTGACCTTTTCCTGGATGGACCACATACATCTGTATGGACAAGTTCAAGTGGCTTACTTGTTGATCCTTCTTTCTCAGGGAAATTAGTTCTAGTTTGCTTACCAAACTGACATGATTTGCATATTGTATTGTTTGGAATTCTGATGTCAGGGAGATCACGAACTGCCTGATATTTGCATGCTTTCCTTATCTGAGAGAAGCTTAGATGCCCCAATCTTTTGTGCCATAGCCAGTGTTCATCACTCTTGCTTAGATAGCATTGTTGTTGTCCTCCCTTGAGTATGTATAAATTATTTGGAGTTCTTATGCCTTTGATCATTGTTTCTCCTGTATCAAGCTCACGAACAATACATCCATTTGATCGAAATATTACCTCATTTCCTTGATCACACATTTGACTGACACTCAATAGATTATGTTTTAAGCCATCAACATACATAACTTTCCAGCTTTGACTTTTTCTTTCAAAATAACCGAACCTTTACCTTTTATGAATGCAAGGGTGTCATTTCCAAATGAGACCTTCCTTTCCTTTCCGAAGACACTATATGACTGAAGTTTTTCTTTATCACCTGTCATATGTTTCGAGCATCCACTGTCGATGTACCACTGATTTTCCTGTCCTTCCGAATATAAGGCTAAACCACATCTTTCTGGTTGCGGTTCTTTCTTTTTCCATGTTTTGGGACTCAATGAAGATTGCTCTCTCTAAGTTGTTTGCCGAAACCTACTCCTGCATTCAGAATCTTCATGACCGAAGTTGTTACAGATAGAACATTCTATTTCATTTTCAAGAGCAGAAAAGTTATTGTAGGTTCTTTTCATGATTCCAGTCACACTCCTTTGATTTCGTGCTTCTCTGGTCATGATGGTCATGTAGGCAACACATTGAGCTGCTTTGTGTCCAAAATTATGACAAGAGAAACATTGGCCATTGAATAAATTCCTGCGATTATCAAACCTTCCGTCCAGGTGATTGTAGTTTCCATAGACATTCATTCTTGAGGCAAATTGAGAATGATTTACCTGCGGTTGGTTGTAGCTTCTGTTCATCCTTGAAGTATATTGTCCCTGATGTACTTGGTGATCTCTGTTCATCCTTGAGGTACATTGACCCTAATTATGCCTTTGCTGTCGAATGTCAACCTGTTCACTTCTCCTTGCTGCATCAAGATAACTTTTGGAGGTGGATGGCTTCTGTGCTTGAGATGCTTCTTCAGTATATCCAAGACCTGTCTTGATTAGTGGAGAACGCTGCAGTTTGATAATCTCATCTAAAGTTTCAGATCCTTTAGAAAATCTAAGATTAAGAGCTTTTGTTTTCTCAATATCTTTTCTAAGTCCCACAATTTCATATTCTAACTTTTCATTATGTTTTTCCCTTTCAGCAAGTTGGAATGTCAGAGTATCTATGATTATACTCTTTTCTTCTAAACATATTTTAAGTTTAGAAATTTCTTCATAGAGATCATTTTCATCTATAGCATCCAAGAAATCATCATCTTCAAAAGCCATCAAAAGTCTATAATCATTACATTGTTCATCTTCATCACTAATTGAAAATCCATCACTGTCTTCATGTGTATAATAGCTCTTCTTACTTACATTTTGTTTTCTGTTCCATCTAACTGGTTAATTACCTTTATCAAGCTTATCTTTATGAGGACACTTCGTTGCATAGTGATCGACTCTTCCACAAGCAAATCATTTGAAAGGTAGCTTACCTCTGAATTTTCCAGAACCTTGTTGAAGGTTCTTGACAAAGTTTGATTCTTCCTCTCCTTCTGACATATGTCCTGTCTCATTGTAATCTCCTTTTCCTGAAGCTTTGAATGCGGCTTCTCTCCTGTCTGATGGTCCCCCTTTTCTCATTTCAAAAGCAGTTAGGATTCTGTGCAGCTGTGACATGGTAATACTCTTTAGATCCTGTTTTTCTTCTATGGGAGAGAATTTTGATTCAAACTTAGAAGAAAAGGATCTTAGAACCTTTTCAACCAAAGTAACTTCTTTTATCTCTACACCCAAGTTTTTCATACGATTAACAATCTCATCTATACGTAAGAAATAATTAGCCACACTTTCATCATTGTACATTCTGAGATTTTCATATTGAATTCTGAGAGTTTGTAGTTTTGCACGTTTTACCTGATCATCTCCTTCATAGCTCAGAACAATCTTGTCCCATATTTCTTTTGTGGTTTTGAGCTGCATAACCTTGACAAATTCTGATTGAGATAAACTCCCTAATAGAGTATTAACAGCCTTTGCATTTGTTTCATACTGCTTCTTACCAGCCGTATCTGTAGGAGTTGCTGATGGAAATGTGTATCTTGCTTCCATGATATCCAAAACTTCTGTACCAAGAGATTGAAGATAGGTTGTGATTCTTACCTTCCAATAGATGAAGTTGCTCCCATCAAAGATTGGTGGCCTTATCGATGCCTCTTTTTTGTAGTTTCTCATGATGATAGATCTTCCTTCAAGCGATCAAGCTTCTTCTGAAGGACCTGCTCTAATTCCAATTGTTGGAAATAATACTGAGAGGGGGGGTGAATCAGTATTATCAGGCCAATTATTTTTCATTTCACAATCATATTTGTATACGCTACTTCAGTTAGTAAAAACCACGTATGTATGCAACTGCAGTTAAGGAAACTAGCGTATAACCAACAGACTTGTAATTTAAATTATTCTTCAGATGTTGATCATTAATCTGTGCATCGAACCATATAAACAGTAACCAGGAACAGTAAAACAGAACAGGAAGTCACACATAAGAACACAAGATATAAGGTGGAAACCCAATGTGGGTGAAAACCACCTGCTGCAATTCGTCCCTATCTTCTTTTAATTATAAACTTCTTTTTATAATGTTTTTATACTAGTGCAGTCTTATACCAGTACGCAGGCTGCTACCTGCAGAAGGCTACCACCTTCTCTCGTTCTCCAGCTTCTCCTGGAAGGGAGCTACAACCCCCTTAGCTCTTGTACTAGCTGAGGTACTAGTACGTATGTGTTGACCTACAGAAGGCTACAACCTTCTCTTTTCTGCCAGGGACCACGTTTCATAAATTTTCAGACTGGATCCATGAATAACATCAATCAAAAATCAAGTATATCTGCATCAACCAATCTCCTTTGCACCAAACAAAACTGAATCAAATAGTCACTTCTCTGAATGCTCTACCCAGAAAACAGTAACAGTAACCAGACACCAATTCTGACCCCAGAACACTGCAGCAATAAACAGAAGTAGCTAAAACATATTTCAAGAGACGTACGCTACTTCAATGTGTACAAACTGCGTGCATACACTGCTGAAGTAAGGCCAACCTGCGTATAAGCTATTTTGAATTACCTAACTATCGTGTATACGTGCCTTTGCTTCGCTAAACCTACGTACAGATCTATAAAAGATAATTTATCCTTTTTCACTTATTTAGATATCAGTTATACCCAGATTATTAGATTTATAGATCAAGTCATGTGCCAAATATAACAAATCAAAATCACACAAAGATACTATTATTCAAGCCTTAAGATCTTGACCCATCAATAGAACTTATCCTTCTCCTTGCGCTTAGGTTCTTCCTTGATTCAGATCCAGCTATGCACCATAACCCAATGACCAATATTCTAGATATTGCACTTCATAAGATATTCAATACTTGAGTGAATGCCTTTGCCTAATGATCTCCTTCCCCTTTTATAGTCTTAGGCCTTACTCAATACCATGGTCCAAAACCATAAAGAATCAATACCTTGGACCAAATACCTGGGTTCAACACTTCAGATGAGATACCATGGTCCAAAACCATAGGTCCAAATACCATGGACCAAAAATTAGTTTTCCCACAGGTACACGCTTTTCTTTGCATGAAAGTGCGTGCATACGTATACGCGCCTTTTGATCGTATATCCCACATGTATACGCTCCTTGGTTAAGAAGAACCTGCGTATATCTCTTTTTCCTTCATTCTGAGAGCCTGAACTGTGATCTGTCATTTGAGTGAGTTGCCATCAAGGAAAACACCTGTGTCATAGTGCCAAACCTGTGTCATAATGCCAACACTTCGACCTTGATTCATCTTCACAGCTTTGACCTTGATGCAACTTCACAGCTTCGACCTTGATGCAGCTTCATAGCTTCAATGCAGCTTCACAACTTCGATGCAGCTCAACAACTTTGATGTAACTTAAAAAATTCGTTGCACATGAGAGAGAGAGAGAGACCCAAAAACATCGATTTGAGCTTCCTTCTTGAAATTTGCACTTTTTCTACGTCTATCTACTACAATTCAAACTTGTGAGAGTTGTACTTCCAAATGAGTTGAGTTGCTCCAATATATAGTGAGTTTCTGATTTTGAATTCCCTTGTTGAGGCCGACGTGGTGTGTTGGAAAAAGTAACTATGTTCAGTCTTCAATAATTTTCTTGAGTCATTATGTAATGTACTTGTAAAACTAATAAAGAAAAGAACATTTATTATTGAAACAGTGACTTATTAAAGCATGGGTTTCATGCTTGGGTCAGCATTATATTAGTCAAATTCCCCATTATGGACTCCTGGGATTAATATTGAGTTTATAGAGTCATTGTATATTTGAAGAGACCCTTCTTGGGCTTTCGAATCATGTAAAAAGGTTTTGTATTAAGTCAAATATGAATTATGTGTCCTCCACATCATGTTGGCCTAAGGAAGATAAAATTGGCCTAAGGACCCCTAGAAGCCTATATGTTGAAGGAGGTCGAAGTCATTTGGAACACTCACTCTCAAGCAAGTTTGATATCTCAAGAAGAGCTAGAGAAGTGTGAAGTATGTTGCTGGGAGGAGAAAATAAGTGTGAGTTTTGGGGAGTCTCTAGAGAAGAAGAAAATCAAACTTTTGGTGCCTCTCTCTCTCTGTTTCGTGGTCTGGGTTGGGATATCAAATTATCCTAAGATTTCGATGTTTTTGTAAGTTGCATGTTGTCGTAAGCTGCTACCTAATCGAATTTGCTGGAAGGGGTTGAAGATCTTGGAGGCTGACATGGTGTGGAGGTAAAGTCTAGTCTTGGTCTAGGGTAAAGAGTCTCAAAGAACACTATTGAATGGAAGAATTATCTTGCCTGAATTTTCCCCTCGAGGGGGGTTTTTCCCTGGCATGTGCCTATATATTGTGTCTCTTGTTTTGTGATCTTCATATACATATAATTACTTGATGAAAGATAAGATAATAAAGAAGTAAAAGATGACAACACACTCACAAGTAATTATCAAGAAAGGAGAATCAAACCCTAATATAATATCCTTGATTTTCCAACATGGTATCAGAGCTAAGGTCAAGAGAAGTGAAAGATCACTTTGTTGGCATGGATTCTCCCTCTATGGTGAACTACATAAGATTAGGTTTCAACTTTGTTGGAAGATGGATCAAGAAGATCATCTACTACCTATTCAATAAACTCAAGATTCAAGGATTCTTGGCTTCCCTTACAAGTTATCTTACTAATGGAAATGCATGGATCATTGATAATGGAGCATCGAGACACATAATAGGTGAAAGTAAGCAACTACACACACTATCAAAGGATTCATCCTCTCGTGCAATGGAATTGGGTGACAACAAAAGCTATGTTGCTAGAGGCCTCAAATCTACATCATTGAAGCTGGAAAATGGATTGAAGCTGCATCTCAACAACATTCTCTATGTTCCAAGTTTGAAATAGAACTTATTTTATATTTCTTGTTTAGAAGATAAAGGGGAAATAATTTCTTTTATTGATGGAAAATTATTGGTTTGGGGAAATAACTCTAGTATTGGAAAAGATAGGGTTATTGGAGTTCGTGAAGGAATTCTTTACTGGGTTATCATTCCATCTCCCTAAGCTCTAGTTCATATGGAAATAAGTCCCATTGAACTATGGCATAAATGGTATCTCCATATTCATTATAGGGTCATCCCTACTCTTAGTCAATTGGTTCATGGTATTCTTGATATCAAGTTAGACCGTGAAGGTGTGGGCAAGGGATGTTCTTTGGGGAAGCATACTAGAAAACCAGTTCATCATAGTGAATCTAGATCTAAAGAAATTTTAGATCGCATCCATTCCGATGTATGCATGACCATGTATGGAAAAACACTTGGAGGTCATCCCTAATTGTAACATTCATTGATGACCATTCTGGGAAGACATGGCTCTACCTACTTAAAACCAAGGATAAAGTATTTGATAATTTCAAGGAGTTTAGGGCTGAGGTGGAAACCCTAACCGAAAAGAAGATGAACTTTAAGGTCTGAAAATGGTGGGGAATGCACCTCTAAAGAGTTACTTGCATCTTGTAAAGATGCAGGTATTAAAAGGAGCTCATTGTTCCCTACTATCCCGAACAAAATGGATTGGCTGAAAGAAAGAATAGGTCAATTGAAGAACCCATTCGAACTATGATCCTTAATCAAGATCTACTAAAGTTCTTATTTGGTGAAGCAATGATGACTTTCGTGTACGTTCAAAATAGAAGTCCGCATAAGAGTCTTGATAATACTACACCTGAAGTAGTATTCATAGGAAAGAAGTCGAGTGTGGATCATTTCCATATATTTGGAAGTCCAGCATATGTCCATATTCCAAAAGACAAATGAAAGAAGTTGGACTTGACAAGCATCAAGGGAATATTTGTTGGTTATAGTCTTTCCTGAAAGGAATATAGAATTTACATAAAGGAGGAAAGATACATTGAAGTAAGTTGGGATGTCATATTTGATGAGAATCAAGCTTACAAGAAATCAAAGGATATTCCTATTTATTATGAAGACGAAGAAGTTCCTGTATTTAAAGAATATGAAGTTCATGAGAACTCTACTACAAATTAATGATGAAGAAGAAGGACCAAGTAAGCCTATTCAATCAGTGATTATCCCAACCACAAGGAATAGGAAAAATTGGTTGAAAGATACATTAGAAGATGTTGAAGGGCATGAATCTTCTAAAGGGTCCTCTAGGGAAAGTAAGAAACCGAAAATTTATTTTGGTTATGCTGCATATATGAAAAAGTTGATTGAAGCAGAACCATATACATTCTAGGAAGCTGAGCATAAAGAGGTTTGGAAGAAATTTGTGCAGGAATAATATCAATCCATCATGAAGAATGGGGTTTTGGAAATCGTTCCTATACCTAGTGACAAATCAATTGTCACATCGAAGTGGATCTATAAGATCAAACATGTTGTTGATGGAAGTATAGACAAGTACAAAGCAAGGTTCGTTGCAAGTGGTTTCTCTCAAAAGGAAGGCATTGACTATGAAGAAACATTTGCACCTACTGCAAGGTGCACTACCATTAGATTTTTGGTTTCACTGGATTCTACAATGTGGTGGAATATCCATCCAATGGATGTTAAGACTGCATTTACAAATGGGACCATTGATGAGGAAGTGTGCATTGAACAACCTGAGGGATTTGAAGTGAATAGAAGGGAATCTCATGTTTGCAGACTAAAGAAGGCCCTATATGGCTTGAAACAAGCTCAAGGGCATGGTATGCAAGAATGGATGCATATCTTCTCAGAATTGGGTTCATGAAGAGAATTGTTGATCTGAATCTATATATCAAGGTCGTGAATAATGAGCCCATCATTTTTCTACTATATGTGGATGATCTATTCATCACTGGTGTAGAACAAAGAATTCAAGAATGCAAGAAGATGTTGGCAGCTGAATTTGACATGAAGGATCTAGGACTAATGCATTACTACCTAGGTCTAGAAGTATGGAAAAGACCTGGGGAGATATATTTAGGGCAAGGAAATTACATCGTCAAGTTATTGCAGAAATTTGGGATGATGGACTCCAAGCTGATGGTTACTCCTATGATCAACTACCTCAAGAAGTTGAGGAGCTCCAACTTTAGTCTCATGGATCCTACCTCATATTGTCAGATGGTGGGTTCCTTGATGTATCTGGTAAATACTAGGCCAAATATATTTTTTGCAGAGAACTTTCTTAGTTAGTTTCAGTTGGAGCCTCGTCATGATCACTGGATAGCTACCAAACATATATTGAGGTAACTTTGTGGTACTATACATCACTGCCTAAAGTATGATAGTAAGGAAGTCAAGCTAATCGGATTCACAGACTCTATTTGGGGTGGCAGTGAGACTGATGGAAGGAGCACTACCAGAGATGCTTTAGTCAGGGAGCTTCTATGATCTCATGGATGAGCAAGAAGAAAGATCTCATTGCATTGAGTAGTGTCGATGCTAAATATGTGGTTGCATGTGAAGTACGAAAATAGGTTGTTTGGTTAATGAAGCTTCTAACATATTTATTCGAGAAGTCTCTAGGTCCTACTGTGACTAATTTTGATAATATAAGTTGTATCAAGATGTTTGGAGATCTCTTGTTTCATTCGAGGATGAAACATATCAATAACAAGTTCCACTTTATTAGGAACTTGGTGTAGGATGGGATCGTGAAGTTAGAGCATGTTCTGACAGATGAATAGGTAGCAGACATTCTTACAAACGCTCTTCCTAATAATAAGTTTGAATATCTAAGGAACCTGGTGGGTTTGGTAGATATTGGTGATTGTATTGAAGATAAGGAATTGGAAGAGATTTTTTGAGGATTTGCGAGTGAAGCATTGCCTAGGGAGACATAAGGCCGACACTTTGTGTTGATGTCTGGAATCCTAGAATTGAAAAAGTGGTTCTTTTTATTGAGCTCTTTTTTGGATATACACCTGTATGTTTGGGTTGGTGGTTAGAAAATAAGCTTGATGGTACCTAGAGGGACTGAAAGCATGAGCCCACCTTAGTCCCACTTGGATATATTTCCTTGGTCATGAATCTAGTCCATGGCATTGCGGTGCCTAAATTGTTGAGTGATTAGTTGGATAGATTTCCTTGGTCAAGAATTTAGTCCATGGAATTGCGGTGCCTAAATATTCTTCATTTCTTCATATAGTTTGATATCTTCAATTGTATTTGTACATTATGAATACCTCCCTAGTTAAGAGGGAGTGTTGGAAAAAGTAACTATGTTCGATCTTCAATAATGTACTTGAGTCATTATGTAATGTACTTGTAAAAAGAATAAAGAAAAGAATTTTTATCATTGTAACAATGACTTATTAAAGCATGTGTTTGATGCTTGGGTCATCATTATATTAGTCAAAATCCCCATTGTGGACTCCTAGGATTACTATTGAGTTTATAGAGTCATTATATATTCGAAGAGACCCTTCTTGGGATTTCAAATCATGTAAAAAGGTTTTGTATCAAGTCAATATGAATTATGTGTCCTCCACATCATCTCAGCCTAATGAATACCAAGTCGGCCTTAGGATCCCCATTCGACCCACTAGAATCTATATATTGAATGAGGTCGAAGTCATTTGGAACAGTCATTGTTGGTGTCCAAGTATGAATCATGCAATTCACCCAATCCACATTTAATTGTCAACTCGGGGTTCTACCAGTTGTTTCAAGGCTATTGTGCATTGTATGTACAGGCCACAATTTCCCTACCCAGCATTGAAAATTAATTATAATTTCATCAATGTGTAACAGCAAGCAATATTGTAACAACAAATAAGACTAACAACAAGTAATAACTATAACAACAATAAGAGTAACATCAATTAGGACTCACAACAACACACTGATAAACATTCGCAGCAATAATAAACTCACAGAAATAAACCTAACACACATCTAATCCAGCAACACCTGGTCAAGAGAGTGGGCCCAACTCCCTGATCAGGGCTGTGGCGAGAACAATGAATCATGATAAGCTCAGAAGATCAAACTGTCATTAATTAAAGAAATATTACATGTTGTTACAGACTCAAAGTTAGAGTATTTCTCTTGTAACCTTAATGACTCTTAACAGCGATGGATTTCACAGCCCGCAACTCTAATTTATACAATTTTTCAATAATATAGCTCCTAGAATTACGACAGTGTTTGCTTTTAATTACATGGTGGTTTTCAGAACGAAACAAAATGTAAAATATAGAAGTGTGTCAATCGAAAGATTGATTCACTGTTGCAGCCAATATCCAAGGATAACGCTGCCAGCTTTGACGGTATCATCGAGTGAATCATGGTCCTGGTCATTCTCCCTTCAAATCTATAGAAATAGCTAAATTAGCAAGCCACTTAGGTAATAATCCCCTACGACTATGCTTCATTAACCAATAATCCATAAAGACATGACAAGAGGTATACCTATGTGTTTTATGATATCGATCAACCACTATTGGCATGAAATGGATAAAAATAACAAGGTAAAAGGGTCAGTAAAAGTATGCAAATCTAGCTACCAACATCTCCCCCCAGCTGGCCTTACTGCATGTTCTCATGCAATTCGTCGCCTGCACAAGTCTAGGTTTGCGCTGTGATGATCAACATGAAGCTGTGCAAGATCGTATTTTGCAGACATCTGTGTTCCCGGAGGCTTATATCCATCTGTCTGGATGAATTCATTACACCAATCCTCGCCTACCTCGTAAGCTAGAGTGTATTGATCAACTAGCAGCCAGATGATGCGAAATTGAAACCTCATACCCATCCATCAGACCCCACGAAGCCGCATGCATGCAATGTACTGAGGTACCCTGTTTAGAGCCTAAGCAAAATTGGGGACCTCAAAAGGCTCACGTGTCCTGACAGATGATGACGAGAGCATCCACCATTTTTGGTAGCTATCCCAGGCCTCCTCTTGACAAGTAAAGATTTGTTTTGTGTATATATCAACGCACTATTTTTGAGTTTCCAAAATCTGTTCTTTCCATCCCTTCATCCCTAAGAGGGTTTCATGTCTGTTATAAACATTCACATACTAACAATTCTCCATCTGAATGACAAGTGGCCTATTTACCTGATTTTCTTCGAACGTGTCGAAGGAATTTTTCCATTTAACCTGATTGACTATGTAGGAGGTAAAGGCTCTCAATTGAATGTCTCATGCATATCACAATGGGTTAAATGATTGATCATTGCCCATAAAGTAGTCATGCATGTACAACTCGCACATCAAATGTTGATCTAGAATACTGTGCCATCTCATGATGCGCAGAAACTGCATTGCATCTTCCATCCCATGACTGAGATCCTGGCAGACACTTTCTAAACAAAAGAATAGATATTGTTCATGAAGGAACAGGGTGTAGCTATGAGAAAGGGGGCAAGCCATTGCCTTTTGTGCCAAAGTAAACATGTCTTCCTTATCGACCTTTAAAAGCTTCACTTGTTCTTCCAGTCCCTTAATTCACTTCTGCTGTCTCTCCTACTTCCACATTTCCTTCTCTATCTGTTCTATGTAGTCATATATTGTTTTCACAGCTTGCTCGTGAGTTTTCCTTATTCCTTCTCGATGTGCTTCCAAAAGAATGGTCCCTCATTGAAAGCAAGTTGTTGTATTTTTCCACTTTTGAATTTCTACAGACATGACAAATTCTCGCGCCTCGATCATATTAAAAAATAACTCTATCTATGCATCCACTGAAGTCGTTGGCCTATCTTCGGTCTGTGCTTCCACTGAAACAGTTTCAGGCCAGGGCTTCACAGTGTTTTTCCTGTTCTTCGTCACTTGTATCTATTTTCTCAACTTAATGATTTCCAATTTCAACTGCATGCTTTCTCTGAATTGTGCCTGATATCTTTCCTTAAGAGGGGGTCTCCTTTTCACACATTGCTCGATGAACTCTTGTTTCACAACAAATTCTTCCACAGGTCTCACATCTAGTCAAGGGATTGGCAGGTTGATGTTGACAAAATTCGCAAATGGTTCTTGTTTTACTTTGATTTCTTTCGTTTGTTCCTCGACTCAGGGAACAAACCCACCATCTCCTTCCTCAAGTCTCAGGACCTCTACATCTTCCCTCTGCGTCTCTGGATTCACTACAGGGTCTTGTGGGGTAGTGGCTTTGACACCTTCTTCTTGTAGTTTCTCTGCTACCCGACCGTCCTCTTCCATCTGTATAAGAATGGTTCCTAGCCTTTGTGGGTTAGTTTTGTCAGCAACATCCTCCTCCATTTTCTCGGCAATGGTTTCTAACCCTTGCGGGTTAGTCTGATCAATAATGTCCTCTTCCATCTGCTCAGGAATGTTTTCTAACCCTTGTGGGTAAGTCTTATCAGCAACATCCTCCTCCATCTACTCAAGAATGGTTTCTAACCCTTGCAGGTTAGTCCGATCAGCAACGCTCTCTTCCATCTGCTCAGGCATGGTCTTTGTAGAAGTAGTACCAGCCATAACTTCTTCATTTTGTCCTTCGGTCGACATTGGTTCTTGTGTGGCAGTACTGACCACCAATCCTTCAATTTGCTCAATTATTTCACCAATCGACACTGGTTTTTGAATAACAATATTGATAATTGTGCCCTTAGCTGTTCCAACAAATTTTAGGATTAGGGGAGAAGCTTCTTCTTTCTCCGTGTGTCTAGAGGAACAAGATTTCCTTAGCCCTTTTGGAAAATATGCAAGAAAAGGAGAGCGAGTAATAATCTCGTCAATTTTCATTCTCTCAATGCCTGCTGATGCAGTCCCTCTTTTCTCTTGTTCTGTGTTCACTGGTTGTTCTATGCTCCCTTTTTCTCTTTTTGCCTGTACTTATTCCAACTTGTCCTTCTACCCAGCAACCGACACTGTCTCTTGTGGAGTGGTGCCAACTGCAACCCCTGTTTCCTCCAAAGGTCCCACATTCATTTGAGCATGTGGTGTTGGTTCTTGTGTGGCAGTAGCACCTACATTTCCATCCAAAGGTTCTTCAACTGCTTGAACAGGTGGTGCTAGTTATTATGTGTCAGCACCACCTACATTTTCGACTAGAGGTTCTTCAATTACTTGAACATGTGGTGATTCTCCTCTTAAATTGGCAGATGACACTGGTTCTTGTGGAGAAGCATCGACTACACTCTCTTATATCTCCATTGTGTCTATTTCTATTGGGTCAACAGGTGACGCTGGAACAAAGTTGTTTGTGGCCTCTTCTTCCGCTGCTACGTCTTCTTCCTCCTCCCTTGTAAGCATCATACCTGCAAGTTCTTCCTCCTCTAGCTAGGTGAATTGTGGCCAAGCCATGGATGTTTGGGACAAAGTATGTGCCACCAATAATCTAACCAACCCATGATTTGTGAGAACCACTAATGGTTGTCGAGAGTGGCGGGTAGATTGCGCCATTAAGTGAATGCTTCTCCATAGAAAGTATGGCATGTCTAAAGAATGAACCTGCACATGCCGAAACCAAAGGCATGCAAGGAGTTTGAAATGATATTTAAAAAGTGTAGAGAAACAACCTTCACAGGTAACATACCTCATAACAAAATATGCCATCTCATCCCATGGGTATGGCATAGATTTAAAATCATGCCCTCTTCGTTTCTAGACCATTGTCTCCCCAGCCTGCAAAAATAATTATGGAAACTCTGGCAGAGGAGACTTCCAAGAGAACCATTTCTGACCTCCTCTGGCAATCGAAATAGCTTCCTCTGTGACAGAAATATCTAGCCCATGGAATCTAGAATGATTTCCTTCCAGGTTTAACACAAATTCAAATTTGATGGCTTCATCAAATCCTTGTAGCCTCTCAAAATACACATGGCACCTTGCATCCAAGAAGACTTGCCAAAAATCTGCATTGCATCGAACCTACTCTGTGCTCTCTGGTTCATGTCTCACAGACTGTCCACCCATTCTGCAATGGCTCTATAACAACACTTCAGAGTAACAACAGACCGTCAAGGAGGAATGTCTACAGGTAGATTTTCAGTGAGAGTTGTGATAGCAATGGGGTGCCGTGAAAGTGAAAACAGGGAGGATAACGGCAAAATGTGGAAAAATCATGGTGGATAATGGTAATGATAAATGGTAATTATGGTAATTACTTCGTAGCATTGGAAAGGACCATTCATTAGTATAATAGTACTAACTTCAAGTCCCGATGCATATGCGTATCATGCGAAGTATGGTGGAGGCGCTTAGCACAAGGTTTAATAATAATAATAACAAGTCATTATGGCATCTTTTTCATTTATTATAGTACCTCCCCCCAACTGAGGGATGACCTTCCACGGTCATATCAAGTCATGTCACATGAATTATTAATCAAATCCACAAAGTCGATTGGGGATGTACCTGGTGACTTACCTTGACGAAGTAACAACAGCGGAGGAGTAAAAACATCAGAGGGAGTAACAACACCCGAGGAGTAATAGCATCAAGGGAGTAACAACACTCGAGGAGTAACAACACCTCTTGAACACTTAGTTAAAATCTCGACGGAGTAACAACACTGGAGGAGTAACAACACTGGGGTACTTAGATGAAAATCACGATGGAGTAACAACACTGGGGTACTTAGACGAAATCGCGATGGAGTAACAATACTGGTGGAGTAACAGCACCAGAGGAGTAACATCACTGGAGGAGTAACAACACTAGTGTACTTAGACAAAATCGCGACGGAGTAACAACACCGGAGGAGTAACAACACTAGTGAAGTACTTATTCAAAATCAACACGATCAAAGTAACAACATCGGAGGAGTAACAACACCAATGAATTACTTTGACAAAATTGCCATCATCACAGTAACAACACTAGTGAAGTACGTAGAAAAAATTACCATCATCAGAGTAACAACATCGGAGGAGTAATAGCGCCAGTAAGGTACCTGCAAGAAAAATATTGATAGAGTAGTAACAACATTTTATGATATATATATATATATATATATTAGGGGTGCAGAGGAGGAATTCCCTGCACTAATAACTTCAAAATAGATTTATCAGAGAGATATTTAATAAAGGATTCTCTTGAAGCTAGACAGTGATATAATCTGAGGCGATGTCGATTCACGATCAAAGGACTATGTGCCTCATCAATTGTTATAATTCTATTAGTTCCATTATTGAATATCGTGTCAACTTCATATGGTCCCATCCACGTGGAGAAGAGTTTTCCCTTAAAATCCTTGAACCAAGAATCATAGAGTAATGCCCAATCTCCTCTTTGAAACACCTTTTTCTTAATGAATTTATCATGCCATTTAGTTCGTTGTTGCTAGATTGCAGCAGTATTCTAGATAGTTACCAAACGAATTTCATCCAGCTCATAATTCAACTGTTCCAGTCGGTGTTTATGGGATTCTGAAAGATCTAAACTTACTTCAAGGGTTGTCCTGAGCATCTTAATTTCAAATTCCAATGGAAACAAAGGGGATTTCCCATAAACAAGCTCATATGGTGAAAACCCTAGTGTGTTCCGCCATGTTGTTCTATACGCCCACAGTGCCTCAGGAAGATTTTCAGACCAATTCTAGCGATGGTTCACTACAATATTTGTATGAATATACTCTAGTACCTTTTTTTTACTTTTGACTTGACCATTCACCTGAGGGTGATATGGAGATGTTACCCTATGCTTGATTCCATAGTTTTTCATAGGTCCTCCTATCAGATGTGATGTAAATTGTGCCCCTCCATATGAAACTATCTCTTTAGGAGCTTTGTACCGTGCAATAATTTCTTCAAATAAAAAGTTTGAGACAACCTATTATGTTGCTTTCATAACATCCTTGGCCTCTACCCACATTGCCACCTAATTTGTGCAAATCATAATGTGAACTTGCTCCTGTGAAGGCGGATTAAAAGGCCCAATGAAATCAGCCCATTTTTCAAAGGGATCAAGAGCTAGTTGGGGCTGTAATGGAATTTCATCTTCCCGACTAGGTTGACCCATTTGTTGGCAACTATCACACCCTCTAACATATTTCCTTGCATCACGAAAAATAGAAGGCCAATAGTATCTCATTTGTAACAACTTATGACCAGTCCACTTACCTGCAAAATGTCCCCAACACGGACCATCATGAACAGCTTTCAGGACATCATAGATGTCATCTCCACCTATGCAGCGCCGGATTTGCTTATCAGATCCTATGTAAAAGAGATATCCCTATATCCATGAATAACGAGCACTATTATGGATAATCCTTCGTTGTTCTCTGAAAGGCAAGTGTTGAGGCACCTTTCCTGTAGCAAGATAGTTAGAAATACATGCATACAAAGGAGTGTGAGTAGAAATTGAAAAAATATGTTCATGTGGAAAATTATCCTCTACAGTTGTACCTTCAACATTAGTATCCATCCTAGATAGGAAATCTGTAACTACATTTTCTTTCCTTGGTTTATCTACAATGGTAATATCAAATTCTTGAATTAATTGTAACCATGTTGTAACATGACTAGGGGTTATGGGTTTTTTCATCAGATACCTGATAGTTGTATGATCAATGTGCATGAAAGTAGCATATGCTATGATATAATGCTGAAATTTATTTATAGCATAAATGACAACCAAGAACTCATTTTCAATTACCGTATAGTTTAATTCATAGGGGGTTAAATACTTGTTGACATAGTAAATTGCATACGGTTTCTTGTCCTCCTATTGCACCAAAACCACCCCTACTATTGTTTGAGAATCATTAGTAGATATGTGAAACAGGAGTTTCCAGTCAGGGCCGCGTAATATCAAATCCTTGTAGACTAGTTCTTTGATTTCTATAAAATTTGCTTCACATTCACCTGTCCACACAAATTTTGCATCCTTAGGTCGCAATTGAAAAAGTGAGAATGCTATTTTACAAAAAAATTCTATGAAACTCTTATAATAGCTAGCATAACCAATAAATTTTCATACCTATGTCGGTGTCTTAGGCATAGGAAATTTTAAGATTACCTCTACCTTCTCATGATCAACCCGAATTCCTGCAGCTGAAAGTGAGTGTCCCAACATTGTTCCTTCTTTAATCATCATATGAAATTTGACTGTACTAAGAGAAACATGTGCTTTCTTGCATATTTCAAGTACTTTCTCTAAGTTTTTCAAAGCTTCTATAAAGGAATCCCCATATGGGGTCAAGTCGTCCATATAAATCTCAACACTATCATTAACCAGATAAAAAAAAATTCCTAATATTTCCCTTTGAAAGGTAGCAGATGCATTACAAAGGCCAAATGGAAGGAATAGGTAGGCAAAGGTTCCCCAAAGGGCATGTGAAGGTAGTTTTGTCTTGATCCTCAGGAGCTATTTGTATCTGATTGTATCTGCTAAATCCATCCAGAAAGGAGAAAAACTCCTTCCCGGCTAATGTATCAAGGACTTGGTCAATAAAGGGTAAGGGAAAATGGTCTTTTTGAGTTTCTTTGTTTAGTTCCATGTAATCAACGCAAATCTGCCACTTTCCATTTTTCTTAGGAACAATTACCAATGGGGAAACCAATTGACTGTCTGATATCAGATAAATAAAACCCACATCTAATGGCTTCTACAATTCATGTTTGACAATGTTTTTTAAGGAAAGATTCATTCTTCTATGTGGCTTCCTAATAGGTCGACATTCCTATTTAATGTATATATGATGAGTACATAAATCAACAGGGATGCATTTGATATCGGTATACTCCCAAGAAAAAGATTCTTTATGCTCCCGAAGGACTTTCAGCAACTATTCGGATTGGGAATGTGAAATGTCAGGATTAATATTCAATGTTTTCCCTAGTTCAATTTCTACAGGAGCACTATTACGAGGTACAATTCTAGGAATGTTTTATACTTTTGTTTCTAGTTCAATATCTTCCTGAACATTGTAGCTCATGATAGTTTCTAACAGCTAACGATTTGAATCAGAAACGGAGTCAGGATTGCTGAGAAAGGTGCTAATGGCATTGTCTTCCATTTCATGTTTAAAATAGAGAGGCTGGCTAATGGTAAGGATGGGTCTAACTTCTTCACTCTCAGATTCAGGCCCTTTGGTAGGTAGAGACTTTTGTATCAAGCTAAATCTGGGTTCATTTAATGAACTTGGTTCTGCATGGGGGTAAAGGATAAGGTTATATGTAACTTCCCCATTGGATATTACCATGTTTCTAGATTGACACCCAATGTAAGCATTTGCGGTTGTGAGGCAAGATCTTCCTAAAATCAAAGGATGACCACCGACTGGGGATTTGGTATGTAAAACCAAAAGGTCAACGAGGTACTACCATGAGTCTACCAAAATAGTGATATCTTCCATCTTCCCTACCGGTCTAATAGTAGACAGATCTGCCAATTCTAGGACGGTGGGAGTTGGTTTAAGGTTCTGTAGACCCAAGGTGATCATAGTTGCAGAGGTTATAACATTAATCAATTCCCCCAAATCTACCAGTACATTTGGGATATCCACCCCCTTAATATGCACTGTCAGAATAGGATTCCCAGGATCCCCATATTTGACAGGTATGGATTTACCCATCATTTTATCTGATAATTTACCCATAACATGAATAGTAAGTGGGTCCTTTGGTTTCCTACCAGGTTTCTTAGAACAATATTCTTTAATTGTCTTAGCATAAATTGGTACATCCTTCATAGCCTGAAGTAACAGAATTTTAACGAATAAATTCTGCAATTCCCCTAAAAAGTCAAATTCAAGATGAGGACTTTGTTTTCTCAAAGAAAATCTTTCCGGATAAGGTGGACCAGTCTGACATCCTCTAGTAACAATAGTTTGTGAAGGGGTTTTTTTCTTTATAGGCATCTGTGTTGGCTCATCCCCTATCTTTCTTTGTTCTAGTCCTGAGACTTCATCATTGATATGTTCAACAATTATAGGTGAAGTTTGAGTATTGACCACCCAACCAGATCGAAGATTTAATTCATTGCATTCCATAGTGCCAATACTATATGCCGGGAGGTTAAGTGTCTCAACCTGTTGAGCCCCTCTGTTATTTGGATTTGGATTGGGTTGGACAAGAAGTTGAGGATGAAGAGGAATATTACTAGTGGGTGCATTAGCAGGCGATTATAGCTGTTGTTGTGGCATAGTTTGGGAGAATTGTCCTGAAGGAGGAGGAGGTCCATGCCAGTTCTAGGACCATGAAGAATTTGGACCAGATTGAGTATACCAGGGTTTCCAGGTGATCAGGTGCTCATGTCCTAAGTGTCGTAAAATGCTCAAAATTTAAAGTGCTTAGAACTAGTTCAAAGTTAAATGACTGGAAAGTGCTCATCTTCCTGATTCCGGTGCTGCAATCGGTTCGAAAAATGGTCGCCGTATGAGGAAGTTATGGCAAAAAGAAGAATTTGTCCATAACATTAGAAATTTTAATTTTTCAAAAAAAATTAAAAAAGGAATATTCCGCCTGGCATGAAATCCGAGGCAACCACCAAACATTAAATGTAACTGCAGTTAAGTTGGCGGAATTTTGGCAGGAGCGCCAAATTTGGCGGACCCGCCATAATTGGCGGAGCTAACTGGAGTTAACTAAAGTTAGCTGGAGTTTTTCTAGGGGCAAACTGGAGAAACTTTAAATGGCCATAACTTTAGCTAGGAAAGTCGGTTTTGGACGATTTTTTTTTGATTTTGGGTATTTTCAACCTTTGGAAGCCATTGGTGCAGGTATTACAGCCATCTGAGGTCATTTGCAGAGGTTTTGGAGCCATGAAAGTTCTAGGAGCCACCTGGGCCCAGTTTTGTGAAGACTGTATAGGGTTGCAGGTATCCATTGGAGGTGATCGAATAGTCAATCCTGAAGGATTAAAGTGTTCTGAATCAATTTTTACCATCTATTTCTCCTGTAGATGCTTCTATTCAGCTGTATTTTCAATTTGAGCATTTAATAAAAAAAAGGACAAACCCGGTTGGGAGCTTTGGACCCAACAGACGTAGCCCTGGAGGGGGTGAACTGCTTTATCAACTTCTTTTGCATTTGTGGTTGATTTATTTTGCAGAAAAAATTCATTTTAATGTGTTAAATAGTAAAAGGAAATAACTCTGCTATGCTTAAATGGGTCATGAACAGCTGAAAATTTCATGTGTTTTCTTTCTGCAAGACATGGAAATCTTTTAAACATGTTTAATTCTGAATTGAATACCTTGCAAATAAATTTCAAGTAGTTTCAAATTCAGATCAAGTTGGTATCAGAGCTCAGAGTTTTGTGCAAAGATCTTCTAACTGTCTTGCAAAGTATTGATGCTTACCAGGTTGAAACTTAAAAGAGGGGAAGGACAGTTGACTAGAGAACGAGAGAATCCTCAGTCAAGGAAGGCCAGAGAGCCATCACCTCCACCTTCAATTTCACCCTCAAGAGTCTCAGCAGAAGCTTCAAGGATGTCTGAACATGAAGGAGAAATTCCTACAGAGACAGATCCAAGAGAAGAAGAAAGAGTCTTCAGAAAGGCTTTCTTGGACCTCACTGAAATGGTGAGGATATTGTACCAAGAAAGAAATGAGAAATTGGCTGGAGAAGGGTCCAAACATCCACATGAAGGAGAGGGCTCTTCAGGAGGTAAGAAGGATGATGATCATTCCAAGAAAGGACATGGAGGAAATGGTGATCCACCACCCCCATCTTCACCTTCTTCCTCTTCATCCTTGTCTTTTTCTGTTCATAAGCATAGATCCTCTGGAAAAAGTCCTTTTTTGAAGCTTGATGTAAAATTCGAATTACCTATGTTTAATGGTGAAGTGAATGCAGAAAAGCTTGACAACTGGATTAGGCAGTTGGAAGTTTACTTGAGGATCCAAAATATGCATGATGATGCCACAAAGATTCAGTTGGCTTCTTTGAGAATGGATGGAGCAGCATTGGTCTGGTGGGAGGCCAAGACTAAAGAGGAGATCAAGAAATTTGGTAAGGTTACCTTAACATGGCCTGAATTTCTGTTAGCCATTAAAAAACAGTTTTATCCTCTTGCTCACATGCAGAAGGCCATTATGAATTGGCAAAATTTCAGACAACTTAAGGGTCAGAGTGTCCAAGACTACACCCAAGAATTCAGGAGAAGAACTCTCTTGTTAGGGGTAGATTTACAGACCCAAGAAACCTTGCTGAAATACATCGGTGGCTTGCATAGCTACCTTAGACACACCATCTTGATGTTTAACCCTACTAGCCTGGACGAGGTTTGTGTCCAAGCTACCCATTTAGAGGCAAGGGGAAAAAACACATTTGAAGAGGGTAGAAACAAGCCCCCCAAGGGGAAAAACAAAGAGAAAACCTCCAAGGGAAAGAGCAAAAAGAATGCATCTGTCAAACAGGAGAGTGAGAAAGTGATCTGTAAACACTGTTCTAAACCAGGCCATGAGGAGAAAAACTGTTGGAAATTATATCCTGAAAAAAGACCTCAATTTAACAAATCCAAAGGGAAACAAAAAACTGCTGCTACTACATCTACACCACAAGATTTAGGGGAAGATTCAGGTGATGAAACCAAAATCACGGCCATGGGTTTAAAAAACTTGAAGGGAAAAGAAATTGAAACTCAAGCCAGCACTAGTACCTCAAACTGCCATGTACAAGCTCCTAATGAGGAAGAAAGAATTGAACTGTTTCATGTGAGGGTGATTTCAAAACATACTAAAATTGACACACTTTTTGATAGTGGGTCACAAGCAAACCTTATATCAGAGGACTTGGTCAAGCAGCTTAAACTTGAGACCTTTCCACATCCAAAGCCATATCCACTTGGATGGATTTGCAAAGATGCAAATTTCCAAGTTTCAAGAAAGTGCACATTGCGCTTTGCAATTACTGCACATTTTATTGACATAGTTGAACTTGATGTGGTACCTTTTGATATAGCAGGAATTGTTTTGGGAAGTCCTTACTTGTTTGACAGGAAAGCTATCTTTCATCGCCATGAAAACAAATATCATCTGTTCAAAGATGGCAAGGAGTTCATTGTTAGAGCTCATCGCAAGAAGACAAATATAGTGATGGTGAATGCAGGACAGGTAAAAAGGCTGGTCAATTCAAGTAAGAATTTTTTTCTTCTTATGATTAAGCCCAAGGTTGATGTGAATCATGAGTCATTTGACAATTGTGATCCAAAACTTAAATCAGATCTGTATGATGTAGTTGATGCATATCATGAGATGTTTCAGGAGCCAACAGGTTTGCCTCCTAAGAGGGAGATTCAGCATGAAATCCATTTGCATCCAGATTGTCCTCTTCCAAACATAGGCATGTACCGCATGTCTATTATGGAGAATGCTGAAATAAAGAAGCAAATCAAGGACTTGTTGGACAAGGGTTTCATAAGGCCAAGTACTTCGCCATGTGGGTCACCGATTGTATTGATTCCAAAGAAAGATGGCACTTGGCGTATGTGTGTTGATTTCAGGGCCTTGAATAAGATAACGGTAAAGAATCGTTACCCACTCCCAAGGATAGATGATTTGCTAGACCAGCTGAAAGATGCTCGATATTTCACTAAGCTAGACTTGCACAGTGGATATCATCAAGTAAGAATTGAAGAAAGTGACATTTGGAAGACAACCTTTAAAACCAAACAAGGACTCTTTGAGTGGCTTGTGATGCCGTTTGGTTTGTGCAATGCACCTGCAACTTTCATGCGGGTAATGGATGATGTCTTGCGTCCTTTTCTTGATGATTTCGTTATTGTCTACTTAGATGACATCTTAGTTTTCAGCAAGTCTAGAGAAGATCATGTCATGCATGTTAGAAAAGTACTTGATGTTTTGAAGAAGAATCAGTTATTTCTTAAAATGTCAAAGTGTGAATTTGGAAAGACTTCTTTGGTTTATTTGGGACACATAGTAGGAGGAGGTGCTTTGAGAATTGATCCTGCTAAGATTGAGGCTATTGTGAAGTGGCCTACTCCCAAATCCATAATAGAGGTAAGAAGTTTTTTGGGTGCAGCTCAATATTGGAGGAAGTTTATCTCTAACTTCTCTTCTATAGCAGCTCCTATGCATGCAGTGACAAGTGTGAAGCATGCTTTCCAATGGGGAGGCAAGCAGCAAAAAGCTTTCGAATCTTTGAAAGAGAAGATTAGTTCAGCTCCAGTCCTTGCATTACCGGATTTGAGATAGCCATTTGAGATACAAACTGATGCTAGTGATTATGCTATGGGTGCAGTTCTTCTACAGCATGGTAAGCCTATTGCTTTTCATTCTGAAACTTTTAATGGTGCTGTTGTAAATTATCCTACATATGATAAGGAGTTGTATGCGTTGGTACAAAGCGTCAAAAAGTGGAAACACTACTTGATGGGCAAAGAAACTGTTATACATACCGACCATCAGCCCTTACAGTACTTGCAATCACAAAGCAAGTTACAACAGTCACGACACTTTAGATGGATGGGCTTCTTGCAACAGTTCCATTTGGTAATAAGGTATAAGAAAGGTACTTTGAATAAGGTTGTTGATATGCTTTCAAGGCCTATTATTGGTGTTGTTACTTTATGTAAGAATGATTCCATTGTACATGATAGTTACATAGAACAATATGCATCTGATGATGACTTTAAAGATGTGTATGCTAACTTGAGTAAAGGAAATCATGTAGAGGAAAATGACTATCACATGCATAACAATTTTTTGTTTCATTTGGGCAAGTTGTGTATACCACAGGGGGAGAGGATAAATGTCATAAGAGAAGCTCATTCTTCTCTTATTGCTGGCCATTTTGGTGTGAGCAAAACAGTTGCACATCTACAGAGGTATTGCTATTGGCCTCGCATGGTAGATTCTGTTTCAAGGTTCATAAGAGGTTGTTCATTATGAGCTACAAGCAAGCCTAGCAACAGGAAGCTTGGTTTGTATACTCCTTTGCCGGTACCTTCTAGACCATGGGAGAGAATCTCTATGGATTTTGTAGGAGGTTTGCCAAAATCTCGAAAGCAGCATGATTATTTATATGTAGTAGTTGATCGTTTCAGCAAAATGTGTATACTTATGCCTTGTAAGAAAACTATAACTGCTGAACAAACTGCTGAATTATTTTTTCATCATGTATGGATTCACTTTGGTTTGCCTACTTCCATTATTAGTGACAAGGATTCCAGATTTGTGGGGAATTTTTGGTCCAACCTATGGGAGATGATGGACACAAAGTTGAAGAAAAGTACTGCTTTCCATCCGCAAACAGATGGACAAACCGAAGTTGTGAACAGAACCATTGTGCACCTCTTGAGAGGTTATTGCAGCAAGCATCCCAAGCTTTGGGATGAACATTTGCACTACGTACAACATGCTTACAATCGTGCCAAGCACTCTTCCACAAACACCTCACCGTTTGAAGCTTGTTTTGGTTATTTGCCAAAATAACCTCTTGATTTCATTCTTGAGAAAGATGTTGCCATTGAGGGACATAGTGACATTGACAAAGCTCGTTCATTCATTGAAAGGATTCAGCAAATACATCAGCAAATTCAAGAACAGCTTGAGAAGAGTCAAGGAAAGTACAAGGAAAGACACGACAAGCATAGAGTCGATCACAAATTTCAAGAAGGAGATGAGGTATGGCTGTACATTAGTAAGGAAAGGATGCAAGGAGAAGGTAAAAAGCTGAAGCCTATTTGTTATGGTCCATTCAAAATCCTCAAGAAGGTTGGAAATAATGATTTTCAATTAGATTTGCCTTCCTACATGCAAATGTATTCTGTTGTCAATGTGGAGAACTTACGTTTGTATGAACCTCCTTTGATTTCTGATCATGAAAGTGTTGTTCAGCTGCCATCTATAGAAGATTTCTCGCCAGAATTCTTAGATGAGCTGAAATAAGATACAATCCTTGACAGAAGGACACGCACTTGAAGAAGGGGCAGTGTAGATTATGTTCGGGTTGGTTTCAAAGGCAGCAAACCGAACAAGGCAAAGTGGATGGAGGTGGACAGAGTGAGGGAGCTGTACCCTCACCTCTTTAACATGTAGTTGAAGGCTTTTGGGGTCCAAAAGCTTCCTAATGGGGAGGCGTGATCAGGTGCTCATGTCCTAAGTGTCGTAAAATTCTCAAAATTTAAAGTGCTTAGAACTGGTTCAAAGTTGAATGACTGGAAATTGTTTGTCTTCCCGATTCCGGCGCTGCAAATGGTTCGAAAAACGGTCGCCGTATGAGGAAGTTATTGCAAAAAGAAGAATTTGTCCATAACATTAGAAATTTTAATTTTTCAAAAAAAATTAAAAAAGGAATATTCCGCTGGGCACGAAATCCGAGGCAACCACCAAACATTAAATGTAACTACAGTTAAGTTGGCGGAATTTTGGCAGGAGCGCCAAATTTTGTGGACTCGCCATAATTGGCGGAGCTAACTGGAGTTAACTAAAGTTAGCTGGAGTTTTTCTAGGGGCAAACTGGAGAAACTTTAAATGGCCATAACTTTGGCTAGGAAAGTCGGTTTTGGACGATTTTTTTTTTATTTTGGGTATTTTCGACCTTCGAAAGCCATTGGTGCAGGTCTTACAGCCATCTGAGGTCATCTGCAGAGGTTTTAGAACCGTGAAAGTTCTAGGAGCCACCAGGGCCCAGTTTTGTGAAGACTGTATAGGGTTGCAGGTATCCATTGGAGGTGATCCAATAGTCAATCCTAAAGGATTCAAGTGTTCTGAATCCATTTTTACCATCTATTTCTCCTGTAGATGCTTCTATTCAGCTGTATTTTCAATTTGAGCATTTAATAAAAACAAGGACAAGCCCAGTTGGGAGCTTTGGACCCAGCAGACGTAGCCCTGGAGGGGGTGAACTGCTTTATCAACTTCTTTTTCATTTTTGGTTGATTTATTTTGCAGAACAAATTCATTTTAATGTGTTAAATAGTAAAAGGAAATAACTCTGCTATGCTTAAATGGGTCATGAACAGCTGAAAATTTCATGTGTTTTCTTTCTGCAAGACATGGAAATCTTTTAAACATGTTTAATTCTGAATTGAATACCTTGCAAACAAATTTCAAGTAGTTTCAAATTCAGATCACCAGGGAATCAGATATTGGTAAGACTACGGCCAAGAAGGTGAAAAAGGTATACACTACTGACCAAAATTCATATTATTAAAATGTTGACTTGAGGCATACCTTGATTCATGTTCGGCGGTCGTGGTCGCCATGGTTTCCTTGATCCCATAAAATAAAGTTGATCTACTTCTTCATTTGTTCCCTGAAAGACTTCCTTCAATCTAGGAAGACATGGGAAATTTCTAGTGGAATGACTCTGTTCACATATCGCACAAGTCTCCACAAAATTTAATGGACATTCCTTCAACGGATGCTTCTTCCTGCATTGAGGGAAGAAAATAGACATAGCCTTCTTTGCTTCCATATGCTTCTACATTTCCTGCAACATGTCTAGCTGCGATGATAATGTGCTCAAGATATCGGTTCTCAGGTTGTCTAGCAGATTCCCAATTTCAGCCTTTGTAACTCCATCGCTAGATGTTTTGAGAGTTCGGATTCCCTACCTCTGTCTCGCAACCCCTCGTGAACACTTGATGCATAATTCACATATGGTATCAAATTATTCCTTTGATATATATCCTTTCCCTACTATGTTCAATAGCTCTAGAGATTCTTCCCTCAGTGCTTTGAGAGAATTTATCTTCAAGATATTCTTATCCAGGTCTCTATGGCCTGATCTCTGCAAACTATATTGAAAATGTTCCACAAAATCTTCCATATTCTCATCCTCTTTCTGCATAATCTTAAAAATTTCTTCCTTTACATCTTGGGATTTGCAGCAGTCATGATATTTCTCGAGGAAAATCGTCTTCATATCATCCCATGTAGCAATATATTTTCCTCCTAAACCCATAAACCATCTCAAAGTTGTGCCCTACAAATCATCGGGGAATATCTTCAATTTCTGAGCATCAGAAATGCAATCATACCCTCGACAAACAACGTCGAATTCAAAAAGGAATGTGTCTAGATCTTCGAAAGTAAGACCATGGAAATTAGGTAGAGTTGTCAAAGGAATAAGCTTCATAGGGGCATCACCTCTGATATCTCCAATTGGGAAAATCGAAGAAGTTACAGGAGCCATGAATATATGCCAATACCCAATTGGAATTTCAATAGGTTCTAGCTCTGGTTGTCCTATAACAGGTGATGGAAGTTGTTTAACAACACTCCCTTGATCAAACAGTGCCAAGAATTCCCTCAAATCTTCTTCCTCTAGACTTGCAATATGCAGTTCCTCATATCCTCTGCTTGCTACTTCTTCTTCCCCGAATTGCACTTCTACTATTGGAGGAGGTTCTGGTTGTGAAACTAATTGTCCTCTAGACCTCATATGATATCTTACCCTAGAAGAAACTCGTGACGATGCTCCAAACTCATCCCTTGAGATAATCTCTTGGATGTAAGTTTTTCTGCCCAAATCAACCCCTTTTCTTTTCAAGGGTCTCCCTCTGCCCCTTTTATTGGTGTCTCTGTTCATACAATCAGAAAATAAAAGGGAAACATTCAAACAATTAAAAGCTCAAGACCTGAAGCAGGATAAGAACTTCCCTCTTGTTAGGGTCCCACCCTAACCCCCTTATTTATGTCTTGGGATCACGTCATAGTCAAAGAGTCAATAAAGCCCATATATTTTGTAAGTGGTTAACCCGAATTAATGACGGGACCACAGTTAGTTGCAAATGGGCCGTAGCCGTAGTATTAGATAGATGGTATTAATAAAACTCACGGTTTTGACCCGTGGTATCGCATGTATGAGTCATATATAAAGGATAGAGACTCCCTGCGAGGAGCATCGTGTCTTATTTTGTCATCGAGCTCTGCTCTATTGGAGGTTGCCCCCTCGAAGAGGCATGTGAACATTGCTCTTTGAATAATAAAATCATTGCTATTCTCTGTTCTGGGTATCTTTTGTTTGCATATTCTGTGTTCTGGGTATCTTTTCTGCGCATATTCTGTATCTGGGTATTATTTTGTAGGTTAAGAGCATAACAAGTGGTATCAAAGCACTTTCCAGGGCTCGGTGGGATCTCCAATTTTTAGCAAAATTTTTTTGGCTAGAGACGTGTTCCGGCGTCTTTAAACAACGGGATCTGTTGTTAAGCGCATAAACCTGCGGATTTGGGGAGGCATGCACGCAGGAAATACAAGAGGTGGTCACGTCTGTTGGACTCCCTTGTAACCCCTGTGGGTACCCCTTCGAGTAGTAGCGCATTAGACAGAACCGCGCACGGACTGTCTTCCACGTACGCTCTTGGTATATAGGAAGCCCCCTAGGCTCCTTGAAACCTCGCCATAGATAAACCTTCGGCCGTCTTGTGGCTACAGTACACCGAGAACAGCACTCGGAGAGATTACTCGCCCGTACGATAGGGTAGTCGGGTTGTACGGCTAAGGGTACGGTCGATCCTCCTTAGTTAGAGCCCTGAAACATTGGGCCGAGTACTACTGTCAGACCCTTATGTATATTGTGATCTGTAGCACCTGACACTCCTCTAGACCATAGTTCCCTTTTCTATTGGGGGATCACACATCATCTATTCCAGATCCGCGTGTGCAAAGACGTGCCGCAGCAGCAGACATCAGTCTCGCAGCTCCATCAGATCCGCAGCAGCAGTTGTTCCACCATTCAGATCTCTCAGATCCACTAGATCGGAGTTGTTGTGAAGGGTTCCTATACCGGGGTCTACTTTTCGCAGGAATTTTGGCAGCGTTGACATTTTGAGGATTTGGCGACTGCAGTATTGATAGAGAAGGAGTAAAACTCCGTTAGGAGTTTTCCAAAAAAAAAAAAAAGTCTGAGATCTTTCGAAGCGCTTATTTGTGATCTAGCCCATCAGCATCAGGACGACGAGCTGAGCACGGTGGTACCATTCAATTTATTAGAAAAAAAATTTGGCGGTCCCAATTTTTCATCAAGTTGGTGTATGGTAGAAACTAGAGCTCAAGCGATGGCCAATGAAAGGCTAGACAAAATTGAAGCAGATATGAACGACCTCAAAAATATGATTAGCGGACTAACTAGCCAGGTACGGCAAGCACTCGATAAGGGCAAGGAGCCAGCCCTCAAGGAAACGTATAATGGCCATGAACACCATGAGGGTGAGTCTAGCCACTCTCCTCACGTCTGGCACACCCATTCACCACCCCGTCAGCGACCTCCCAAGTTGGATATGCAGAAATTTGACAGTTCTCACACGTCCGCATGGCTAGCACAAATGGACCAGTATTTCAAATTGAATCGTCTCCTAGATGATTGGACTAAGCTTATGGTGGGGACCATGTACTTGGACAATGAACGATGGCAATGGGCGGAATGGCATCAACGTCGCAATGGACCTTTTCAGAGTTGGGCCCAATTTACCAAAGCTCTTCGAGATCGCTATGAACAGGGAGACTCCTTTTTGGGACGTCTCACTAAGCTCCAACAGACGGGTACAGTGGATGAATATCTCACCGCTTTTGAAGCCTTAGCCTTCCGCACTATTGTCTCTCAGATGAGTTATACACGGAATGCTTCATCAGTGGTCTTAAAGAAGCCATCAAAGCTCAAGTTCTACTCCACCACCCTCCCACGTGGACGGAGGCTTGCTAGGTAGCTCGTAAGGTGGAACGTGCCATAACATCCCAATACAGCCGCCCCAATTTCCCCACTAAAGGTCGTCCCCCACAAGCTCACAACACGACTCAGACACTTAAGGTCCAAAAGGTGTCACCTGAGGAAATGGCCGCAAGAAGGAAGCAAGGACTATGTTACTACTGTGATGAAAAATATTCCCCTGGTCATAAATGCAAGGAGCCCAAGTTTTTTCAAATAGATGCCACTGACTATAGCTCAACCGAGGAAGATCCACCACTTGAGGAACCTGAGGTGATAGAAGAAGACAACCAAAAGGAGATGGTATCTGACGAACCAGTTATTTCGCTAAATGCGTTGGCAGGAATTTCTTCACCTCAAACTCTCAAAATCAGGGGTTTTCTTAAACATCGCCCAGTAGTAGTCTTGATTGATAGTGGAAGTACCCATAATTTCATCTATCAAAAAGTCGCCGACGCAGTGCATTGTTTTGTACACACAGTCTCTAACTTCCAAGTCCAAATCGCGGATGGGGGCACAATGAAATGTGAAGGCCGCTGCGAAAATGTCAAACTTCAAATGGGGGATTATCAATTGAAAACACACATGTTTGCCATCCACATGGGCGGATGCGACATTGTCCTCGGCGCTGAATGGCTTCGCACTCTTGGGCCAATCACAATGGATTTCCAGGAGTTATATATGAGTTTTAAGCAAAACAACTACACATATACCCTCCGTGGCCTCCAGGCGGGAGCCCCCTCGATCATCAGCTCGCATAGGATGGAAAAATTGTTAAAAAAGGGCAATCATGGCGTGGTATCTCAATTCAATGCCATCTAGGTCGTTGAAACCCAGTCCCTGCAAATTCATCCTGAGATGCAACAAATTTTAAATAAACATCGACAGGTCTTTGACAAGCCTAAGGAGCTTCCACCATCGCGAGGGGAACATGATCATAGCATCACATTGGTTCCAGGGGCCCAACCCCCAAACGTGCGGCCATACAGATATCCATTCACCCAAAAGAATGAAATAGAAAAGATAATCAAGGAACTTTGGGAAGCAGGTGTCATTCGTCCCAGCGTTAGTCCTTATTCATCCCCAGTGGTCATGGTGCTCAAGAAAGACGGAGAGTGGCAGATGTGTCCCGACTTCAGGGCCCTCAATAAGTTGACAGTCAAAGATAAATTTCCCATCCCGGTGGTTGACGATTTGCTGGATGAACTCAATGGGGCTCAATTCTTCACTAAGTTGGATCTTCGCTCAGGCTACCACCAAATTCGCATGAAGGAAGTCAACATTCCCAAGACGGCATTCCGAACTCATGAAGGCCATTATGAGTTCCTTGTCATGCCATTTGGTCTTTGTAATGCCCCTTCTACTTTTCAGAGCCTTATGAATCACCTTCTTAAACCATATCTCAGGAAATTTGTCCTGGTCTTCTTCGATGACATCCTCATCTATAGTGGCACTTGAGCTGCACATCTTCACCATGTAGATCTACTCTTGCAACTGCTCCGCCAACATAAATTATTTGTCAAATTGTCTAAGTGTTCGTTTGGCATGGAAGAAGTTGAGTATTTGGGCCACATTGTGGGGCGGGAAGGTGTCAAGGTGGACCCCAAAAAGATCCAGGCAATGCAAGAATGGCCTCAACCTAAGACCTTGAAGATCTTGAGAGGATTTTTGGGAGTCACCGGCTATTATCGTAAATTTATCAGCAACTATGGCCGCATAGCGAAGCCCGTCACTCAACTCCTAAAGAAAAATTCCTTCTTCTGGAATGAGGAAGCCCAACAGGCATTTACAGCCCTCAAAAATGCCATGTGTTCTACTCCAGTCTTAGCACTACCTGACTTCAACAAATATTTTGTCATTGAATGTGATGCTTCAGGGACAGGTATTGGGGCAGTCTTAATACAGGAAGGGCGACCCTTGGCCTTCACAAGCCAACAACTAAGTGGGAAGAATCTGGGCCAATCTACCTATGAAAAAGAAATGATGGCCATCTTACATGCAGTCGACACCTGGCGCCCTTACTTATTGGGGCGACGTTTCCAAATCCGCACAGATCATCACAGTCTTAAATATTTTCTGGAGCAACGCCTATCTTCCCCACAACAAAATAAATGGCTAGCTAAAATGTTGGGATATGATTATGAGATCATTTATAAGAAAGGGAAAGACAATAGGGTAGCAGATGCATTATCTCGCCAATTTGAGGAAGAAAGTACTCTGCTAGCAATTTCCCTCCCCATTCCAGAATGGATCGAAGAAGCTCGCAGAGAATGGTTTTCACACCCAGGGCTATCCCAACTCATTGCTCAATTGCAGGTCGATCCAAATTCCATCAAGGGCTACTCCTGGCAGAATGATATTCTTCGCTACCGGGACAAAGTAGTAATATCACCAACATCAACCCTCAAAAGTCGCATATTGGCCAAATTGCACTCATCTCCCATTGCAGGACATTCGGGCTTTCAGAAAACTTATGCTCGCACCAGAAGATCATTTTTTTGGATCGGCATGAAAAAGGACATCCTTACTTTTGTCGCAGAATGTGATGTCTGTCAACGCCACAAAGGAGAAACCGTCAACACACCAGGCACATTACAACCATTGCCCATTCCGACATCAATTTGGACGGAGGTTTCCATGGATTTCATTACAGGTCTTCCAAAATCAAGGAACAAGTCAGTCATCATGGTGGTGGTGGACCGCTTGTCAAAGTATGCTCATTTCTGTGCCCTACCCCACCCGTTTACACCAACTTTGGTTGCGCAAACTTTCATGGATCAGATATTCAAACTACATGGCATGCCCACTTCTATTGTGTCTGATCGCGACCCGATCTTCACCAGTAATTTTTGGCAAGAACTCTTCAGGATACAGGGCACTCAACTCAAACTCAGCACTTCCTATCATCCGCAAACGGATGGTCAAACCGAAGCCGTCAACAAATGTCTAGAAACCTACCTCAGGTGTTTCACTTCAGAAAAGCAACACCTTTGGGTACAGTGGTTACCTCTGGCGGAATGGTGGTATAACACCAACTATCATGCCACTACTAAAATGACTCCTTATGAAGCAGTATATGGTCAACTTCCGCCTTCCCCTATTTCTTATCCCCAGGGATGTTCCAAAGTACAAGCAGTGGATCAACTCCTACAACACCGCGCCACCATGCTCGCCCATCTTAGAGAGAATCTTCATCAAGCTCAGAACCGCATAAAGCAACAGGTCGACCAGCATCGCTCAGAGCGCCAGTTTCAAGAAGGGGACCAAGTCTTTTTGAAGCTGCAACCATATAAACAAACATCACTCAAAGACAAGGGTTGTCAGAAGTTATCTCCAAAATTCTACGGGCCCTACCAAGTACTTCAGCGCATTGGAGAAGTGGCTTACAAGTTGGCCTTGCCACCTACTACAAAAATCCATCCAGTTTTCCATGTATCATGCCTCAAGAAAGTAATTGGGAACAATTGCCAAGTTCAAACAACTCTACCTGAACTGGACGACAAAGGGTCAATCTGGGTTCAACCCGAACAGGTCCTCGCCACAAGAGACAAGCACCTGCACGGCCGCATGATTAAGGAAGTCCTCGTCAAATGGAAAGACACCTCTCCGGAAGATGCAACTTGGGAACCAGCTACTATTCTTCAGCAGTTTCCGCAGCTCCAGCCTTGAGGACAAGGCTAGTCTTAAGGGGGAGGGCATGTTAGGGTCCCACCCTAACCCCCTTATTTATGTCTTGGGATCACGTCATAGTCAAAGAGTCAATAAAGCCCATATATTTTGTAAGTGGTTAACCCGAAATTAATGACGGGACCACAGTTAGTTGCAAATGGGCCGTAGTCGTAGTATTAGATAGATGGTATTAATAAAACTCACAGTTTTGACCCGTGGTATCGCATGTATGAGTCATATATAAAGGATAGAGACTCCCTGCGAGGAGCATCGTGTCTTATTTTGTCATCGAGCTCTGCTCTATTGGAGGTTGCCCCCTCGAAGAGGCATGTGAACATTGCTCTTTGAATAATAAAATCATTGCTATTCTGTGTTCTGGGTATCTTTTCTTCGCATATTCTGTGTTCTGGGTATCTTTTCTGCGCATATTCTGTATCTGGGTATTATTTTGCAGGTTAAGAGCATAACACCTCCCCAGGACGAGAGAGTGGCCGCTAAAGAAAAAAATATAAAGAATATAAACAAATCACAAAAATCAAGCTCAGGACCTTAAACAGGGCAAAAAATAAAACTTCCCTTCCCAGGATGAGATAGGAATACTTATGAAAGAAGAACAAAGAAATGTAATGCTCCATACCTAGTGTAAGGAGATAAAAACTTCCTTCCCCAAGACGAGAGAATAATCCTACAAAAAGACAAGAAAACCAAGAAACCAAACAACCAAATGATTTAATACTCAGGACCTGGAGCAAGGTGTAAGCTTCCTTCCCCAGGACGAGAAATTAGTCCTATGGTCAATATTAGTTGTACTTTCACGCATTTGATAGCCTCCCTAGAAACGATGCCAAAATGTTGGTGTCCAAGTATGAATTATGCAATTCACCCAATCCACATTTAATTATAAACCCAGGATTCTACCCGTTGTTTCAAGATTATCGTGCACTATATGTGCAAGCCACATTTTCCCTACCCAACAATGAACATCAATTATAAATTCATCAATGTGTAACAGAAATAAATATTGTAACAACAAATAAGAGTAATAACAAGTAATAATTGTAACAACAATAAGAGTAACAACAATTAAGACTCACAGCAACACACTAATAAACATTCACATCAATAATAAACTCACAAAAATAAACCTAACACACATCTAATCCAGTAGCATCTAGTCAGAAGAGTGGGCCCAACTTCGTGATCAGGGTTGTGGCAAGATCAATGAATCATGATATGCTCAGAAGATCAAACTATCATTAATTAAAGAAATATTACAAGTATGTTGTTACAAACTCAAATTTAGAGTATTTCTCCTGTAACCTTAACGAATCTTAACAGCTATGGCTTTCACAACCTACAAATCTAATTTATTACAATTTGTCAATAATACAACTCCTAGAATTAGGGCATTGTCTGCCTTTAATTACATGATGGTTTTCAGAATGAAACATAATATAAAAGATAGCAGTGTTTCATTTGAAAGATTGATTCATCGTTGCAGCCAATATCCAAGGATAACACCGCCAACTTTGACAGTATCATCCAGTAAATCACGGTCCTCATCATTCTCCCTTAAAATCTGTAGAAATAACTGAATTAGCAAGCCACTTAGGTAATAATCCCCTACAACTATGCTTCATTGACCAATAGTCCATAAAGAGATGACAAGAGGTATACCTGTGCATTTTAAGATATCGATTAACCACTATTGGCGTGAAATGGATAAAAAAAATAGGGTAAAAGGGTGAGTAAAAGTATGCGAATCTAGCCACCAACACTCACTCTCAAGCAAGTTCAATATCTCAAGAAGAGCTAGAGAAGTGTGAAGTCTGTTGACGGGAGGAAAAAATAAGTGCGAGTATTGGGGAGTCTCTAGAGAAGAAGAAAATCAAACTTTTGGTGCCTCTCTCTCTCTGTTTCCTGGTCTGGGTTGGGAGATCGAAGTCTCCTAAAATTTCATTGTTGTCATAAGTTGCATTTTGCCGGAAGTTGTTGCCTAGTTGAAGTTGCTGGAATGGGTCGAAGATCTTGGAGGCTGACATGGTGTGGAGGTAAAGTTTGGTCTTTATTTAAGGTAAAGAGTCTCAAAGAATATTATTGAACGGAAGAATTATATTGACTGGGTTTTCCCCTTGAGGGGATTTTTTCCCTGGCATGTTCTATATCTTGTGTCTCCTGTTTTGTGATCTTCATATATGTATAATTTCTTGATGAAAGATAAAATAATAAAGAAGTAAAAGAAGCTATCACACTCACAAGTAATTATAAATAAAATAAATTTCTTTCTTCACAAATAAAGCCCAAGAAGGGTCTTCTACATTATGACATGGATAAGGACTCTTTACATATACCATAGAAGTCTTCAATGGAGACTTTGACCTAAAAACAATTGACCCAAGCATAAAACCCATGCTTTAATAAGTCAATTTATTTAATAATAAAATTTATTTTTCTTTCTTTTGGAAAATACATTACATCATGACACAAATACAATTATGAAGACTAACACTAGTTACATTCTTAAATAGGTATAAATTATTTCTCAACTTCCTTCAAAGAAAATTCTCATGTAGCCCAAGGGTTAGCTCGATTGGTTTAGTCCCCGTTGTTAAAGCACCTTTACTATTGAGCGGTCACAGGTTCAATTTTCTCAACAATCTCGGGGTTAGGCTATGTGGTTGAGTTGACAGGAACCTGGTACAAATATTCTATGGACATAGCAGTCACCGATCTCCGAGGTTTGTGAACCACAAAGAAAAAAAAGAAGACTCTCATGCCATTATAGCTGAGGTAATAAAATTATCAAAATATTTTCCAAGATTTTTTAGTCCTAAAGACAATAAAGATTTGATGGAGGAAGTGGGAAAATAAGAGTTTCTTAGTTGTCTCCAAAGTTTCTATAGGATAAAAGTTGAGGGCCATATAGCCTCCCAATGGAATTCGTTTTAGGTTTCTTTGATTTTCTAAGATATTATTTAATAATGGTGGTAGAAGTAACTAGAACAAATGAGAAGGTTTTAGGAGCCTATATAACCAAATTTATTGCTCTTATCCCAAAGGATGGAAATAGAACATCCTTTTGGTAATTCAAGCCAATATCCCTATGCAATTCTATAAATAAAATCTTCTCCAAGGTGATTGCAAGAAGACTAAAAATAATCTTGTCATGAAAAATATCAAGAGAACAATCTAGACATTTAGAGGGACGAAAAATTCATGAGTTTATATGGATCACTCAAGAAGGTCCACAAACAATTAAAATTAGGACTCAAAGGTTAATGGCCATCAAAGTGGACCTCTCCAATGCTTATGATCGAGTAAGCTAGTTATATCTCAAGATTGTCCTTATTCATCGGGCTTTTTGTAATCAATTTGTAAGATGGATGATGAGCGACATCACTTTTCCATGTTTTTTTGTTTTAATAAATGGGGAAACATCATAAATTTCCTTAGTCCTAGAAGAGCCTTAGACAAGGATTCCCCCTTCCCCCCCTCCTTTTTCTTCTATTTTTCTGAAGGATTGATTAAGATCTAAGGAGGTTGTAGACAATGGTAGTTTCAAAGGAGTTTGAATAAGAACTTCATATAATATCACTCATTTACTATCTGTGGATGAAATCTTGATTTTCTAATAAGGATATAAAAATATAATTGAAAATTTTAGAGACATATGGCACTATTTTGCAAAGCAATGAACATGACATAAATATTTTAAAATTATCAATTTCAATGTGGGGATTTTCATAAAATGAGAAAAACTTTGTTTCATAAATGATTCCTTACCAATATGTAGACATAGAACAAGGATGGAATGCCTAGGTTTTTACCTAAAACCAAATATTTACAAAAATGAAGACTCACAATGTATGAGGGATAATTGGTTAATTTATGGTGCAATAGATGAATGTCCCATGGAGGGAGGCAATAGATGACTATCCCATGGAGGGAGGCAATAGATGACTATCCCATGGAGGGAGGCTATTTTTTATCAAATTGGTACTAGAAGCAACTAAATTATACATGATGTCCATTGCATCAATATCAAAAGGAATACATTAAATTATTAAAAGGTTATGTTATAGGTTCCTTTGATGGGGAAATACAAAAAAATGGGGTATTTCCCTTACATAAAGAAAGAAGCTAACATTTCCAAAGGCAAAGGTTGATTAGGGCTTGAAGAATCATTTTTTTCTTCTCAAAATCCATAGAATAAAAAAACTCTAGATATTGACTTAAGGATCTACGACATGTGTAAAGGTCATATATATATATATATATATATATATATATATATATATATATATATATATATATATATTTCTCCAGAGAGTGTAGAGGAACGGATTGGAAATTCGAATAATTAATTACATAATACCTTAAATGTGTGAAAACAATACTTTCTCTTTGTATTTGGTGGGAAATTAGTTGACACGATAAGTGGGCAAAGATGGTAGAGTGAAAATTAGTTTACACCCTTGGCTTGGTAGAAATGGTAGGCATAGGTTATCACACCAGCTGGCATATAAGTTATGAAATAAAAAAAATATTATATGTTATGATAGGTTGTGAACCACGACAAGACAAGAACATAGAACCAACCTTGGTTGTCTTGGAGGGACTTAGTAATTAGGAAAGAAAATGAAAGGGAATGGTATATATACACACATTTTCTTTAAAAAATAGCAATGTTAGAACTAGAGAGGAGGAAGGCCAATTAGATTAGTATATAATCCAATTAAGATATTATGTACCAAAATTACGATATAATGCTCCAGCTAAGGAGGATATAAAAGGTATATATGCTTAGTGGTAAGAATGCGTATGGAAACTTAAGATCCCTCAAAATAAAAATCCTTCATGTAATTTATCTTGAACAAAATGGCTTCTACCTGAGATATTTTGCAAAAAAATACTTTTATTGGGCATGGATGGTGTAGTTTATGCCACTAGGAAGAAGAGACAAATGCTCATCTCTTCATTATCTGTGCTTTTATGTTATAAGTTTACTAAACAAGTGAAAAGTTTAACATGGAACCAAAATTTTTGGGTAGGCGTAAGAATTGAAGTGGATTTTTAGATTTGGTATGAAAACAAGGCCTTAAAGCATGTTAGAGATTTACCCTTAAAACTACATGGGGAGTTTGGATTTCTCGGAATTTAAAATCTCAAGATAAACTTCATTTTCATAGATCCAAAGAAATGGAAATTAAAAAGTCCATTCATTGGGTTTTCTTAGATGCAGCGTCACAAGAAACTCCATCTAAGGGTGGAGCAAGTGTAATACTATTTATAACCCCTACACACAACATTCCATTTAAAGCAAGAATTTTCCAAGAAACCAATATTTTTTCTTAACTAATGGAACTAAATTTGTTCCTAATACTAGGTCATGAGGTTGGAGTCTCAAAGATTTAAATCTTTGGAAATTATTTGCTAGTTATTCAATGTATGCAAAAGGAAAATGCTCTTATAAGCTTCACATTACAACCTCTTTATAATGATATTTAGTTTATTATATTAGCCTTCTCACACAATTCCATTTCTCATATCTATGGGGATAGAAACATGATTATAGATGGGCTTTTGTGAGATGGGACAAAATTTTAATGTGGAACTTGGTTGGCCTCCTAATAGTTGAAGGGAACTGTCTCCAAATATACTCATGATATATGGCTCTAAAGATGTTTTCTATTTTTATTTTATACCTTTTCCATGTATAAATATCGGATAATTCCATTTCGAACAATCATTAGGAATACGACTTTGTAAAAAAAAAATTGAGTTGTTGAATGAAAGCTATTTTCAATCAGTTAAAAGAAGTTATGAAACTTTTAAAAGATATAGTTATTCAATAAGTTGATAAACTTCAATAATATTTTCCATATCAAACTAAGGCTATAACAATATTTTTTTAGAAATGTTGCAAGCATTGCAACATTGTAATTCTACATTAATAAAGTTATATACCTTTTCCATCCAAAAAACTTAGATTATCTCTAAGGATACTTTATAATGAACTACATTACTATGAAAATGATAATTACCCTCCCACTTACCAACTTTGGTAGTAAATAATTAGTAATGCACTAGGTTAGTAAGTAATATTTTAATGTTATAATTATGCTACATTACTATAATACAAATGTAATGTATGACTTTGAAATGGCATGCACAACCTTAAAAATGGAAATCGTGACTTCCTTGGGTTGACCTTTCTATATGTTTGGCCTTTAGACATTATTTTTCTAATTGTATTTTTCCTTGTTGTATCCGTTTGTATTTTTTTGCATAGATATATACAAAGGATGCAAATTCTATAAACCAACTTAGATCCATCTAACACTAGATCTATCATGCATCGAGAGGGATAAAACCCCTCAAGGTGCAAACCTTCTTTTTGGAGTGTAGAACTTGAAGAAAGGTTTGCACCTTGAGGGGTTTGATCCCTCTCGGCGCAAGATAGATTCAGTGTTAGATGGATCTAAGCTGATTTCAGTTGAGGGCAGCAACCTCACATTTTTAGATTATCGTTATTACGTATATGTTTGAGATTAACTTCAAAATTGACATTACGTTCTCTTTGCTTGGCATGACCATATCATTCTCTTCTTTAATTTAGCTTGTGTTTCTTGCATTGAATGGTTTGTAAAACTTTGTTTGGATGCTTTGAGTGGTTTATGTGTTTATGTGTTTGGATTTGGATGATAATATTTTTGAATGTTACAGTTGTTGTGCTATATTTTTATATGTGTATGTAATTGTCTATTAGTAATTAGTTGGTGATGAAGAAGGGGGACAATCTTGTCAATAGATTGCAGTGGGATTGATATTGCACATCTATTTCATTTAATTTTAGGTATCACAACTTCTGACAACTAATTAATTCTCAATAGTGTCACTCCAGGTATTACTAAATATATCTTAAAGAGTAGTTTTAATAATTTATTGCGTCAAGATTACTGTTGAAATAAAATTAAAAAAATTGATAATGTTTGAAATAATTTATTTCCTTCAAGAATATTTTGATGATTTTTTATCTATAGTCTATTCAACAAAGTCAAGAAATAATGTATTTTTTATTTTTTTTTAACGAGTGGCTAGAATTATAAAATCTTTACATTATTTGTTTCTCCAAAACAATTATCACATCTCCTTCAAGAATATTTTGTTTTTTTTTAATGTTTATAAATATATTTTTTCCTCTTATAAATGTTATGAATACATTATTATATGCAATTATCTATTAGTAATTAGTTGGTGATGTAGAATGGAGACGATCTTATCAACGATTAATTTGTAGTTTGCAGGAGGATTGATTCTGCACATATATTTCATTTTAATTCTAGGTATCACAACTTTTGAAAAATAATTAATTCTTAATAGTTTCCTTTTAGGTATTACTATATATATTGAAAATAATTTTTCTTAATAATCTACAATGTCAATATTAACAACATCTAATGCATCTAACGTAAGCAATCAAATAATATTACAAAAAACATCTACACTGAAATCAATGCATCAAATGCAAGCAATCAAATGAGATTAGAAATCAACATCTACACTAAAATCAATGCATACAATGAAAGCAATCAAATAGGATTAGAAATCCAAATCTACACTGAAATAAATGCATCTAGTGCAAGCAATAAAAAATGATTAGAAATGAACATCTACATTGAAATCAATGAATCTAGAGCAAGCAATCAAATAGGATTAGAATTCAACATCTACACTGAAATCAATGCATCTAGTGCAAGAAATTGAATATAATTCTAAGAAAACATCATCTACATTGAAATCAATGCATGTAGTGCAAGAATTATTCTTCCTTGTCTCTCCCTTCCATCTAATCTTGAAAAATATTTTTAATAATTTACAGTCTCAAGATTAACAACACCCAATCCATTTAATGTGAGCAATCAAATAGGGTTAGAAAAAAACATCTACACTGAAATTAAATCTTATAATGCAAGCAATCAAATAAGATTAGAAACAAAAATATACATTGAAATCAATGCATCTAGTGCAAGAAATCAAATATAAGTAGAAATCAACATCTACATTGAAATCAATGCATCTAGTCAAAGCAATCAAATAGGATTAGAAATCATCATCTACACTAAAATCAATGCATCTAGAGCAAGCAAACAAATAGGATTAGAAATAATCATCCACGCTAAAATCAATGCATCTAGTGAAAATAATAAAATATAATTAAAAATCAACATCTACACTGAAATCAATGCACCTAGTGCAAGAAATGAAATAGGATTATAAGTCATCATCTACACTGAAATTAATGCATCTTGTGCAAGAAATATTCTTCCCTCTCTCCCCCCTCCGTCTATATCTATATCTTCCTTTATCTCTCCTCCTTTGTATCTTTATCTCACCTCCCCCCAAAACACACACACACTCTTTGTCCATATATATCTATCTCTCCCTCCCTCCCTCTCTCTATCTCTCTCTTCTTCCATCTCTTCACCTCCCATCTATATCTCTATCTCCCTTTGCCTCTCCTTTGTCTCTTTATATCACTCCCAAATCATATATACTCTTTCTCCATATCTATCTCTCCCTCCCTCTTACTCTCCCTATCCCTCTCTCCCCCTTCTATTTATCTTCCCTCCTCTCCTCTCTCCCTCTCTCTCTGCCTTATCACTCCCTCTCTCTCTCTCTCTCTCTCTCCACTTTTCTCTCTTTATGTATTTCTTCTTACCTACCTCTCTCTCTACCTCCCTCTCTCCTCTCTGTCATGTCCTCTCTCTCTTCCTTTCTCTTTGTCCCTTTCTCTCCCACCTCACTCTATATCCCCTGATTCAGGAGATTAACCTGCGATCTGGGAAGGTTCTCCCAGATAGCCAACCTCCACCTAGGGAGGTTGAGGAAGATAAAGAGGAAAGTGAACCTAAAGCAATTCCACCCTTTCCTGAGAGACTATCCGGGACAACACAGCTTGCCCCAGAAGAAACTGAACTTCTGGGAGAATTGAAACAGTTATGTGTAAAGATACGACTTCTCCAAGCCATAAAAGATGTGCCTATATACAATAGGTTGATCAAAGAGAAGTGCTTTAAGCATCCAGGAAGGCGCAAGAGAGATGCCCCAACCATCAATGTCATAGGACAATTGTCCGACCTGATGTTGGGGCAGGTAATCTGTTCGAAATATCTGGACCCTGGAAGCCCAGTAGTTTATGTCCACATCAATGGCACCATGATACCACATACCTTGATTGATTTGGGAGCTTCCATTAATGTGATGAAAAAGGACACAATGCTCAAACTTAACCTCCAAGGCTCCTTGAGGAAGACCATGACAGTAATACAGCTAGCAAACCACTCCACCATGACCCCTGAAGGGATTGTGGAAGATGTGATGGTCCCCATTGATTCTTGGGAGTACCCTGCTGATTTCTTAGTTCTCCAGCCAAAGGCAAAGCTCACTGGGTATCCTCTCATCCTGGGAAGGCCCTGGTTGGCTACTGTCGATGCCTACATCAGCTATCGCGCTGGGAACATGACCATAAAGAACGGGCATATGTCTAAGCAATTAATCCTATACCCACCCGCCCAACCCTTGCTTGAACATGATCTACCTCTCTGGTTGGAGGAGGAGGATGAGGATGAGGTCTATTATGCACCACTTTGTGCATTAGAAACTTCCATGGGGGAAAACTGCAAGATGAGGATGATATGATTGAAAATTTGATTCAGAATCCACCCCCCAGTGTCTTACCATTAGAGGACATAGTGAGAGAAAACCAAAACAACCCCTCAACTGATCTTTGTGTGGCCAACCCGACCTCTCTTCATGTTAAGAATATAGAGTTCGGCCCTGAAAGAACCTTGAAAATCAATCCATCCCTATCCACTTCCCATGAGAAAGAGTTGTGCAGCTTATTGAGAAAGCATTTAGATGCCTTCGCCTGGAGTTATAAGGAGATGAAGGAAGTTTGCAAACCAGTCAGGCAGCCTCAAAGGAGGATGAATCCAACGCTTAAAGACATTGTTAAGGAAGCATTGCAAAAATTGCTTGATGCAGGATTCATCTACCCCATCTCTGACAGTGAATGGGTCTCTCCTTTGGTGCTAGTGCAAAAGAAAAAAGGAAAGTGGAGAATCTGTGTCAACTATCGGGAATTGAACAAAGCCACTAAAAAGGACCATTTTCCTTTTCCTTTCATAGATCAAGTGTTAGATGGTCTGGCGGGGAAGAAGCTTTTCTCCTTCCTAGATGGGTTTAGCGGGTACAATCAGATTGAAATCAACCTAGAAGACCAAGATAAGACCATTTTCACTTGTCCTTGGGGTACCTTTACATACCGGGTCCTTCCTTTTGGTTTGTGCAATGCTCCAGCCACTTTCCAGTGAGCGGTATTGAGTATATTTTCTGAACTAGTTCATGATGCAGTGGAAATATATATGGATGATTTTACTCCTTATGGTTCTGACTTTCAGGAAGCTTTATCTAACCTAGGAAAAGTTCTAGACAAGTGTATTGAGATGAACCTATCCCTCAGCTTGGAAAAATGCGAATTTTTGATGACTGAAGGGGCCGTGTTAGGTCATGCAATATCTCAACAAGGACTGCAAGTGGACCCCAACAAGATTGCCATCATCCAAAGGGTCCCACCTCCTCAAAAGGTGAGAGATGTCAAAAGTTTCCTAGGCTTAGCTGGATATTACCGAAGATTCATTAGAGATTTTAGTAAGCTAGCCTCTCCTTTGTTTGGCCTTTTAGGCAAAGATGTTGAGTTCATATGGTCAAAAAACTTTCAAGAAGCCCTAGATACCCTAAAGAGCAAGTTAGTAACTGCCCCAATTCTCATAGGCCCAAACTGGGCCCTACCCTTTCACATTCACACAGATGCCTCGAACAAAGCAATAGGAGTAGCCTTAGGACAAATTGATGAAAAGTTACCTTATGCCATATACTTTATAAGAAAAAATTTGTCAAAAGTAGAGTTAAATTACACAGTGACCGAGAAGGAACTCCTAGCTGTCGTGCATTCTTTAAACAAATTCAGACATTATATCACAGGCTATCAAACCTTCATGCACATTGATCATGCTGCAATTAGATATTTAATGAACAATCCAGATGTAAATGCTCGCATTATTAGATGGTTGCTTCTATTATAGTAGTTTGATCTGACCATTATTAATAAGCCTGGTAAAGAAAATGTTGTTGCTGACTTTTTGTCTAGAGTAAATTTGCCTACAGGTGAAGAAGGAATGGTGGATGACCAAATGCCAGATAAACATCTGTTTGCTATTTCAGTACTCTCTCCATGGTTTTCTGATATAGCAAACTACTTGGTTTCAGCACAGTTTCCACCACACTTATCCTCAAAAGAGAAGAACAATATAGTAAGGAAAAGCACCCCTTTCACCTGGATTGGGGGTAATCTCTTCAAACTTGGCCCAGATCAGATCTTGAGAAGATGTGTCAGGGAGGAGGAAGTCTTCGACATTCTCCTGACCTGTCATGATGGGCCTTGTGGAGGTCATTTTGCAGCAAAGAGAACTGCCTTCAAAATATTGCAAGCAAGCTACTATTGGCCCACTCTTCATCAAGATGTGAGGAGATACACTAGCCAATGTGATTGGTGTCAAAGGATGGGGAAACCTACTCCAAAGGATGAGATGCCCATGCAACCTCAAGTGACCTTTGAGCCATTTGAGAAGTGGGGCATGGACTTTGTGGGTCTTATCAACCCTCCTTCAAAACAAAAGCAATACATCATTGTGTGCACCGATTACCTGACAAAGTGGGCAAAAACAAAAGCAATCAAAGAAGCAACAGAGGAAAAAGTAGCTAAATTTTTTAGGGAAAACATATTCTACAATTTCGGGTATCCAAGAGAATTGGTCACAGATCAAGGCAGTCAGTTCACTTCCAATTTGATCGAAGATCTGCTCACACATCATAAAATCAAGCACAGGACTTCCACCCCTTACCATCCACAAGCCAATGGGCAGGTGGAAGTCACTAACAGAGCTTTGGAAGGAATTCTGACCAAGGTAGTGAGCAGCAGCAGAAAATATTGGGCGGACAGATTAGTTAAGGCCACCTGGGCCTACAACACAACATGTAAGACCACCACAGGGTTCACACTCTATGAACTAGTCTATGGGAAGAAGGCTTTGCTGTCAATAGAATTTGAATTCAATACACTAAGGATGGCAGCTCAGCTGGACCTAGACCTCAGCCATGCACAGAATGAAAGATTACTCCAGCTCAATGGATTGGATGAACAAATATTATAGGCCCTTCTCCACACAGAGGTAGTTCAGCTTGAAAGGAAGATATGGCATGACAAAAATATCGAGAAGAAATTCCAAGAAGGAGATTGGGCACTGCTCTATGATTCAAGGTATAAAGACTTCAAAAGCAAGCTGAGGAAAAGATGGTTGGGACCCTACACTGTGGAAAAATGCAATGACAATGGTTCAGTTCTGATCAGAACCATTGATGAGGAAGCCATCCCCATGCTTGTCAATGGACATCGATTGAAAATTTACAAGAAGCCCCTCTCCAAGCGAGAGTTCATTGAAGATTTGAATAAGATAGTGATGGTAGTGGAGCATTTCTTAGCCTCCACTTCACCCACTTACTGAAGGAAAAGAAAAAATAAAAATAAGGACTCAAGTGAAAACCTCCATGAGGCGCTTTAAGTCCCATCATTGGGTTGAAAACCTCTTCTGAGGTGGCCCAGTGATGTAAAAAAAATATATAAAAATAAAAAAAAATTAAAAAAAAAAAGAAGAAGAATAAGATCCTTGAGTGAAAACCTCCCTTGGAGGTGCCCAGGGCAAGCAATTAGGGTGAAAACCTCCTTGAGGCGCCCTAGTTGTTTTCAAAAAAGAAAAAGAGAGAGAGAAAAGAAAAAGAAAACTGAATTTTAATGTGCATTGCAGGTTTGCAGGAGGACCACAGAGAGCAAGAGGAGATGCCACAGAGCCCTGGCATTCACACCAGCACCTATTTCATCTCCTCCACACTCTTCTCCATCATTTATGACCTTTCTTCCACCCCACTATGTTTTTTCCGCAAACTGTGTGTTCTACAGGAGGCTTTGTGTTTTCTACAGGAGGCTCCTATAGGAATTACAAAGAGCCAGAAATGGTTCCAAAAAGAATTTTAAGGGGCTGGGAAGCTTCATAAAGGACATGTAAACCCTCCTATAGCTATCAACCCTCCTTGCCATCCATTCCACACCTGCATCACATCATCATCATCATTTTCTTCCCTTCCTATCAGAGAAAAACACAGAAAACCAATTTTTAGTAAAAGAAAAAAAAAGAGAGGAAGCAGCACCTCAAATCTCACCTGCAGCTTACCTAGTATCTCTCCATCTCCATCTAAATCTCTGGCATCATCCTCACAGCTCCCAGCACAGAAATAAGCTGAAATTTTAAAGGGAGCAGCAGCTACAGGAGCTCCTGTAGGAATTCCTGTAACAGCTGATCCCATTAAAATCAAGCTACAACAGTAAAAGAAGTGCAGCCACGAGGATTGAAGGAGACATCTAAAGCTTAGATCCAGCAAGAGGAAACCTACACAAGGCAAACAGCCACACATCAGGCAGCAGATAGCATGTAGCAAACGAAATACAAGCATTGTTTCAGGGAAAGCTAGTGTCGATTCGAACTGTTAGTCCCACTCAGATGGGTAGCTATCTTAGAAACAAACAATGAAAGCTTTTCAAGAGTTCCTTTAAGTGTGATAGATGGAAGAGAAGAAGAGAGGACAAACCTAGATCTTTCGCTTTGATCCTAGCTTTATTTCTCCTTTCCTTGATAGAATTTTCCACTCCTCTCCTACTTGTCCCACTTCAAAGAGTACATGTAGAGTCAAAGTAACAACAAACTATCAAAGCATCTCTATCTAAAACATCATAAACAATGCGGAATCAGAAACACATTGACCATACAATTGCATTCATAAACAATAATATTCACAAATACAAAATCATTTGGAGGAAAACTCAAAGAAATTTATTAATAGTAATGTAAGAGAGGATTACCACCCAGCTGTCTGATCCAACATCATCCTCCCAGTTGTAGAAGCCCTCTTCACCTCATGAACAAGCAAATCCTCCAACAATGCAATGTCTCTTCTGAGCAAACCAACAACACTTCCTTACAAAATACAAAATTCCAGCCTCCAGATCTCTCAGATGAGGGATCCATTTATAGATGTCTTGCAAGGGTGTGAGTGAGCTCTGGGTTTCTGATTAGTGTCATTCCACTGATAGTTCTTGGTTCCACTTGGAGATTTAATGATCTCTTACTCATCCCTGGGTGAATTCAGATAGGCAAGTGTCACAGGAAAAGTTTCTGGAAGATTCCATGATCATCCACCTTGCAAACTGTCTCTGCCATTTGTCTATTCTCGCTTATCGCACCCCACAAAAGGCCATTTGAGTATGCATCACACCTGGACAGTTAGGCAATCAGTATGCATCGCACCTTGTCCATGGAGCAGTCTGTATGGTCCAGTTTTGGCCAATTCTGAGTAGTTTTTCAGGTGGAACTTCTGGGAAATGATGTAATCAGTTGACCATGATCATTTAGGGTATGAAACAACACTTTTAGGGACTTAAGGAGCCCATATTTTATGAACATATGAGTTTGGGGTTGCAGTGCCCAAATATGTCTATAACAGCTGCCCCCTAAAGCATGAGGTCGTAAATCTTCTGATGTCGAGTGAAATGCTTTATTCATGAGGATCCGAGGTATTCGAACTTGAAGGTGACCTGTATAAGATACAATACAATAAATCATCATCATATTATTTTCATGATCTAGCTGAGGTGGGCATTCCCATGCTCATCTTTATAAATTCATTTTCATGTACATAGGACGGACAATCGTCTGCTGTTGCAGATTTGTGATTCTTCGCATGAAGCGTCATCTTCCCTGGCTTAGATGACTATTTGTGCAACTTTTGTGTACAATTGATGTCTTTATTTTCCTAAATATATCGCAGCCCAGATGGATGAAACTAGATCCGGGGTCTTCAAAACTCATCCAATCTTCGCCCGATGTACAAGTCAATCCATGTGAAAAGATGTTCTAAATTCGAACATGGAAAGACATCGCCTAATTACCAGCCAATGATGTAATCTGTTAACAGACACGAGAGGAGTCACCGATAATGATGATGACCCTCAAGGTACTACAGTACAATTCATGTGGTGTGAATATATGAGCCAACATCGAACACCACGCAAAGTCTTTCGATCGAAGGTCATTGATGTAAACCTGTCGTCGGAAGTGCGAAACTTGCCATTGAGGCATGCAAGCTTCAAAGTACTGAAAGGGTTGTTTCTAAGTCAACTTCTTGGATAATGAGCTGATGTCGACAAGAAGTGACCTGTCGTAGGAGGGCCTTGATGTATCCCACATCTACAACACGAAACAGAGCAAATGATTTTTGTGGAGGTGAAAACGATCTGATGATATGAGGTTCAAGAATGGCGGTCATGAAAAATGAAGCGTGGATGTAATGCAGTGGATGAGGCGTTTGCTGGATGGTGAATTCTCTGAATGACTTCTCTTGAACACATTGGCGACACTGATATGGACTGATAGCGTTAACCCCATGGATGGCGCCGCAGACCAATGGTGACAGTGAACGGAAACCCAACCCAACTCAATCACGGTGATGGAGTGAAAGTGTCATGTTCAAGAGCGACTTGCTACCAATATAGTTCTTCAAGTTTTCTTCCCATTTTTCCCCAGTCATTGCTGACCAGTACCTCTTTATTTTTGACAAGATTGAGGAGGATAACATATGCTTGGTCTATAATTTCCCTTCAGGAAAACCTGTCGCTTTGTGTTTAGCGAGCCTAGCGTCAGTGAGACTCATTCTTGTCTGGGTGGACAAGTTTGTCGCTATTGTTTTAACGAGTTTAACGACAAAGATAACTTGGTCCTTTTCTTGTTTAGAGAGTCTGAAAATGGACGAAAAGGAGACTCCAACAGTCCTTTTTCATGGCATAATCCCTTAAGTCCAAAAAAGTGTAAAATAATATGAAAGGGATGACTTTTCGATAGTTTTAACGAGCCGACAAAGACAAGCGCTCGATCTTTTTGTTTAATAATCCCTCAAGTCCAAAAATATTAAAATATATGAGAGGGATAGCATTCCCCTTACTTTAACAAGTTGGGAAGGCCAATATCTCTACAATCTTTTTATATTTAACGATTCTAAAAAGAGTTTAAAAGAGGCTCACTTTTTAGGAATGAGTGATATTTCTGGGTAGCAGCTGGTTCTAGGTAAGTTTGGAACTTCTCAAAACATGGCAGTGTGAAGAGGGTGGCAATCAGAATCACTCGTCGCAGATGTTTCTCAAAAGGGTAAACAATCAAGTGGAAGCATATGGTCGGCCGAATGAAATGGAGGTGATGGAAGGAACACAACCAAAGTTCAAAAGGGCAGATAGCAAAGCGATCACAAAAGGTTATTTACCAAAGGCGGGTTTATTTTTTAATGAGCTTGAACCTTGTGCCAACATGTGCTCAGTGTAGGTTGATTTTTTAACAAGCTTGAACCTTGCGAGAACATTGCTCTTACCAGTCTTTTGATAATGTCTCTTGGTAGATTTATTTTTTAATGAGCTTGATCACTACTATAACATGTGCTCATGACCTTTTTATGTAAGCTAGAAATGACCGAGCTATGAGGTTAAAGGGTTAAGAACCTACAAACTACGAAAATAAAAGGTCGCTTTTTACTTGCATGCAAAGGTTTGCATGCCCCCAAGTCTTTCAGTAAAAGGAGAGTTTCTAGGTTACCAAATGGAATTTCTTGCGGTTAGGCAGGATTGTTTCTGTCGACCGACAAAAATCTTCCTTTGCTTTGCCCATCGAAATGGACGAAGGTGATTGCTGTAAGCCCCAATCACATAACGTACAAAGATGAATGTTGTAAGCTTCACAATCGTACAAAGGAAATAATCACATCAGACTAATCACATAACCTATACAGGAATGTTATTCGGTCCAAGTATTATGACCTTTCAAGAAAATCTCTCTTTTCCTCTGGGTTCGCCTACCAAAGCAGACTAGGGTGCATGCCCCCTAATCTTCATCACACTCACCGAACTACTCGTGGTAATCAGGTGGATGGGATGAAGATGGAAGAGACATTGTTGATGCGAAGAGACCATTTAGGGATGATGGTTGATTTATAGTTGTGTTTGAACCAAGAAATGAAAGCTGGTTGACAAGTTGCACCAGTCTGCCTTCATGTGGAAAACACATCACTCGAAAGAATGTGGAAACAATGGCTTCCATGCTATATATATAATCACGTCCAAGGAGTAGATTGTAATCTAGTGGACCTTGGACTACCATCACATTCAAATAAACGGTTTTCTTTCTCAAAGTTATCGGTAACCTTGGAAGGATCCCTAATGGTCGATTGGTTCCTTTGTTGAAGCCCGACAATTTTATTTTATTTTATTATTTTTTTTTTCAACATTTTTTTTTTCAGGCAAAAGCGATGGTGAACCAAGCGCTTTCCAAGCAGTTGAGGAAAGGATACTCACTGAAGCCCCTCCATCTATAATTGTGCAAGACACGATCATTTTGTAAACTTGTACTATGATTCGAAATGGTACATTAGATGGAAGGCGAGGTTTCACTAGTTGATTCCAATCAAAGAAAACGACTAGACTGCTCGGACGAGGTACCGGATAAATGTCCAGATAAGTTTCATGAACTGGGGGGCTCTCTTCCTGTTGTGAAGGAATGGGCAGATTTCCTCCAAGTTCATTAGACTCTATATCGACAAAAAGAATTTGAACAGTGTCGTTCTCATCCTCTTTGGAAACTATATCATCTGAAGGTGGATCTTATAAAAGCAAGACTAGGTCGACTGCCATCTTGACCAGTTGAATTTGATCTGGTATGGACTCAGAAGGTTCACTTTCAATGATAGGCGATTCGATCGACACTTGAGTTATGTCAATCGGGTTTTCAACTAGCAAAGGATTTGGCAAGAGTTTCTTGTATCCGGGTGGAAGTTGATGCGGTGAAGCAGGACGGTTATCCAAAATGCTTTTGGCTTCATCCAGAAAAGGGCAATGGTGAAGAGTATGATCACCCTCACATAACCTACATGGAACTCTAGCTTTTCCTTTCTGTCGATTGACTTCGTTTTCACTAGTTGATGGTGCACTGTCAACCTGACTGTCATGGGTTGATGACACCGAATGGTGCAACTGGGGATACCATTCTCTCAAGATCTACGGAATGCAAGGGAAATCTCGATGGTAATGGTTCTCCTTGCAAATTGTGCATGGAGATTTTGGTTTGGAAACTTTAGTGCACGGATTTTCGCCAGATGATGCATTGGTGTTCCCTTGTTTAGCTGGCTTCTTCTTCTTCTCCTTCCCTTTCTTTTTCTTCTCGGTTACTTGGTTTTTAGTGTCACTAGTTTCACCAAGCGAAGAGGAAGAAGGGGAAGGAGAAACAAATGAAGTAGAAGGTGAAGGGACAACTTCAGTATCATCTGCTTGCTAATTAGATTGTTGAGGAATTGTGGAGAAAGGAATAGGATTCCCTCCAAGGGGGATTCCTTGATTGGTAGACTCCATTATCTCAACCTCAGATCAACGTAGGAACAAGGATGTTATTCCGTTTAAAATAAATTTTAAGATGTTTTGACGCAACTTGATTTTTCAATTTTTAAGAGTCGAGGAAAAGCTAAAGGTGACTCTAGTCACCTTCGATTTTTAATGAGCCTGAAGTGACAAGTGCTCAGATGGACCTTTTCTTTTAAGGAGTCGAAAAGGAACGAAAGTGATTGCTCTGGAAGTCTAGACAAAGGGTTTACCAAATCGATCATAAAACTACAAAATACACCTTGGTGATAAATGATAGAGAAATTACCAAGGACTTATGTATGGCAGTCAATCTTCCCGAATGTTGTGTTTAGTGCATTATGATTGATAGGGCGGCAGACACAGATTCCTAAGGATAAAGGATATCAGCCTATTGTGATCTCCCAATATATACTCGACGATACGGGGAGCACAAGTCCGTACTGGCACTTGTCGTATCAAAGAGGAGGAATCACCCAACCTTCGATGAAAACAATATTTACCAGGTTTTACAACACCGGAACACGTCTCTAGCCTAGACTTCTAGATGTGTTGCGTTAGATTCCAAAGCGTTTTTATGTTCATTGAGGTTTATTTTAGAGTTGATCTTGCTTAGAAGTTTGTCTTTCAAGGTTCACCACGTGATGTAGATGTGAAATTCCTAAATATGCAATCTAAAATGATAAACAGTTGTTTATGTTCTTTTAACAATGAAAAATCCTAGCTACAAAGGAAAGAAGATAATGATTTTTCTTTCAGCAGAGAGCATAGAGCACACACTCAATGCACTTTCCTAAATCAAATTTAGCAAGCAGTAAAAATGCAGATGAACATGCATGTATTTTTTTCAGCTTTCTTAATGTGTGAATGACAAAAAAGAAAGCTAAGTACAAATCTGAACTATTTTCTTTCAAAGCAACAGTACTAACAATTTTTCTTTTCAAAACGAAAGGAAGACTAAGACGACACTTTTCGATTTCGAATTTAAAACTATTTTCGACACTTGAAATACTAATAATTTCAAAATCAATTACAATGACAAAAGTACAATAAACTATCTAGAAGAGGAAGACTTTACGACACTCTTCTTTTGATTCAGAATGACAATTACGACACTTGCATCAAAAACGACAGTTCGATTAGGCTACTTTCGACAAAGGAAGATTGTAAATGATTGACACATACACACAAACATTTACAATTCCTAACTGATGGAGGCTGAAATAATGTGAAGGAAGATGGTTACAGCAAGAAGGTACTGATCATGCACAGCAAAACTACTGAATAAAGCTGAAAACAAAGAGGAAAAACCAAATTTCAGAGAAGAAAACACAGTTCACTCAATCATCGCACCTGCAACACAGGGAAATAGGGATGCATCTCAGCTGCAACACACGGGAGGTGCGATGCATCTAGGTTGCACAGTTACAGATAGTACGATGGGCCAGGGAGCGAAACTGAGCTTGCTTTTTGCTCAAAACTTGCAGCTACGTTCAATGATTTAGCCTGAGTAATGATGGATAGTAAACACAAAGCATAAGGGTAGGATCTGATGAGGTTTTGAGCTACCACAAGGTCACTTAGGATGCTTTGTAAGTCAGATGTTCAGTTCATAAATCAACTCGGAGATTGACTGAAGCAGCGTTTATCTACTTCGCAATTGCATAGAAAAAGCGTTTCGAAGGCTAGCTGGCTAACTTCAGGCTCCTTCTGTAGTTTATAAAGCAAACAATAAACAAACAAAACAAACTATTCGTTCCCTAGCAGAGTCGCCATTTTGTTTCAGGGAAAACTAGTGTCGATTCAAACTGCTAGTCCCACTAAGACGGGTAGCTATCTTAGAAACAAACAATGAAAGCTTTTCAAGAGTTCCTTTAAGTGTGATAGATGGAAGAGAAGAAGAGAGGACCAACCTGGATCTTTCACTTTGATCCTAGCTTGATTTCTCCTTTCCTTGATAGAATTTTCCACTCCTCTCCTACTTGTCCCACTTCAAAGAGTACCTATAGAGTCAAAGCAATAGTAAACTATCAAAGCATCTCTATCTAAAACATCATAAACAATGTGGAATCAGAAACACATTGACCATACAATTGCATTCATAAACAATAAGATTCACAAATACAAAATCATATGGAGGAAAACTCAAAGAACTTTATTAATAGTAATGTAAGAGAGGATTACAACCCAGCTATCTGATCCAGCATCATCCTCCCAGTTGTATAAGCCCTCTTCACCTCATGAACAAACAAATCACCCAACAATGCAATGTCTCTTCTCAGCAAACCAACAACACTTCCTTACAAAATACAAAATTCCAGCCTCCAGATCTCTCAGATGAGGGATCCATTTATAGATGTCTTGCAAGGGTGTGAGTCAACTTTGGGTTTTTTATTAGTGTCATTCCACTGATAGTTCTTGGTTCCACTTGGAGATTTCATGATCTCTTACTCATCCCTGGGCGAATTCAGAGAGGCAAGTGTCACAGGAGAAGTTTCTGGAAGATTCCATGATCATCCACCTTGCAAACTGTCTCTGCCATTTGTCTATTCTTGCTCATCGCACCCCACAGAAGGCATTTGAGTATGCATTGCACCTGGCTAGTTAGGCAATCAGTATGCATTGCACCTTGCCCATGGAGCAGTCTGTATGGTCCCGTTTTGGCCAGTTCTGAGTAGTTTTTCAGGTGAAACTTCTGGGAAATGATGTAATCAGTTGACCATGATCCTTTAGGGTATGAAACAAAACTTTTAGGGACTTAAGGAGCCCTTAGTTTATGGACATATGAGTTTGGGGTTGCAGTGCCCAAATATGTCTATAACAAGCATGCAGCAGTAAAAGGAGCCAAAATACCTCACAGCACATACATTCAACTCACAGGTAAGTGACTAACCTGCTCCTATGTTTGCATTTGCGTAATTGAAAGATATGCATGAGAAAATGAGATGGTTGAGGTTGAACGAGAAAAAGGTGGCCAGATAACTTGGCCACCTTCATCTAGTTGACTGCACTCATCCGAAGATGTCACCCACAAGTTTTTTGATCGATTTCTGGCTTGAGGAGGTAGGTTCCATACATACCCACCTTGATTATCAATATGTGCAAGGAATGATATCATTTTAAGGAGGAATTGAGTCCATAGAAGAAGAGGAATTACATAAAAAAAAATCTGCCTGTTTTAAAAAAAAAAACACAATGTTCTTCTATTTTCCTGTTTCTTCAAAATTATTGTCTCCATCTCTATATTTGGTGCTCAAAAGGGATATAAGCACAATGACAGGAGGATTCATGAGGAAGAAGCCCACTAATTCAACCAGGCTCCATGAATATCCCCAAATAGTAGCCATTTTCACAAGGGCAAATTGGATGACCTTTTTTGAGAAATTCCGAGGGTTTGATGAGGAAATTTCTCTTTCTTTAGTTCCTCACTCAAAAACCCATGCCACTGTCACTTTTAGATGTATTTCCATGGAAATAACCCCATAATTTATCAGTAGGGTTACTACCCTTCCTCTTGGATTACCTTGGAGCAAAGATGAAAAACCAATTGGACAGGCTGCCAAGAAAAACTTCTTCGAAAAAAATGAACATCTTGTAGAAGATAAAAATGGCATTAGAAGGACAAGCATACCCTACCCTTGGGATGAAGTTAGTTACCAAATCATCAAATATATCTCATGTGAGGGGAGGTATAACATAGTCTATGGCTACCATTTTAGAATCCTTCATGAGCTAAGATATGGCATGGACACTCCAACACCCCAGAGACTCAGCATCCCCTATTTCCTCCTGTAGTCCCTCATAGACTCCAGCATTAAGTTTAAGGTAGGGAGTCTAGATCAGTTGGCTCACCATGGGTTAATCAAAACTTTAGTAGAAGAAGCCCTCCATACATTCACACTCCCTATAGCATGGGAAGTCTTCATAAACATGACAGCAGAAGATGACATAAAGGCCCTCACCTATGACATCAGTCCTTCTAGCAGTGAGGAAGAAGAGAAAAAAGGGGGAGAAGGTGAAGCAACTAATGACTCAGCAGGACAAGAAAAGGAGGAGGAAGAAACTAAGATAGAAGAGGAGAAGGATGAAGAGACAGAAAAGGAAGAAACAGAGCAAATAGAGATAGAAAAGGAGGCAAAAGGAGGAGAAAAAGAGGCAGCAGAGGCAAAAAAAAGAGAAGGGTCCCCTGAGACCCTGGAAAGGGAGGCAGCAGCTGCCCTCACAGCCCTGAGCACACCAATTAATCCAAAAGAAAAGAGAAAAAGGCAGGCCTCCATGTATTTCAAGGCCAGGAAAAGCACAAGGATCAAATCAGGGAAACCCCAGCCATCTTCAACAGTGCCAATTACAATTAAAGATTCACCCACTATCAAAGGGGAAGAATCTCCCTCTAAAACCCCTATCAGATATGAAAGAGGGACTCCTATATCTTCCACCTGGAAGGAAAAAGTGCAACTACAGGACCCAAAAATAGTCCTACAGGAGGCACAGACAGTTCTACAGGAGACACTGTCAAGGCTACAAGAGACCCAACAGCTTGAGAAAACAATGGAAGAGCAGCCAAAGGGGAAGGAGGAAGCTATAGAGCCACAAGAACCTGATCCCCAGCCTAGCCTTGCCTCCTATTACCATCTTCTTGAAGGAGGAAGGATAATTCCACAAACATTTGCAATTCCACTATTCTTTGAACTAGAGAAGGAAAGAACAAGAACACATAGGTGGATGCAAATAGCCAAATCCAAGGGAGTTGAGGATGTTGGCCACATGGAGAACAAGCTTAGAGAAATGGGAAGGGAGTTAAATGCTATCAGACATAGGGAGGCAATTGCAAGAAGCCAACTCCAAACTAAAAATGAATTGCTAAGAAGGCAGCTGAAGGAGAAAGAGACCCAACTGGCATGCATGGCTAGCTTATCCATGGAGGCACTGCAATGTAGAACACCAGCAAATTCTATGGATTATACCTCAAGGACCAAGGGCTAAAATTTCAGATCAAGACTTTGGCACAAAGAGGCATAATGCCTTTTCAATATTACAGACAATTTATGGACTTGTGTGACCAGAGCACAACAGAAGATAAGGAAAAAATGGCAGAATTTTACCTGCATAACATGGCCCTCACAGACATGAATGTGTGGGACCCCAATGCTAGGCTATGGGACCTACAAATAATGGCCATGGCTTCATGGATGAACCATGAGGAGTTAAGGGCAACTGAAGTAAAAAGGTTTATGATCAGAGAGCAGAATGAGCCACTAATGATCAGAGCTACGCCATCAGATCCCATGGCTCTCATCAGCACACACCAGCTGCTTGCAAATAATCCTCAAATTTCCCCCAGATATATAAATGATCAAGCACAGACCATTGTTGTGGAGGTAAATCGTCTCTGCGAACAGAGACGATCCCTACTACCCCAGACCGGGTCTAGCAACAATCACACAATGCTATCACGCAAGTTCCTAATTGCAAATACAAAGTAGATGGTGAGAACCTACTTGGATTCCAATGCTAGTATTCGTCAAAGAGATGTCGCCCTCGTTCCGTTGCCTTGGCCGGTCACGATCCTCACGATCTCCGTGAGTGGACACCTACACATGCAAAGAACAACACGAAAACAAGCATAAAATCTAGTAGACGCAATTATATATCAGTCAGAAAAGATATAACTCAACATCAAACATAAGACAATGAGAGTGGAACCATAATGATAGTCATCTATTATTAATAAATAACAAAGAAGAATACAACCATTGTTCTGACGTCAAATCCTCCTTTGGCTGGGTAGTCAGCTACACAAGTCTTGCAAAGCTTGTTGGGATGAGGAACAAGCCTCTCTCTCTTTGGGTGACAGGAATCTCCTTACTTAGATTTGGCCTTATGGGTGCAAAGAAGGCTCTTGCAGCTTCAAACTCTTGAACTCCTGGAACTACTGACTATTGTGACTGTCACTAGCTTGCTCAAGGCATAGGGAAAAGCTTTTATAGATAGAGAGGGAAGAGATAGGATCAACCACATTATTCATGGGATTGGCTTTATCACTTGGAAACTTCCATGAAAGGTGGCAAACCACTTTCCCTTCTATGGAGATTCGAAGCCAAACCATCCTAGCTCAACATAGATTCAGTTGGTGAATGGGTTGAAGCGAACCTTCGGGAGTTTGGTGGTTGAAAACTTTACTCAATTCGGTTGGCGCGAGTGCGACTCTGAGACAGAGCACCAACGGCGCGCCCTTTTTAGAGGATTTCCCTCATTGGCGTGGGCAGTGAACTGTGGACCCGCGCTAATACAAAAAGAGATGTTTTCATGAGTATTTTGCAGGAGATGTCTTCAGGACAAATGAAGCTCATACTCAGAGGAATTCAATGCAAGTGGTTTCAGGTCATGTCACTTCTCACAGGTCCCGGAATGAGTCCTCCAGTGTACAGGTGAGGGGTAACAGGGACGGTGACAAATGGTGAAAATTTGTTGTGTAACAGATGCCCCCTAAAGCATGAGGCCCGAGAGAGAGAGGGGTGAAATGCTTTACAAGAACATGCGTGACTGAAAACACGGCCGCCGGAGAACCTGCGTAAAGAAGTACAACTGATATCTCAAGTACATGATATAAGTGGTATGGGCGCAACCATCCATAATAGAGGACATAACAATCTAGATCCAGGGTATGGGCATAGCCATCCAGAGAGGATCGATAAATAGACTCAGGCATGGTCACAGCCATCCAATGAATGAGTCATGTAATAATCACAATAAATCACAAATCGTAACCTGGATTCCAATAGACAAAATCCAGGGTCTTGCGCTCCATCTCGACCCGAACAAAGTACAAGTTCAAGCATGCGAATGTATGAGTTGAAGTCGAACATGCATGAACATTGTCTGATTACCAGTCAATGATGAAAACTGTTAACAGGCGCGAGAGGTACCACCAATAACAACAATGGCCCTCAAGGTACTATAGGTACAATCTACGGCGTGTGAATCAATGAGCTGGCGTCGAACACCCGTAGAATCATTCGATCGGAGGCCAATGATGAAAACCTCTCATCGAACACGAAGAACCTACCATTGAGGCATGCAGGCTCCAAGGCATCGAAGGGAGTCTCTAGATCAGCTTCCTGGATAATGAGCTGAAGTCGACAGGAAGTGATCTTGATCAAGGGTGGGCCATGATGTTTCCCACATCATTGACACAAGACAGAGGAAAGATGTCGTGGTGATGCAAAATTATGTGAGGTATCAGAGGAGGTTGTATTGTTGCAGAGGCCAACTTCTCTTGAACATATCGGTGGCACGACAGTGGATTTGGCAGTATTTGACATCAAATGAGCAGAGGTCATGGTGACAAGGCAATGAGCAGATGAGAGGCCAAATAGGATAACCCAAACCCGCGGAGGCTAGTGTAAAACAAGATGAGATGTCCCCACCCCGACACGAATGCAGACTAGTGCCATGTTCAAGAGCGACATACTGCTGACACGACGACAATTATGGATCCATTTTCCCCACCATTTCTGGCGAGTACCCCAGTTATTTTTAGCAAGCTTGATGGGGATAGCATATGCTTGTGAGCGTCATTATGACGGAATCCAATGTCATTAAGTTTTAACGAGTCTGACAAAGGAAGAACTCGGCGTCTTTTCCTATTTAGAGAGTCTGAAAAGACAGCAAAAAGAAAAACTCCAGGGGGTCCTTTTTCGTAAAGTTGTGTCTCCCGAGCCCGAAAAAGTATAAAACAATGCTCGAAAGAACCGCCCGACCATTACGATCGAGGAGTACTTTTCATTTATAGTGACATCGATCCGAAAAAGTAGAAAAGTGATCAACATCACGTCGTTTCGTAACCATTCACGAACCGGAAACGACAAGGGTCCGACAATCTTTTCGTTTTTACACGGTCGGAAAAGGGTTTAAAGACGACCGCCTCTTATTTACTTTTAACGAGTCAAGAGGGGTAACTCGGCAATCTTTTCACTTTTAACGAGTCAGAAAAGAGCTGAAAGATAACTCCATAGTGACTTTTTCGTGTATTTACCGAGTCCGAAAAAGTATAAAATACAACTCGTTTCACCATCGAAGTTGCAAAAAGGACCTGTCATAGCACCAGAAACAAGCGTAAAACCCATTTTTGACCAAAAGTATATTAAAATATTCAAAAAACAACTTTTTAAACCCTATTACAAGTCAAAAAGTCTATAAATGTGGTGAAAATGTAAAAAACAAAATTACTTTTACTTTTTACCTCTTGCATAGTGGTAGTGGTCCATTTGGGGTGCAAACTTCGAGCAGCGATTACCACCAATCCGGGCAACCATTTGAGATTCCGCCAGTTCCAGGTAAGAGGTGCTTCCTTTAGCTCCATTTCCATACTTGTTTTATGCATTTTGTTCCTTAATTGAGCCTCCGCAAGGGGGATTTTAAAATTTAGGGTTGCGCCCCATTGGCGCGGGTATCCGGCACGGGTCCGCGCCAATGGGGTGATTTACCCAAAGGTGTCGCGCCATTGGCGCGACTGTTTTAGAAACAGTCGCGCCAACCGCGCGACCTAATTTTTAACTTAAATTTTCCCATCATTTCTGAAATTTGTCCGGTGTATATGCCTACCAGGGTTTCATTAATGATTTATTCATCCTTGTGGGTGCAGGAAACAAGCAAAAATGGTGGTGGAATGGAAAGAACGAGAGCATGATGCCATAGATGCCTTGGCCATTGCGGATGAGGGATGCATGAATGCTTTGAGAGACTGTGGTCTCAAGAAGTTCTTCCTCACCTCTTATCTGCGAGCTCAACCAGAGCTATTACAGTTCATAGTGGATGCTTGGGATGTCGATGACCAAGTATTTTGATTACGGGATCAGACCTTAGAGCTGGATGTATCTGATGTGTACTTCATTACTGGGCTGTCACGGAGAGGGGCGAACCCCATTTTGACCAGAATCAGGCCTTCCGGGGAGAAAATAGGTGAAGTGAAGGCTCGTGTGTGCCTAGAGGCACAATTTGGGAAGAGCAGCGCCAAGGTGGATATCGCCACCATCCATGATTTGGTTCTTAAGGTGATATTGTTCACCATCACACGTGCAGTTGGGGTACAGGCACCCCATGAGGCAAGCAAGAATCATCTGTTACTGGCGACAGAATGTCTCAGCCCCACCATTTTTGACTGGGCTACAGCAGTGACTACTAATATCAAAAGGCAGCTTACAAAGTGTAAGCACGGGGGAGTGAAACAGTTCGGGTATGGCTCGATTGTGGTGTCGTTCTTCTTGGAACGATTACCCTTATTCTAGTACCAGGGAACTGTAGTAGCGGATCCATTACCACGAGAGCCTAGGATGGTTCGCTGGGCAGCATTGATGCCCAGAGGAGGAGGGGGGCAGCAGATGTCTTCGCGGCCTGAGTTCTTCATATGGCTTCGCCGCCTGCTGATCATGGTATAGGACTGGCCATACGCAGGAACCAAATTCATGGGGGACCCAGACCTCCCACTGCCAGAGGGAGAGGAATGGGAAGAGGAGCTAGGTATGATCTTCTCTTTTTGATGTTTTTTATGTATTTTTATTTTTTGTCATTACATGCATGTTCTGATGACAGTTGTATATACATGCAGATGTGGGCCCAGAGAGACCAGCTGGCTTGTCTCCTATAGCGTGGAGGGACCAACCTGCAGCTGACCCTCAGGCAAGGGGTGCCGTGGGGGAAGAGCTGGTGCAGAATCTTGAGGGACTTACCCAAGGGATTCCAGGCTATGCTAGATTGGCGGATGTGCCGTTTGCATACCAGAGGCACATGGTGGGGGTGCCGACCCGCATCCATCGTCTGTTGAGACGCTTGGTGCGCGCGGTGGCGTGCTATCATGAGCACCACCACGAGTAGACTCCTAGGTTTCTTTCATGCATATTTTTGAGGGAAATGTTGTCCGAGGATGTATCAGGATGAACATGTATTATTTTTGGGTTTTGTAACGCATGCGATGCAAACATTATGACACACATATATATATACATATGCCTATGGTTTATTATTGTGTTTTTATGTGCTTGCTTGTATAATGTTTTGATTATAAATTACGCAAATGTCTATCTAATACATGATTGGCCAATGCATCATATAATGTGTTTAATCGTCATGGAATATGTTGATATGTGATAAAGTCAAAATTCCTTTCTAACAATTTAACACGTAAGTACAACCTTAAAATGTGACGATCTCTAACGGAATATCGCCCATTGAGCTGATGGACGACAAGCTGAGAGTCTAGGTTAACAAGCAATGTATGAATACTGAGATTAATCGCCTCGGCTAATAATTCAATAACAGCGCTATATTCAGCAACATTATTTTTAGTACAGCCTAAACAGACACCTTAAAGGTCTATCAACTCACCGTGAGGATCGTAGATCACCCACGCCGCAGAGGACAAATTACGAGTACTGCGGCAGGCACCATCAGCCAAACCAATGTAAGGTGCACTCGACATCTGCACAAGAAGAAAAAATACACAATAAGGGGCAATCACGCTTTCACACCAAACTGAAAACATGAAAACTCACACACACACACACGCATGTACAAATCGAAGCGCATGAATTATGCATAGTACTTTTTCAAGTACAGCCCATTGCGGGGCTTATCAAGAGGATTACCTTCGTAGTCAATTAGCTCGTAGGCCCCTTTTTGCAACACTCTCTTTACAATGTAAGGGCCTAGCCACATGGGCTCGAGTTTGCCTGCCCCCAGCTTGTCATTGGCTTGGTCGTATAGCAGGACAAGGTCTCCCTCAACAAAGGAACGAGGATGAATGGTATGGTCAAAATGAGTTTTGACTCTCTTCTTTTGAGCTTCGATAGCTAGAGAGGCTAAACGACGAGTCTCGTCTAACCGTTCTAGATAAAGAAGCCGTTCCTCTACCGGAGTGGTGTTGGGAAGCAGCTCGACGGCTATTTTCAACGAAGGAATTTCACATTCTATAGGAAGGGTAGCCTCCAGTCCATAAACTAGTTGAAATGGAGTGAACCCGGTGGCATCCTTCACAGAGGTTCGGTAGGCCCACAAGGCGGGAAACAACATCAGATGCCAATTAGACTTATGCATGTCGACAGTACGTTGAAGCATCGTAACCAAAATCTTGTTAACAGCTTCAACCTGACCGTTGGACTGAGGATAGTACGGGGTTGAACTATCGTGCCGTAAGCCTAGTTGGGTTGTCAACTCGGTCATCATGTGATTACGGAAATGCTTTCCGTGATCTGTGACGATGGCCTGTGGAACTCCGAACCGCGTAATAACATGATTGAACAGAAACTGCGTCGTTGTATGACCGTCTTCATTTAATGTGGGCATCGCCTCGACCCATTTTGTAAAGTAATTGACGGCAACGATAATAAACCCATGCCCCCCGGCCGAGTGAGGCTTACAGGTTGTATAATCAATGCCCCATTTTGTAAAAGGGCCTACGGTCACTATAGGGTGCAGTGAGGCCGGTGGCGCACGCATCTTCCTCTGGTATATCTGGCATGCATGACACGAGCGGACAGCAAGAATGCAATCCTTAAAAATGGAGGGCCAGAAATAACCGGCGCGAAGGATTTTTTGAGCTATGGCATATCCAGACATGTGGCCACCACAGGCGCCAGAGTGGCAGTCATTCAGGACTCTCTCAGCTTCTTCGAGGGTAAGACATTGGCGGAGAACAGAGTCAACGCCAAGGCGGTACAGGGTGTCCCCTATGATCCGATAGGGTTGAGATTGATGGCGGATCCGCCGCCGGGCATCTTTAGAAAGAGTGAGGTGAAACAAGGAGGTTTGTAAATAAACAATAATATCCTCGTACCAAGGATCGAGGGTGCTGATCAGAAAAATAGTTTCGTCCGGGATATGATCTTCTCAAAGAGAGGGTGCAGAAGGAGATGGCAAAGAACAGAGCAATTCAGCAAAGACCAGAGACTTCTTAGACTTGGCAGCAGTAAATTCCAAGTCAAACTCTTGGAGGATTACGATCCATTTTGAGTATTTGCCCCCCAGCAACTGACGCGACAAAATGTACGTCATCGGGTTGCAGTCAGAAATCACGGTCGTGGTGCGCAACAGGATATAGTGCCGGAAACGTTGGACGGCGCACACAGCGGCTAATGCCAATTTCTCAACGTAAGCGTAGCGAGTTTCCGTATCCAGGAGGTTGCGGCTGAGGTAATAGATAACATGCTCATTGCCGTCATCATCATCCTGCACGAGAACCATGCCGATAGTGGTATCGGCGGCGGCCAGATAGAGAGTATAATCACGATGGTAGTTCGGAGGTCTCAATAATGGAGCGGAAACAAGGAGACCCTTGAGACGCTCGAAAGACTCCTGAGCGGTAGCATCCCAATGAAAGGGTGTGTCTCGCTTCAGTAATCGTGTAAAACCCTTAGCCACCTCGGCATAATTCGGAATGAATCGTCTGAGGAAATTTGCTTTGCCCTGCAAGCTCTGCAACTGCTGCAAAGAAGCAGGGGGAGGAAGATTCAGGATGGCCTCGACTTTGAGGGGATCCAGATGGATGCCTTCTCGGGAGACGATAAACCCGAGTAGTCGGCCTGATTCAACGCAGAAGACACATTTATGAGGATTGAGCCTAATACGGTAGTGTCGACAGCGGAGAAAAATTTCGCGAAGATGGGAAGGATGGTACTGACGCTTGATTGAATGAGCTGGAAGATCATCCAGGTATGGTTGTACAATGTGACGAATTTCATGAAAGGCATAGGACATTTCACGTTGGAAGGTAGCGTCGGCATTCTTTAAGCCGAAGGGGAGCTTCTTATAGGCAAAAGTGCCCCAAGGACAGATAAAAGCCGTCTTATGCTGATCAGCAGGTGCGATGTTGATCTGGTTATATCCAGAAAAACCATTCATAAACGAGTAAATTTCGCTTCCTGCACACTCATCGATAAGCTGATCGATGAAGGGTGTAGGGAAGTTATCCTTAGGACAGGCGCGATTGATATCACGGTAATAAACACAGACGCGAATAGTGCCCTGCTTTTTGTTCACAGGGACTATATTAGAAACCCAATCTGTCAGTGGAATGGGGTAAATAAAACCAGCCTTGAGAAGCTTTTCGACTTCTGCTTTGATGGCTACGGCCTTTCGGGGGTGCACAGGGCGTAGGCGCTGACGAAGAAGCTTGGCACCGGGATACGTAGGTATCTCGGGAACCACTATATTAGGGTCAATGTCGGGCATCTCTTCGTAGGACCAAGCAAAAACATCAGGAAATTCGCGAAATAGGTCAGTGTAGAGTTGAACTTCCTCTGGAGTGCAAGTGACTCCTATGTAAATGTTCTCGACAATCCCTGATTTCACAGAGATGTCGATGGGTTGGGTTTGCGTGATGTTTCCCATATTGCCCTCAGAAGATACTTGGTAGATTTGAATAGGTGTTTGGAGGGGCAAGGATGGGATACACGAAGCAAACTGTTCGAGACATGCGATCATTTCCTGATGGGCAGGGAGAAATGAAGAGCAGTGGTGATGATCTGACCAAGGGGGCTCTTCAAGAGAGATAGTCTCTATGATGGCTTCATCGGAAGGAAATATTTCCTTTAATGGATCCAAAGTAGCATCATCTCCAAGCCAAGGGAAATGAACATACGAATCGGGAACACCACTCGGAAGAGCAGGTTCGGGGGGGGAGCCGATACAGCAACGATTTCGATGTAGTTGAGCTCGGCAGGACTCAACAACATCATATCGCCCCAGGATTCTTCCTAATTAGCGGGAGGAAGGACCCACAGATCAGAACGCACAGAAATCTTGTTAATAGGGGCGAGATTCGTAGGTGGAAGGGGAAAGACACCCATTAGAGCGGGATCCTTAAAGAGTCCGGCTCCCACACTCTCGAATGATTTGGAGGTATGCTCCACGAATGGCACATTACCTCCGGAAGAGGAGGCGAAGAAGGAGAGCTGGTCCACCTTGAAAATCTTCCCTTGATGAGGGAAATGAATGACACGGAAAAGGGAGGAAGCCACGGCTTGCATGGCGTATGTCCAGCTACGTCCAAGGAGGAGGTTGTAGGTAAGATTAGCATCGACAATTTCGACCTCCACTTCTACCATCTTTCCTTCCAAGGAGATGGGCAAGCGTAGGAGGATACCGTAAGGACGAGACTCTCTTCCATCAAAGGCTTCTAACGTCGTAGGAGACTGGCTTAATGTAGGAGAACCAATAGGTTTCCAGCAAGCAACAGACATGATGCAAGTTGAGGCACCTTCATCAATGACTGTACGATGAATCATTTTTCCATTAATGATGACCTGTATAAGGAAAGCGATTTGGTGGGGCAGTCTCGGCGTATAACCCTCGAGATCAAAAGAAATCAAATCTGAGTCAGTCGGGTCTATGCCACCGATGGCTGATAGCAAGGACTTCCTCTGGGAGGGGTAGCTCTGGAGGACTTCTAGAGCGGACATAGCAGACGGAACCTGAGCTAAGTCCTCAACAATGTTGTAGTGCTGGGCAGCACGAGCATTAGGGTTGTAAGAAGGCTTCTGGAGTACACCCTTCGAAGGGGGGCGGGAAATCGTCTCAGTGCTGGGTCTTTCGATGTGGAGAGGACCAGAACTGGACGGAGGAGCGCTGGAGGGGACCTCCGGCTCTTTCCCAGCGGAGATGGATATTCTTTTGCTCGAGTAGTGACATGGATGGGAATTGTCCCAGCCATAAATACTTGAGAGCCGAATGAAGAAGAGGATTGCAATGGATCTTCCACCATTTGAGTTTGCTGAGAAGGGAAAGGTTCTTTAGGCACAGTAGGAGTCCCAGGAGCACCTTTCAATAATCGACTAACTTCGGACCGCCTAGGGCAGTCTTTAGTGTAGTGATCCTCATCACAGATAAGACAAGGATACTTAGGTTTTCGTTTGGCTCCTTCCTCGGGTGGATTTTTAGGGGAGTCTTGTTTGGGCTGTTCGGTCTTATTCTTAGCTTTCCCTTTCTTTTTCCCTTTCGAGGATTTATCCACCGCAGTGGACTGAACGGCGTTAACCTCAGAGGTACTTCTAGAATTAGATTGACCCTGAGAAGTGTTTCCATTAGAAGCGTTCTGTTTTTGCTTCCCAGGGTTTGCAGTTGATTTCTTTGATGACGTGTTTATAGAGCCAATAACTCCATCAACAGATGGTTTTGGCGGAGCTTTGGATGTTCTGGGTCTCGGGGCGTCTGGAAAATAATCATATAAAGTACTTGACTGAGAGTATACTAATTCGAGGTACTAAGCACGCGCGATAGCTTGCTCTTCAGTTACACAAGCTCCCATGGCGATGTCTCGCGCGATCGCAGGGACAAAGGAAGTCGTGAACCAATCGGTTAGGAGCTGATCAGGAATCCAGAATTTGATCAAGCGGTGATGCCGCCTCCGTTCATGTATATGATCGGATATATGCGTGGCCGTGTCTTGTTTGAGAGACGTAAGGAGATGTGTCCCTGTCTCATACCGAATGGGTAACTGAAAATGAGTTAGGAATGCCATAGCCAGCGAGTTGAAATCTTGAAATGTTCTACGATTCAACTCAATATACCACTTAGCGGCTGAGCCGATGAGAGTCCTTTGGAAGAGGTGGAGCCGGATGGAGTCATCAAGCCACGAGTTGGATGAGCACCAAAGGTGATAGGTCATGACATGGGCTTGAGGATCTTCACCAGCTTTGCCATCGAATTTTGGGCAATCACCGGGTATTTTAGTTGGAACTGGTGGCCAATATGGATTATGAAGAATGGGATCATTTGTCAACTTGGACACATCTGGAAGTTCCAATGTCGCTAAGAAAGGCAACTGAGGATTAAAGGAGATTTGTGGCTGTGGAAGAGAGGTAGTACCAGGGTTCCAACCAGGTGGTGGTTGCCCCCATGGACTTTGTCAGGATGGGCCTGGCCCATAAGGGTTCTACCCATAGGGATTTTGCCCATAGGGGTTCTGTCCATAAGGATTTTGTCCATAAGCAGACAGTTGACCCTGGGTCTGCCCCCCAGCACCCCATGGATTAGCAACTTGACCTACAGGTGCAACGTACTGTTGCTGATAATTTTCATAGGGAGTAACCTGCATTTTTTGATAATTTTGGTAAGGGGTAAATTGAGTTTTCCCCTGGGGTTGCTGGTATCCATACATTTGTTGAGCTCCATACTGAGCCTGATAAGAAGGCTGCGCTTGGTAGGAAGGTTGGGGTCGTGGCCCACCTTGCATTTGATAACCAAGTTGAGTCTGGGTCCCAGAAGAATGTCCTTGAACAGGTTGGGCTTGGACCATCTGGCCGGAAGGTTGGCCTGGTTGGGTTTGGGACGGACCTGTTTGCCCAGAAGGATGTGTCTGCTGGGTACCAGGTTGTCCTTGAGCAACCAAGGGTTGTCCTTGCGGAGCGGATGGTTGAGCAGGCTGGACGGCCGGTTGACCTTGAGGTTGGCCAGCCTGTCCAGAAGGATGACTAAGCTGGGCAGTGGGTTGGCCTTGCTGTGCAGAGAGCTGGCCCGTTTGCCCAGAAGGATGACTAGGCTGGGTAGTGGGTTGGCCCTGCTGTATGTAAGGCTGCCCCCCTTGCCCAGAAGGATACCCCTGTTGGACTGCCGGTCGACCTTGTGGAATGTAAGTTTGTCCGGTTTGTCCAGAGGGATAACCCTGCTGAATACCAGGTTGGCCTTGTTGGATGTAAGGTTGTCCTGGTTGTCCAGAAGGATAACCTTGCTGGGTACCAGGTTGCCCCGGATAACCAGAAGGTTGAGTCAGATAGGTAAAAGATGGACCGCTAGCGGCCAAAGGTTGTCCCTGATAGGGTTGTCCTTGTAGGCCCCCAGGTTGTCCTGGGTAAGACTGGCCATAATATTGCTGCCCCTGGGGGGTTTGCACATAAGATGGTTAGCCTTGGTTAGGTGGTCCCTGAAGCTGTGCAGGCATTGCTTGGCCCCCATGGAAAGAGGTGGTACCAGGGTTCCAAGCAATGGATAATGGTACCGAAACCTCAACAACAGGTTGAGTAGGCAAGGGTTGAGAGAGTTGAAGGTATTGACCGGTAGAATCATAGTAAAATAATGGAACCTGCGCATTCGGATCTTGAACAGCTTGTCCAGAGGCATCATATGGCCCCCCTCCTAGAACGGGACCAGAAGAGGGTGGAGCACTTTGTGCAGGGTGGACAACTCTAGGCGAGAGTGCCGGCTGGCCACTACTCACTTGACCGTGAGGGGGACCAGCACCAGTGTTCAAGGCTGAGGACGTTGTTACGACACTAACAACCGGAGTTGAATGTGCTACACAAACAGTTGGATTCATCGGAACTGAAGTGACAGGTGTAGTGTGGACTTGTGAAACAAAAGATCCTGTGGTGGGAGTGATATGGGGATCCCACATGGTCGAAGCAGGGGTCCTGGCACTTACCCTATCCCTCAACGACTGATAGCGTGGGGGGAGTGGAGAAGTAGCTGGGATGGGAGTGTCGATATTCGACACCACAGGTGTCTCACTCACTCTAGGAGATGTCTCATCCATGTGAGAGGTAGACATTGGAGACGAAACACCAGGGGGGGTAAAAGGAATATCGTCCTCGTCAGGCTCCCAGATGGGGTTCCAATGAATTTCGTAACCTTCGTCATCCGGAGCGCGAGAGTTGATCAGTTGGATACTCGGGATAACAGGAAGAGTATCACTTACAACCGGTACCTCAGGAGCAGCAGAAGACGGAGAGCCTTGATCACTTGGAACGGGAGTCGACGGTTCAGCCAGGATGACAAACTTCAAACAAACCTAAGGGAGTCTAACGATAAAGGACCCTACTCAAACTAACGCACACAAGATCTAACCAGGTAATGTTTATCGTGGCCAAATGAATTTTAAGATGCAAGGACACAACTTGACCTTTTCATGTTTTAAGAGTCGAGAAAAGGACAAAAAGGTGACTCTAGTCGCCTTCGAATGTTTTGTGAGCCCGAAGTGACAAACTGCTCAAGTGAGCCTTTTCGTTTGAGTCTGAAAAGGATCAAAAGTGACTACTCTGGAGAACTAGGCAAAAGGGTTTACCAAACAAATCCGTAAAACTGCATATACACCTTGGCAGTCATATGAAAACCAAGGACTTCCCGTACGGCAGTCAATCTTCCCGAATGCTATGTTCGGTGCGTTACAGCTTGTAAGGCGGCAGACACGGCTTCCTGTGGATAAAGGATGATAACCTAGTGGGGTCTCCCCTATATACGCGACGGTACGTGGGAGCTCAAGTCCGTGCTAGACCACTATCGAGTCAAAAAAGGAGGAATCACCCAACTGTAGTGTGAAACAACAGTGACTAGGTTTAACGACACCGGAGCACGTCTCTAGCCTAGACCTCTAATTAGTGAGCGTTATGTTCCAATGCATTTTTAATTTCATTCAGTTCATTTTATGGTTGATCTTTAGTTAAGTTTCAGTTTCCAAGTCCTACCGTATGTAATCTCTCACAATTCCCTAAATGCAAACTATATGCCAAAGAATATCATTTCGTTCGATGAATGCTAACTACGAGAGAGTTAAGGATTTTTCAAACAAAATGACCACAAACAAGCAAGAATCACTCTGATGTAGCTAATGACAAATAAACGAAACTTTTTCTTTTGTTTTAAATCACTTAATCAATGAAAAGCTTCTAGTTTCAATTAACTGATGCAACGCAAAAGAGATTATCCGTTTTTCTTTTCAATGGAAAAGTGCATTAAACAAATTTTGAGAGACAGTAACACCGAGGAAAAGACCAATTTCACTCAATGAGAACACAATCGAATCCCAAAAACACCAAAACAGTCCTTCAAACCAAGAAGAAAATACAAAGACCTCTATGAGCCACGTGATCTAAGCCCAAACGAAGCCAAGTGAAACCCAAGCGAAAAAGAAGCAAATCACTTGAATAACAAGAAAAAACTTTGACAACTACTGAGCGAATGCAAAAAGATAATCACAATGTTGACCGGATGATCAAAGAACACAAAACACCTCCGGGAGGCTCGACGCACAAAGCCACTAGATGCCCTAGGGCTAAAATGTGAAATCGATAGAAAAAGGCAAACACCCGAATGATGAAGGTCTAAAACCAGTCAAACCAGGATCAAACACACTCCAGTAATTGAAAAAGACATAGCAAGACACAAATCCAAGCTCAGAGGGCTTAAGGACAAGCGAACTTGAAGAGTTGATAGGCCTGGTGCGACTGTCAGGCTGCAACTCGTGCTTTTATAGGATTGGCGCGGGTTGTCTTTGAGCAACTTGCGCCAATAGTGCGACTGTAAGGCTAAAAAGCGCGCTAATCAAGTTTTCTAAATCAAAAACAAAAGCAAGTGACCCAGGGCTTGAGAACAGTATCTAGGCCAACCAGGAAGCAAGAAACAACAAGAAATCCAACCCAGAAAGCTATCTAAGCAATCAAAGCAAGAAAAACCAAAGAGACAAGACAAACTCCAAGTTGTTTAGTCCGTAAACCAAACTGGAGATTGACTGAAGTGGCGTTGATCTACTTCGCTAATGCAAAGCAATAGCGTTTCGAAGGCTACCCGGCCATACTTCAGGCTCCATCTAAAGTTTACAAATCAAACAACAAGGTCTCCCTAGTGGAGTCGCCAAATTGTTGTGGAGGTAAATCCTCTCTACGGACAGAGACGATCCCTACTAGCCCAGACCGGGTCTAGCAACAATCACACAATGCTATCACGCAAGTTCCTAATTGCAAATACAAAGTAGATGGTGAGAACCTACTTGGATTCCAATGCTAGTATTCGTCGAAGAGATGTCGCCCTCGTTCCTTTGCCTTGGCCGGTCACGATCCTCACGATCTCCGTGATTGGACACCTGCACATGCAAAGAACAACATGAAAACAAGCATAAAATCTAGTAGATGCAATTATATATCAGTCAGAAAAGATATAACTCAACATCAAACATAAGACAATGAGAGTGGAACCATAATGATAGTCATCTATTATTAATAAATAACAAAGAAGAATACAACCATTGTTCTGACATCAAATCCTCCTTTGGCTGGGTAGTCAGCTACACAAGTCTTGCAAAGCTTGTTGGGATGAGGAACAAGCCTCTCTCTCTTTGGGTGACAAGAATCTCCTTACTTAGATTTGGCGTTATGGGTGCAAAGAAGGCTCTTGCAGCTTCAAACTCTTGAACTCCTGGAACTACTAACTATTGTGACTGTAACTAGCTTGCTCAAGGCATAGAGACAAGCTTTTATAGATAGAGAGGGAAGAGATAGGATCAACCACATTATTCATGGGATTGGCTTTATCACTTGGAAACTTCCATGAAAGGTGGCAAATCACTTTCCCTTCTATGGAGATTCGAAGCCAAACCATCCTAGCTCAACATAGATTCAGTTGGTGAATGGGTTGAAGCGAACCTTCAGGAGTTTGGTGCTTGAAAACTTTACTCAATTCGGTTGGCGCGAGTGCGACTCTGAGACAGAGCGCCAATGGCGCGCCCTTTTTAGAGGATTTCCCTCATTGGCGCGGGCAGTGAACTGTGGACCCGCGCTAATGCAAAAAGAGTTGTTTTCATGAGTATTTTGCAGGAGATGTCTTCAGGGCAAATGAAGCTCATACTCAGAGGAATATAATGCAAGTGGTTTCAGGTCATGTCACTTCTCACAGGTCCCGGAATGAGTCCTCCAGTGTACAGGTGAGGGGTAACAGGGACGGTGACAAACGGTGACAAATTGTTGTGTAACAACCATTGCACATTTTGAGGACATGGAAAGTTTACTTGGGGATGACTGTGTGCATGCATGTATGAGGAGATGGAACACATTACCACACAGTCTGAAGATCAAGGAATATCATTCTCCAATGAGGATGAAGGAGGCACTAAGGAGAGTGCCAATGTACAAGCACTCAATGCAAAGGCTGCAGGTCAATTGGATTGGCCTCAAACTAAGTCCACCACTGCTGTTAGGCATGCTAGAAGGGAGAACCGAAGAAGAAGAGCAGAGGCAATGGGAAGAGATAAACAGAAAAGCAGGTTTCTATGACAAGGAAGAGGAAACAACATCAAAATCTTGGGATGCTAGAGAGGCCACCAGGGCCATCAAAGATGAGGAGAAGGACTAAGTTGCTCAGAGGATGAGCAACACCTTCAGTAGGGGGGTGATGATGAGCCCCATAAATGGGTAATTATATGGGCTCATTTTGCTTCCTAACATAGTTAAATCAACCATTCTCTTAGCTTATTGCATGTTTTTTATTATATTTATGCTTATGGAGTGAGTTGAGTTAGTTATGATGCCATGAGGTCTAATATGTGTTTAATGCATATTTTTGTTGAATTTTGAAGACAAAGTCAAAGATTCAATGGACAATTGGCAGCAACAATTCAAAGTGGACAAAGGAGAGGATTTATAGGAGGGAATCCCCCTCATTTATTGCTCCCCACTTCGAATTCCCCTTCATGCAACTTGGAGTACAAACAACCAAATCAATGCACTAGGAGGCAGCCGAGAAAGTGGAGGATAACTTATGTTTATCTCGAGTTTTGGGAGCCAAGCCTCCCTGATTTTAAGGAAGCTATTGGGAGCTTCAGTTGTATAAGTAGAGAGGCCTAGGGCCTCACTAGGGTTGAATTTTTTTTGGATTTTTGTTGTACTTTTTCTATTGTAAAACTCTGCTCAACTTCGAGTTTACTTTTGGTGACAGTTTCATGTAATCCTATTACTATTTTGATAATAAAGATGAGATCCTTTTTGAGCTAGCATTGAGTTACCTCAGAGGGCTTAAACTCTTGGGTTAGGGCCCAATCCAAGCAGCCAAGCTCCTCTTGTTTGTATTTATATGCTTTGTTTCAGTTTATGGATTAGTTGTTATTAGATGAATTTCTTTATTGGTTAAGAATAGGTTGCTTTTGGTGATTTAGAAGGTTGTTTCCATTTGTGTTTTTTGTAACAGGTTAAGCAGTGATAGAAAGAAGATTCAAAAGGCTAGCAACAGTGCCTTGGCCTCTTTTCCTCCCTTTGCGACCATGAACTGAGGCAAAGACCCTCTTGCTGCCCCAAAAACACAGATTTTCCTTCTCCATAGGATTTCTAGTGTTTGCAGTTTGTTAGAAGGTTAATGTTTTGCTTTAGATCTTTTTCACCATGCTCATTTCTATCTTTGCAATAAGTCTTCTTCCATGCTCTCTCTCCTTGTAGCATTTTTTCAACATTTACTTCCATAGCTCATAATTTAGACTAGCTTGATGCAAAATTTTGTTTTTTTTATGTACTCATTTCCTTGCTTGCTTGATCTAATTGGTTGACTGTCAGTTCTTTTGCAACAGATCTATTGTCACAGTAGGTCAGCCTATCAGCCATCACATTCTCTCCCTAATCCATGCCCTACAGGTCGCCCAAAGTTCACCTCAAATCTGCCTTAGTTTTCTGCATTTTTCCATAGGATTTCTTCCTCTCTCCCAATCATCTTTCCCTCTCCTAGTGATCCTTGGTGGACCCTAGGCACCCTAACACATCATCCCAACCTTCAGCTACCTTTTCCACCCGCTCTCACACCCTAAAAACCTTCAAAACTGCTCTCGGCATCCTCCTGTAGATCCCCTGTGTCCTCCTGTAGATTTTCCTGTAGGCTTTCTTTTGAAGGTCGAGTGTGGGAAAAGCCTCCAGAAGGCCACCCGAGATCTCCTAGGACCCATATATACCATCTTACATCTCTTCAAACCCAAAAGTCGCCCTTCAACACCACCTATTCACTTCCACCTTCACACACAATAAAATACATGCATGTCAATTTCACATAAAAATACATAAAAATCCAAAAAGATGTTTTTGCTCATTTACTTCTAGAAACAGCTTGAGTAGATGTTGTTTACTTCCTTGAGTAGGTAATGGCATTTATTTCATGGTTTTCATAGTGCTTTCTGCAAAAGTAGGATTAGTTGGTTAAGTAGGGTTTGCTAGGTTTACTTCACATTTTATTCTTTTTCTTTTCTGCAATTAGAGTAGCCTTTATAGAGTAAGCTTTCCTTTCATCACATATAGAGCTTCTTCTAGAATCTATAGAAGATGGCTTGAGCTCCTAGTGATCTTGCGCCAACTGACCAAGTGACAGCCTGCAGTAAGAACTAGTATTTGTGCATACAGCACCGTCGCTTCCAAGTTTGTTACGAACTACCGGGTTGATAAGAGTAAAGTAGGCAGCCCAGGAGTTGCAACATTATTGCTGCAATACTGGTGCTCACCATCCCCCCTCTCTCTCCGCCCTCCAACTCTATCACTATCTCCCTCCCTCTCTCCTCTATCCTTCTCTCCCCCCTTTCTTCCATCTCTCCTTCTTTGCCTCTCTCTCTCTCCCCTAAACATACACTCTCTCTCTCCATATCTCTCTTGTCACTCCCTCTCTCTCCCTCTCCACTTTTCTCTCTCTATGTATTTCTTCTTAACTCCCTCTCTCCCCCTCCAACTCCATCTCTATGTCCCTCTCTCTCAAGTCCTTTCTTTGGTCCTTCCTCTCTCTCTCTTCCCTCTAACCTTGTCACTATCTCTCTCCCTCTCTATCTTCCCTCTAACCTTGTCACTATCTCTCCCCCCCTCCATCTTTGTGTTTCCCCCCCTCTCTCTCTCTTACCCTTCTCTCCCTCTCTCACTCTATTTTTCTCTCTCTTCATTCCTCCTCTTCCCTCTCCTTCATTGTATCTCCTCCTCTCCCTTGTCACTCCCCCATCTCTCCACCTCTATCATTCTATGCATTTGTTCTTCGCTCTATATATATCTAGAGTTAACATATATCGTGATATATTAATATATATTATAATATAACAAATTGAATATTGTATTAAATTTAATATTGCATTAATCCAAAGCTATTAAATTTAACAATATTAATACTATAATATATTGACATTAATATTATCATATCAATATTAGATTTGATGATATTTTTTACATGGCATGATAACAAAATTTATAGTAAAACTACATCAAATTAATATTTTCAAATATTACAACTTTGATGTGGAATATTTATGCCTTTAAAGATTTTAATATATCCCTAAGATATGGTTTTTCCTTTTAAAGATTCATTTTACAAATGTTTAGTTAAAAGAAATATTAAAAGATTTTGGAGCAAGATTTTCGAATCTTTGTCTTGAATTAACTTTTTCCCTTTGATTTAAGAAATGAGACTGACTTTAGTAAAGAGTAAAAATGTTTAAACTTTTACTTAATTTGGAATTTTATTGTGGTCAAAAAATTTGTTAAGGGTAAATTTATGATCCATTCAAATTCAAGTATATGATAAAGGAACTATTAAAAGCATGAAATAATTTACTAGTCATTTAAATACATAACTATATTTAATAATTAATCTCCATCCTTCAATAAGATTAAAAATAATGAATACAGAATGCAAAATGCTCCTCTAGACGTAAAAATTCAAAGTAATACAACAACAATACAAAATAAACAAATAAAAATTAAAAAAAATAATGAAAATATTAAAAAAAACCATGACCTAAAACATCTATTTTACATTTTTTAAATTTAATTTAAATAATATATAAAAAATAAACTTACTATAACATTTTTTTTTAATATCATTTTCTCAAATAAAAAAACCTAAATATCACATAATAAATTGGATTTTTTTTTTAATAAAAGTGTACATTAAACTATTATATACACTTAACTTCTAAACTATTTATAATTATTATTCATTTTTAATTACTCATCACATATATATTAAATAGATATATTAAAAAAAATTGGAAATTTTCTTATTATAAAAGTGTACATTAAACTATTATATACACTTAACTTCTCAACTATTTATAATTATTATTCATTTTTAATTACTCATAACATATATATTAAAAAATTTAAAGTATTTTTTTAATATTAGATATTTTACATTATACTAGTGTTTTTGAAACTTATTTTTGATTTTTTAATATTTTTGAAACTTACTTTTGATTTTTTTATTGTTTTTGAAACTTACTTTTGATTTTTGAGCCTAGAGGCTTATTCTAAACTGGGTATGATGTGTAATGTTATCTGTCCCTCTTTGAAATTTTGTTCATATATGCCAAAAAAAAAAAAAAAAAATTAAAAAATTAAATAACTATACAAAACATTTAAATAATATCCACTCATAAAAGAAATTTGCAAATGAAAAAATTAGATCTCTCCAGTAATATTAGATCCGTATTTAAAATAAATCTATGTTGATATATTAAAATAAAAATAATATATATATATATAGAATTCAAAATAAATAAATATATATAAGCTTATAATTCTCACATAAAATATACAACATATTATATTATATTATATATATATATATATAATGTATCATATATATTTTGGTAGTATTAATACATTGCAAATGTCTTATCTATGTTGTTCCTCTAAGAAAGTTTGCAGAGAGGGCAATCCACCCTATATAATCCTCTGTCTAGTAAAGATTAATAGACAGTCTTGGTGCGGGAACTGCTATTAAGGGTATTCTCTTCTGTAGAGCTAGCCCAAACACCTCAGACATATCAACTGCAAAATCATCGTCCTTGGTGGCCCCAAGGATGGACCAATTGAAAGCATGAAGGAGAGATCCCAAAACCAAATGAAGCATTCTGTGTGCCAGAGGAAGCCCAATGCAAATCCTTCTTCCTGCACCAAATGGTATCAACTCAAAGTCTTGGCCTCTATAGTCAGTATTACACCCCAAAAACCTTTCTGGCTTGAATTCCAAAGGTTCCTTCCAAACCCTGGGATCTCTTCCAATGCCCCATATATTCACAAACACTTGTGTGTTCTCTGGGACAACATATCCACCAATCTCACAAGAGCTATCTGCTCTTCGTGGAACTATCAGTGGAGCTGCTGGGTGCAATCTGAGGACCTCCTTCACTATTGCTTGTAAATATGGCAGCTTTACTATGTCTGATTCTTCCATTCTTTTGTCTTGACCAGCGATTTCATCCAGCTCTGCCTGAGCCTTTCTTATTACTGCTGGTTTTCTGAGAAGCTCAGCCATTGCCCATTCAACTGTTACCGAAGTTGTATCCGTCCCTGCAATGAACATGTCCTGCCAGCATAATCACTATATTTAGTTTACATTGTGTAAGGTTTTATAGATAGAAAGTGGGTTACAAGTTATAGATCATAGAATTGGCTCAATCATAATAATAAAATTGGTTTGGAGTTACACCATCAAGAGATTTCACATACCAATTTAATATTATTTAATTCTTGTGTTTTTAAAATTAAACTCTTGATATTATTTTTAGTATTTTTAGTATTGTAAAATTTAAAAAATATGAATTTATAATTTGAAATTCTTTTTTCCATTAACAAATCTAATATATAAAAAAATAAAAATTTAAAAATGATTGAGAACTCTACTTATGTGGCTATACAGTGCACGATTGAGAATTCTACTTATGTAATTATGCAGTGAGGTTGACCATATACATCAATCTTAACTCAATTGTAAATTTTAAAAATACATAATGGCTTCCATGTGCATGTAAGTATTTTTTAATGGAAGCTATCACTACTCAAACAGCTTACCATTAGCAGTCCCTTGATGTTTTCCAAAGTGAATTGTGTGCCACCCTTCCTTAAATCCAGCATGATTTCTAGAAAATCCTTCCCTTCATGGTGAACAGTTGCCCCATCATTATCATCATCTTCTCCTAGACGCTCCTCAATAATCCTGTCAAAGAGACTGTCAAACCTCCTGGCCAAGCTCTTCATTCCTTGCTTCAGTCCTTGCAGATCAAACCTCTCCAGGAAAGGGAAGACATCTGATAAATTTGGAGTTCCTGTCAACTTTAGGACTTCCCATACCATATCCTTAAACTCTGCAACCTCTTTAGAGCCCGGGTGAAATACATTTCTGCTGCAAACCATCCTGCCCACAAGGCTAAGTGAATTCAGAAAGGCTCTCTCTCCAATATTCACACTTTGTCCCTCAATGGAGTCCTCAAAGATAGACCTAATGGTCCTATTTACTTCATCGCTTCTCAAATGCTGAAGAGCATCAAGCCTTTTGGGTGAGAATAGTTCAGTGTTACAGATCCTTCTGAGCAACCGCCAGTGAGGACCATAAGGACTCCATACCAGACTAGTCCCTTGGTATCCAAATGTCCTGGCAGCCATGTTGACAGACCTGCTGGAAAATGTCTGGTCATTGTTTTTCAGCACCTCTTTTGCCATGGATGGTGATGAAACAACAACTGTTAATTTGCATCCCAGTCTCAGAGACATAAGAGGCCCATATTTCTGTGCAAGGCCAAAGAGAGATTCATGAGGTTTGTCACCCCACTGAAGGATATTTCCAATGATGGGCCATCCAGGAGGACCAGGTGGCAATCTGTTGTTCTTCTTTTTGTTGTGGAGGAGGAAAATAGATAACAGCACAACTCCCACTCCCACTACTATAAAATCATACACTGATGCAATCTCCATTGAATACACCAGGAATCAAACAGCTTCAGAAAATCATTCACTGCATTGGCCCATGAAAACCAAAATAAGATACAAAATTCAAACCACCCAAGGGTGTCCAACGATCTTGTTTTCAATCTTCGTTTGGACATAAAACAATTATCTAAGCCAACTAAGCAGGTAATAGTTTTGAATGGTTGTTTGGAATGGCAAGTGGAAAACAGGCATTGCTCACCACACCAAATTTGTTTATACAAAGGTCGCTTTCTCCCACTCGAGTTCCAAGCGACCTATTATTGTTCTACTAAAATTTTGTCATTTTGTTTTTTTGTCAGGTTGCAATATTCTGTTATTCAAAGTATTTTTAAATTTTGTCATTTTGTTTTTTTGTCAGGTTGCAATATTCTGTTATTCTGTGAATGTAGTGTATATCTACCAGAATTAACAAATATTTATGATCTTTAGCTTCTACATTCTGTGAATGCAATGTATATCTACCAAAATTAAACGGTTACGGATTCAATGTATTTAATTAATATTTTTTATTTTATATTAATTATATAGTCAATTATATATCCAATAAATCTGCAAGAAAATTAATGGTTACAAATTCTGTGAATTTAATGGACAATTAAAATCTGTCCAAGAGGAACAATTTTGGGGAATTTTTCTGTGGTAAGAAATTCGATTAGGAAGTATTTAAATCTTTTTAAATGTAAAAACAAACCTAATACCATAAAAAAATTCTAGCTCACTCAAATCTTAACACTTTACAACCATAACTCAAATTTTTAAAAATTTCAATCAATTTTTTCTAAAATCATACCAACATTTACATAGCCAGGGTTAAAAAAAATATATTATTATTCCTTTTCCACGTACTCATTTCCTGCACACTCATCGCACACAAGGATCTACAATCCAACAGAGATACGATTATCTAGATGCAGAAAAACTAGATCACAAGGATAAGAGAACTAAAGAACCTACCAACGAATTATGTTTGAATTTTTTTTTTTAATTATTAATTTTGAATTCTGTTGTTACTAAAGATTTTATTTTTGTAAGTGATGATCTTAATGTTTATAGCAAATTAACAAGTTGGCAGACTCAATTTTATTTTTGTAAGTGATGATTTCAATATGTATATAGTAAGTTAACAAGTTGGCACACTCAATTTTTTATTGAATTTATTATTTTGCAAGGTAAATTTGCATTTTAATTCTTTTTTCTAGTTAAGTGAAGTTACATTTAGATTATTTTTCATGAAATTCTTATGATTTGGCTCATTTTAAAATGGACTTAAACTCCTAAAAGGAAAGTTTCATTGTTAAAGTTCACTTTAGTTATGTAAAATTATAATTTTTAGTAAACTTTTCTTTAAAATTAGGAAATTTTTTTCCTTTCATTTTCATTGATGGAATCAAACAACATGCAATGTTGTTGGCCTAGAATCTAATTTGGCATATTTTCTTGTCGAATTCAAGGAGGAGGGAGGACATGATGGACATTAGTTCCCCAAAGCTTATATGTAGAATTCGACCTCATCATAGGTGTTACATTTAGCATTGTTGATGGTTTAAGATAATCAGTGATTGTAGATTGTTCAATATGAGTTAGATCCACAAATGTATTTGACCTCCATGTGGATACAAAAGAACCACATATAGAGAATCAATTAGAAATTCTAGTTGGTTATAGGCATCATTAACATATCATCTTGATATTCATTTATTCCACAACAATGGAATTCACTGAATCAATAATGATCCATTAATATAACTTCCTAAAAACAGCCAAAACCACCATAATACCAATCTTGGTGTGAGGACTTGTAACTAAAGATATGCCTCATGCACCCATTACTACACACATTAATGTTGTGTATGTTTTATAAATACACCATATACAACTCTAATGGGTCTATTAGAGGGCAGTTATGGAAATATGTTAGCAACGAGAATAATTAATTGGAAAATATGATGTTAGTAAGGATTTATTTGTTTGCATACAAATAAATTTGGAATAGATAATGCACAACTAAATATTGACTTTGGCCTATGATTGTATTATTTCAAACTTGACGTTGCAAGAGAGTATTAAATAGGATAACCTATGATTTTATGATTTCTTGTCCTTGAGGAAGTAACTCTATGTAAATATTAATCTGACTAAGTATGAAAAAATAAAAGTTAAACATGTAAAAAATTTCTCTAGACATGTTCTTAAATTTAGTGTTTGTGGATTGTAGTGGATTCTTTTGAAATGAGTGTGCACTTTAATAAACCTCTAACATGTTGCTAGATTAATTGGTCACAAATAAAGTTTAATCATCTATGGGAAAAAAACATCAACTTGAGTGATTGAGTAGAGGGTTTGAGGACTATGAAGAGTCTACAGGAGAATTGTATAAATAAAACATTGAGAAATTGTAAGAATTAATGTAAAAATGAAGAAGACTACTTACCGAAAAAAGGTGGCATTCAAATTAGATGGGATAAAAGAAACTTCACATGGATGAGTTGGTGATGACATTACATAGATGTTAAGGGAAATACAACGTAGGCTTGATGCCGTGTAAGTGGACATAAGCCAAGTTAAAGAAACAAGGGAAAAAGTTATGGCTTATTATTATTCCTCAAGTTTGTTGAGGAGGTTATAAAACCTAGGGTTGAAAGAGATGAGTGTGATAAAGTCTACTAAGGAATTTTAAAATTGAACATTATATCTAGTCATGTGGAAACAATAAATAAAAAACACTAGATATATTAATGGCCTAAGGTTGGACATTTAAAATGAATATTCAATTTGATATGATTTCATTCAGTTGAGGATGCCTATCAATAGGCCTTGTGAGCATAAGAGAAACTGGAAATAAAGAAGCAATGATCAAACAGAGGTAGAGGTTAAGGTAGCGGAAGAGGACAACATAGCTATGGAAGAATCCAAATATATGAAAATAAAGAATAAAAGGACAACACCTCTCGATGAAAACAAAAATGCAAAATTGCTTCCTACATTATTTAAGGAGAGAAGACAATGTGCAAAAATTAATTAAATGTAGTTTTAATAATGCGCAACATAGAAACATATAACTATTAGACAATGATTTTCTCAAAAAGACCTTTCCAAGAGGAAAACCCCACACTCTAAAGCATGTATTATTCAACAACTAAATTGTTACAATATATTACAATCTTATTTCTCTCAACAAGAGAATTTAGTAGTAGCATAAGGATTTCAAAGAAATTTCAATAGTATCATAGCAACTTAAAACACACATTATGTTTTCTTCCAACTCTATCACTCAATAAATAGGCATAGAAAAACCATAAACCATTTATGATTTTCTAATTCTACGTGTTGGAAACCATAAAAAATTAATTGGATAATTACTACCACTTGGGATTCATTGCTAGCTAGCAATATGCATTTATTCCCTACTATTGCTAAATGTTTATTTCTTGCTACAACTTAACAATCATTACCTACTCTACTATAAGACTACCAGGTGTATTACACCTATGGCAACATTGTTCCACTTGTCCTATATATTCCAAGAGTATAAGGGAGAATGCATCAAACATTAAGCCAAGTATCAAGGGCCATAAGGCACATAGCGTCATAGCACCACTAAAATTTACTTTTGCTCGCCATTTTTTCAATGTGTTAGTAACACTAGGTAAAATTGTCAACCTTATCTAGTATTTCCTTTCCATCATCTACCATCTCCCTCATGAAATGGTAGTAGATATCTATATGATTTGTCTTCACATAAAAGGTTAGGTTCTTAGCAAGGAAAATGGCACTTTTACTATCACATTGAATTGCAATAGCTTTAGAACTTAGCCCTAATTTTAAACATAATTTCATAAGCCAAATGGCCTCCTTAGAAGCATGAGTTGCTTACATATACTCTACCTTTGTAGTGGAAAAAGAAACCATAACTCAATGCTTATCATCCAAATTATTGCTCCACCAAACAATTGAAACACATGTCCACTTGTAGATCTTGTTCTATCTACATCTCCTACCTAATAAAATATGCTTAGTTCTTTATATATCCATTGAGTGTGGGCCCACTAAAACATCACTATTATAGAAAATGAAACATTTAGAAGTACTTCTGAAATACAAAAATACCTTCTCTATGATAGCCCGATGTTCCCATCTAGGATTAGCCATGTATCAACTCAATACTACCACTACTTAGGAGATGTTTGGTTTAGTATAAACCATAGCATACATAAAACTATTAATTGCATGAGCATAAAAAAAAATATGTATCCTTCATCTTTGCTGGTGTTGTAGGATGCTAAACAATTGAAAGCTCAGTTCCCACATAAATAAGAACACTCATTGATCATCAATATTCCACGTGAATACATTATAACATAAGCTTTGCATACATTGGCTCAACTAAATATTTCTATTTTCTCTATCTCTATTAATCTCCATTCCACATATATATTTTGCAGCCTCCAACTCCTCCATATCAAATTGTGTTGAAATTTGAGACTTCAAATAACAAATAAGATCCTCACTATTGCCATAGAATAACATATCATCTTAAATATAGAGATATAAGAAGGAAATCACCACCATCATGTTTGTAATAACATGGTGATATGATTTTGATATTAGAAATCCCAATCCAATACAAAAGAATCAAACTTTTGGTACACACCTTGGGAGATTATTTGAAACCCTATTAAGATTTTTTTTTTTCAAACCAATGACTCTTTACCTTTGTTAATGTAGTACTCTTGTTGTGTCTTATGGATATCCTCCTTAAGTCACCATTTAGAAATGATGTTTTCATGTACATCTATTCTATCTCTAAATCAAAATACATTTCTATAGATAATAGAAACTTAATATATGTTAAATTAGCAACTTTGTTTGCTCAATTTGGTAATATCATTTCACAATCAAATTTTCCTTGTGCCTTTCAACATTTCCATATAAATTGATCATCTCTTTGAACACCTATTTACATCTAAATTGATCATATTTTGTATCACCCATTTACATCTAATGGGTATTCATCCATAAGGTTATGGTACCAAGTCCCTTTTATAACTCTTCATAAGTACATCACTTTCCTCATCCACATCAAATCTCTAAGATCCAATATCATCCATCTCCATTACATGTTTCACAATTCTATCTGCATCAGTGTTACCAAATAAATAAAATATACATATAAAATTAGATGGATTGTAATTATACTTGTTTGGATACCTTCTTTACCAAGTGGACCTCTTTTAAGATTGAGGTGGAATTTATTCCTCCTCTTGCAAACTCTCTAAACCTTCCTCCTCATTAGTTCCATCTTGAACTTCTTGTTGAATTTCTACGTCATTTTTCTTGGCCTTGGATGGTATTGAACTAGTAGTTTCTTTCCATAATCTTCTAATTACACCATTGTGGGAGGATATTTAACATATCTACAAATAAGATTCCTAGGATACAAAAAAATTCCAGCCATAGATTCCCAAAGCTTGTACTCCTTCATGAAAATGAGATAGGTAGTGAAAATGCCTTTCAAAAACTTATGATCTGAGTTCAATTGCTTCTCCCTAGGAAGAATGCATATTGATCATAACCAAAAACTTGAAGATGTTGAAGTAAGGGTTTCTTGATTGTATAGACCTCCATAGGGGTCTTATACATAAGAGCTAACATGGGAGACCTGTTAATCATTCAACATGCAATAGAAACCACTTATACACAAAAGTTATTCTCTAAACTAGTTGCATTAAGCATACTCCTATCTCTCTCAGTTAGCACTCTATTCATCAATCTTAGTAAGGGGTATATGGAGTTTCATTATATATTACAACGGAATTCTTATTAAAAAACTTGCTAACTATGCACAGTGAAACTCACCACCGTTATTATTCCTCAACACCTTAAACTTCCTATTGGTCTAATTTTCCAAGAGAGATTTAAACTTCTTAAACTAGCTAAAAATCTCATATTTTGTTCTAGAAAAATATGCCCATGTCCTTCTAGAATAATCGTCAATGAATGATACATAATATAAAGCCTTAGAAATTGAAGGAACTTTAACTAGACCAGATACTTCAGAAAATACTAAGTCCAACAACCTTAAATCTTTGTGAGAAAAATAAAATTCAAGACGATTTTGTTCTCCATATATGTGGTGCACACAAATATCAAATTTAAGAGTAAAATCATCCAATCCATTGACAATATTTTGTTTTTCAAGGAGTGTAGGTCATGCCCACCTATATGGCCCAATGTTTGGTATCATAGCATTATCTTCACTATAGGTAAGTTTGTTTCTGAAGTGATATATTGTTTAGTAATTGAGAAAGTAAGATCATCAAAAGTAGGTGTATCTTCTTCTAATTGTGGATATCTATATTTTATAGATATACATACCATAAAAATCAAAGAAATATTAGAATTGATAGTGCACAGATCAAGTTGGAACAATGTACCAACAAAAACACCCTTAATAAGAACCATAGCTTTGTGGAAAATCTTACGGCATTTGTTAGAGAAAGCAACCTACACACTGTTAACACTCTGTAATTTCCTTTAGGCTAAGAAACGATTACAAAGGTAACCACATACCACTTTTAGGCTAGGATCCAACCTTACTAGCCTTGGAGAGGGTTGTTACTTGCTTCAACTTATTCAAACCTCTTCTTTCTAAGCAATTTCTCAGCGTCACTTACAACTTCAGGGGGATCAGGATCTAGATGTGATCTTATATGGATCTTTCTAGAAGCCAGATTTTCCAAAAAATATGATTAAAACTAGGTTTAAACATAACTTCTAGGTGAAAATTCAGCCTGATTGATTCCTAACTCACTATCACCCACAGGAACTAGGATTAGGCTTCTCAAATAAAGATTTTACCAAGGAAAATTTAGCCTTCACCCCCTGACAGTGGTGCCAAAATGTTAGCACTCGTAACCATAGACCACCTTTAGGCTAGGATCCGGCCCTATTAGCCTTGGAGAGGGCTCTCTCACTAGGGTTTTTCTCGTTCAACTTGATTACTGAATGATTTTTTATCTTAGGCTAGTTATGAGGATCATAAGAGAATATCTTGTTTATTTTCTTGAAGGTAGGTAAGATATGAAAGACCCACTCAACATAGAACTAGTTCTAGCTAATGATTTCAAGTGAATAGGGATAGTGAAGGTGATTTAGGAAGGGGTAGGATAGGTAGTTTTGTTGATAATATAACTTGATTTCATTGTAGGGAGGGTGAGTGAAGAATCATGAGGATGAAAATCAGAGCATCAAGTTACAGATGAATTCAAATTTCCATTAAGAGGAAATATACACATAAAATGTTCAGCTTATATAAAATAGAGCACAACAGTGAATTTTGAAAGATAAAACATGAAGACATATGTTTAAACCATGGAAACATAAGATAAAGCTGATAGCACATAGGAAAACATACCAACAAAGGTATGACACAAGAATCCCTGTCAAATTCCTTCTTCCTTTCTTCTACTCACTTGAGAAATTAATACAAAATACAAAATAGCAGCCTTGCTTCATCACACTGACCAACATAAAACTTTTCTTAGTTTTTTACATATTATATACATAAAAATATTCTACTCCCACCTAGCAGGGTTGAATTCCTCAAAGGAAAAACTATTCGTCATCTAGATACATCGAATTGTCACCTACTTTGTAGAAAAATAAGAACTAATTACCAAATGCAGTTTTTAGCTTGATACACCATCAAAATTGGAATATTCATAACAAATCATTAACCATAGCATCCCAAGGATTAATGAAACCTAACATCATTATTAAACAACTTTTGGAACCCAAAAACATGAATTTACAAGTCAAATTGAGGATTGTGTCAAAAATGCAACAGTTGCTGCGAATCTTCTAGTTTCGCAACAACTTTCACAATATTTCAAGTTCTGCATATTTCCGACCTATGTATGAAAAAATGAAACTGATGGGTCATATTGGAATGTCCCTATGCAGCTTATGAACCTATGAAACAACCCCAAAATGGAAAACAATCCTCGAAAACACTATCTCCCTTTGTTATCAGATTCACAACAACTTTCGCAACACTAGAACATCTCAAAATTTTGACTTTTCCTATGAGAGTTTTATGATAAAAAAGACAAAATCTAGAGCTTAGTGGCATCCACCTGATGAAACACAACTTTTTTCTACTTCTACAAGTATATATATAACTTTCCTCTCTTCCTCTTTCTTCTAAATTGCCTAGCCTCAGTTGGTTGTTGTTTTACTAGTCTAAGTCTCCCCTTTAAGACCAAATTTTGTGTATACATATTTCTCACTTGCCTATGTAGAGGAAAGGTCCACTTCAACTTATGTTCGGCCTTCTCAATGATAGGTTAAAAAAATTTCAATTGATTAAAGAATCTCAACTTATCCCTTTGATATTTCTATGCAAGCTAATCTACTTTTTTTCGAACTTCCTCTATTTGTTCCATCGGTTTGTTGAACTCATTTTCTCATCAGAAAATTCAACTATCCTCTGCTCTAGCTGAGCAATTTCTTTCACTTGTGTCTTTGTTTTCCTAACAACAGGTGTAGTTATAGGTTTCCTTGACTGCTCAAATGTCCTCTTCTATACAGTAGGTACCAAGGCCTTCTTTTCTCGTTTTCCTTCATTGGACTTAGTAGATTCTTGTAAATTTCTCATCTTGAGGTCTCTACTTTATTGATGTAGTTGTGTTACAATTAAATGTGCTTTACCAAGTTGATCTTACAGATCCTTAATTTTCTGATCCCTTTCATCAATTTCCACTTCTTCATGTGCACTCTCTAATATCTCAACATCTTGAATAGGTGTAAAGTCTACACGAAATCTCTTGACTGAAACTCGTGCTCTCCATCTCCTAGATACTTGTTCTACCTTAGGTGAGAAGTGAAGTTTCTTGGCACTCCTTTTTCCACTGATTTGTCCCTAATCAAAGGTTTTTTCACTTAGCTAGTTGTTGCAGATTAGGGCTCTTTGATTGCAACTGATGGGGTATCTCTCTTACTATTTTGGCTATCAAAGGATTGTTCCATCCGCCTTGAAGATATCAAAAAGTCTTGCCATGACTGCTCCCTCTTGTCAAGTTCTTTTATCACCATCATTTTAATCAATGAAAAATGGAATAAACTAGGTTCAATCTAACTCCCCTTTTCTTGAACTTTGTCAGCCATTTTGCTGAGACTCCTAAACAAATAGTAAGGAAGATTCAAGGGTTTCATGCTTGTAAAATGTATTAGAAGTCTAATGTGGTACTAATAGACTTTGTTGAACCTCCCTTCACATGTAAAATACCTTTGAATCACCTTCAACAACTTACTATGGTGGTCTAATAGATAACTCCTTGGGGTAATAGACTCATTCCCCTCCTGGTATTGTGGCTTCAGAAAGTATTTTAAATGAGCGAAATCTAACTCCATACCTTTAAACCACTCTTCACCATGTAAAGGGATATCAGTTCCAGCAGCTATTGATTTCTTTGAGACAATAAGCTCCAAAGTTCCAACTTTTACTTCCTTCCCTTTAAAATTTAGTGAAAATTGTTTGGTGAGCTGTAAGTGGTGACCCTAGCCCTGAATATTCTCACAGAATGCAATATAAGCATCTTGTTCAAATGATACCCTAATGGTAGGGTCAGAGTTCACTAGACTAAGGTCTTGGGGTTCATATCACATAATATATCATCCTTTTACTTTCTTCTTTCCTTATGGGGTCTCCATAATCAAATATACAAGTTCTAAAATCTCCTCAAAATAGGATATGATGTTGTTTAAAAGTGGAATATGTAGCACATTGGAGGCAGGGTACTTTTGCAACAAAAAGGGGAGTTTCGTAGAAACTGTGACTCGAGCTCTTTGAAGGGGAAGATGAAATACAACTCTAATAAAATAAGTTCAATTGAGGTTTACAAAGGATGTGTTTAGAACTCAAAAAAACTTGGTACACAGTGAAAACGAGCTTTTTGTAACGAGTGAGGTGACAAAGGCCTTTGTGCAGCAAAAGTCAGTGCATTCGTAAGTTTGAATAACTCGGGGTTCTTTCAGACTCTCAGACCAATTGAGGGATAAAATACATATCACATACAATGTACAGAACCTCACAGGAGATGAAGAAAGCCTTACTTAGAGCCATGATGGCATTTTTTCCAAATGCATAGCAACACTCAGACTTTCACAGCAACAACCTGATTTTTAGAGCAAGACTCTAATTTGCACAACAACTCCTCTTTCCAACCCTACAATTCTCTTCTTTGACCTCTAAAACCACTCCATAGCCAAGATTAATTTCGAATGAGGGTAAATGAGGAGCCACAAGCAGATTTCAACCCCTCATACCACTAGAGCCTTCTTTGAAATCATGATGGCCCACTTGTTTATGTGAGAGATGATTAAGGGATATATTTGCAATGGTGACCATGAAATGACACAACTAATCATAGCTATCTCTCAAAATTAACTCTTATAACTGACATGACATCAGCATAACTAACTCAGGATGACCAAATTTTTCATAACATGACCATTAGACTCTTCCATGATGACATAATGACCCCTCATGATCACCCTTTCAAATCATGATCCTTTATGATGTTACACTTTGAATTATGACAAATAGACCCATTTTGACTCATTTGTTTTTTACATGACACTCAATCCAAAACTAGACCCTTTTTTACAATAAACCCCTCTAGACCATATCACTCATGAAACCAAGACTGATATTTTAAAAAATGACCTCAAATTAATAGTAAAACATAAATGACTGAGATTCCTATAATATAGGACCCTAACACAAACCTACATCATTAAGTGTTCTTACTAATAATAGGTTTCAAGCTAGAACTAATATGGGAAAGACTACATTAGTCCCCTTTACTTTTCCATCAAATAATATGATTAAGACTCTATCATGACCATCTATGTATAGAGGAGAGTCATTACCAAGGTATACATCCCACCATCATATTTCTCATACATTGAAAAACAATGCCAATGGGAAATCATATGGAAGGAATCTCTAGAGTTTATCAACTCTATAATCAATCTTTTATGGATTTCCAACACTATAATAAAGGCCTTTCCACAATCCTTGTAAGAATATTTTTCATACTCTATGATTAAAATCGTTATTTTCCTTCTTATTCTTTTTTTCTTTTCCTTGTAGTCTTTTCTAAAATTCCTAACCTTGTTGTATCTCCAACATTTTTATTTAGACTTTTTAGGATATTTATGTCTTCCACAATATTTAGATTGACCCATTTCTCTCTTCTTTCCTTTCTCTTTCAATCTTCCACAACAAAGCAAGGCCTCATTGGTAGATTCAAAATCCTTCTACCTCACCTCCTTTGAAAGTAAAGAAACTACAACCTCATTAAGTACCAATTTCTTTACAATTCTTCCAATGTCAATTATCAAGTTGTTCGATGAATCTAGAAGAGAACACAAAAGAGAACCACATGATAGTATTAAATTTATTCAGGCAATCCACAATAGAATCACTCTCAACCATTCTCAAGTTGACATGTTTTTGCTACACAACAAGTTTGTTATCCTTGAATTTATCATGATATAAATCCCCCCACCTTTTATAAAGAGTTGTTATGGTTTTTTATTCCAATACATTTAATAATACATTAGCCAAATAAAACCTAATAATGTTTCTCTCCTTTTTGTCCAACACCACCCAATCTTAATCTTTCACACCAATGGGTTTGGTTCCAAATACTGCAATCCATAAATCTTAATTTTTTAGAAAATTCTCCATATTGAGCTTCCATAGCTCAAAGTTAGACCCATTAAAATCCTCCACTTCTAGTCTAGATATGATTTCCATTTACTTGCAACAATATTTTCTTTCACACAAGCTACCAATCAAATTAGGATTATATAAAAATTCCTTGTCCCTAACACCTTGGATCTGAGGTGATTAGTATTTGATGTGAAATTAAAGTAAGCATAGGTGAAAAACATGCTTCCTTCACTAACCAATGAGAGGAGAATGCATATAAATCAAAATAAACATAGTTGTGGTAATAAACAACACATAAACAGACAACCAATAGAGAATTATTTCACAGGAAAACCCCTCTTAGGAGAAAAATCCCACACTCTAAATTATGTTCAATGGATTGTTCAACTAAATGGTTACAATACATTACAAATTCTCTATACTCTTAACAAGAGTTTTTATTGGTTTCATAAGGATTCTAGAGAACTTATAATGGCATGACCTCAAGTTAGAACTCATACTCTATTTTCCTCCAACCATAGCACTCAGTAAATATGCATAATAAAACCATCAAAAATTTATGGTTTTCTTATTCTACATGCTATAAACCACCAATAATTGATTTTCCAACTACTACTGCTTATTATTCCCTAGTACTACTAAGATTTTATTCCTTTCTATCTCTTTGCATTTATTCCTTACTACAACTCAACGATCATTTCATGATTTATTATAACACTACAAAGTGTATGACACATCTATCCCAAAAATTGTTCCAATTTGTATATACCTTGCAAGAGTATAATAGAGAATGTATCAAACTATGAGCTATTTTCAAGAGGACATAAGGTGCATCGAGTCAAAATACCACCCGAATTTACTTGTGCTCATTGGTTTCGTCAATGCATTTGTAACATTTTGTAAACTTACGTGTCAACTTTCTCTAGTACCACCTTCCCATATTCTATCATGGCACTAATGAAAATTGTTTTGGATATTTATATGCTTTGTCTTCACATTAAAAGGTTAGGTTCTTAGCCAAACAAATGGTAGTATCACTAGCACATTGAATTGTAATAAATTTATGACTTAACATTATTTCTAAACATAGTTTTATAAATCAAATGGCCTCCTTACAAGACTCATTCATTGTCATATAATTTTCCTTTATATTGGACAAAGTGACCTTGTATTATCACTTTCTCATCCAACTTACTACTCCACCAAACAATCAAGACATGTATCCACTTGTATATCTCCTTCTATCCACAAACCTTACCCATAACCTTGTATATCCATTGAGCATGGGTCCCCTAAAACATCATTGTGATAGAAAATGGAATATTCAAAAGGACCTCTCAAATACTTGAAGATCCTCTTTACTATAGCCCAATGTTGAAATTTAGGGTTAATTATGAAAAAACGCAAGACTCCCATTGCTTGGGTAGTATTTAGAAGAATACATACCATAACATAAATAAAATTACTAGTTATACTAGCATATAGAGCATAATTTATATCCTTAATCTTTGAGGATTCTATAGGACATTACTCAACTAAAATCCTAGTTCCCATAGAAATGGGAACACTAAATGGTATGAAAATTTCAGTACTGAAATTCTATTAGAGCAACTAGAATTAATTCTTCTCACCGTAAATTAATTTAGTAGTTTATTGCTACGACAACAACAAATTAATCACACTGCAATATTCACAAACAAAAAATATTGCGGAAGATAAATTGGAAACTGAGAAAATCCTAGCACACGCACAATAAATATAACACATTTATTTTTGGACAGAAGTCTCTAGAAAAACCCAATGTGGTAAAACTAGTGTAGTATCCAAGGTTTTTTATTATTAAGTCGCAATAAGAAAATTATGAGTACAATAAATATCACCAAACTGGTTAATCTATCTAAGAGAAATCTTGGAAAAAATAATTCTGAGGGAATTTAGCCTCTCTCTGAGAAATCTCGACACTGTCTAACCTCTGAAAATCTAGTCATCCAAGCGTTCTACGCAGGCTTTGCGTCACCCTAGTGCTACTTGGCACATACACGACTTGAAAAAACTACCAATCTAGTCATCTTGCATGTCGTTGATTGGGGAAATTCTTCTCTGGCCTTCTAAAAAATATTCCCAACCTCTAGAACTAAAAATGTCTTCCCCTTCAGCCAAATCGAATTGCTCACTTGAGGTTCTGTGCAACCTCTTAGAGAAAAATTTTGGGCTCCTCTTTTGACTCTCTAGAACTAGAAAACTTCCTTTGGATGTGCCCTTTTTGTTGAAATCCAAGCAAGTTATGCGCAGATCACCATCCATACATGCCTAACTCGCCCCCGACAACATTTGGGTGGGGTAACCTACGTGGGTGATAAGCAAGCATTACCCCTCGGATTTGACAAGTCAACATGGCGGGCCCGCCAATCCAATGACCCATATTAATTCTAGGGGTAACCGATGGATCCAACGTCCCACCCTCCTACCTGTCGAAGGATGGTGGAGACCACCCGCCAGAATGGTCAGTCCGCCGGTGCCAATTCAAGCGAGCCAAGAATTCAAATCATAACCTTAACACATTCTCCCAACTCCCTCTCTCATCCACCTATCACCTTTCACCACCCAATCCCCTTCTTCCACACGTCCTCCCATGACATTACCCCCATGTCATCCAATTGTTTGCCCCTCTCCACCAATAAAAAACCCTTCTTGCCTAGAATTTTTCAAAGTTTTGAATTGCTTCCCAGTCAAACACTTCCTTCCTTTCGTCTGTTCTGTAAACATCGTCCAATCATAAAGCTAGTTCGGAACAACCCCTCCAACATCGTTTTCAACTTCTTCGGGCAAAACAGGTAACCAATCAGTCCCTTTCACCTACAATTCATTTGATTATTCATTAGAAAATGAGAAGACTACCACCCTTAAAGGTAAAACATTGGTTAACTATCTGATAAAGGAATTTCAATTGTTAGGATTGATAAAGACCTTGTTCCACCCTAGGTTGGACTATACAGGGGTCACGAATCTCAAGATCGTATATCAACAATTCTTTCATGCTCTTGTATTAGCTTTGGCACTTTGGAAAAGGTGTGAGAATTTTTTCAATATTCCTATGCTTCAAATCATCAACCCAAAAATGTTGCCTCCAAAACCTGCTTATCATGACTAAGTATGTCGTTAATCGTCTCAATCGTGACACTTTGATTTCCTGTTTTACGTAAATATTTTATTTTAGAGGAAACTATGTCAGTTAGTTAGAATTTGGTTTGTACAGTTGTGTCACTGATCAAACTAATATTTTGTTATGCTGATTCACTTCCAAATCAAGAAAGAATTTTTTTTAATGGGCTCTCCCTCTAAGGCCCTAATATGAAATTGGAGTAGGTGATTTCTTCCTCTTTTCCAAAATCAAATAAAAACAAAAATAGGACCATGTTGACGCTTTACAAGATAAAATAGGTCTTGAAACAAACATGTTTTTCCAACGTCTCTTCAAGTCATGAATTTCTCTTCACATGTAAATTAATATAAGAAACATAATAACGCATAACTCATGTAGGCATAATGAAGAGATAACAAAATAGTTTTTGACAAAGTTCACCCCTCTTAGTCTACATCTCTAAGCCTACCAATATAGTTAGACCACTCATATATTCAGTAGAAAAATGGAGTACTGTTGTGGTCACCAACAACCCCCCTCTTTGTTTGGTATTAGCAATAACACCAAGCAAATGGGGACCCTTAATAAAAATCCAAAAAACATTTTATCAAAATTTTTGTATTTTAGCTCCCTAAAGCTGTATCGCATCGCGAGAAGAGAGTGAAATGTTTTCCTATGCGCATAATAAGCTGCGAAGAAGCAACGCGAAATTCATTGCATCACATATATTGTGAAGCGCTCTTAAATGAAAAACTTAAGGAATCGCCGACGGCCGATATGTGACGTCGCATATCGCAACATCGCATAAGCAGCACACAATGATTGGATGACTAAGCGCGATTTGTGATTCGCGATCTGCAATATTGCGATCTGCGATGTTGCGATTTGCGATGGATGCGACCATCAATTCCTGCGATGACACATCTTGACGACGTGATCCTCGATACTGCGATACGAGTCGCAGAAATCACCCATCGCAAAAATTTCCTCGACACAGTATTCAAGGAAAGCTGTCTATAGACCAAAATTGGGCGCACACCTTAAAAGAAATTAATGATTGTACGCCAAAGTATCCAAGAAGGATTTGTGTTGTGTTTTTCGAAGAGTCAGTTCATTATGGGTGTCATGATTATGCATTCATTAGAGCTTAAAGCTTTCATGTCAATCTTTTCGTCATTACTCTTTTCCTTTGCGTAAACTGTAAGACAGCAACTAACATAAAGCAATGTGCAGGAAACATCTAAGGAAAAGAGGAAAGCTTCAATACTCGAAGAACAGAGAAGAGATGCCTTCGCAAACGGATGCCGCATGCAACAGGACCACAGATTCCAGAGTATCACTCAACAGATACTGATGTCAATAGGCCATCCAAAACTCAGAGTCAAAGGCGCAAAAAAGTAGCATGTTTACAAAAGACCCTGAAGCTTAGACTAGGTAAAGCAAAAAGAAAAAGGCGCTAAAGAGGGAAAACGCACCAGAAAAGCCTGGAACAAAGAACGGAAGCAGTTTTCAATATAGAAAATTGTTCAGAGAGCAAAGTCCCTAACTTATTCAGTCATTCGCAAGGCTAGAAACCGAAATAGCAACAACACAATCAGTTTGAGAGAAATTTGGGTTATTACCAAGTATTCACTGTATTACCAAGTATACACACAATGAATACACCAAGCCAGAGGAAGATTTTCGAAAATATCTTCTAGTCTGCCAGAAAGCGGTGCCAGCTCTTGTTATTTCTATTTTCGTAGCTCAAACGAAAAGAGAAGACGACCAGCCGACTCTTCCCAGGCGAATGTTGCATTGCTTACAGCACTGAGGAGCAAATACAGAAACGGTTAGAAATTAGATTCAATTTTTAGAAATAAATTTGCTTTAGTAGAAGGGCGGTCATTTGAAACCGTGTCCTAAATTTATGTAATTAATATTAATTAGTTAGCAGTATTTAAACCCTTCTCAGGCATTTGGAGAAGGGTTCGGAAATTTGTCAAAAAACTTGTCCTCAGAACATGCACTTTTGCACCCTCGGAGGGGGTTTTTGATGAATGGATGGATCGAGATTTATCAATGTTTGCATTTGATGTCTGCTACTGATGTTGCACTTTTGTACTCTTAGTAGATGTTAGAACAAGTAGAGATAAATCGTTGTTGCTTGAAGCTTATGAGTGGAACCAGTCATAAATGGTACTTTTATCTCTTGACCAATTTCTGCTTATATTCTTAAAGTGATATGCAGTTTTCAGTTGTTTATATGTTAATGCACGAATGTGTGGGTTACCATTTGGCACTTCTGTACGATGGAGTCATTTATTTGTGTTTGATATATGAATAACTTATTATGCGATATGTTGTTCACAACTGTTTTGCTTAACTTTTTATGCAGAGTGGTTTATCTTAATTGATTTCTATTCTTATGATAGCTGAATGATCTTTATTACCAGTTATTGTTCGAAATCTCTGATCACATAATAGATGAAATACACCCCGGGATAGCGTAGATTAGATGTGTTGTTTCTCATTAGATTACAATAGCATAGAGTTATTTTAGAAGTTTGAGTTAAATTAGCTTTAAATACTCCTAAATCAGCATCATCCAACTCTACACACACACACACACCCCTTAGATTGGGAAACTGGTCCCATTATCCCCAGTCGGACCCGCTATACCAAATGGATAAGGAGCTGCCAACCAAGGTCCGGACTGGGTGGGTATCCCCCTTGTTGTCGACCCGATTTTCGGGGCTTCAACATATTTGGCGCTAGAAGGAGGGCCCGAACTATGAATGGCACCTAAATAAAAATCTAAATACCATTCTGAGAGTAAATCGCCCTCATCAACTCCCCCGAATTCCCCAGTACGTTTAAATCCAGAGTCAGAAGTCGCTCGAGTATCAACCGCTGCTACATACCCTAATATTTGAGACCAATTTACCATTGAACCCCCTGAAGTTCAAACTCTGATTCGCAAACTCCATGGATTTTCTATTTTTACTCAGAGGTCTGATAAATCTCAAAGCTACGTGACTTCGCAGTACAATCCTGCTCATCCCCTGACCAGATTAAAGAGTGAAAAATTTGGCATCCAGCCAACTGAATTCCCTCTCCCCACCAGGAAAAGAGCAAGGAAAACACCACCAGAGTCTGACAGTGAGACTCTTTCATCTACGTCGTCCATTTCAACTCCCTCACCGCGAAGTCAGCCACCCACATCTTCATTCCAAACCACTCATCCATCTTCCACAACCCCTCCTCTTCAATCATCAAAGATCATAATATCTTCATCTTCCCAGCATCAGGGATCATCCTCTGCACTTTCATTTACTAGCAGCTCAATGATGGCCCAGTCTCCATGGAACAATCCTGGGGCAGTTTTAATGCCTCCACCCCTGAGCCAAATACCGGCCCATCCTGAGAAATGGCTACCCAAATTCAATCCAGAAACAGGCATGCTAGCTGAAGAGCATATTAATAATTTCATGCTTTCTGTTAATCTCAACGGAGTTACCAACGAGGATGTTGTCGTCCAGCTTTTTCCCTATACAATGCAAGGAACAGTCGGGTCATGGTACTTTTCATTACCTTCCGGGTCTATCACAAGTTGGGACATTTTTCAAAGTCAATTCCTTACCAAGTTTGGTGATGACAGATCAACGGTGACGTTAATCAATGACCTATCCAATCTTAAAGCCGAGGCTAGAGAACCCATCAAAGATTTCAATTTACGGTTCAATAAAATACTCAACAAAATTCCCGCTACTTCCCAGCCCAGCGAAGAAGTGAGATGCGAATGGTATATTACGGCCTTACCATCAAACTTGGCAATCTTTGTGGATAGGGCAAATAAGACAACCTTAGTTGAAAACTTGACAGAGGCGATAGCAGTAGAGAAACGCGTAGTAGCCCTGGAAAAAAGATCTGCGATAGAGGAATGCAAATCTAAGAAAGCCTCCTTCAAGGAAGACCCCAAGAAGAAACAAACGAAAGACCCTTTCGATTTGGAAGGATTACAAAAAGTGTTAAAAACCATGTCCAATGAGATGATTGACATAAAAAAACAAGTAGCAGAAACTTCTTCAAAAATGCCCTACAGAGCTTTTAAAAGAAATCCTTCAATGGATGTGAAACCACCCAACGCTATCTCAAACGTCGAATCCGAAGAAGAGGAAGAAGAAGAGAATACCACTGAAGGGCAGACCGATGACGAAGAAGTTGTGGAACTACAAGGAATGTGGGATTTCATCCTCCCGCAAGAAGAAGATCAAGAAGCATTTCCGGTTAGCACACGAAGCAAAAATCAACTTGATCCTCCCCAAGCTACCCCTAAGTAGAAGGGCGCAAGCCCTGCAGCAAAAGATAAAGTCGCAACAAAGAAAACGACCGCTAAAGTGACTCAATCTAGCCCAGTCCAATCAGATCAAACACCTCCATCAAGAACACTGATTGTGTCGGATGAAATGGAGTACAATATTATTGATGACATGAAAAAGACTAGGGCTAATATCACTCTTTATGAGTTGAGCAAATTGAAACATAAACAGAAGATAATGATGAAAGAATTACATGTCGTGCCTACTACATCTTTGCCTACAGCTGTAGCTTCCCACAACATGGGAAGACCTCCAACCAACACGATCAATAAGGTTGACCCAAATGACATCGCCTTGATTGGAGGAAGATCAAGGTCTCACACTCCCCCTTTTCTTCTCACTTGTGAAATTTTCAATAAAAACGTGCACAATTGTTTGGTAGATTCTGGTGCTTCAACGAATATTTTACCCAGATCAATATGTGCCAAGTTCAATGTTCAACCACAAAAATTCGTAGTGCGCATAGTTCAGCTTGATCGATCTCAAGTCGAAGTGATTGGTGAACTTAATCAAGTGACCATAAGATTTTTGTCTAACCTGAAGGTATGTAAGGTTATTGACATTCTAGTAGCTGATATCCCAGAATTCTATGGCTTGATTCTTAGTAGGGATTGGTCCGAAAAACTCCATGGATACTTCTCAACCGACTGGTCGCACATGTGGTTACCCTACAATGGTAAACCGAATCAAATAAAGGTTGAACGAGAGTTACACCAGAAGTACATAGTAACGGAATTGGAGGGAGAAAATGAAGCAATAGCATACAACAGCAGTATCATAGGCAATTACTCGGTAGATTCTTTCCTCAGCAATTTCAATGCTCATACCTCACCTTACTTAGAAAATTCAGTTTTATCCCAAGTCGAAAATTTTTCCCAAACTGATAATTCAAAGTGTGTTAATTTTTTAGATAACCCTGTAAATACATCTTTGTTTTGGAAATTATATTTTGATGGCTCTAAATCTAACGAGGGAGCAGGAGTAGGATGCGTTCTGATTAGCCCAGACGGAAATAAGACCATGCTTACGTGCAGACTTGAATTCGATTGCACAAACAATACAGCGGAATACGAGGCCTTGGTGCAAGGCCTATACAAAGCAATCGGGTTGAACGTTAAGTACCTTCAAGTCTTCGGAGACTCTGAGATTGTCGTCAAACAGGTACGTAACACCATACATTGCCTATCAGGTCATTTGAAGCACTATCAATCTTTAGTACAAGATCTGACTGCACATTTCATAGCATTCAATATTTCGTCAATCCCAAGACTCCAAAATGCGAGCGCAGACCTGTTAGCTAACGTAGCCTCTAGACTTATTCCCTCCGAAGATTTTAGTCCAGATAGATTCTCAATAGAATTAATCTTTAGACCGTCCATCCCTGACAGCATTACAAACTGGAGAGTATTCAATGGCAATCCTGACATAGTAAATTTCCTCACTTCTGAAGGATCCTACTCCAATCAAATAATTGACGAAGACCATCATGATCAACAAATACAAAAATATAGCACTGATAATGCTATACCTAAATCGGTGGTTAAGTTAGAAGACTTATATGATTTGAAAAGTTGGTTTAAAAGGTCTACCAATTCTAAACTCTACAGTTTGACTTTGAACTACGAATTAGTAAACCTAGGAACCGATGATAAACCACAAAATGTTAATCTAGGCCACGGCCTAGCCCCTGAAGAAAAATTAGCGTATATCCGTCTTTTGAGACAATACAAAAACGTTTTTGCCTGGAATTACGATGAGCTGAAGACATACGACACTTCTATCATTCAACATACTATCCCTATGATTGACAATGAAAAACCTGTCCAACAGAAACTCAGAAAAATCCACCCCAATTTAGAAAATCAGATAAAAACTGAGCTAAATAAGTTATTGAGAGCCAGAATAATTTTCCCCGTTAGACATTCCAAATGGGTTTCCAATATGGTACCCATTAGAAAGAAAAACGGAGATATTAGAATCAGTATCGATTTTCGGAATCTCAACAAATCCTGTCAAAAAGACAATTTTCCCCTCCCACCTATGGAGCAGATATTACAGGCAGTAGCAGGCTCAGAATTAATGTCTTTTTTGGATGGATTTTCAGGATAAAATCAAGTGCTGGTACATCCCGATGATCAGTTAAAAACCACATTCCGAACTAAATGGGGCACATACGCATATCGGAAGATGCCATTTGGTTTGATCAATGCTGGCGCTACATTTCAGAGAGCCATGGACATCGCATTCAAAGGTTTAGTCAATAAATCTGTAGTGATTTACCTGGATGATATAACAGTGTACTCCAAGAAGTGAAGCGACCATCTCAAAGACTTGAAACAAATCTTTCAACGATGTCTAAGGTATGGGATTTCACTTAACCCAAAGAAATCTTTTTTCGCATTAAGTGAAGGAAAACTTCTAGGATTCATAGTGTCAAAATCTGGTATTCACATTGAACCTGACAAAATCAAAGAAATTTCTGAAATATCCATGCCTCATAACAAAAAAGCCATGCAATCTTTCCTTGGTAAAATCAATTTTGTGAAGAGATTTGTCCCAGATTTTTCACGTATTGTTTCTCCTTTGCAAAATATGATTAAAAAGAATTCAAATTTTAAATGGGGTCAAGATGAGCATGAAGCATTCAACTTGATCAAACAAGCTATCATTAACGCTCCATCTTTAGCAACCCCGAATTTTTCAGAATCTTTTATCTTATACACATTTGCCTCAGAGAAATCTTATGCCGTGATTCTAACTCAAGCAAATCAAGAGAAAGCGGAAGCTCCAATCACATTTTTTAGCTCGAATTTACAAGGTGCTGAACTCAACTATTTAGACGTGGAGAAACAGGTATATGTTGTTTTCAAAGCGATCAAATATTTCAGACCTTTCTTACTTAAAGCCCATACTAAGGTCATAGTACCGTTTCCAGTGGTAAGAAACCTTCTAATACATATGTGGGCGAAAAAAGAGAAAATTGGATCACCACTTTACAAGAATACGATCTTGAGATCAAACCAGCAAACATTGTAAGAGGTCAAGGCTTCTGCAAAATGTTGGCTGGAGCATCACAAATTCCTGAGAATTCATCCTGAAGAGGTACATACGTATGAGGTAAGCCTAAACGATGCAGAATCATTATATGCTGACACCATTTATTATCTTAAGAACGGGTATGCTCCATCACACCTGGATCACACCAAGAAAAGAGCTCTGAGATTGAAAGCTAAACAATACCAGCTCATAAATGATGTTTTGTTTAAAAGGAATTACGATTCTGTGCTTCTTAGGTGTCTTGAGAAAACTAAAGCCGAAAAGGTTTTGCAGGAACTCCACGATGGACCAGCGGGCGGACACTATGCTGGAGTTGCTACTGCACATAAAATATTACGTGCAGGATATTATTGGCCCACGTTGTTCAAAGACTCACACAGTTACGTGAGGAAATGCCAAGTCTGCCAGACTGCTGCAGGGAAACAAAAGAAACCGTCCATGCCACTACAGCCGGTAAGCCTCGAGCAACTATTCAGTCAGTGGGGCTTGGACATAATAGGTGAGATCGTTCCTCACTCTTCTAAGCAGCATAGGTACATCCTCACGGCAACAGATTATTTTACTAAATGCGTAGAAGAAGTTCCTCTCAAGACAGCTAATTCTGAAAACATTATTGAATTCATAGATCAATTTATAATCACTAGGTTTGGATTGCCAACAGCCTTAATGTTTGATAATGCCTCATACTTTTCTGGAAATACAATGACTAAGTTTGCACTTAAAAGAGGGTTCAAACTGAAATATTCGGCCAACTACTATCCGCAAGGTAATGGATTGGCTGAATCAACAAACAAAAACCTGATCAGGATTATTAAAAGAACAGCCGACCAAAACCAAAATAATTGGCACAAAGCGTTAGTAAATGCTTTATGGGCAGATAGAATAACGAAGAAAGCTTCAATCGGCACTTCTCCCTTTAATTTAGTTTATGGGAAAGAAGTGGTTCTTCCAACTCACTTAGTCATCCCCTCTTTGTCTTTAGTACAACAAATCGATGAGGTATCTACCTCCTCCATACAACTAAGCAAATGGAAATAATTAAATTAGAAGAACGACGAGAACAAGCTAAGAAAACCCATGCTCATCACCAAGCGCTGATAAAATCCTCTTTTGACTCAAGCATAATGACCAGAAAGAATTTTCAGATGGGAGATTTAGTTTTGAAATGGGATAAGGCTCATGAAGAAAAGGGCAAACATACGAAATTTCAGAAAATGTGGCTTGGTCCTTTTCAGATTGTAGAAGTCATAGGCCCATCAACGTTTGTGTTGCAAGATTTAGCAGGTAGAAGAGATTCTTTGCCTGTTAATGGATAGATCCTTAAAATATATTTTCCATAGAAGATCACTCTTCTATTTTTGTAGGATAGTTTTAGTTTTTATTTGTTTTTCTCTTTCTTATAAATAAAACCAGTTGTAGATGGTCACTAAAAAGGGTTCATGAAAAAGACACCAATTCTCTATCAGATTTTCAGCTTTTTCGCTTTGTACAAGTAGCAAAATTTTTCGAAAAATCTAATCTTTATTATTGACAGGTAGAGTTAACTTTAACCTAAATATGATACTAGTTTCAACTTCAAAAATTTGATGAAAGCAACCTTTGGTAAAAAATTGTTTTATATCAGCACAATGAAAGGTATCAATAATAAAATAAATATTCTCTGTAAAAATGCTGTGTTCAAACTCTATTATTGTCGTCCAGAGCTTTCTTAAGGAAAAATAATGACTTCCTCCCTGCTAAAGGAAATCGCAGCATTCAGAGGAACAATCCGAGAAAACAGTGTATCTCAAAGAATAAGAGGTCTCATCACGAGCCGGCTTATCATAATCACAGATATTATAACTTGCTGACTTTGCCAATACTGTCCACCAAAACAGGGCAACGACTCAAGATTGTTGCAATCAAAAGACAAGGGGTCTCATCACGAGCCAGCTTGTTCAGCAAAAGTGTAAATCAAGTGAATGACTGTGTCATAATTTGGCCACCAAACCAAGACATTGTTCTTTAGAGAATAAAAAAGGAAAAAGTGTCAAAAAGGGTTTTTCTCTGAAAAGTTGTAAATAGCCTTAAGCAAGATAAAGGATCATTGCTAGGTAACAGGTAACCCTGTCGAGGCTATGGACGCTTGCGGGCAGCAGAGGCTCTACCTACAACAAATGAGCATATTTTAAAAGCCAGCACGCATAGAAGACCTTATTTTATCTTTAAAAGACCAAGTAATGTCTGGTGTGAATACAAGAACTAAGCCTGAGGAAACAAACAATTGGAATATGAAAAGGTTGAGACAAAGTATCATTGATAGGATAAGGTGTAATGTACTCTATCTGTCCATAACAAAATTTAGACATATGAAAATTTTTTCTGCTTCGGAAGTTAAAATTCAATAGAAAAGCATAGATAACTGGTTCTTCACAGTGAATCGCCATTGTTGTGGTCACCAACAACCCCACTCTTTGTTTGGTATTAGCAATAACACCAAGCAAATGGGGACCCTTAATAAAAATCCAAAAAACATTTTATCAATTTTTTTGTATTTTAGCTCCCTAAAGCTGTATCGCATCGCGAGAAGGGAGTGAAATGTTTTCCTATGCGCATAATAAGCTGCGAAGAAGCAACGCGAAATTCATCGCATCGCATACATTATGAAGCGCTCTTAAATGAAAAACTTAAGGAATCGTCGACGGTCGATATGCGACGTCGCATATCGCAACATCGCATAAGCAGCACACAATGATTGGATGACTAAGCGCGATTTGCGATTCGCGATCTGCGATATTGCGATCTGCGATATTGCGATCTGCGATGTTGCGATCTGCGATGGATGTGACCATCAATTCCTGCGATGACACATCTTGATGATGCGATCCTCAATACTGCGATACGAGTCGCAGAAATCACCCATCGCAAAAATTTCCTCGACACAGTATTCAAGGAAAGCTATCTGTAGACCAAAATTGGGCGCGCGCCTTAAAAGAAATTAATGATTGTACGCCAAAGTATCCAAGAAGGATTTGTGTTGTGTTTTTCGAAGAGTCAGTTCATTATGGGTGTCATGATTATGCATTCATTAGAGCTTAAATCTTTCATGTCAATCTTTTCGTCATTACTCTTTTCCTTTGCGTAAACTGTAAGACAGCAACTAACATAAAGCAATGTGCAAGAAACATCTAAGGAAAAGAGGAAAGCGTCAATACTCGGAGAACAGAGAAGAGATGCCTTCGCAAATGGATGCCGCATGCAACAGGACCACAGATTCCAGAGTATCACTCAACAGACACTGATGTCAATAGGCCATCCAAAACTCAGAGTCAAAGGCGCACAAAAGCAGCATGTTTACAAAAGACCCTGAAGCTTAGACTGGGTAAAGCAAAAAGAAAAAGGCGCTAAAGAGGGAAAACGCACCAGAAAAGCCTGGAACAAAGAACGGAAGCAGTTTTCAATATAGAAAATTGTTCAGAGAGCAAAGTCCCTAACTTATTCAGTCATTCGCAAGGCCGGAAACCGAAATAGCAACAGCACAATCAGTTTGAGAGAAATTTGGGTTATTACCAAGTATACACACAGTGAATACACCAAGCCAGAGGAAGATTTTTGAAAATATCTTCTAATCTGCCAGAAAGTGGTGCCAGCTCTTGTTATTTCTATTTTCATAGCTCACACGAAAAGAGAAGATGACTAGCCGACTCTTCCCAGGCGAATGTTGCATTGCTTACAACACTAAGGAGCAAATACAAAAACGGTTAGAAATTAGATTCAATTTTTAGAAATAAATTTGCTTTAGTAGAAGGGCGGTCATTTGAAACCGTGTCCTAAATTTATGTAATTAAGATTAATTAGTTAGCAGTATTTAAACCCTTCTCAGACATTTGGAGAAGGGTCCGGAAATTTGTCAAAAAACTTGTCCTCAGAACATGCACTTTTGCACCCTCGGAGGGGGTTTTTGATGAATGGATGGATCGAGATTTATCAATGTTTGCATTTGATGTCTGCTACTGATGTTGCACTTTTGTACTCTTAGTAGATGTTAGAACAAGTAGAGATAAATTGTTGTTGCTTGAAGCTTATGAGTGGAACCAGTCATAAATGGTACTTTTATCTCTTGACCAATTTCTGCTTATATTCTTAAAGTGATATGCAGTTTTCAGTTGTTTATATGTTAATGCACGAATGTGTGGGTTACCATTTGGCACTTCTGTACGGTGGAGTCATTTATTTGTGTTTGATATATGAATAACTTATTATGCGATATGCTGTTCACAACTGTTTTGCTTAACTTTTTATGCAGAGTGGTTTATCTTAATTGATTTCTATTCTTATGATAGCTGAATGATCTTTATTACCAGTTATTGTTCGAAATCTCTTTAGATCGCATAATAGAAGAAATACACCCCGGGTTAGCGTAGATTAGATGTGTTGTTTCTCATTAGATTACAATAGCATAGAGTTATTTTAGAAGTTTGAGTTAAATTAGCTTTAAATACTCCTAGATCAGCATCATCCAACTCTACACACACATACACCCCTTAGATTGGGAAACTGGTCCCATTATCCCCAGTCGGACCCGCTATACCAAACGGATAAGGAGTTGCCAACCAAGGTCCGGACCGGGTGGGTATCCCCCTTGTTGTCGACCTGATTTTCGGGGCTTCAACAAGTACATAAAACAATTAGCTGATGGTAAACATGTCGCTATTAACCCTACAAGGTAATGTTCTCCGGCAAAGAACTATCACAAATAGCAACAACACAAAGCATCTCCTACAAAGATGTGATACTCCAACTGAAATGAGCTAAAATGAGCACGTGAACACTTCAATTCCACATTGAAGCACATAAAAAAAAAACTTCCCTCAACATAATATAATGACAAAAGTGAACTTGAGTTGAACCCTGCAAGTTAGACCTGTTGCAGTATACTTATGAAGGTGAGAATACCCTTAGAAGGCCTTCTCCATCCCTAAACATCTTCCGGCACTACTTTTAAATCTTGATTGATCCATACACTTTTGATCTCAAACCTGCAAAAATACTACTTAGATGTGCTCAAATCAGAATTAGAGGTCACCAATGGATTTCGAACATCCAAAAACCCCTAAGTGCACTCTCTTTGAGCTCAATTTCGCCAAAAAAATCCAAAACATATGGCTCTCCAAAGCTCCATATGAGTTTTATAGTTAATTCCACTAACTGAGCAACAAATTCACTTGGTTCATTTTGTAGGTTCATTAATTTTTCCTATGACCACTTAATTCCAAAAATCGTGGTCATATAGACCACATGGGGCTGAGGGCTGGGCCTTAACGCCTGCCCCTGACGGTTAAGCCCCTAAACGTGGGGTTTTCACCATGTGGGTTCCACGAGTCAAAGGGTTGGGCTAACCACTCTCCCTTCCTGTCGAGCCCCATTAAACTTTAATGCTAGGTCACATTGGTGGTATATGACATTGGGGCTAGCCCCCTTGCTAGAGCACCTTCTGCTTGACACCTTCGACCTGGACCTATGGTGTTGTGGGTGCACATGGAACCAAGGCTTAGGGCCTATCCCTCGCCCCTCTTTCCAAGCGCTTAAACCTTACGAATATGGTCATATATAGGTAAAATGACCAAGGACTGATCCCCATACACCAGCGCCTTCCACAAGCACCTTTTTCATTCCATTGAGGGTCGTATGCAGCAAAACATGACTGTGACCTAGTGCTTCCACCCAACGTTGTCTATTGAAGCTTCCTCAACCTTTCACCTATGGTCTAGTGGTATAATGGTGACCGAGGTTTGGTCTAAGAGTTAGCCCCCCCTTTCCAGCTCCTTTTGCACAGTGTCATGGGCATATGGAATTACATGATCAGGGACCGAGGCTGGTAGCCCGACCCCATCCTCCAATGGGCACATTAATAAAATTTAAATATAGGTTTGGTTATATAGTTAACAAGAACCACCTGGTGGCCTATTGGTAGGGTGCTCTGTTGTTAGATGGGAGGTCTCATGTTCTAACCTCCGGAGGTCTGTTCAGCCCATTAATAAAAATTTGGCCTCTGATGGGGTGCCATGTGGTAGGGCATGACTGGGCCACATGGAACTACTTCATTGGTTAACTTCAACCTGTAAAAACCAATCAAATTCGCTTAGATACCAATGAACTGGAGGATGAAAAGTGTCAACACTTGGTTGGCTCGTACTTGTATGGTCACCTTGTTGACTCAGCAGTACGGTCAACGCAGTCAACTGCCCCAGTCCACTGCCCTACTCAAATTTTAGTTGTTTGGCCAAATGGTCAGCATGCAATATCTTGAGCATACGATGTTAGGTTTAGGTGAAACGAATGTCGTTGGATTCATAATGATGAGAACTTCGACGTGACATTGGTTTCAAGCTTTTTGTTCACTTCCATTTTTTGGCTAAAAATTTATCACCTGATCACACCTCCCCACTAGGAACTTTTGGACTCCAAAATTTTCCCTAGTCAATATAAAGAGGCTAGAACTCGAAAACACCCAAAAACTCAATCGAAAATTCGTACTTTTCAATTGGTTCCCTACAAGCCCCAATCAGGGAACTCCACCTATCTTCTTCATGAAGACCTACTGTCTTGTTAAGAATTGAGCCAACATTCTTATCGCTGATGCAGGAACAAAATACTGATGAATGGAATCTGAACATTCTCTTTAATCTCATCTTTACACGACTAAAAAACACTTCATCTTAAATTTAAACTGTTGAAGACAAACTTGATTCCATCTTGGAATTCAAAAGAAACATAAACTTGTTGTAACTTCTTCAAGCTGTGCATGTACATCAAAAGTACACTGCCGCAAAATTTTCCATGATATAATTGGTCTTTCCTACAAAACATAGTCATCTTGTACAATCTTGATAACAAATATTCTATTCACATAAGTTTCATATTGAATACTTGTATCAGTGAATACATGATAAACTTGTAGACAACTTGGAATGACAATCTTGTACATTCCCAAAGGTCCTTGAACATGTGGACTTTAAATAAGTCAATACATAAATCAATTAAAAACATCTACTTTTTGAACATAATGATAATGATTGTTCACTTTTCAAAAATACCTAAATAGATAAACAACAACAAGTAATTACAAAATTTATAAAGAAACTTTACAATAAGTCTACCCAAATGTTACCTCTCCTAGGCTTATGGGGTCTCTTCTTGTATCATATTTTCCTTGAAGATAACTTAGGATCGTTGCAAGTCCTCTTTGCAACCTTTTGTTTCCCTTGCATTATGTTGCACAATATCTTTTCCCTTCTTTGAACAAAGCTCTGGATGTAACTTCCAACATCATTCACTGTCATGCCCATGCATCTTGCAATGAGTACAGAAGAACTTTCTCTTACTTGCTGACATAGAAGTTCTCTCATGTGAAGGAGAGTCATTATGCTTAATGCCTAAAATTTGATTCAATCTCTTAACCATAATCATATGTTGCTCACATACAACCACGCAATGGTCAAATGCATAAAAAAAAAAGTACAAGGGTACTTATTCATTAAGTATTTAAAATTACCATGCATTGGAAAACACCCATGAGAGTTATACATGTCTCTAGGGCTGCAGCTTTGACAAAGTGGAGTGGATGATGCCATGCATGGTCCCTTCAATCATTCATCTTGCTTAGGAGATGAATGAACATTGTCACAAGGTAGTGACATCTCATCCTTAGATGGTTGATGTGACTCAATCCATTTGGAGAATTCTCCAAACTCCCTTCGACCATATCCCAATCCCCGATACTTCGGTCTCTCCTCAGCCATAATTGGATTGGTAATACCTTGTCCATTTATGCCGAGGCCTCCACCTTCATAACCCATCTTGGAAAGAAACTTCATACCTATGCATTTGGTATGTTGCTCAAATGCTGCAAAAGAAGTGTTATGCACATAAAAAGAAGGAATGGTACTTGAAATGTTAATTACCTCCTTAAACATGTCATTCATCTTTTTAGCTTATGATGATAACGAAAATGATATTGTAGATGACTCTAGATACCCACTCTTATCAATTGGCATATGGTGTGCTTCTTAAAGATGTTTTCAAAATGCACATGCATCATCTTCCATATATGGTTCGAAACCACTTTTTGAACCATGACCACATATTGGCTTCATTTTGGAGGTTTATCTTGCTAATATAGGAGTAGAACTTTCAGCAACTTGTTCTTAAAACACATGTTGCAACTGAAGTCACATGTGCCTCTTCTCCTCTTCATCCATATCTAGCATCCTTCTCAACTCTATGTTCTCCAAACGAAGAGCCAAATTCTGCTCCTCCAGCTCTTGGAGACTCTTTCTGTTGCCCATTCTTGCAACTTGGTCAACTAGTGCTCTGAAACCAAAATGATCTGAAACTGGAGTAGGTAATTTCTTCCTCTTTGCCAAAATCAAATAAAAACAAAAATAGGACCGTGTTGACGCTTTGCAAGATAAAATGGGTCTTGAAACAAACAGGATTTTCCAACGTCTCTTCAAGTCATGAATTACTCTTCACATGTAACTTAATATAAGAAACATAACAACACATAACTCATGCAGGCATAATGAAGAGATAACAAAATATTTTTTGATGGAGTTCACCCCTCCTAGGCTACATCTTCGAGCCTGCCAACATAGCTAGACCAATCATATATTTAGTAGAAAAATGGAGTACATAAACAATTAGATGATGGTAAACATATGGCTATTACCCCTACAAGGTAACGTTCTCATGCAAATAACTCTCACAAACATCATTAACACAAAGGAACTCCTACAAAGATGTGATACTCCAACTGAAATGAGCTAAAATGAGCATGTGAACACTTCAATTCCACTTTGAATCACATAAACAAAAATTCCCTCAACATAAAATAATGACAAAAGTGAACTTAAGTTGAACCCTACAAGTTATAGCTATTGTAGTAGACTTATGAAGTGAGAATACCCTACAAAGCCTTTTCCATGCCCAAACACCTTCCAAAACTACCTCCAAATCCTGATTGATCCATACACCTTTGGTGTCAAACCTGCAAAAAGGTTACTTATATGTGCTCAAATAAGAAATCAAAGGTCACCAATGGATTCAGAACATCCAAAAACCCCTAAGTGCGCTCTTTCTTAACTCGATTTGGCCAAAAACCCCTAAGTGCACTCTTTTTTAACTCAATTTGGCCAAAAAATCCAAAATATATGGCTCTCCAAAGCTCCATATGAGTTTTATAGTTAATCATCCTACAAATTGGACCATCTGTCTAACAGTCCTACAATTCTACCCTAAATTCCTTTAATCGAGCAACAAATTTGCTTCCCATATTTGCATTTTTTAGGTTCATTAATTTTTCCTCTGGCCCCTTAACTTCGAAAATCATGGTCATATAGGCCACATGGGGCCGAGGGCTGGGCCTTAACGCCCACCCCTACGGGGTCATGGTCACATGGCTGCCACACATCCAAGGGTTGGGATAACTACTCGCCCTTCCCGCTAAGCCCCATTAAACTTTGGTGTTGGGTCACATTGGTGGCATATGATCCTGGGGTTGGTCCCCTTGCTGGAGCACCTTCCGCCTGGCGCCTTCGACCTAGAGTTATGGTCCTGTGGGCGTGCATGGAACCAAGGGTTATGGCATATCCCTAGCCCCTCCTTCCAAGCACTTAAACCTTACCATTGTGGTCATATAGAGGTTAAATGACCAGGGACTGACCCCCATACACTAGTGCCTTCAACAAGCACATTTTGCATTCCACCGAGGGTCGTATGCAACGAAACATATTCCACCCTGTGTTGTCTGTCAAAGCCTCCTCTGCATTTGACCTATGGTCTGGTGGTGTAACGGTGGCCGAGGGCTGGGCTAAGAGTTATCCCCCCTTTTCCAGCTCCTTTCGCACTGTGTCGTGGGCATATGGAATAACGTGACTAGGGTTCGGGGATGGCAACCCGGCCCCATCCTCCAATGGGCACGTTAATAAACTTTAAATATAGGTTTGGTTCTATAGTTAACAAGAACCACTCGACGACCTATATGTAAGGCACTCTGTTGTTGGATGGGAGGTCTCGTGTTCGAACCTCTAGAGATATGTTCAACCCTTTACCAAAATTTTGGCCTATGATGGGGTGCCATGTGGCAACCCATAACTGGGCCACGTGGCACCACTTCATTGGTCCACTTCAACCTATACAAATTAATCAAAATCGCTCGACTACCAACGAACCATAGGATTCCAAGTGTTAGCACCTGGTTGGCTCATACCTACATGGTCACCGTGCTAACTCAGCATTACGGTCAACCTAGTCAACTGTCCAACTCAAATTTTAGTTATTTGGCCAAATGGTCAACACACGATAATTCGAGCATACAGTGTCGAACTGAGGTGAAATGAACGTCGTTGGAATCAAAACGACGAGCACATCGACTTGTCGCTGGTTTAAATACTTTCTAGGCACTTTAATTTTTTAGCTAAAAATACTAAATACTGTGGGCCCCTGTAGCAAGGGTAATGATCCATGAGAAGAGTATAATGCAATTGTTTCTACTCTCCTATGGACCCTTCCCAAATCTCTACAATTTTGGAACTAAGGCTCTACATCACCCCACCTCACTCCTGGAAGTATGGTTGCATACATAACGAAATCTACCTCTAGCTTGTAGAGATTTTTAACTTGAACACCAATTTGTTTTAATTTTCTAGTAGCAACATGCTTCAGATATGCCTTCCCTCTACTGATCACCACATCATATCATTTGTCTTCAAGTAGAACTACAGAAAATAGATTTTTCTTTAGACTAGGCATGTACATTACATGTTTTAGGTGAAGATGGGAGTCTGACTCCCCCTTAAAGGTGGTAGTGCCAATCCCTTTGGTATTATACCTTTCATCATGTCCAAGCTCTATGTTTAATTATAGGTCCTTATCCTCTAAGTTGCTAAAGAAATCCTTATTTCCTATTATATGAAATGAAGCAACGAAGTCTAGGTACCATTCACTCCCTCTTACTATGCTTGCCATGCAAGAAATGAAGGTGAAATCCAAACCGAATTTTGATGTGAGAGCCTCTCTTGCTAATGTTGCTATAGGTTCCTTACTGTATTTCTTATGAGATCTTTCTTCTTGCCATGATTCTGGATGGATTCTACCTTGCCTTGGGCCTTTTTTCATTTGGAATTATTTCCTTTGGCTTTCTTTCCTTTGCTTGCTAGAGAAAAAATATCTTCCTCCTTAGCTTTGGATGTGACACCATCTCTAGTGTTTCTTCTAATATCCTCGTGCACCAAGTCAAACCAAAGTCTCTTCCAATATGGGAGCTTGTCTCTTCCATTAACTGAATCCTGATAGTTGTGCTAGGATTTCAGAAGACCTAGGAGTGCTAATCTCATAAGTTCAAATGATGGAAAATTCTCTCCTACGCCTCCAAGTTCATCTCTGACATGAGTGAATCTAGATACAACCTAAACAATGGTTTCATTTTTATGCATTCAAATTTTCCTTAGCTTATGTTTCAATGCCACTTTCCTGGAATCACTACTTCTTTGGAATAGATTTGTGAGAATTTTCCACATTGAAAATAAAGTCTCCTTTCCATGCAAATTCAAAGTCACATGATATCTGACTCCCTCTAGGACAATCCTCTTGGCTTTTTCTATGTCTTTCTTCTATTGGGCCAGCTAGTGTGCATCGGATGCTGTTGGTTTTGGGGTATCATTATGTGTGTACTCCAATACTCCATTGTCATCCAACACATCTTCCATCATGTCTTTCCAAGAACAAAAATTTGAGCTTCCCTCTAATGCATACTCAAGCCTCAATCCATTGAAAGACATTGTTCCTAAACTGAAGAATACCTGTACCACAAATATGCTTTTCAAAATTTCTTCAGAGATTGATCTAGAACCTGATTTCTATGTAGTTTTCAATAGCTTTGATACCATGCAAAAATAACTCGAAATTTTCAGCTACTAAAGAATTCAGTGTGAAAATAATAGATACAAATTTCTTCTACTCAATCTCCGGAAGGGAAAATATACAATAGAAACACATGCAATCATTCAATCACAATGAACACAATTTTTTTTTTACTTGGGAACCCAACTGTGAAAAACCCCTCCTCTGTTTGTATTATATCATATGAAAAAATTGATCTAATGCAATGACAACTTCAATCCTTGAAGCTCAACCTACACTGGAATATTGATCTCTTTCTCTTGAGTCTTCTTTTGAAAATATTTAGCCAATTCTAGGCTTCCTGCTCCTCCTATTTCCTTACACAATTCCTAAGGAAATTAGCTCCTAAAGAATAAGAAAAGGCTCCTATTTTCTTGCACAAATCCCAAGAGAAAAGCCTCATATGCTACTTGCAAACTATGTACATCCTCTAGTATACAATAATAAATACATTGATGCCTTTTTCCTCCGCTCAACTAGGAAATTAAAATTCCATGCATGACTAGGGATATTTTTAGTAAATTGACTAGTTAATTGAGAGATCAGTGAGTTAACAATAATTACAATTACTCAACTTAACTCCTACTGAATCTATTCATGACTATAGCCGAGATAATTGAGTTTCACTAACTATAACTCCACAGGAGTGCTACATCTTAACAATCAACTCATGCACAACTCTACTTCTTTCACACAAACTCAAATTGAATGAATTAAGTAAGTGACTTGGCCATGTCACTCCTAATAACTACAACTCAAGTAATTAATAATATTAAACGAAAACATTATTTAGCAAAATGAAAACATCATACTCCTAATATAGGTTTATAATATTAATGTATATGATAAACGTTGGTCATATTGATGTTATCGATGATTGTTAATATTTGATATCAACTTAACTTTATTGGATATTTAAAAAATATATATTAAAATAGTAAATGATTTATTTTATTTTTATATTAAAAAAATTAGAAATGCTTTTAATATTATAATTTTTATTTATGTTGTTATAAATAATAATAATTGAAAGTAAATAAAACTATTTTATGAAAAAAAGGAAATTTAATCCTTTAGCAATTGTAAATGCACATTTAAAATGAATCTAGATTTATAATATTAATATCGATGATAGATGTTGGTCATATTGATGTTGTTCATGATTAATAGTATGTGATATTAACTTAGTTTTATTAGATATTTAAAATAATATATTAAAATAATAATTAATTAATTTTAAATTTAATTTTATATTAAAAAAGAAGGTTTGTCTGGGGTATTTCAATTAGCAATAATTATGGAAATGAAGTCTCACTAAACTAAAAGTCTTGGGTTCAAATCTTGTACTCTGTCCCAATCCGAGTGAGAAATTAGACATGATAAAAATATAATTCTATCAAATTTACAAAAGAATAATTTTAATATATTTATAATTTTTATTTTTTAACTCTAATTAAAATAGTAAATATAATTTTAATAAATTTTATTATAAATAATAATAATGGAAAGTAAATAAAACTATTTTATTAAAAAATTAATAATGGAAAACAAAACCTGTTCACTAAATAAAAAATAAATAGTATATTACAAATACGAATATATCGAAATGAAATAATTAAAAATAAAACTATTTTACTTAATAATAATAAGGTGTCCTATACGAAATTATTGAGACACGTGTCCGGTATAACTCGGCGAGGTTGCAAGGTTCATAAGTCAACGAATATGCCCAACGCACTTTGAGAATCTTAGTACGAAAAATTAAAATAAAAACTAAGCAGCAAAAACTCCACTCCAAATGCAAACGGATGTTAACGAATAAAGAAATATCGATTTATTAATTTTAAAGGTATGAAAAGTTAATTTAAGTATGTGATGTATGGAAGAGATGTAATTTTTTTGTTTTTTTTTTTTTTATTGTTACGTAAATATTTTGATGAGATAAAATTATATTAAAAAAAAAATTATAATTATTAATAAAATATTTTGATTAGATCCAATTATATAAAATAAAATTAATTATTAAATTATTTTAGATTAATTTTAATTTTGGATTTATTAAAGGTGGGTTTTTCATTTTAAAAGAAGTTTACAATTTATATTTCTAATTTATGTGAAAGGGAAAAAAGATTAAAACTTTATGTGAGGGTATTACGTTAATAACTTTAATTGAAGGTGTTTAAATTATGGGTCAATGGAGATTATTTTAATTCATCCCAAGGGATCACATCCTATTGGCTTATTAGTAGAGTCTAACCTCAAGGGCTTCTAGGAGAATTGACTTTGTGACCTCCCGTTAGAGAGGTTCTTTAGTAAGGAGAACTGAGCGATTTAAGCCAACCCTGAGGCTTAGTCTTAATAATAGTTATATATCAAAGATTGAGATTTGTCCTTGAAATAGTTATGCCATTATTGCCATTTTAATTGAATTGTTAATTAAAAAAAAAGTAACATGAATAAGTGTGATATAGAGTGAGTTATAGTTTTTTTAGACACACTCTATTGATAAACCGTAATATTAATCCATAATATTGTCACAAAACCTATTTTATAATTAGTAATAATAAAATTAAAAATAAAATTATAATTATAATTTAATTATTTTTTAAATTAAAATATAATAAATATTTGATACTTGTTAATATTTATTAACTATTTAATTTATATAGCTATGCTAATTTTTACCTTTTATATTTTAGTTTATTAATTTTTTTGCTAGTATATTTTTAAGAGTCGTTGCTTAACTGAATCACTTGCCAACAAATTGTTGTGTGAGAAAAATGATTTAAACCTGCAATCTCCTAACAACAAAATTTTGCAAGAGAATAAAAATGAAAGATTGTGGTGTGCATCATTTCCTTGTTGAAAATCACAAAGTGTGCTTGTTAATTGCATTACAGATAGGGCAATTTATACAGATGCACAACCGGATAATTATAGGGATTCCACTGGTTGTCTTTATTATTTACCTAAGCTAGCTGACTCCTGTCGACTCCCTGTCGACTGCCATTGATGACTCACCGTCATATCAACAGTCACAGGTGACATGATTAATATTCTAACAAACCTCCCCTTAATCACGATGACCTAATCTTTTGGGTGATTGTTGGTCTCAGTCTCAGCTAAGGCTTACAACAATACAAAAAAAAACTTGATAAGGGGGCTTTCCTTTTTGTTGTCGGTTTAACACATCACAACCTTCTTCAGCAAACACTCGGTTGTATACACTCCTATCTGCCAACACTCCACTGGAAACTCTCTGCTCTTTATGCCACACATGCGTCACAGTTGACATAACCCTCTTCAGCGGACACTCAGTTGCAGATACTCCTATCTACCAACACTCCACTGGAAACTCTCTATGCCACACATGCGTCATGGTCAACACAACCGTCTTCAACGGACACTCCTATCTGCCAACACTCCACTAGAAACTCCTACGCTACATAGGCATTACATCACAAGGCCAGAAGGTGAATTCTCAGGCTGCGGTCTTCCTTTACACACAGAGAGATGAAAACCACGATTAGATCTCAAGGGATGACAACTCTTACTCTCCCATGATCTCACACATACATGTTGCATATACCTGTTTGCAACAAAATCACACATGGATTACTACCTTAGATCTCTGCCTTGCATGCTAGCAATATTCCCAACAACAATCAAACACACAAAGATCTTATTGTTGCAGGCTCTTGATCGACCAAGCAGCATATAGGGTGACACAATAGTGCGCTTTCTCCTCCACAGGTTCAATGCACAACAGAGTCTTCAACACCTCGAGTCAATGCCCAACAATTAAGCTCCCACACACATGGAGCAACAAATTTTCAAACAGAACATTGAAAGACAACCAATACAATTTGCTTGTAGTGCACTTTGCAATACTCCCAATCCGTAGCACTAATCTGAGATCGAGTGCACGACGAGTTCTCTAAACAACCTTCGTTTATGCCACCACGTCGTTCACAACGCCTACCCTCCACACCTTTATTTGATGGTCTACATACGTTTATATATTCAACCAAGAGGGACCATGCACATAATGCATTCAATCTCGAATCAAGATCGACCCTTCTACCATGCTCATACAACCCGCAACAACAACATCAATGTGGCCCTTCAAAATCCGGCACTCGACATATGACACAACTTACACGACCATTGCTGCCTCTACACATCGATTTCTTCCAACTCAGCTCCAGCCTCACAGCATGCTCAGATCAAATACACTCACTAGGTTCAATCTTCACACTCGGCCTCCTCCAAGCGAAGGCCTTTCAACCTGATCCACCGAGACCCTTAGACGTCAATCGCTCGCAATGGATAACCAAATAAAATGAGACCAATTACAACATACATCTCTATTGTGGCTACTCACACCAAAGATGCTAAGCGATCCTCAACCATGCACATGACCCAACAACTATTGTTGCTTCAAGTGGCATCGTTCACCAGTGGAACTCACAAGATCTTCACTTACTCAACAACATCCTCCATTAATGCATATGCATACATTGAATCTTCCGATCCAAATGCATCAATGCAAAGCTTTAACATGCCTCTTCCCCTGCCACTCTGCAGCACACCTCAACGCTGAGACAAGTAACCACATAAGTCTCACTCAGGTTTCACATAGCCTCACTCTTCAGAACTGCTTCACTCTTCACACTCATCAGGACTGCAACCTCTACACCAGCGAGCCCTCATGCCTTAAGGTGAGACAAATAGTAATTTATTGCACATCAATAACACATGTGAAACATTTCACCGGTCACCAACATTTCCAATCATCCACGTATTTTACCACACCCTTGTCCGCGAGCTGCGGATTCTACAAGCCTTTGCTTGTTGCTTCTCAAGGCGACTACTCCATTCCTCTTCCTAAGCTGCTGCTCATAACGAGGCATGCACAATACTCAACCTTCACATGGCTTTGATACCATGTTGAAACTCACAAAGTGAGCTTGTCGATTGCATTATTGATAAGGCAATTTATACAGAAGCATAGCTAGATAATCTACATGGATTCTAGTTCTACCTTTATTATTTACCTACGCTAGCTAACTCCTACCAACTCCCCGCCTAATTCCATTGATGACTCGTCATCATATCAATAGTCACAGACGGCATGATTAATATTCTAACATTCCTACAGAGTGGAAATTTTGTGGCAATCAATAACAGTCATTGAATCAACCTTTTTTTAGGCAGGTCCCACTCCTGGAATAGTCTTATATTTCAAGTTTGGCATTTAACTTAAGTAATCCATCTCATCTTGATTGTATAAAGAATATGGTGTAAAGCCAGCTCAACCATGGAATCTATAATATAGAGATGCATTTTCTTTCAAAGCATGAAGCAGATTAGCTTGTAACATACATGTCATGAGGATGATTAAGAAGAAAGGTCGTTTTTCTTGCTCCTGGATTTTATTTCAACTTTGACATTTAAGTAATGCATCTCATCTTGATTGTATATTTAGACATTCCAAGAATATGGAATAAAGCCAAATCAACCACAAAATCTATAATATAAAGATTCCTTTGCTTTCGAAGCATGAAGCAGATTAGTTTCTTACATTCATGGCATGAGGATGATTAAGAAGAAGGAAGGTTGTTTTTCTTCTCATAGATTTTTTATAATGCATTATATTTAAACCATAGTTATTAAATTCGAATTCAGATTCAATGGATACAGAGCAAATTTGATCCTATAAAATCTAATACGGAAAAAATTCAATAGTATACACCTCACAAATACTTAAACATATTAATTTTTCTTAGTAAAAATTATCTATTTGAAATTAAATTTACTATTTTATAATTTTTTCCAATATAGAAATTATTATTTTTTATTTTTTTATATAAGGGTTACTTATTTACAACCAATTTGCTATTTTATAATTTTTGTTAAGATGAGAGTGATTTTTTTTTCATATTTTAATTTACCATTTTATAATTTTTTATAATATATAAATTATCATGTTTTTTTTTTTTTTTTTGTTGGTATAAAAATTATAGTCATTTTATTTTTCGTTATAAGCATTACTAATTTTCATCTACAATAAAAGTTAATTAAAAAATTTATAAAAGTTAATTCATCCTCTAGTATCTTTTCCTTTCATATTTTAATTTACCATTTTATAATTTTTTATAATATATAAATTATTATGTTTTTTTTTGTTGGTATAAAAATTATAGTCATTTTATTTTTCGTTATAAGCATTACCAATTTTCATCTACAATAAAAGTTAATTAAAAAATTTATAAAATTTAATTCTTCCTCCTAGTATCTTTTCCTTTCTCTGCATTATTTCCACTCGGCAAGTCCAAATTTGTATTTTTCCAAACACCAGGCCATCCTTTGTTGTATAGTTCATTGCTTCCAAAGTCCCGTATTGTATGTATGTATTGGTGCACGACACACAATGTACAGTGAATGTTAAGGCGACAACACAATTGAGCTGCCACTTGAGAGCTTTGACCAAAATATATATATATGCCAAAATCACGTATTGTACTGAATTTGAATTTGTCGAATTATTAATTTTATTTAACTGAATTAGCGAATTTTGAATTATTTTTGCCAATTCGGCCAAACTTGGTAACTATGATTTAAATTTGTTTCATTTATATTTATCAAATTCCCAAAATATATTGAAATGTACAATTAACATAAAAATCACTATACACTATTATTGTAATTATTTTTCCGGGATAACATATTTTCATTCATTCTTGGTCATGAGCTCCTTACTCTTGTATCTCACTATTATGCCAACCTTCTTCTAATGATATATTTCAAAGTGTTTGCTAATTATATGTTGGTGTTATATTATGATTTGTTTATTTTAATTAAGTGGATAGGCATGTTTATTTTAGAATAGGAATTTCATAATTTTAATTTAATTAAAGATAATTTTTGTATTAGGGCTTTTATGATCCATAATGAATGAGGCAAAGTCTTTTGGTAGAAATCACATATTTTTTTTTTTTCTTGGCAAAATTAACTACTAGTATATTAATATTTACAGATAACTTTACAAACAGAGAGTCTGGCGACCCAAGGCCTGCTGCGGCTCATGGGATGCATATTCAAACGAGTACAAAAGCCACGCTGGGCCTTAAGATCCAACATCAAAATACTGAGAGTTTTCAAAAAGACCCACGCAGGGGCGATTCCCAACTGACTTACCATTCAGACTAACTATGGTACTTAAAGACATAAACTTGAACATATAAACAAAACCAGGCAATCACCAAGGATTTGCGCCCAACCAGAGATTAAGTCCCCACTGCCATGGTGGAAACCGCAAGCGTTACCAGACAGAACAAAAACACAGACAACCGTGTGACACAGGAAATTGCGAGTATTCTTACCCCGAAGCCCGACATGAGTGCAAAAAGCAAAAACCCAGAACCACCCGCCAGAACTAATCCTCTGGCTCTTCTTCCATTGCTGACGGGTTGTGCACAGGTTCCGACTGCTCAGAAGCTCGAGGCTGGGTTGAGGGTTGAGAGCGGCCCGACGTTGAATTACCCTCCTCACTCGCCGACTCCCCCACTGGGAGCTTACCTCGACCAATTGCTGACCCTTCCTCATCAGTTGACGGCTCCCCCATTGGGAGTTTGCCTTTGCCATGCATGACATTGTCCTCTGCCAGAACCAGAGAAGAGTCTTCTTCGTTCTCTTCCTCAATTTGGGTGAACAGCACAGAAATATGGGCGTTAATGCCTGGATTTTCCCCAGAACTACCCAGAGTAAATACAACCGAACCAAAAGCAGGTAACTTGTTCTTCCCACCGCTTGAGCTGCCCACTTCCATGACTTGGCAGGGCTGGATAGGGTTGGCTCCCATCCTCCGGTGGCAGTAACAACAATCAACAGTGATGATGAATATCAGCAGCTGGAGGGCGAGAGGATTCTCCACGCCAGGTTCCTCTGCGACAAGGCAATCTCTCTCGCACCATGGCAGCCCCCAAGCTTTTGTGCTTTTCCCCAACAGACGAGGTCCAACAATGGAGCTGCTCCTTCCCCACAACAGACACGCCCCAATTTGGGAAAGGGCAATGCTTAAATAGGCTAAAGACCAGTCCGAGGAGCGCAGGTGAATTCTGGTTCGCGGCCCAACACTCCACCTCCTGCCCTCCGCATAGACTCTTACCACTCTGCAAATTCCTTTTCCCATTATGAGCTCCCGTCTCCAGGCATTCCTCATTCTTAAACCGCCCTTCATTACCAATGAAAAGACCAGTAGTTAATGCCTCCCGCAGGCTAACCATACTCTCCCCCATCGCCATTAAGATAGCTCAGAGGCCGCGCAAGACGGAAGGTACTAGCGGCGGATAACATTTAAGAGAGGAGCTCCATCACGTGGCAGCCCATGGCTGTCATGTGGCTCCCCGTTGAATATCAAGCTGCCACCCGCATCCGGGGGGTAGAAATCACATATTAAGAGACATAAGATAAATTTTTGGCCACGTGTTTAGAACCAACAAGTGTGGCTCATCATCAGGGCAGGCCAGAAGGTGAAGATTTAACTTCCATAGAATATTCTAGAATATTTTTGGTAGTAATAAGAAATCAAAGTTGAACATGTGCCATATGAACATGACTTGTGGTTTTTAGGGCATGTGGTATTAGTAAGCCATGATATTGGGCCATGGTATTGTAACATTCAATGAAAAAAAAAAGAATTGGAGCTGCCATCCTTAAAATTGATTTAAAAAAACATATGACTGTTTAGATTGGGGCTATCTGAGATGTTTACTTTTAAAAATCGGGTTGGATGACTTGTGCACTAAATGGATCATGGCTTGTGCGGAAGGGGTAAATTTTGCCATTCTCATAAACGGATATCCCACATCCTTCTTCTCAGCTGAAAGAGGTCTGCGCCAAGGATGCTCCCTATCACCCCTCTTATTCATCCTGGTCATGGATACACTCAGTCTACATCTCAAAAAAGCGGTTGCTGCGGGAAATATTGATCCTCTTTCAATATCCAGAGGTAACTCTTTTACACACAACCTTTTTGTGGATGATGTCTTACTCTTCGCTATGCTTTGTAGACAATCATGGCTTATTATGCATGAGATATTAATATCATTTCAAAAGGCCACTGGCCTAATTATCAATGAAGATAAATCCACATTTCATTTCGGTAATGTTAAAATGGAGGAGATGGAATATATATCTCAGTTATATAACATTCAGGCGGTTTCCATTAAAGAGGGTATCAAATATCTCGGTTATCATCTTAAGCCCACGGGTTACAACATATCTGACTGGGCATGGATCACCTACAGATTCTACAAGAGAACTTCGGGGTGGGAATATAAATGCCTATCCTTAGCTGGCATAATGATACTCTCTCAATCGGTTCTAGCTCAGCTTTGTGTTTATTGGGCACATCTGTTTTTCATTCCCTCAACTATTATTAAGAAATTAAACAGTCTAATGGCTACTTTTATCTGGGGTGGATGTAAGGAGAAGAAGAAATTTCATCTCACTAAAATGGATAACATAACTCTCCCCAAAAAAATAGGGGGCTGGAGCTTAATGAACCTTCGTATTTTCGGCTTTCCGCTTCTTTGCAAATCATCTTGGAGAGCAGTCTTTGGTGAAGGTTTATGGTGTCAAGCTATCAGAATGAAATATATGGGGAACAAAGATATTCAATTTTGGTAAAGGAATAGTTTTATGTGGCCGTCCCAAGGATCGGTGATCTGGAGAAGTTTTCAAAAGCTCCTCCCATTCTTCAAAAGGAACATAATCTGAAAACTGCATATAGGAAAACAACATTCTTATTGGATCTGATGCAATCATGGGGGTTGAGATGGAATCCCCATTTTCTCCTCCACTGCTCGTGCTCCTCCACCAAAAAGGACTCTTTTACTGGGCACAAGTAATCGAAGAATGTAAGGATGCTATTCCTATATGGAAATCGAATAGAGAACTGGGATTGTAGGGAACAATGGCTGCCCAATGGGATAAGATTATCTAGACTATGAAAAACACCGGGATATACAAAACTGAGGACAGAGACATGATTGTTTGGCAGGTTAAGAAAGGTCAGCCAAATGTGTTAGTCAGATACATATATCTTTCCTTGATAGAACAGAGTAGAGAAAGCACTCAGAAACTCTTTCCATACTCCTTTTGGAAGACTAGCTGTCCTCTAAAAATAATTTTGTTTTCATGGCTTGTTTATAATAACAAAAATCTCACCTGGACTAATTTACAGAAAAGAAGATGGCAGGGCCTTGCCATATGCATAATCTGCCTTTCTAATACTGAAGATAACATGCATATTTTCTTAAGTTGTCCACTATCTCAAATTTTATGGAAGAGGATGGCATTGTATTTTGGTTTCCCTGTTGCTTCTCATCGCTCCATAACAGAAGCATACGAATGGTGGGCTACATAGAAAATAGTTTGGCGTCCCATTCCTTTAATTGTAAACTGGTTCATATGGAAGTGGAGAAATAAAAAGATATTTCAGAACAACAAGGAGGACTTTGGGCATATATTTGATAAGATTATCCCCTACTACTATTTGATTCTCCCAAACTTCCCTCAACAGAAGATACAACAAAATTCAGCCACTGATTCCCGTCAGCTACTTATTCCACGGGCACACTTTGATGGAGCAACAAAAGATGGAAAGTGTGCATGTGGAGTTTATATCTGTCTTTCAAGGGAGCTACAATACTTCATGTTTTGGAATGGTGGCAAAGGATCAAATAACAAAGCCGAGGCCATGGCCCTTCATGGCCTGCTTATCTTCTGCTCTTTTATGGACATCGGTCCCATTAACATCTATGGGGATTCCAAAATAATCATAGAACTTGTGAAGGGGAACCAAAATATAAAAAATGACAGCCTCTCTGGATGGATAGGCAGGATAAAATCTCTATGGAAGCCTTCACAGTTCCCTATCACACATATAAAGCGGGGACAAAATGAGCAAGCGGATAAGCTATCTAAAAAGGGCATGCAGTCTTCAGATGATAAGTGGCAACTATGTATCTCTATAGATCATTTTACATTCGCCATACAACCTTTTTCTATGCCAGGCATTTAAAAGGACAAAATCTGGTATGCATCTGGTTCCTTTATTCTGGAATAAGGTCTTTAATAGGGTCAGGCAATGCAATTACTTTTATACAGGTATATTCTCCATGTTTTGATTAGATCTATAGACAGATCTCATACCGTCTTATTTTCAATATGGATGTAATACTGCAAATACTTTTTGATTTGGATATTATGTCGGGGATATAGCCTTTACATATGTATAAGGATCATTTTTGGAATATAATAGAAGAACTATTCAGCTTTTTCTTCTGAAAAAAAACAAAACCTACTAACATGGTTATAATTTAGCTATTTTTAATGATTTTTTTCAAATTTTTACAATGTGAGATGTATTATGAAGAATTTTGATGTGTATCTATATTTACCAACCATTTAATATATTCAATTTGAAAATGTTAATCAAATATACTATAATCGTATATATCAACGTAAAATTTAATTATTTTATATTTTTATATTTTTAATTGAAATAAAAAAACATAAAAATAAAAACCTATTATTTATTATTTATTAAAATATATTAAAAAAAAAAAACAAACAAAACTACTCTACCTATTAAATTTATACAAATTTCATTAATCAAATTTATCATTTTAATAAATTTTAATTTATAATAAAATTTATTGAAAAAATTAAAAATATAAAACCTTTAGAGTGATCACATGATAACATTCATTCCAATAAACACTACCTGCAAAAATAAAAATATAAAACCTTTAGAGTGATCACATGTGTAATATTCATTGTACTAAACACGACTTCCAAATTTGTTTTTTAAAAGACATATTATCTTACTTTTGTTATCCATTTTGAAAGTTAAGGTTTTAATTCTCTTCCAATGGAGATTTTTAAAATTATTGATTTAAAATAGAATGGGAATTTTCGATTTAAATAATATAAATCAATAAATATAATTTAATTTATAAATATAAATTATATAATTTAATAGTGGTTTTTTGTTTTTTGTGTTCTTTAAATTACCCTTGTTATTTACATAATATTTTATACCATATTAGTCATCAATTGAACTACCTTTCTTATCCATTTTGAAAGTTAAGGTTTTGATTCTCTTCAAATGGAGATTTTTAAAATTATTGATTTAAAATAGAATGTGAATTTTCGATTTAAATAATATAAATCAATAAATATAATTTAATTTATAAATATAAATTATATAATTTAATAGTGGTTTTTTGTCTTTTGTGTTTTTTAAATTATTCTTATTATTTACATAATATTTTATAACATATTAGTTATCAATTGAACTACCTCTCTCTATGGATTATATAATTTAATAATTAAAAATATATATTGTTTTATTTTATTTTTCAATTATAAATTTAAAATTAAATTCAACTTAATTTTTAATTTATTAACCATAATAAAAAATAATTAAAATATATTTTTTTGATATTTAAATAATTTTTCTTTAAAATGGATTTATGTGGATATATATCATGTTATTCATAGTTATTATGATGGTGAGTTAATAAAATAACAATCATAAATAGCCATAAATAATATATATGATTTCATTCTTATAAATTTATTTTTAAATTAAATAAAAAAATATTATTGATTGTGTATTTTATATTTAATTTATTATTACTTATTTTTAATTCATTGACAAATATATATATTTCAACTTCGGGTGGATGGGGAATTGCGGAATTTTATTATTTTTTATCAAGGGTCAAGATTGATTGTTTTCTGAATATTCTTCTTCCAATAACTTAATCTATTGTTGTGATGAGAGGGAGTGCAAAGAGGCATGACAACATGGCGGTGGAGGTTGGTTGATGGTTCTAAGGAATCGTGACGTGACAGTTGAAGTAATGGAAACAATTAAGGGTGCACAGTCATTCTTATTGCCCGAAACATGGTTGTAGCGAGGTATTGAATTGGTTTGAGCATGCTGGTCCTAAAAATAGGATGCCTATGGTTTTGCTAGGCTCAGTCCGAGTATATTTTGTTGCCATTTTTCTCAATTGTTTGGGTTCGCTGGTCATGTCGGCTTGGGACGATGTTTGTTGTTGTTTCTTTCATTTCAATGTGTTGGCTCAGGGCGGTCTGTGTCGTACTAAGTAAGAGAATGCAGACCTGTATGTTTTGATATGTTATGATATTGAATTTGTTGTGAATTGTTTTCTAATAGTAAACATTGAACAACGAATTCTTTGTTTCCTTCTCGATGTAAATAATATTCTAGTTGCGAATTTTGTAATCACTTTAGCCATTCTATAATTATCGAACAAGCTGCTTTCATGCGATAGATCTAGCTTTGTTTCCCCTCTTATGTCCTAAAAAAACAATTCAGAATTGTTAAACGAGAAAGGAATTTAGTAGTTCACAATTCTTTAGTAGATTGCATGTATACATTGTATTACGTGTGCCAGAGTGAAATTGGAGTTATTTCTTTGTAATGACAAAGAAGTTTCAAAGAAGCAGCATAAATAGCGCACGAAAAAGATCCCCGGGACCAACAATAATATATCTGCATGATAAAAATGTATAATTTTTTCATAAAAGTGAGTAGGCGTTTGAATTATTTTTGTTTGGAAATGGAGGTGAGGTCGGATGACCGAAGGTCGTGGTATATTTAATTCAAATATAAGCCATTGAAATATGTGACTTATTTAAAAAAAGAAATAAGAGGAAAAGAAAATTATGCTTCCCAAGAAAATTGATTGACATAATATTTTATTCATAGTCGGAGCTTAAGACAATACATAGTTGGAAGTCAAGACGATATTACATAGAACTTTGTTAGCGGGGTGGCCCTGACTCTGACCTACAACATAGTCAGGGCAAGACGGATGCCGGGAGTCAGAATGTCGATGTCAATAAAGTTGGGAATCTGAAGGTTGGGTGTAAAAAAATGATTTTTCTGGGAGGAGAGGGAAAGAATGAAATGGTTACAAAGGTTCGAAATAGATCTTCGCTGAGAGCCTATGACCCTAACGGGTGTGTAAAATTTTAAAAAAAATCATAGGATTGCAACATAATGAAAACTCTTTGAAATAATGCAAAATAAATTTTAATCTTGTAGCACAATGGGAACTGTTAGAAATAAAAAAAACAATTTGAGCTCGAAGAAGCGTCCAAATTTTTTACTTGCGACATTTCCAGAATACATTATTAGGGCCTTGAGGTGATATAGTTGACATGGTGGAGAATTTTTCTCCTTAATGGTGAGGGTGATGACGAGAATCCTGCAAGACACGCCTAATTTATTTGAGACCATAATAATTGTGAGAGAAATCAAAGAGAGGAAGGAAAGTTAGAGATAGACAGAGGGTTACTTTGCATCAGCTATTACTAAAGGGAGAGCATAGCGATCAATGCGATTTTAGCAACGTAGTTGTTAATTTCGTATTGGAGCAAAGGAGAAAAAGAAAACCATAGTGGAGGTCAGGAATAGAGCTCCATTGAAACCCTAACAACTCCAACAAATGTGTAAAATAAAAACAATTGAAAGCCTCACAACATAATACACACCCCTTTTAATGAATAATGACATAGAGATTTCAACGGTCTTAAGGTGTTATACTTCACCTGGTGGAGGATTTCCTTGCAAAAAAATCATGGTGGCGGCAACAATGTTGCAAGACAACTGTAACTTAGTCTTGAGTATAGTGAATCTAAAATATATGTAAGACAAGAATGAAAGTTTGAGTTTGGAAGAGGGTTGCCTTGCCTTTGCTATTGTCAGACAGAGACCAGATCCATGAACAAGGTTCTAACAACGTAATTGTTAATCTAGTTGTGGAGCAGAGGGGAAGAACCAAACCCTGCCATAGGTCAGAAACTCAGCCCGGCTCCACGAGCAAAAGAGTTGACAATGAAAAGGTCAACAATCCTGTAAGACAGCCGTAATTTCGTGTCGAGCGTAGTGAATATGAAAGAAATTTAAGACATGAATGAAAGGTAGAGTTAGGCAAAGGGTTTCCTTGCCTTTGCTATTGGTAGAGACAAAGTAGAGTTGTGAACACAATTCTAGCTATGTCATTGTTAATCTGGTTGAGGAGTAGAGGGGAAGACTGCAATTGTGTCGCAGGTCGCATACCCATTTGGGTTTCGTGAGTAAAAAAGTTGACAATGAATGAGACTCAGGTGATTACCCTAGCGATAAGTAGGCGGAAACCAGGGCAAGGATTCAGAAGATTAGCAGATGCAAGGCCATGATGAATTGAATAGAATAAAAAATTAATGTGAATTTGAGAATTGTCAGAAGTAAATAAAAAAATAAAAATAAATAAATAAAAAATAAAAAATAAATAAAAAATAAATAAAATAAAATAAAAATGGCAATTGGATTGAACTTGCAATTTAACATCCAACATTTTTCATTTAACATTTGACATTTGTCATAAATATGTAATTTTAGAAAAAATGCTTTTTCCGAGTAAGGTTATTTTTCAAGCATTCTTAGTTGAAATAATGTTATTTATAAATAAGTGTTTTTTATTTTATTTTATATCTTTCAACAAAGAATTTTTTTTTTGAAATAATATTAATTTTGCAACGTTAATTTTTTAAAATAATGCTAATTTTTTAAAATAATGATAATTTTTTAAATAATGTTATTTTTCTTAAATAATGGTTTTTTTTACAAGTTTTCACGAAGCATATTTTCAGCATGCTTAATATCATAATATACATGTTTAATAACATAGGTATTTTTAAAGATTTTATCCTTTGTAATGTAACATACAATATTTACTTTGCTTAAGGAAAGTTGTTGATTTTGTCATGGATCCAAGTGTTAGGAAGTTTTTGCTATTTGAGATTCTAGAGCTTATATTTCATTCACTTCCTTTATCGATGTTGATAAAATTTCGGTTGGTTTGTAAAGAATGGAGTGTTCTATTGGAAAACCCAATTTTTCTTGTTGCTTGTAATCAATGTGCCAACAAAGAATTTGTATTTATTTCTTTTCCAGTTGATATTGAGCATAACTGCTTTGTTGGATCGCACCTTAATGAGAAAGGACACATATCTCCATTGATTGACCCTTTTCTTCGTTTTGGATACACAATTCAATGTACAGTTGGATTGATGATTGTGTTCAGTATGCCTTTAATTTCTTTGCATTCTAAAAATTATTTCATAGTAAACCGTTTGACAAAGACCTTTAGAAATCTTGGACGTCTTAGTGTTGGATAGTGGGGATTCACCTCTTTGTTGGAGAAATTTAGTCCACGGAAATATGACTGGGTTATGCTGAAACATGTGTGCAAAAATATGGAATCATATTTTTTTGTTCGCACTAGTGTAGACATTGTTTGGAGAAGGAAGAAACCTCCTTTTGGTGGTGTAACGCCCCCAAAGGAGGCTATCTTTCATAAAGGAAAAATTTCTTGGCTTTGTTTATACAAAGATTATGATGATTACCTTTACCATGGTTACACTATCTATTGGTTGGATATTATAAGAAACTAGTGGGGTTTTTTGTTTGTTCCTGTCATTGGCATATGATCTATGTCATTAGGATTGTATGGGAACCAAATGCTTTGTTTTGTAAACAATGGTTCTGCATTTGTTTGGTCACTTGAAGAGATAGACAATTTTGAATTTGGCCGAGCTTCAAATGGATGAAGCTTAGAATATTTTGAAGATGATTGGGGGTTTAGATGGAGATTGCTTGATACTATCTCAATGGATATAAAAAGTAAATTCCTAAGCTACCTACCTTTTCATGTAGTTGAAGAAAAAGTGCTTATTATAGTCCATTTTGCCACATCCAATCAATAGGTCTTCTAATTGGATCAATAACATCATATCCCCCCTTGCCATCATCTTAAACAAAGGCCTAATCATGCATGTTTCATTCCCCATAGTTTCTACCTGAAACCACATCATCTGAGTCACTTTTAGGACCAACACACCTTGGGCTCCTATTGGATAGTGTTCACCTACATGTTGCTCCATTGTGGTTTTTTCATTGATCACCTATAGGTTTCTCCCCTTGAATCTGCATTGGTTCTAGAAATTCGGGAATAAGAAAGAAATTCTAGAACCTTACAAAATTTGCTACAACCATTTACCTTAGATAAAACATTCGGATCATATCCTACCCTACTTTGGAGTTTTGATCCCTTATCCTTTGATCCCATCCTCCCATCAAAGGTGGATCTAAAACTTTAGATTGGTAATTGGATAAGAACTCCCAACTTACCCCACTCCTCTATATATTTACAACCTTCCATATGCAAGGGGTTGGATTTTGGAAAGTGATTTTACCCTTATGTTGTTGTGGTGTTCATTTCATGCATTTAGGGTGTTTGGAGGTGCACAATGTGACAAGGAAAGGACAAGTCAGCCTAGAGGATCTCTTCTACAATATCAACACCTATTTATGGTTGTAACTCCTTCCATTTATATTAATGCAAATAATTCTTTGGTTTCCTATATGTGATGTTTTTATTTAATGTATTTCAATACCATGTTGATCTATTTAATAGATTATTTAGATGATACTGCATAGATCTTGTAGTTTCTTAACTTGTTTTATTTGACTATGTAGGTTCTAATTTTGGCAATCAGAGTTTGAATTGGAGCATTCAAGCTAAAGAATGAGTGAAGTCCGTGATGGATTATAGGTAGGCTTCATTTCGCCATCTATTTACTTTAAGGAAAGAATTTGGTTCCTTGTCTCTCTGTTGTTCTAGGTTATCCACCAAACCTAGTAGAGATACTTTTGTCTCCAATCGTAATTCTCGTATAAAACATTAGTGAACATACTGCGGATCAGTGTATTCCCTTGGTGGTTCATTTTTCTATAGTGTTTGATTACCTCTTTGATAGACCTTTGCTTCTTTACCTAGCGAAGAAAAAACCTAGGAAGTGATTTCATTGAGTCTCTTTTGCAATTTTTGTGTCGGAATCCTTTATCCCTAGACCAACTCTCCCACAGTGCCTCTGATAGAGCATCACACCTCACCTAGGCCCACTTTGTACCAGTGTTTCAAAGCACCGATGCCTCTCCTGCACTAGCGTTGACCCCTATTTTTGCACAAAATTTGCCTTTCTTTTTTAGTGTCTCTTTGATCAGCCTACTTCCAGATAACCTTCCCCGAGCCTTGAGTGTCCCGTGGTCTATCTAAAGCCTCCATTTGGTTTGGATTTGTGTTTTTTTTCCTTTGGTAATAATTGGTTTTGATTTTTCGTTGTTCTTATCATTTGGTCACTTGTAAACTGATTTTGTTTGGGAATTGACTGCTTGGATGAATTGTTGTTTTAGTCCTCATTCTGAAAAGTGCATTTCAATCGGTGATTAAACATTTTCATCTTAGTTTTCTTCATTTTTAAAATTAAGTGTGTTTAAATAAAAATAAATGCATTTGCATCTAGGGTTTTGTGTATGAAATCAGAATTCCCTAGTGTGAAATTGTGTGTTTTTATTTCATTTTTGCATAAAACTTCCCTCGTCAATCACTGGGGGGGATGAATTGTGTATGCATGTTAATCACCTTTGAGTGTCATCTCTTTTGTTTTTTTTAATTTTCACCCAATTTCAGTTTGAGTCCTCTATTCATGAAATATCGGATTATGTTTGATTTCATTGGATCCTCTTGTGTTTGTTTTGAATAATTATTTTGCATAGATCACATTTGCATAGTTAGAATTCTCATTTTCACCGCAGGAAAGGAAATTGTGTATAGATTACATTTGCATAGTTTTTAGGGGAATCATGCATATATTACATTGCATGGTTTGGCATATTTTAATGCTTTGAATTGAATTGGAATAGTGAAATTGAAAGATCTAGTTAGGAAGCTCTTGTTTTCTGCATATTTTATTGTTTCATCATTGTTTGCACCTTTTCCATACACTAGATAGCTTTCATCGAAATTGAAAAGAGTAATTTTCTCATATTAGTTGCATCATAGGTTCATTTAGGTGACATCGAATTTTGAGCCTTGAAATCAAAATCAAATTCAAGACAAGCTCTAAAATTCAACTTAATTAACTGAAGGAGCATTTGTAAGATTAATGCAAACACTTAGAGGTCTAGGCTAGAGACGTGTTCCAGTGTCGTTAAACATAGGAGTTATCCTTTTTTTCCAGCATTACATCACTATGGTGATATCCCATTCCACATACATAAGTGTATAGGATTGTAATCCGCATACCTTTGGTTATATTGGATGATGCTCCATGCATGAAAAGTATATGGGAACACTCTCATCGAACAGTTATGCATTAGACAAAACTACTACATACTGCACTCCCACGTACCATCGAGTATATTTTTGGAGTCGCCTATAGGTTACTATCCATCCATAGGTAACCAAATCTTCCGCCTTATATACCATGATACACTGAACACAACATTCGAGGAGACTTCCCGCACGTACGTTTAGTCCTTGGTTCGCCAAGGTGTATATTCTAGTTCACGATTGCTTGGTAAAACTTTATGCCTAGTTACCCATTTATTTTGTCTGTGCCTTTAATTTCTAAAATCAATAAATTGACCATGGAACAACATCCTCCCCATGGAACAATTCCTTAGTGAATCTTAGGTTGAGACTAATGGTAATAGTTCTAGAGTCTACCAATCAAGGGAATCCTCATCCTTTTCCTTATTTTGGAAATATTGGTGCTCCTTATATGGAAATGTCGTCCCTTCCCAGATTGACAATTGGTTTTCTAGTTTGGTTATTTTCGACCCCTATGGTTCCGAATGTCCAAACTTCTTCTCAACAAGGCTCTCCTCCACCTGAAAAATATCAACCTCAAGTTTATCCTAAAGTTGACCCTTTTCCTTCTTCACCTATTCGGTCCTCTTCCTCTTCTTCCTCTTCATCTGGTGAAATCCTACAGGATAGTAACCAGGTGGATAAGAAGAAGAAGAAAAATAAGCAGGGGGACAACCAAGCAACAATTTCTACTGATGTGACTGATGTTGAGAAACCTTCTAATCAACCCCATAAATTGAATTTCCCTTGCAAGTTAAGTAAGGATGACCACCTTCTTAGAGATTATCTTGGTATTCTTAAGGTCTTAGAATTGTGGTCCACAGGCAATGAGGCTCATCAATGGGTAAAATATATGGACCTTAATGCACCTCCATCTTACTAAAATCGACTCTTCCTGTAATTCTTTAAATGTTTTAATTATATTTTTCTTAATGACATGAGTAAAATTAATATGACAGGTCTAGTGGTTTTATTTTGCATTGATTGCAGGTTTTTGGAGCAAATTATGGCTAATTAGGATGCAGGAACTCGAATGAGACGGAGAGATTATAGGAGATAGGATCTCCCTCCTTAACTCCTCACTCACTCGAAGATCCCTCAATCAAATTACACCACCTCAGAGTTGGAAGCAGCCGAGTCATGAGGATCATTGGTAACCAAGCCAATGACAGTTAAGAACAAATTAATATCAAGATTTGGAGCCAAGCCTCTGTTATGAAACCAGCTCAAGAAAAGATAGAAAAGAAAGATCAACGCCTTAGAATTCAGCCTCTTCGAGGGGGCAACCTCCTTTACATTACATAAATGAACAATTCTTGGATGATACAAATGACAAAACCTCCTTTCTATATATAGGAGTCTGAGGAGTCACAATATAATCCAGCTGACCTAACAATAATAATATCAAGCCACAAAAATAACAATAGAGGGATTCTAAGGGGCACAGAAATAACAATATGGGGGTAATAGGGGCACAAAAATATAAATAAAGGGTATAACTACAATAGTAATGGGGTAATCACTAGTATTATAGGGACCCAACATGCCCCTCTCCTTCAAAAAAGTGTTGTCCTCAATGCTTGAGCAATTCTGGATACTTCTGCATAAAATTCTCATCCTCCCATGTGGAATCTTCAGCGGATAAGTTCTTCCACTTGATAAGATACTCTGAAATTGATCGATTTCGTAGCTGTCGAGTTCTTGTTTCTATGACTGCTTCCGGTTCCAATATAATTTTTCCTTCCTCGTCAAGTTCTGGCAATATTGTTTGAACTGGGAGCTTGTCGCCTATAACCTTCTTTAAACATGAAACATGGAAAACTGGGTGCAATCGAGAAGCTGCAGGAAGCTCCAATTTGTATGCCATAGTACCAATCTTTTCCAACACCTTGTACGGACCATAATACTTTGGTGATAATTTATTATCCTTCTTAGCTTGCTTTAGGGACATTTTCTTATATGGTTGTAGCCTTAGGAATACCCAATCACCTACATCAAAACTTCTTTCACTGCGATGTTGATCTGCCTGTTGTTTCATTCTATTTTGTGCCAACACGAGGTTATCCTTTAAGAGTTGGAGGACTTGTTGTTGATGTTCGATGTGATGTTCCACTGCCTGAACCTTAGAATTTTCTCTTAAATATGATGTGATTGATGGTGGTTGATACCCATAAAGTGCCATAAATGGGGTCATTTTTGTTGTTGTATGGAAGGAAGTGTTATACCACCATTCAGCTAGAGGCAACCATTTGACCCATTGTGTCTGTTTATCAGATACAAAGCAACGAAGATATCCTTCCAAACATTTGTTTACTATCTCAGTTTGCCCATCAGATTGAGGATGATAAGATGAGCTATGAGCTAACTGAGTACCAAGACAAGAAAATAATTCTGTCCAAAAATTTCCAGTGAAAATGGGATCTCTGTCACTTACAATAATCTTTGGGTTTCCATGTAGCTTTTGAACTGTTTCCATAAATGCAGTAGAAACTGTACTGGCTTTAAATGGATGTGATAATGCACAAAAGTGTGCATACTTGGTAAGTCTGTCAACTACCACCATGATGACACTCTTTCCCTCAGACTTGGGTAAACCTGTGATAAAATCCATTGAAACCTCCTCCCAACGTTGGCTTGGAATGGATAAAGGTTGTAATAGACCCGGTGTCTTAATTGTTTCAACTTTATTTTGTTGGCAAACCAAACATTCCACCACAAACTTTTGAATATCTGATTTAAGGCCATCCCAAAAAAATTCCTTCTTAACCTTGTGGTAAGTTTTTAAAAATCCTGAGTGCCCTCCTAAGGGAGAAGTGTGCAATTCCATAAGAATCTTTTGTTTTAGCTGGGAATTCTTACAGAGGTATAAGCGATCTTTGTACCATAACGAATCATTTTGCCAGCTAAATGTATCAGAAGTACTGGAATCTTGTTGTAGCTTTCGAATAAGTGCCCACACTTCTTCGTCATTCTTCCATTCCTCCCTTGCTTCGTTTATCCAATTTGGTTGGATAATAGAAATGGCACACAACAATGCTTCCATATCCTCATCCTTTCTTGAGAGTGCATCTGCCACCACATTTTGCTTCCCTTTTTTGTAGATGATTTCAAAGTCATAACCCAACATCTTTGTGACCCACTTTTGTTGCTCTTCAGAGGATAATCTTTGTTCTAAAAAGTATTTAAGGCTATCATGATCCGTTTTTACCTTGAAGTGTCTTCCCATTAGGTAGGGTCGCCATTTCTTAAGTGCATGGAGTATTGCCAACATTTCCTTCTCATAAATAGCTTTGCTTAAAAACTTTCCCTTGATTGGACGACTTTCAAAAGCAATGGGTCTTTCATCTTGCATTAGAACAGCACCAATTCCATTTCCTGAAGCATCACATTCCACAATAAAGGTTTTTGTGAAGTCCGGTGTAGCTAAGACTGGTGCTTGGCACATTGCCTCTTTAAGATGTTTAAAGGCCTTTGTTGCTTCCGGAGTCCATGAAAATGAATCTTTCTTCAATAATGTTGTTAGAGGTGCTGCTATTCTCCCATAATTCTTAACGAACTTGCGATAATACCCTGTCAACCCAAGAAATCCTCGCAGATGCTTTATGGATGTGGGGATTTTCCATTCCTTAATGGCTTTAATTTTGCTAGGGTCTACCTTAACTCCTTCATGAGATACAATATGACCCAAATATTCCACCTCCTGGACTCCAAAGAAACATTTGGATCTTTTTGCATATAATTGTTTCTCCTCCAATAGTTGTAGCACCTTGTCAACATGTTCAACATGATCCTTCCAAGACTTGCTGTAGATTAGTATATCATCAAAAAATACTAACACAAATTTTCTAAGGAATGGTTTGAAAATTGAATTCATCAAACCTTGAAATGTTGAAGGTGCATTGGTAAGGCCAAAAGGCATGACCAAAAATTCATAATGACCCTCATGAGTTCTAAATGCCGTTTTCGGAATGTCTTCAATCTTCATTCTGATTTGATGATATCCCGAACGAAGATCCAACTTGGTGAAGTAAATTGATCCATGCAATTCATCCAGTAATTCATCAATGACAGGAATGGGGAACTTATCTTTAATAGTGAGCTTGTTGAGCTCCCTATAATCTGGACACATGCGCCATGATCCATCCTTCTTGTGCACCAATACTACTGGAGCTGAGAAAGAACTTTGACTCGGTTGAATTATACCAGCCTCTAGCATTTCTGCAACCATACGTTCAATTTCACTTTTTTGGACATATGGATATCTGTACGGCCTGATGTTTGGAGGAACACTTCCTGGAATCAGATGAATAGCATGATCATGATCACGCATAGGTGGGAGACCTTTGGGAGTCTCAAATACCTTGGAATGATTGTCCAGGACTTTTTGGAGATCTGGAGAAATAGATGATTCCAATGTGGAAACATCTAGCGAACATAATTGTGCAATTACACCTCTTTGCTCCTTTTTTAGAAGCTTTGTCATGCCATTAGAGCTGATTATCTTTCCTGGTTTCCCTGCAATACCCCTTAATTCAACTTCCTTTCCTTCCACAGAAAATTTCATGAAAAGTTCTTGAAAATTAAAAGCTATTGTACCCAAGGATTGTAGCCATTGGACTCCTAGTACAACATCAGCACCTCCCATTGGAATGGAAAGCATTGGGCTAGTCAATACATATTCTCCCATGGATAGCTTGATATTATGGCACTTTCCAGAACAATTTATTGTTCCTCCATTTGCAATCATCACTTGACACTCTGGTGCTGGATATAGGAAGCAATTCAATTCTTTTGCTACCCTACAATGAATAAAATTGTGGGTGCTTCCTGAATCAATCAACACTATTACCTTTTTCTTCTTGATTTGTCCTTCTATCTTGATGGTTTGAGGAGTGGTAATTCCTGCCAATGCATTACAAGATATGGTCGGATTTATTTGTTCTTCATCTAGGCTTTGTTCCTGGAATATATCCTCTTCTTTTGACCTTTCTTGCTCCTTTTCTTCTTCCTCTTCACAATCTATGTAGAATAATTTCTTCTCAGCACACTTATGACCTTTTGTGTATTTGCTATCACAATTGTAACAAAGCCCTTTTGCTCTTTTTTCTTCCAATTGTTGTGGTGTCAACCTTGTAGGTTGTGGAAGACTATGGGAAACAACACTTCCGTCTTTATAGTTGTGAATGGTATGCTTCCTAGTTGCCATAATTTTTCTTTCCATTTTTCTTGCTAACCTGAATGCCTTCTCTAATGAATCAGGTTCCCAAAGGCACACATCATGTTGGATATTATCCTTTAAAGACCCTATGAACACATCAATCCTATGCTCCTCTGGAATATCTTTTACCCTTATGTTCAATTTTTGGAACTCCTCAATGTGCTCCATTATTGAACCCTTTTGTTTGAGACTTATCAATTGGCTAAAAAAAGTGTTGCTTTTTGTATCCTCATAATGTGCTATCAATTCTTCCGTAAAAATTGCCCAAGTGATAAATTGTTTACGAGAGCAAAGCCATTGATACCATACAAACTGATTTGGTTCCAAATATAAAGTTGCCATACGTACCTTTTGTGTGTTTTGCACATTATTGAGATCGAAGAATTGCTCCATCTGTAATATCCATGTGGCGGGATCCTTGCCATCAAACTTCCTCATATCGATTTTTGGAACATGGTGGGTCTTCGATCCAACATTAGAGTCTATGGAATCATGATTAACATTTCTTTTGTTCACATCATGAGTTTCCTTTACAACCTTTTCACCATTAGTAAGTATTTCTTGTAGAAAATTTGTCAAATCTGTCTTCAAATCTGCCATGTCTGTCTTCAAATCTGTCCTCAAATCTGTCTTCAGATCATCCATCTTAGCTTCCATGCCCTTTATCTTAGATTCCACGCCATTTATCTTAGATTCCACGCCATTTATCTTAGCATCTGTTAGCTTTTGTGAGCGTGACATTTGTTGCACTTGTTCTTGTAATTTTGATATATCATGTAGCATTTCTTCCTCTTCTTCATGAGTCATGCTAGAGCTTTCAGGTTCCTTACTAGGTGTTTGCATTTTCTTTCCTCGGGGCATCAGTTACCGATAATAATGCTTTACTATGCCCTTTGAATTCCTTCAAACCAAGCTTATGCAAAAATTAAAAAAAAAACTACACACCTTTTTTTTACTTTGTAGAAGCCTGATATTGAATCTGATGTATCTCTAAAATTTCGAATCATCCAGTTCTGAAACTATGACCTATAGTAGCTTTCCATGTCCTCTTTCCAATGCCACTAGTCTGATCCAAATTGGATTCTCCAAGAAAGAGTTATGCACAATCTCCCGCAGTGACCTGATTATAGACTAGTTCAGTAGAGTGAACTTGTATGAAGTGCCACGTGTCACTGTTCCAACCTTTGACTCTGACAAATATATACAAGAAAACTAAAGTCCGTCCTCTTTCTGTACCTTCTTACAAAATTTCAATCCGATGCTCAGAAAGAAAGTTATGATGATTTTCCCCAGGTCACCTGTTTTGAATGTAATTCAGGAGTCTGCAAAAAGACCAACTTCCTCAGATCATATCTCCGAAAATATCGCGCGAAATGCTCTGAAATTTGGACCCAAGGTTCAGAGCAATGTATTCTCAAATGGGTTTTTTTTGCGACTTCTGAAACGTCACAGAAAAAAAGTTATAGCTAAAATTCCACGATGACCTGTTTGGAGCAGCGAAACCCTAGAATCCAAAGCTCTGATACCAAATGTTATGAAACCAGCTCAAGAAAAGATATAAAAGAAAGATCAACGCCTTAGAATTCAGCCTCTTCGAGGGGGAAATCTCCTTTACATTACATAAATGAACAATTCTTGGATGATACAAATGACAAAACCTCCTTTCTATATATAGGAGTCTAAGGAGTCACAATATAATCCAGCCGACCTAACAATAATAATATAAAGCCACAAAAATAACAATAGAGGGATTCAAAGGGGCACAGAAATAACAATATTGGGGTAATAGGGGCACAACAATATAAATAATGGGTATAACTACAATAGTAATGGGGTAATCACTAGTATTATAGGGACCCAACAGCCTCCTTAGATTTAAGGAAGTTGTTGGCAACTTCAGTTGTATAAATAAAGAGGCCTAGAGCCTCATTAGGATTCAGTCTTTTTGTTCAAGATAGCTAAGTAGTTTTCGAGTTGAATGATTGTGACCAAACACTGTTATGTATTTTTTGATATGTTAATGAAAATGAGCAGCATTCCTTTGATCCAACACTGAGTTGACTCAGAGGGCTGAAGCTCTTGGGTTAGGGACCAACCTTAGCAGCAAAGGTTCCTCTTACTGTACTTGTATGCTTAGGTTATCTCATAGATTAGTTGTTAAATTGATTTTGGTGTTGTTAAATTGCAAGTATTGGTAGATTTGATTAGTTTGCTTCCATTTTTGAATAAATTTAATAGTAGCATTATAGGGATAAGAAAATATTCAAAAAGGATGATAACAGGCGAATCTTACCTCATTAGTCCCTTCCTGGGACCATGGCTTGAGGAACAATTCCCATTTAGCCCAAAAAGATAGAATTCTAGTTTCTTATGAAATTTAGGGTTTTTCTGCTAATTAGGTCATCATCTTTTAGTTTTAAAAGATAGGTTGCATTTGAAATTTCTGATATCTTAACTCTTGCATTGTATTTCATGCTTATTTCACGATGGTTTCAAGCATTCCCATGCATAAACTTGGCAAATAAATGATGAAAATTATGTTTCTTCTCTTTTAGTAACCCTTTTTGTTTTGAGATGAATTTATGGATAAATGACAACAATGATGTGTATGTTGCAGGAGTTTCTACATTGTAGGAAGACCTCATGTCACCAGCCTCAACCTAGCCATATCCACCCATGATCACCAAAAGCCACTAAGTTCTCAATTTGGATTCTCGTTTTACAAGGAAAACTTGCCATGCTTCTGGAGCAAATGCAACCATCGTAAAGCTTTGGTTTGAGTTCTGAGTGAGTGCCTACCACTCCCTTGCCTTATTTCATCCTTACTCAACTACTCCAAGCTCCATACCACCTTTCAAACCACTCCCTATGATTTCAACCTGTTCCTATAGGAAAACAAGGGATCCTATAAGTGAACTAGGACATCCTATAGACATCCTGTAGGAAAACCCGTAGTGGCTTGTTTTGAGCCCAAATTGTGAAAAAGACATCACTAAAGCTAGGAGTAGACCCCTGCTTGCCTCCCAAGCCATTTGAACCATTGCACTTATCTCTCTCCACACCTATCTCACCTGCTATGCAACCAAGAAGGATTAGCATTTACATTTTTACAAAAACATAAAAAGAAAAATTTTTATATTCATTCATGCTCACAATAGTTAAGTGCTTGTTTAGATCATACTTCATGCCTAGGTTAGTTAAGACTTCACATGTGTTAAAATTAGAATTCTTTTGAAAGAAATATATATTAAAAAATATCTAGATGAGTTATGTGTTTTGTAGGCATTTATTTTAGTCTTGCATTACTACAGTAAGTAGCATTTTAATTCTCTCTATTAGGGTAAAATTCTCCTCTCTCAATTGGTAATCATTTTTCTAATCAATAGAAGGTTAGTTTGAGAAACCCTAGTGGTTTATTTGCCCAACTCAACAGTGACAAAGAGTGGACGCATTGCATATATTTCTGTATACAACACTGTCACCTCCAAGTTTGTACGAACCCCGGGTTGATGAAGTAAAGTTGGTAGCCCAAGAGTTGTAGCATCCTTGCTGCAATACTGGTGCTCATCACTTTTTGGCGCTATTGTCGGGGAGGTGTCTAAGTAGATGTGATTTCTTCTTTCTTTCTTCCATTTCTTATCTCTTTCATTCTGTTATTAGTTCCATTCTGTAGAGTAGTTGTAAGTTGGTTTGGTTTCCTTTCCATTCTGAAATTGATTCCATTCAGTAGTTAGTTTCAATTCAGTTTGTCTTTTCAATTTTGCAATCAGTCTGAAAGCTTGAAAAACAAATAAAAGCACTCCTTCATGCCTCATAGGGATAGGGATAACTTAGGAAAATTTTTACCAAATACTCCCACCACTTCAAACAACCAACCTTCCCTCTTCTTCGGTGGTTATGAATTAGAGGACCCCTTAGGCGAACAACTAGAGAGTTTTGAAGAGCCTATAGGGGAAGAAGAAGAAACCATTCCAACTGACATCATGGTTGAAAATAGAAATGAAAGGGGAGGTAGGAAAAAATTTAGGGTTCTTTTCCCATTACAGAAACTAATGGGGATGCCAAGATGAAAAACATAATCCCCTCTACTCTTCCACACTTCCATGTCTTGACCTCAGAAGATCCAGATACTTTTTTGTTCGAATTTGTTGTCATATGCAGAACTTATGATTAAATCTCTGATGATCATAAGTTGAAATTATTCTCATCCACTCTCAAGCATGAAACCCTACACTGGTTCATGGGTTTACCTGGGGATAGTATCACCACCTAGGCTCAGATGCAACAATCTTTCTACAACAAGTATAAGGACTACTGCAATTCCAAATATACCAAAGAGGAAATTTTTAGAATGACCTTGGGACATGATGAGTCCTTAGAGTATTATGTGGAAAGATTCCATCTTAGCTATAAAAGGGTTAGGTGCACACTTGATCCTGAGTCACTTAAGTTAGTCCTCCTCAGGGGATCGGGGAAGATCTCCTAGAAACCCTAAACCTGCTTTCAGGAGGGGACGTCTACCAGATACCCTATGAGGACATCAAGACCATTTTTAAGAATCATTCAAGGGAAGCTAGGAAAAGGGGTAGGGTTGGTCAAATAGTGGCTAACTCATCCTCTTCCAACACATCTATAAAAAGTGAAATTGGGAACATGTTGGAAGATTTTAAGAGTGAAATGTTGTAAACCCTTTCCCTATAGATGGACACTATGTAAATCAAGAGGAAGTAGGAGGAAGAAGAAAGAGCATTATCCATATTCTTCCCTATATGCGCAAGGAGGCACCCTAAGAATGAATGTGCATTGACCCTTATAGAAATCTTCTTGGCCTGTGAGGAAAACCACTCCACAGACAAGTGTCCTTCTCTACCTGGACTAAAAGTTGTGTATCAAGGAACTAAAGGGGTGACTGAACATCTCTGCTGCATAAATCAAAGGAGGCCTCATGGGCCTCGACCATACCAGTAGGGCATGCAAGCGTCATCCTATTCATGTTACAACCCTAATAAAAACACATCCATTCCCTCTTGGTGCCCCCCTGCTCATCCCTCTTGGTCTACACCTTCTCCCTACTCCTTTGCACCCCAATACCATTCCCAGCCAACCAACCAGCCATTTCAGCCATATACTCCTCCACAACCTCACTCGAATGCACCACCCTAGGGGTGGAGGCCCCCATACAACAATGCTCCAAATTTATTGCCTTCACCTCCATCTCAACCACAATGTTTACACCCTGCTCCACCTAAACAACCTTAGATGCCTGCCCAACCAAACCCGAACCCGAACAGTAGACATGCACAACAGGTCTACAGTGGAGAGACATCCTACCCTGCTTATGCTATGGAAATTCATGAAATCAACCTTAGGTCTGGGATAGTTCTCCCGGATAACCAACCTCCGTCTCTGCCTAGGGAGAGTGAGGAGGAAAGAGAGGAAAGTATGCCTAAAGTAAATCCACCATCCTTTCTTGAAACATTAACCCATCCAGTCTAGCATACCCCAGAAGAGAATGGACTTCTGGGTGAGTTGAGAAATCTATGTGTCAAAATCACACTTCTCCAAGCTATTAAAGATGTACCCATTTACAACAATTTAACTAATTAGAAGTGTTTCAAACATCCAAGAAGGCGAAAAAGAGATACCCCTACCATTAATGTCATTGGATATTGTCCAACTTAATGTTGGGGTAGGTAATTTTCCCAAAGTATTTAGACCCTGGAAGCCCTGTAGTAGATGTACACATCGATCAAACCATTTTCCCCCATACCTTGATTGATCTTTGGGTTTCCATCAATGTAATGACTAAGGACACCTTGCTCAAGCTGAATCTCCAGGGATCATTAAGAAAGACCATGATAGTCTTGCAACTTGCAGAGTGATCCATAGTAGCCCCCGAGGGGATTGTTGAGGATGTGATGGTCTCCATTGATTCTTGGGAATACCCTGTAGACTTCTTAGTTCTCCAGCCTAAGACCAAATTTAATGCTTATCCTCTCATCCTTGGGAGGCCTTGGTTAGCCATTTCCGATGCCTACATAAGCTGCAGGGTTGGAAATATGACTATCAAAAATGGACATCTATCCAAGAAGTTGGTCCTGTACCCTCCTGCTCAGCCATATCTAGAACATGACTTACCTTTATGGCTAGAAGAAGAGGAAGAAGATGAACTCTACTCCTCCCAAATCTATACCCTAGAAACTGCCATAGGAGGAGGACAACCTGATGAAGATGATTTGATTGAACACATCATCCAAAATCCAACTCCCAACACCATGTCTCTAGAGGAAGTAGTGAAGGAAACCAAGAACAACCATCAGGTTGATCTATGCTTAGTTGAATCAAACCCTACTTGTGTCAAGACAATATAATTCGGCCTGGAAAGAGCATTGAAAATTAACCCCTCTCTCTTTGTACACCAAGAAGAAGAATTATGTAATATGATAAGAGAGCATTTGGATGCCTTTGCTTGGAATTATAAAGAAATGAAGGGAGTGAACCCCTCGATGTGTACTCACCACATTTACATCAAGGAAGGTTGCAAACCAGTTCAACAACTCCAAAGGAGAATGAATCCATCTCTCAAGGATATAGTCAAAGAAGAGTTGCAGAAACTGTTCGATGCGGGATTCATTTACCCTATCTCAGATAGCGAGCGGGTCTCTCCTCTCATGCTGGTTCCAAATAAAAATGGAAAGTGGAGGAATTGTGTTGATTACAGAAAGCTAAACAAAGCAACACAGAAGGACCATTTTCCTCTACCTTTTATTGACCAAGTGTTAGATGGTCTGGCAGCGAAGAAGTTCTTCTCTTTCTTAGATGGGTTCAATGGGCACAATCGAATCCAGATCAGCCCAGAGGACCAGGATAAAACCACCTTCACATGTCCTTGGGGTACTTTCACTTATAGGGTCCTTCCTTTTGGTCTATGCAATGCCTCTGCCACTTTCTAGAGAGCAGTCCTGAGTATCTTTGTAGAGCTAGTCCATGATGCAGTAGAAATTTATATGGATGACTTCACACCCTATGGTTGTGATTTTCAGGAGGCTCTCTCTAACTTGGGTAAGGTGCTAAACAAATGCATTGAAATGAACTTATCCCTTAGTCCAGAAAAATGTGAGTTCTTGATGACTGCAGGGATTGTTCTAGGTCACTCAATATCCTAGGAAGGACTATAGGTAGACCCAAATAAGATAGCCATCATCAATAGGGTCCTGACTCCACAGAAACAGAGGGATGTCAGAAGTTTTCTAGGTTTATCCAGATACTATAGGAGATTTATAAAATATTTCAGCAAGTTAGCTTCTCCCTTATTTGGGTTATTGGCCAAAGACTCTGAATTTTTATGGTCAGAAAGCTACCAAGTAGCCCTGGACACCCTAGAGGACAAGTTGACTACTGCACCTATTCTTTGAGGCCCAAATTGGGCTCTTCATTTTCATATTCATGTCGATGCCTCTCAAAAATCTATAGGAGAAACTCTAGGCCAGATAGATGACAAGCTGCCTTGTGCCATCTACTTCATTAGTAAGAATCTGTCGAACGTCGAGCTAAACTACAGAGTGAATGAAAAAGAGCTCCTAGATGTTGTGCATTGATTGAATAAATTTACACATTACATTACTGGTTACCAAACATTTATACATACTGACCATGATGCAATTAAATACTTAATGAATAAACCTAATGTAAATGCCTAGATTATTAGATGGTTACTTTTATTGCAACAATTTGATTTAACTATTATTGATAGGCCTGGCAAGGAAAATGTAGTTGCATATTTTTTATCCAAATTGACTTTTCCTACAGGGGATGAAGGAATGGTTGATGATCAGTTACCAGATGAACATTTATTCACCATTTTAGTTCTCTCTCCATGGTTTGCTGACATAGCAAACTACTTGGTATCTACACAGTTTCCTCCAAATTTGTCTTGCAAGGAAAAGAGAAAAATCATAAGGAAAAGTGCTCCATTCACTTGGATTGGGGGAAATCTCTTCAAGCTAGGTCCAAATCAAATTCTGAGAAGATGTGTCAGGGACGAGGAAGTATTCGACATCCTTCTAGCCTTTCATAATGGACCTTTTGGAGGTCACTTTGCAGCCAAAAGAACATCATTTAAGGTACTACAAGCTTGTTATTACTAGCCCACTCTTCACCAATATTTAAGGAGGTATACCATTGTTGGGTCCCTATAATACTAGTGATTACCCCATTACTATTGTAGTTATACCCCTTATTTATATTGTTGTGCCAGCATTGCCCCCATATTGTTATTAATGTGCCCATAGAATCCCTCTATTGTTATTTTTGTGGCTTTATATTATTATTGTTAGGTCGGCTGGATTATATTGTGACTCCTTAGACTCCTATATATAGAAAGGAGGTTTTGTCATTTGTATCATCCAAGAATTGTTCATTTATGTAATGTAAAGGAGGTTGGTCCCTCGAAGAGGCTGAATTCTAAGGTGTGGATCTCTCTTTTCTATCTTTTTGTGAGCTGGTTTCGTAACATTTGGTATTAGAGCTTTGGATTCTAGGGTTTCGCTGCTCCAAACAGGTCATCGTGGAATTTTCGCTATAACGTTTTTTCTGTGATGTTTCAGAAGTCGAAAAAAAAACCCATTTGAGAGGAAATCGCACTGAACCTTGGGTCCAAATTTCAGAGCTTTTAGCGCGATATTTCCGTAGATATGATCTGAGGAAGTTGGTCTTTTTGCAGACTCCTGAATTACACTCAAAACAGGTGACCTGGGGAAAATCGTCATAACTTTCTTTCTGAGCATCGGATTGAAATTTCATAAGAAGGTACAGAAAGAGGACGGACGGTAGTTTCCGTTTATATGTTTTTCAAAGTCAAAGGTTGAAACAGTGACATGTGGCACTTCATACAAGTTCGATCTACTGAACTAGTCTTTAATCAGGTCACTGCGGGAGATTGTGGATAACGCTTTCTTGGAGAATCCAATTTGGATCAGACTAGTGGCATTGGAAAGAGGACATAGAAGGCTAATACAGGTCACAATTTCAGAACTGGATGATTTGAAATGACAGAGATACATTAGATTCAATATCAGGCCTCTACAAAGTAAAAAAAAGGTGTGTAGTTTTTTTTTTAATTTTTGCATAAGCTTGGTTTGAAGGAATTCAAAGGGCATAGTAAAGCATTATTATCAGTAAATGATGCCCTGAGGAAAGAAAATGCAAACACCTAGTAAGGAACCTAAAAGCTCTAGCATGACTCATGAAGAAGAGGAAGACATGCTACATGATATATCAAAATTACAAGAACAAGTGCAACAAATGTCACGCTCACAAAAGCTAACAGATGCTAAGATAAATGGTGTGGAATCTAAGATAAAGGGCATGGAAGCTAAGATGGATGATCTGAAGACAGATTTGAGGATAGATTTGAAGACAGACATGGCAGATTTGAAGACAGATTTGACAAATTTTCTACAAGAAATACTTACTAATGGTGAAAAGGTTGTAAAGGAAACTCATGATGTGAACAAAAGAAATGTTAATCATAATTCCATAGACTCTAATGTTGGATCTAAGACCCACGATATTCCAAAAATCGATATGAGGAAGTTTGATGGCAAGGATCCCGCCACATGGATATTACAGATGGAGCAGTTCTTCGATCTCAATAATGTGCAAAACACACAAAAGGTACGTATGGCAACTTTATATTTGGAACCAAATCAGTTTGTATGGTATCAATGGCTTTGCTCCCGTAAACAATTTATCACTTGGGCAATTTTTACGGAAGAATTGATAGCACATTATGAGGATACAAAAAGCAACACTTTTTTTAGCCAATTGATAAGTCTCAAACAAAAGGGTTCAATAATGGAGCACATTGAGGAGTTCCAAAAATTGAACATAAGGGTAAAAGATATTCCAGAGCAGCATAGGATTGATGTGTTCATAGGGTCTTTAAAAGATAATATCCAACATGATGTTCGACTTTGGGAACCTGATTCATTAGAGAAGGCATTCATGTTAGCAAGAAAAATGGAAAGCAAAATTATGGCAACCAGGAAGCATACCACTCACAACTATAAAGACGGAAGTGCAGTTGCCCCTAGTCTTCCACAACCTATAAGGTTGACACCACAACAATTGGAAGAAAAAAGAGAAAAAGGGCTTTGTTATAGTTGTGATAGAAAATACACTAAAGGTCATAAGTGTGCTGAGAAGAAATTATTCTACATAGATTATGAAGAGGAAGAAGAAAAGGAGCAAGAAAGGTCAAAAGAACAGGATATGCTCCAGGAACAAAGCCTATATGAAGAACAAATAAATCCAACCATATCTTTTAATGCATTGGCAGAAATTACCACTCCTCAAACCATCAAGATAGAAGGACAAATCAAGAAGAAAAAGGTGATAGTGTTGATTGATTCAGGAAGCACCCACAATTTTATTCATTGTAGGGTAGCAAAAGAATTGAATTTCTTCCTATATCCATCACCAGAGTGTCAAGTGATGATTGCAAATGGAGGAACAATAAATTGCTCTGGAAAGTGCCATAATATCAAGCTATCCATGGGAGAATATGTATTGACTAGCCCAATGCTTTCCATTCCAATGGGAGGTGCTGATGTTGTACTAGGAATCCAATGGCTACAATCCTTGGGTACAATAGCTTTTAATTTTCAAGAACTTTTCATCAAATTTTCTACGGAAGGAAAGGAAGTTGAATTAAGGGGTATTGTAGGGAAACCATAAAAGATAATCAGCTCTAATGGTATGACAAAGCTTCTAAAAAAGGAGCAAAGGGGTGTAATTTCACAATTATGTTCGCTAGATGTTTCCACATTAGAATCATCTATTTCTCCAGAACTCCAAAAATTCCTGGATAATCATTCTAAGGTATTTGAGACTCCCAAAGGTCTCCCACCTATACGTGATCATGATCATGCTATTCATCTGATTCCAGGAAGTGTTCCTCCAAACATCAGGCCGTACAGATACCCCTATGTCCAAAAAAGTGAAATTGAACGTATGGTTGCAGAAATGCTAGAGGCTGGTATAATTCAACCGAGTCAAAGTTCTTTCTCTGCTCCAGTAGTATTGGTGCACAAGAAGGATGGATCATGGCGCATGTGTCCGGATTATAGGGAGCTCAACAAGCTCACTATTAAAGATAAGTTCCCCATTCCTGTCATTGATGAATTACTGGATGAATTGCATGGATCAATTTACTTCACCAAGTTGGATCTTCGTCCAGGATATCATCAAATCAGAATGAAGATTGAAGACATTCCAAAAACGGAATTTAGAACTCATGAGGGTCATTATGAATTTTTGGTCATGCCTTTTGGCCTTACCAATGCACCTTCAACATTTCAAGGTTTGATGAATTCAATTTTCAAACCATTCCTTAGAAAATTTGTGTTCGTATTTTTTTATGATATACTTATCTACAACAAGTCTTGGAAGGATCATGTTGAACATGTTGACAGGGTGCTACAACTATTGGAGGAGAAACAATTATATGCCAAAAGATCCAAATGTTTCTTTGGAGTCCAGGAGGTGGAATATTTGGGTCATATTGTATCTCATGAAGGAGTTAAGGTAGACCCTACCAAAATTAAAGCCATTAAGGAATGGAAAATCCCCACATCCATAAAGCATTTGCGCGGATTTCTTGGGTTGACAGGGTATTATCGCAAGTTTGTTAAGAATTATGGGAGAATAGCAGCACCTCTAATGACATTATTGAAAAAAGATGCATTTTCATGGACTCCGGAAGCAACAAAGGCCTTTGAACATCTTAAAGAGGCAATGTGCCAAGCACCGGTCTTAGCTACACCGGACTTCACAAAAACCTTTATTGTGGAATGTGATGCTTCAGGAAATGGAATTGGTGTTGTTCTAATGCAAGATGAAAGACCCATTGCTTTTGAAAGTCGTCCAATCAAGGGAAAGTTTCTAAGCAAAGCTATTTATGAGAAGGAAATGTTGGCAATACTCCATGCACTTAAGAAAGGGCGACCCTACCTAATGGGAAGACACTTCAAGGTAAAAACGGATCATGATAACCTTAAATACTTTTTAGAACAAAGATTACCCTCTAAAGAGCAAAAAAAGTGGGTCACAAAGATGTTGGGTTATGACTTTGAATCATCTACACAAAAAGGGAAGCAAAATGTGGTGGCAGATGCACTCTCAAGGAAGGATGAGGATGTGGAAGCATTGTTGTGCGCTATTTCTATCATCCAACCAGATTGGATAAATGAAGCAAGGGAGGAATGGAAGAATGACGAAGAAGTGTGGGCACTTATTCGAAAGCTACAAAAAGATTCCAGTACGTCTGATACATTTAGCTGGAAAAATGATTCGTTATGGTACAAAGATCGCTTATACCTCTGTAAGAATTCCCAGCTAAAACAAAAGATTCTTATGGAATTGCACACTTCTCCCTTAGGAGGCACTCAGGATTTTTAAAAACTTACCACAGGGTTAAGAAGGAATTTTTTTGGGATGGCCTTAAATCAGATATTCAAAAGTTTGTGGCAGAATGTTTGGTTTTCCAACAAAATAAAGTTGAAACAATTAAGACACCAGGTCTATTAGAACCTTTATCCATTCCAAGCCAACGTTGGGAGGAGGTATCAATGGATTTTATCACAGGTTTACCCAAGTCTGAGGGAAAGAGTGTCATCATGGTGGTAGTTGACAGACTTACCAAGTATGCATACTTTTGTGCATTATCACATCCAATTAAAGCCAACACAGTTTCTACTGCATTTATGGAAACAATTCAAAAGATACATGGAAACCCAAAGATTATTGTAAGTGACAGAGATCCCATTTTCACTGGAAATTTTTTGACAGAATTATTTTCTTATCTTAGTACTCAGTTAGCTCATAGCTCATCTTATCATCCTCAATCTGATGGGCAAACTGAGATAGTAAACAAATGTTTGGAAGGATATCTTCGTTGCTTTGTATCTGATAAACAGACACAATGGGTCAAATGCTTGCCTCTGGCTGAATGGTGGTATAACAATTCCTTTCATACAGCAACAAAAATGACCCCATTTATGGCACTTTATGGGTATCAACCACCATCCATCACATCATATTTAAGAGAAAATTCTAAGGTTTAGGCAGTGGAACATCACATCGGACATCAACAACAAGTCCTCCAACTCTTAAAGGATAACCTCGTGTTGGCACAGAATAGAATGAAACAACAGGCAGATCAACATCGCAGTGAAAGAAGTTTTGATGTAGGTGATTGGGTATTCCTACGGCTACAACCATATAAGCAAATGTCGCTCAAGCAAGCTAAGAAGGATAATAAATTATCACCAAAGTATTATGGTCTGTACAAGGTATTGCAAAAGATTGGTACTATGGCATACAAATTGGAGCTTCCTGCAGCTTCTTGATTACACCCAGTTTTCCATGTTTCATGCTTAAAGAAGGTTATAGGCGACAAGCTCCCAGTTCAAACAATATTTCCAGAACTTGACAAGGAAGGAAAAATTATATTGGAACCGGAAGCAGTTATAGAAACAAGAACTCGACAGCTACGAAATCGATCAATTTCAGAGTACCTTATCAAGTGGAAGAACATATCTGCTGAAGATTCCACATGGGAGGATGAGAATTTTATGCAGAAGTACCAGAACTACTCAAGCGTTGAGGACAACACTTTTTTGAAGGAGAGGGGCATGTTGGGTCCCTATAATACTAGTGATTAACCCATTACTATTGTAGTTATACCCCTTATTTATATTGTTGTGCCCCCATTGCCCCCATATTGTTATTAATGTGCCCATAGAATCCCTCTATTGTTATTTTTGTGGCTTTATATTATTATTGTTAGGTCGGCTGGATTATATTGTGACTCCTTAGACTCCTATATATAGAAAGGAGGTTTTTTCATTTGTATCATCCAAGAATTGTTCATTTATGTAATGTAAAGGAGGTTGCCCCCTCGAAGAGGCTGAATTCTAAGGCGTGGATCTCTCTTTTCTATCTTTTTGTGAGCTGGTTTCATAACAACCATCCAGTGCGATCGGTGCCAAAGGATGGGGAAACCTACCCCAAGGGATCAGATTCCTCTGAAACCTCAAGTAAATTTTGAGTCATTTGACAAGTGGGGCATGGATTTCATCGGGCACATTGACCCTCTGTCTAGACAGAAGAAATACATCATTGTGTGCATTGACTACTTAACAAAATGGGCTAAAGCCAAAGCCATCAAAGTATAAATAGAAGAAAAAGTGGATGAATTCTTAAGGGAGAATGTGTTTTATAAGTTTGGGTACCCTAGAGAGTTGGTCACTGATCAAGGAAGTCAATTTACATCTCACATGATTGAAAATATGTTAAGCCAACACAAATTCAAGCACATAAAATCCACCCCTTACCACCCACAGGCTAATAGGAAAGTGGAAGTAACGAATTGAGCATTGGAGGGCATTATGACCAAGGTGATTAGCAGCAGCAGAAAAGATTGAGCAGACAGACTAGTTGATGCCACCAGGGCCTACAATACCACCTAGAAGATCACCATTGGCTTCACCCCTTATGAGCTAGCCTATGGGAAGAAAACCCTTCTATCCATTGAATTTGAATACAACACCTTAAGGATGACATCACACCTGGATCTAGATATCACAAGGGCACAACAAGAAATATTGCTCCAGCTGAATGGGTTAGATGAATTTAGGGTGTAGGCCATTTTGCACATAGAAGTGACTCAAGTTCAAAGGAAAAACTGTCATCAACCTTTGTCGTTATCTTCTAGAAATCATGATGGTGACAAATCTTCAACTATGATAGTAAGATCCATGGGAAAAAGGGTAAAGTCAAATTTCCCTGTAATTTATGTGAAGGGATCATCCTATTTACCATTGTCCTTATATAGATGAAGCCTCAAAAGTGTTGGAAAACCTTACAAATTCTTAGCCATGACTTTCGGCTGGTTATCAGAAGCTTTCTCCCAATCCTCCACTAGTTGATGAAGTGATTGATCAAAATCCATCTCCAGTCGATCCCATTTTGTCTGAACATGAATCCAATGAATCCGTTCCTGAGCAATCATTGGTTGAGAAAATAGTTGACTCGATTCCACCTTCATTTGATCGTACCTTTCCCGTAGAGAGTGAAATTCATACTGCTCAGGTTCTTCTTGTTTCTTCAGGTCATAGTGAACTAGGGGAAAGTTCTCCCATTCCCATAACACAAGGGGAAATTCCTCCCTTTCCTATGACACCCGCTCCAAGTAGCATGGTCAATCCTTTTATTCGAGTCGACTGGCAGGATATCATCTTCCTCCTTACGTGCCATTTCATATCATAGTACAAGCTTATAATGTGGTTGTACCTATCAAAATCATAGATGAAGGTGCATTTGTTCATATTATGTCCTCAACTACCTGGAAAGCTTTAGGTTCTCTGTAGCTTGTGCCTATTACCCAGAATCTATTGGATTTTAATAGAGGGACCAACCAACCATTAGGGATCCTTCCTAAGTTGCCTATTACTTTGGGAGGAAATATTGTGTATATCGATGTGATGGTAGTCCAAGGCCCTTTGGATTTTAATTTACTCCTTGGGCATGACTGTGTATGTCATGGGAGCTCTTGTGTCTTCACTCTTTCACGTGAGGTGTTTCTCACATGAAGGAAGAATCGTGGCTATTGACCAAATTTCATTCGTTGGTCCTAATTTGACTCCCAATAAAACAACTGCCCTAAATGATCCTTATATGGAAGTGGTATCTTCCATACCATAGGTAAATTATGTGGCAACCTATCCCATTCACATATCTACTAATGAAGATGAGCCTTTCACTGTCTGCTCAACTTCTTTCGACCTAGATCTAGTAGGTGATGTAGCGCATCATTTACTAGGGGAATTGGAGTCTAATATATCCATTGGATCCTTTGATATGTATCCCTTCCAGAGAATTTTTCTTCCATATAATGGTAACCTCTAGGAAGTCATGGTCTCTTGGAGGCCATGATCAAGACCAGAGCAAAGTTCTTTTTCTTATGTCAAGCTCCTTAAAAAATGAAACAAGGTGTTGGAGCAGAGTTCCTTTCTTGTGTCAAGCTCATTAAAAAATGAAACAAGGTCCTTCGAGCAGAGCTACTTTTCTTGTGTCAATCTCCTTAAAAAATGAAACAAGGTCCTGGAGATGAGTTCCTTTTCATATGTCAAACTCGTTAAAAATGAAACAAGCTCTTATGAGTATAGTTCTTTTACTATTTCAACCTCATTAAAAAATGAAATAGGTTCCTATGAGCATAGTTATTTTCTTGTGTCAAGCTTGTTAAAAAATGAAACAAATCCCATTTCAATTTGAGTCTTTGATTAGATCTCGTAAATTCCCAGTCGGGTCTTTCACTGGATCTCGTAAAGGAATCTTCAATCAATCCACCTATTAGTACCCAGTAGTGTACCTAGGTGAATGAAATGAAGCTTGGTGGGAATGTACATCGAATTTAGTCATTATGTTGGGGGCATGCAAACTTATTTCAAGCATAGTTTTTCTTTGTTTCAAGCTTGTGTAAAAATGAAACCACCTTCAAGCATAGTTTCCCATGCTTCAAGCTTGCGTAAAAATGAAACGAATTCAAGCATAGTTTCCCATGTTTCAAGCTTCTGTAAAAATCAAACCATTCCCATTTTATCCCTCGTGATTTCCATTTTTATCTACCTATTTTCTGCCAAATGAGCCTTGGTTTTCTCATTCCATCATCATAATTTGCTTGATTAATCATACTCTTTCACTTGGTTTTTACCATTTCCCGAGGAACCATTGCGATGAGTGAGCTTATTAGCCAACCTATTGACCTTTGCATGTTTTGAGTAGTTCCATCATGAACGAAACCAGTTGCTACCCTTTATACAACTCATTCCTCCAGGAGGAGTCCTCTTTCAGATTTTTTCAGACTCCCAAAATATGAAAATATTGTTGAGCACTTGTATTTTCGAACTCATTAAAGTAAATGAAAAGACGTATACTGAGTTTAAGTTTAACCCTTTTTCGAACTGAGATAGACTATTTATGAAAAAGGAATACCTTAGTCAAACATGGCTAAGAGGTTCTCTTGAGTATTGTTTTCTACCTTTTCAAACTTAAGAGACTATCTATGAAAAGGGACATCTGGAGTTTTGTTTTTCACCTCTTTCTTAAACTCACTAAACATGAAAAAGGTGTCGATTTTTACCTTCGTTGGACTCGTTAAAACATCAAACAATGATGGAATTGTCGAACATGAAAAAGAAAAACCTCTTCCCGCCAAGGTTCGTTAAATACACTCAGAGGGATTCATCCGAAGGGTGAACTTACAGACCAAGCATATGTTATCCTCCTCAAGCTTGTTAATAAATAAAGAGGTATTGACCAATATTGTTGGGGAAATTGGGAAAACATGGTATTCCATGTGCTAATGGCAGCGAGTTGCTCTTGAACATGACACTCTTCCACTTCATCTCCGTGGATGTTGGGTTGGGTAATCTACTTGTATTTTGGATATCATACCATTTTCAGATCCTCCATTTCGGTTTCGGGTCAATGTTACCAACTTCATTCAGTGTCACTGGTGTGTTCAAGAGAATTCATTCAGTTGATATCGTTACAATACTCTTAAGCCTTCATTCCATGTTTGCCTTTCCTGATCCAATTCCATATCAGTATCACTCTATCTAAATCATGATACACGTTTTGTGTTGTTGATGGGGGATACATAAAGGCCCTCCTATGACAAGTCGCTTCTTGTTGACATCAAAACATTATCCAGGAAGTTAACTTAGAAATAACCCTTTGGTACCTTGGTGTTTTCATACATTCCTCGCTCTGGATAACAAGTTTACATCAATGGATTTTGATTGAAAGACTATGTGTGGTGTTTGACATCAACTCATTTATTCACACCATACTTATTGTAATGTATTACCTTGAGAACCATTAACATCATCGGTGGTTTCTCTCATGTCTGTTAATGACTTACATCATCAACTAGTAATCAAATAGTGTCTACCATGTTCGACCTCAACTCATTGATTCACATGGTTAGACTTGTACATTGGTTGGTCGTGTGAAGGAGATAAAAGACCCCAGATCTAGTTTCATCCATCTGGGCTACGATTTTAGGAGTTATACAAAGATCACAATGTATGATGGCCATGATCATACAAACAACCATCCAGTCATGGGTATACCAATTCTCATCTGTGGATGCATATTTTGATCATTGTACATGTTATGTTAGCTTATATGTCGAGTATGCGTATGCCTCCCTTAGCAACAAAGATATCATGATGAAAATTTATTGTAACAAATGAATCTCATCGGTTTTTCTTAATATGGACTTGTCACAAGGTAAAGCATTTCAGTGATCAATTGTCATTTTTTACTTTGCACTTAAATTAGGGGGCAATCCCTTGCATGCCATTTTTTCACATCTGATTAATAGGCCTCCTAACGCGATAAACCAATGATCTAGGTGGCTCTAGACACAAGTAGAAGTCCCAAAGGACTCAGAAAGGGTCAAAATTCAGAGTGGTCAGAACGCTCACAAACCACCACCAGATCGAAGTGCTCATTGCCCTGATTCCAACGATGCAAACGTCACTCAAATCCGAGCTCGTATGAGGGAGAAAGAGCCAGTCAAATTTTTGGTCAAAGTTGTCATGTGGGCCAGGTTTAAGTGTCCTACAAATTGACCAAGTCCCGGACAGGGAATTTGGCTCGAGGAGCAGGCGAATTTGCTAGATACTTAATTTGTCTAATATCCCCTAGATTAGACAAAATCACAAAATGTGGTTGTATTAAATAAAATAAAAAAACATATGTTATGAGGTGGTGGGCCATGACCCCCACCACCTCCCTTCCCAAACCACATATAGTTACAAAAATAAAATAAATTTTATTTAAAAATGGCTGATGGGCCATGACCCTGATCAGCCCCCCCAAACCACCATATGTTACATACAAAACAAATAATATAACTGGGCAGTGGGCGGGCCACCTCTGATGGACCTAGCCGAGGCCCCACCCATTGGCCACTTGTCACATGTGTTAGTGCCTAGATCTACCTCAGGTTGAAGGAAGGCAGGTCTAGGGTAACATCAAACCACGCTTAACCTGGTAGCTAGCCCTACCAGGTTGGGAGAGGACTCTCTCTTTGTCAATCTCAATTAGAATATTGGCAACTAGGGCTTGAGATGACTGAAATGAATGTTGATTTTAGGCTAGGTATGGTAGATCAGGGGATTTGATTGGATTTGTTTCAAGTCAAAAACATCAAGAGAAAGGGTGATTGGACTATGGAATCGATGTCAGTTTCTGCCGGAAAACCTGGGGCAAATTAAGTGCCATGTTCAGCCAAGTGAAGATTGTAAAGGTGATAAGTATAAGGGAGAAAGCCCGCTGCCCTGCAGGCATCAAACAAAGGATGGATCTGCAACAACAGCTTTAGATGAAATAGAATAACGAGGTTGCTCAACAAAGCATCTACCAACGGATGAATTCTGCTAAGACTACCATTACAACTAACAACAAAATCATCATGAAAGGAGCATCATTATGGATGAATTCCTAACATATCACTTAGATAATTCTGAAAACAAAGGAGAAAAACATAATGTGTAAATGAATTACAGGAGAAAAAACATACTGAACATTTAAGCACCATGATGAATCCCAGACCTAAAGGGCAAACACTACTTTCTTATGATATTCAATAAAAATTTACACAGTCCAAATGCTTCTTCCTGTTGCAAAAATCGAACCTCTACACCATGAAATTCATAAAATTTATACATTTAGCTCATCCTTGTATTAAGGGAATTGAGCTCAACCATTGTCTTCAAAATAGAATCAGTTACATTAAACTTGGACCGAATTTCTGAAAATAGGTGTTGAATATGAACTCGTATCTCCTAAAAAATAGCACCTGTTACAAAAATGAAAGAGGTTTTTGTATAAAATATCATGTTGGAGAAAAAACTTTCTCAAATTCTGAAAATTCATTTCCAGTTGCTCGGAATCTATGCCACAAAATCATCTCTAAAATAGAAAATCATTAAAAACTTAAATCTGTCAAAATGAGTTGTAAATATCCAGTCACATATTCAAATTCACGACACTTGTGAATAAACTGAAAGAGGTTTTTGTTTTATGGCTCATGGGTAACAAACACCTCCTTGGGTTTTTCAAAATTACTTTCCATCTATTTCAAAATGGCACCGCACTAAAATGACTAAAACAGTAAAAAATATGAAAAATGGCACCTGTGCATAAACTGAAGGAGGTTTTTGTTATTTTGTATGTGATGGAAAAAAACCTCTTTCAATTTTGAAAAATTCCTTATCGTTATTTCAGAAACTGATCTTGTACTAAACTTGTCATTGTGTGCAGCAACCGACCTCAAAACATGCATAACCAAGAATCACTCATTCATTTCGATCATATCTTCTGATCCAGAAACCAGTTATAGGAGTGTGATATACCGTTGGAAATATTTTTCTGAGCTTCTTCTGATCGACAAATTTGTGACATGTTTTGTGCTAAATATCATGTGCAAAACATCTAACCAAACCAAACCTAGTAAGAGCTTATGTTGATCCCTGGTGACAAGCTGCGAAGACTGGCACTAACATCGGCCTTATTGGGGATGGAAGCTCCTTGGAGGTGTCAAAAACAATGTAGACGAAGTGCCTCATCCATTGGGAAATACGGTCAAACAACTGAAAACTCAAAACAACTCATACCAATCCAAACATACACATACTGCAACTTGTACATAACAAATATCGGAAACTGAAATGTTGCCTTTGGCAGCTTATTTATTTACAAATCTACCCTACTTTGCTACAAAACCAATAGATCAAGTGATGTTGTAATGCCATATCAACCAATCAACCAATCAAGTAACTGTGACAATAATGTTGTTTTTTAATAGTGTTTGAACTAGAAGATAGTTGGAAATCCTACCAGCAGTATATACCCATAGTACCTCTGGCTCTGTAAAAAGCAACTTGTTTTGCTGCTATGGGATCGTAGAAACCAGATTCTATCTGCTTCCCCATCTCATTAACATATGCTCTTGGCTAGAGATTGTCACATCCTCACTGTAAATCATAACATCCTTCAATCCAACCATCCAAGGGTAGCCTTATCTTTTCTTCTTTGGGAGGAGGGAGAGTTTCCAAGAACTATTTAGGGTCTTGGAATTCATGTGATTTAATTTGAACATCCAATAATTCAATTTCATTTTCCAATCTTTCAACCACTAAGCCAAGAAAAAAATATTTATTATTAGGTGTGATTCGACTGGATTTCAAGCTAAGAAACAATGATGTTAAAAAACTTTGATCAATTTGAAATTTTGCTATTTCATCCCTTAAAATCAATAACATTTCACTAAATAACGGATTTGCCACATACCCCGTCATCGGTGATTACCATCAATGTTCTGAAAACTAGATTCTTTAGTAGTGAAGTCGAAGCTCAGGATCTTGAACATTGGAGTCATCAGGTAGATGATTTCAACCTTCATATGTGTCTGACTGCTATCCACCATCAGCAATCAGATCTGCAACTTGAATGATCTTTCCAGAGAAGATCTGTCACCTCTTCCCTAGTGGAGTCGCCACTATGTTAGTGCCTGGATCTACCTCATGCTAAAGGAAGGCAGGTCTAGGGTAACATCAAACCATGCTTAACCTGGTAGCTAGCCCTACCAGGTCGAGAGAGGGCTCTCTCCTTGTCAATCTCAATTAGAATATTGGAAACTAGGGCTTGAGATGACTGAAATGAATGCTTATTTTAGGTTAGGTATGGTAGATCAGGGGATTTGATAGGATTTGTTTCGGGTTGAAAACAACAAGAGAAAGGGTCGTTGGAATATGGAATCAATGCCAGTTTCTACCGGCAAACCTAGGGCAAATTAAGTGCCATGTTCAGGCAAGTGAAGACTGTAAAGGTGAGAAGTATAAGGGAGAAACCCTGCTGACCTGCAGGCATCAAAAAAGGATGGATCTGCAGCAGCAACTTTAGATGAAAGAGAATAACGAGGTTGCTCAACGGAGCATCTAGCAATGGATGAATTCTGCTAAGACTACCATTACAACTAACAACAAAATCATCATGAAAGGAGCATCATTATGGATGAATTTCTAACATATCATTTAGATAATGCTGAAAACAAAGGAGAAAAACATAATGTGTAAATGAATTACAGGAGAAAAAACAGACTGAACATTTAAGCACTGTGATGAATCCCAGGCCTAAAGGGCAAACACTGCTTTCTTATCATATTCAATAAAACTTTACACAGTCCAAATGCTTCTTCCTGTTGAAACAATCGAACCTCTACACTATGAAATTCATAAAGTTTATACATTTAGCTCATCCTTGTATTAAGGGAATTGAGCTCAACCATCTTCTTCAAAATAGAATCAGTTACATTAAACTTGGACCGAATTTCTGAAAATAGGTGTCGAAGATGAACTCGTATCTCCTAAACCATAGCACCTGTTACAAAACTGAGAGAGGTTTTTGTAGATAAGGTCATTTTAGAGAAAAACCTCTCACAAATTATGGAAATTTGTTTCTCGTTTCTCGGAATGTATGCCACAAAATCATCTCTAAAACAAAAAATCATTAAAAACTTAAATCTGTCAAAATGAGTTGTAAAGATCTAGTCACATATTCAAATTCACGACACCTGTGAATAAAATGAAAGAGGTTTTTGTTATATGGCTCGTGCATAACAAAATACTCCTTGGGTTTTTCAAAGTTACTTTCCATCTATTGTAAAATGGAACCGCACTAAAATGACTAAAACAGTAAAAAATATGAAAAATTTGCTTTGTTTTAATGTAGGTTCCAAATATCATTGCATATATCCAACATAGTAGCACTTGTGCATAAATTGAAGGAGGTTTTTGTTACTTGGTATGTGATGGAAAAAATCTCTTTCGCTTTTGAAAAATTCCTTGCAATTATTTCAGAAAATGATCTTGTAATAAACTTGCCATTGTGTGCAGCAACTGACCTCAAAACATGCATAACCAAGAATCACTCATTCATTTCGATCATATCTTCTGATCCAGAAACTGGTTATAGGAGCTTGATATATTGTTGGAATGATTTTTCCGAGCTTCTTCTAATGGATACATTTGTGACATGTTTTGTGCTGAATATCATGTGCAAAACATCTAACCAAACCAAACCTAGTAAGAGCTCATGATGATCCCTAGTGACAGATTGCGAAGACTGGCACTAACAACATAAACTAGAGGCGACTGGGCTTGAACCCGCCCAGCCATCCTGGCTGGCCCACCTCCCGGGTGCCTCCACACAAAACTCTCCACACCATTTAACAACTCTGCCCATATTTAATCAAACAAAACCAACGCCATACCAAAAAATTAACGCACTGAAACAATAAAAATTTAACGCACTATTTTGGAGATGCGGGGGTTTGAAACTGCAACCTCCACCCTCCTAAATGACTTCACCATCGTTGGGCCATGGGACTCAACCTTGATAGCTATGCCCACATCTAATATATAAACCTTTGAATTCATTTGCGGTGAGGACGGTGGCATGGAGGAGCAGATTTGAGAACCAAGAGAGGAGCGGAACCATGACTATGCAGAACCTTGAGCCAGGAGCGGAACCATGACACAGTCCACAAAGGAGGAACCATGATGGCAGGTTTTTTGAGACAGAATTTTTGTAGAGAATCTCAAGATGCCAAAAAGATTCCCTGGGAGGTAAAAATTCATTTTATCAGAATGTAACCAAGTTTATAGTCATTTTTCTCATATTTTCGTAGGGAAAGTAATGGAAAGGTTGGATTCACCTTTTGAGCAGCAAATTTGCAGATTCCTAGTGGAGGAGAATCCTCAAGAATCTTGAGGGAATCTTCCAGTTTCCTTAGAGGCTGAAATTCGCCAAAGTCAGAATGCAACCAAATTCATACTCATTCTTCTCATAATTTTGCAAGGATCTCAACGGAGAGATCGGTTTTCTGATTTGAGCAAAAGATCTTCAGATGACCCGAAGGAGGAAATCTTTGAGGAATCTAAAAGATTCTTATAGCCCATGATTTTCACTTTGTCAGAATTCAAAAATTTGATAGTCGATTTTACACTATTCGACTCCACGAATCTGATGGTGTAATCAGATTTTCCATACATGATCATTTCATTTTTCGGCCACTTTTCAAAGTGGAGTGCAGGTGTCAGCATTCAATGTGCGAGCAGTCATTTCCATGAGATTCGATGCCACAAGATTGATGGTGCAGCTAGATCCAACAGTTTATCATCCTCTTCTTCAGATAAATCTTTGATGTGAGGTATATGCAGTGTGATCATGTACTTCTTTGTCTCTTTGCTTAAGATGCAATGTGTTGTATAGATCCCCATTTGATATTTGATGTGGGATCTTGTTTTGTTCTTGATGTGAGATGTACTTATTGTCATGTTTTGATTAATATCCCTTTGTCGCCATTTTGACGGGATACTCATGTGTCGCCATGTATGTTTGAATTGAGATCCATTTGATTCCATGTTGGCAGGATGTTCATTAATGTCATACGTGAAATTATGTCATGCGGATAGGATTCCTTAAGTGAATGAGAGTTCCTAGAGCGGAACATCTCGTGGAGCCACTCCTACATGAGGGCATATTCCTTGCATGATAGAGAAAATACATTCATGTACATCATCACTCTTTCCAACACTTAATGCAGTGGCCTACACCATCTTGACACCGAGGCCCAGAGACGTAGTCCCTCCTGGACGAACTCCGTTATCAACGTCTCGTGTTTTATGTTGCTGATTCTTGTCATGTTCCTTTTTCTTTACAACATGCATATATGTTCCTTTATTCTCTTTTAAATGCAATTATAATCACATCATGAAAGCAAAAGATGTTGGTTAAATCTGAGAGTTGAGTCAACTCAGATCAAGTTTGGTATCGGAGTAGTCTTTGCATGGATGTGAATTGAGAGATTGAACAATGGAATGTGCAACAATGGAGGATGACAAAGTGATGTATGAGACCATGCTCATAATTTCCCAAATGGTGGAAATAATGTATGAATCTCTACAAAAAGAGATAGAGGAAAAGCAACGAGTGCAACTTCAGTTGCGAGCCATGGAAGAGGCCCTAGAAGAACTGAAGCACAACAACCAGAGTCTTCAAGCAAAGAACACTGAATTGAAGATGATTCTACAAGAAGAGAAAGAGGAAAAACATAGTCTGCTATGACAACTGCAAGCTAAGGATGAGGCCTTAGGAAAGCTGTAACGTGACCCATGTGAGGTAAAAAGTAGTTCTCCAACTTCATGTACGTTTCCTAATGATGATTTTGCTGTTTTCGAAAATCATACCACAGGAATTGGCTCCAAACTGTTGAGGAAAATGGGGTATGAAGGAAAAGGCTTGGGCATTAATGGCCAAGGCATTGTCAACCCCATCAATGTAGAGGAATTATCCCATCAGACAAGACTTAGGTATGTTGAAAAGAAAGTTGGGGAATGCGACACGACAGTCAGCGAACCACCAATAAAAGATGATGAGAAGCCTCATCAGTTCTTCCCAAATGGACAGTGGAGGTAAAAGATGTTGATTTCCCTTCAGTTTTGTCTTCACATAGTATGATTTCTATTGGAAATGTGGAGATACCAATTACAAGGACAAACATGAGGCTCCTTACCAGGATGAGGTACAAGGAGGAAGAACTTGGTGTTAATAACCAAGGCATAACTCAACCATTAGAAGTTGATCAGAGACCTCGATTTTCAGGCTTGGGATACATCAAAGGAGAATGCTCGAAGGTGTCAGATTCTTTCGAGACATCGTTGAAATCGTTGAGGAAAGACAATGATGGGAACACATCACCATCATCCCATGGCAGTGCCCATTGTAGGGAAAGAGTTGAGGCAAGCTCTCATCGCCATAATTATACCAGAGACAACAAGGAAAGGTATAACCAGTCTCAATATTTGAATGTTCGTTTCGATTACAATCATGTTGTTAATGATGAATGTAAAACAAGGAATCGAAAAACATGTACTTTTTGTGGTTTACATAACCATGTATCTGTCGAGTGTTGGAAAAGAATAACAACACAAAAAAGGATGAGGCGTGGAAGACCCTCTCAACAGCAGGCAAAGAAGAAGGTAAAGAGGATATGGAGGAAGAAGACCTATTGCAGTCATTGTGATAGAGGTGGCCATCAAAGAGCCACATGTTGGAGGCTCCATCCAGAGCAGTGCCTTAAAGACAAAGTGTCAGTGCATGAACTAGTTGAAAAAGACGTTTGACAAGCAAAACCACCACACGGGGATGACCCATTCACAGTGATAAGTGAAAAATGGTTTCTAAATATGTTATCTTGTCATGGTCATGATTTTGTAAATGATTTGTTGCATTTTAAAATGTAAAAGTGATTATGTGTTTTCCATCACTTATTAAGCAACAATGATGTCTGGTCTTATTTTATGTTGCATGTTAAACTGTGAAGGTGAAGTTGTGTTTCCATCACTTGTCAAAGAAAAAATAGTGTTTGGCCTTATTTTTGTAAATCATCTGTTGCAGTGATGATGTGTTTTCCATCACTTGTTGAAGCAATAATGATATGTTGGCCTTGTTTTGGTAGCTGGGGTATTGTTTCCATTTTGATGTAAACATGACCACCAAGTATGTGTTATAAACTCATGGCAAGTATGGGATGCTTCGGTCATTAGTTGGTCATGTAAGTCAAGCATGTAATTTGCAAAAAAATGTACTACAGGTTGCAAAGGTTGTAGGTGTTGGCTCATCCCTTATGGCTCTGAAGGAAAAAGGTGAAGGAGAAGGAAGGGTGACATATCAGATATTTGTAAGTGTAGACAGGGTACAAAGAAGTGGCTGATTATTTTCATGCTTTTGGAGGACCAAAAGCTCCTCAGTGGGGAGGATTGATCCAGGTGGCTCTACACATAGGCAAAAGTCCCAGAGGACTTAGAAAGGGTCAAAATTCAAAGTGGTCATAACGCTCCCAAACCAGTACCAGAATGAAGTGCTTGTTGCCCTGATTCCAACGGTGCAAATGACACTCAAATCCAAGCTCGTATGAGGGAGAAAGAGCCAGTCAAAGTTTTGGTCAAAGTTTCCATGTGGGTCAGGTTTAAGTGTCCTATAAATTGATTGAGTCCTAGATAGGGAATCTGGCTCCCGAGGAGCAGGCAAATTTGTTGGATACTTAATTTGTCTAATATCCCCTATATTAGACAAAATCGAAAAATGTGTTGTATTAAATAAAAAATAAAAATAAAAACATATGTATGAGGTGGCAGGCCATGACCCCCGGCACCTCCCTTCCCAAACCACATATAGTTACAAAAAAAACAAATTTTATTTAAAAATGGCCGATGGGCGATGACCGCGTCAGCCCCCCCCCCCCCCCCCCCCCCAACCACCATATGTTACATATAAAAAACAAATAATATAACTGGGTGGTGGGTGGGCCACCTCTGGTGGACCCAACCCATGCCCCACCCATTGGCCACTTGTCACCTGAACCGGAGGTGGTGGGGCTTGGACCCACCCGGCTAACCTAGTAGGCCCGCCTTCTGGGTGCCTCCACACCATTTAATAACTCCACCCATATTTAATCAAACAAAACCAATGACATACCAAAAAATTAACGCGCCGAAATAATAAAACTTTAATGCGCTATTTTGGAGATGTGGGGGTTTGAACTACAACCTCCACCCTCCTAAACAACTCTGCCACCATTGGGCCATGGGGCTCAACCTTGATAGCTCCGCCCACATCTAATATATAAACCTTTGAATTCATTTGCAGTGAGGACGGTGGAACGGAGGAGCGGATTTGAGAACCGGGAGAGGAGCGGAACTGTGACTACGTGGAACCCTGAGCTAGGAGTGAAACCATGACACAACCCATAGAGGTAGAACCATGATGGCATGTTTTTCGAGACAGAATTTTTGCAGAGAATCTTAAGATGCCAAAAAGATTCATTGGGAGGTAAAAATTCATTTTATCAAAATGTAACCAAGTTTACAGTCATTTTTCTTAGATTTTCACAAGGAACGCAATGTCAAGGTTGGATTCGCCTTTTGAGCAGAAAATTTTTAGATTCCCAACAGAGGAGAATCTTCAAGAATCTTGAGGGAATCTTCTAGATTCCTTGGAGGCTAAAATTCACCAGAGTCAGAATGCAGCCAACTTCATACTCATTCTTCTCAGAATTTCGCAAGGATCTCATTGGAGAGATCATTTTTCTGAATTGAGCAGTAGATCTTCAGATGACCAAGAGGAGGGAATCTTTGAGGAATCTAGGGGGAATCTAAAAGATTCCTGTAGCCCCAGATTTTCACTTTGTCAGAATTCATAAAATTTGACAGTCGATTTTACACTATTCGACGCCACGAATCTGATGGTGTAATCATATTTTCCATTTTATCATTTCATTTTTCAGCCACTTTTCAAAGTGGAGTGAAGGTGTTAGCATTCAATGTTCGAGCAGTCATTTCCATGAGATTCAATGCCATGAGATTGATGGTGCAGCCAAATCTAGCAGTTTATCATCCTCTTCTTTAGGTAACTCCTTGATGTGAGGTATATGCAGTGTGATCATGCACTTCTTTGTCTCTTTGCTTAAGAAGCAATGTGCTGTATAGATCCGTGTTTGATGTTTGATGTGGGATTTTGTTTTGTTCTTGATGTGAGATGTACTTATTATCATGTTTTGATTGATATCCCTTTGTCGCCATGTTGACGAGATACTCATGTGTTGCCATGTATGTTTGAATTGATATCCCTTTGATGTCGTGTTGGCGGGATGCTCATTATTGTCATACGTGAAATTATGTCATGCTGATAGGAGTCCTTTTGTGAATGAGAGTTCTTGCAGCGGAACATCTCATGGAGCCACTCCTACGTGAGGGCATATTCCTTGCATGATAGAGAAAATACATTCATGTACATCATCACTCTTTCCAACACTTAATGCAGTGGCCTACACCATCTTGACACCGGGGCTCGGAGACATAGTCCCTCCTAGACGAACTCCGTTATCAACATCTTGTGTTTTATGTTGCTAATTCTTGTCATGTTCCTTCTTCTTTACAGAATGCATATATGTTCCTTTATGATATTTTAAATGCAATTCTAATCACATCAAGAAAGAAAAAGATCTTGGTTAAATCCGGGAGTTGAGTCAACTCAGATCAATCAACATCCTATTCCCCCTTGCCACCATATTTCACAAAGCCCTAAACATGCTTCTTTCATGACCCAGAGTTTTTGCCTGAAACTGCATCATCTGAGCCAATTTTAGGACCAACACACCCGAGCCTCCTATTGGAGAGTGTTCACCTACATGTTTCTCCACTATGACCTATGTTGATCACCTACAAGTTGCTCCCTTTTGCACCTACGTTGGTTCTAGAAATTCATGAAATTGAGAGATATTTCAGAAGATTCCTCTTCCATAAGCTTCTAGAAATTGCTATAACCATTTACCTAAGATAAAACATTAAGATCCTATCCTAACCTAGTTTGGAGTTTCCATCCCTTATCCTCCCATCAAAGGTCAATCTAAAACCTTAGATTGGTAATCAGATAAGAACATCGAGCTTACCTCACTCCTCTATATATTTACAACCTTCCATATGCAAGGGGTTGGATTTTGGAGAGTGATTTCACCCTTATGCTGCTATGTTGAGAGGTTTCATTTCATGCATTTAGGGTGACTGGAGGTGCACATTGTGACATGGAAAGGACAAGTCAGCCTGGAGGAGCTCTTCTACAAGATCAATACCTATTTATGGTTGTAACTCCTTCCATTTATTTTAATGCAAATAATTCCTTGTTTTCCTATATGTGGTGTTGTTATTTCATGTATTTCAATACCATGTTGATCTATTGAATAAAGTATTTAGATGATACTACATAGATAACGTAGTTTCTTGGCTTGTGTTATCTAACTGTGCATGTTTTAATTTTGGAAAGCAGAGCTAGAATTGGAGAATTTAAGCTAAAGAAGGAGTGAATCCCATGACGGATTCAAGATAGGCTTCATTTCATTATTTATTTACTGGGTTCCTTGCCTCTCTGTTGTTCTAGGTGGTTAGCCACCAAACCTAGGGGAGATACTTTTGTCTGCAATTGTAAATCCTGTATAATAATGCTTATGTTGGGTTGCATGGAAGTGCAACTAAATCTATATGATTTACATACTCGATTATGCACAACAACAATTTTCAATGGTGTTTCCCTCTTAGAAAGATATGGGTTCCATGTGAAATTGGTTGAAGGTTTCAATGATTTTATTGAAAATGGAATTGTTTTTTCACTTTTTCCAAATACAGAGTCTATTTTTGATATACCACCATTGCATGTGGATATCATGATTTAGCCTTTGAGGCTTCAAGATGCTTTTTATAGAAATTGTTGTAGATGTCATGTTTGTTTAATCTTTCCAGACATATTTTGAAGATCATTGTAATGTGAATTTGGATTGTTTAATGAGATTACTTGCATTGATATGTTATTTTGCAGATCAAATAATGCACTTTTGTGTTAAATTCTAATATCTATCTATGGATTGTATAGAGTCTTTCACTATTTCTTATATGAAATCACGCAATTGTTGGTTCTTTATTTATTGCAATATTTGAAATTAATTATTTATTTATGTATATCTTTGTGATTTGAAAGGTTGATTGTTAGTATTTAAACTTAATTATTATTGAAATTTAGTTGATGTTTAAAGTTAGTGAACATTAATATTTAAAATTGTTCAAGATGTAAGATGAGATGTAGGATTAAAAATCAGAATTAAAAAAGAATACAAAGTTGTTGTAGAAATGTTAAGTGAAGGAACAAGCAAGTGTACTTTGAAAAGACCTCGGTATCCTGGTTCACATGAAAGAGTGAATGAATATCACCGGAAATGGTATCAAACAGAATAAGGATGTGATAAATGTGTGTAGGAGAGCCGCATATCACCAAAATGAAATAACTTCAAAAAATCGTCAACATGATAAAGTCATTAATCATAAGTATGGGGACATGAGTAGTTTCATGGGAAGAGCATTTCCTTCAAATGTTTGTTTACATGGATGTTGAAGATGTTCAAATTTTTCCACTGTACCCAATTTTTCTAACAATAGTCTTCTTTGGGAACACTTTGTTTACAAAGAGAGTGTGCCACATACAAGTGAGAACCAATGGTCCTCTGCAAACAATGCAAGAAATGGAATATTGGAAGATGGGCATAATGATGCCAATGAATAATTTGTAGCATATGGTTTATTTGGTGATAGTAATATGATTTCTAACATGGTTGAGAATTTGGAACATTATATTGGCAATGTAGAGTGGGGCATTCCTTGCAGAAACTATATATTGAATATCGTCAACCGTCCTGAATCTATGAGCACCTAGTCTCTTCGAACAAAGCAAGTGGTTAAAGTATTTTTTCTTTTAATAGGATTTACACATCTCAATGGAATATAATAATTGTTGTATGTTTTTTGCGCATAACAATGTTACAATGAATATTGGTCCAAAAATAGAGTTAGAATGAATACATGATTTATTCGTTTCTCAAGTTGAACCTCAAATAGTTAACTGTCAAACTTCAATAAATCGTGAGAACAATGAACTCTTTAACCACAACTATGAAAAGTTGGGTGTTTTTTGGAAAGAACGTTTCATTGAAATGTTTGTTTCCATCGATGTTGTGCATCACCTAATTTTTCATGTTTTACAAGTATTGGTGATATTAATCTTCTTTTAGAACTTTGTGTTTACATAGAGAGCCTTCATAGAAGTGGAAGAAAGTATGGAAGAGATGTAATAATGAAAAATAGGTAGATTGATGCTATTCAACAATTAGCAACATCATATGTTTTTGTTGATAGTAGTATGCTTGCTGGGATGGTTGATAATTTGTGACATTCTATTGCAAATGTGGGAGAAAGCGTTTCTTGACAAAACTTTGTAGAAAATATTGTCATTTCCAGAGAATCTATGCATACTTTGACTCTTCGGAAAATACATGTGCTTCAAGTGGATTTATTTTCATTGGTTTTACACATTTCAATATATATTTTGTAATTACTTAATGAATATTTTATTTATGTTTTTTTCCAAAACAATATTCGAGTGAGTAATGGTGGAGAAATAAATTCACAACCAAGGAAACCTTTTTTGGTTCGACAAGTTCAGCTCAAATGGTGAAATTGGCAAGAAAATGTATATGTTTTCTATGTTAAACTTACTATTCACTTTAAAATTTTAACTTGACATTTCTAATATGTGTCATTTTAGCATTATGATTTATAATTTATGTAAGCAAAACGAAGCCAACTGCAACCAATATAGAAGAACAGATTTTATGGAAATAAATGTTTAATCAATGCTCCAATTGGGCAAGTTTTTCCACATCATCCTCAATCTGGATTATTGTTTGGCGGAGAAAATGGAAGTGTTCGCCATCATTTTACCAGAGAGATGATTGAAATGCATAAAAAAATTCGGTGCATGATTGATCAATTACCTGTTGTGCAAATGTGCCAAGTGTGTAATGAATGTTATCGTGGTATATAAGTTGTGAGATGGCATGAAGGGCCCATATGTAAAATATGTAAGAGTGAGAAAGTCTCTCACCATTTCTCTCACTTTAACAACCTAGATCTTGGTGAACAACGAGGTTCTACGAGTTTTAACGTAAGTTGAAGAAATGCTAATTGCACAAGTAAATCCAATATTGCAAGTGACATGCTCGTGGTGGGAAATATAAATATAGTGGGCATACAATTAGTTTTCCACATAACATATCTTTGATTATGAAGAAACTTCCACGAAGAGTAGAACACCTTGATTTTATGATTGTCAAAAGGCATGGTGTTGAAGTTACATTTATATTATTTTTCATGAAATTCTTATGATTTGGCTCATTTTAAAATGGACTTAAACTTCTAAAAGGAAAGTTTTATTGTTAAAGTTCACTTTAGTTATGTAAAATTATGATTTTTAGTAAACTTTTCTTTAAAATTAGGAAATTTTTTTCCTTTCTTTTTCATTGATGGGATGAAACAACATGTAATGTTGTTGGCCTAGAATCTATTTGGCATATTTTCTTATGGAATTCAAGAAGGAGGGAGGAGATGGTGGACATTAGTTCCCCGAAGCTTGTATGTAGAATTCAACCTCATCATACGGTTTACATTTAGCATTGTTGATGGTTTAAGACAATCAGTGATTGTAGATTGTTCAATATGAGTTAGATCCACAAATGTATTTGACCTCTGTGTGGATACAAAAGAACAACATATAGAGAATTAATTAGAAATTCTAGTTGGTTATAGCCATCATTCACATATCATCTTAATATTCATTTAATCCACAACAATGGAATTCATTGAATCAACAATGATCCATTAATATAACTTCCTAAAAACAGCCAGAACCACCATAATACCAATCTTGGTGTGAGGACTTGTAACTAAAGATAAGCCTCATGCACCCATTACTACACACATTAATGTTGTGTATGTTTTATAAATACACCATATACAACTTTAATGGGTCTATTAGAAGGCAGTTATGGAAATATGTTAGCAACGAGAATAATTAATTGGAAAATATGATGTTAGTAAGGATTTATTTGTTTGCATACAAATAACTTTGGAATAGATAATGCAAAACTACTTACTATATCAAACTGTTACCACTAAGAGAATATTGACTTTGGCCTATGATTGTATGATTTCAAATTTGACGTTGCAAGAGAGTTTTAAATAGGATAACCTGTGATTGTATGATTTCTTGTCCTTGAGGAAGTAACTCTATGTAAATATTAATCTGACTAAGCATGAAAAAATAAAAGTTAAACATGTAAAAATTTTCTCTAGATATGTTCTTGAATTTAGTGTTTGTGGATTGTAGTGGATTCTTTTGAAATGAGTGTGCACTTTAATAAACCTCTAACATGCTACTAGATTAATTGGTCATAAATAAATCTTAATCATCTATGGGAAAAAAACATCAACTTGAGTGATTGAGTAGAGGGTGTGAGGACTATGAAGAGTCTACAGGAGAATTGTATAAATAAAACATTGAGAAATTGTAAGAATTAATATAAAAATGAAGAAGACTACTTACCGAAAAAAGGTGGCATTCAAATTAGATGGGATAAAAGAAACTTCACATGGATGAGTTGGTGATGACATTACATAGATGTTAAGGGAAATGCAATGTAGGCTTGATGCCGTGGAAGTGGACATAAGCCAAGTTAAAGAAAAAAGGGAAAAAGTTATGGCTTATTATTATTCCTCAATTTTGTTGAGGAGGTTATAAAACCTAAGGTTGAAAGATATGGGTGTGATAAAGTCTACTAAGGAATTTTAAAATGAACATTATATCTAGTCATGTGGAAACAATAAATTAAAAACACTAGATATATTAATGGCCTAAGGTTGGACATTTAAAATGAATATTCAATTTGATATGATTTCATTCAGTTGAGGATGCCTATCAATAGGCCTTGTGAGCATAAGAGAAATTGGAAATAAAGAAGCAACGATCAAACAGAGGTAGAGGTTAAGGTAGCGGAAGAGGAAAACATAGCTATGGAAGAATCCAAATATATGAAAATAAATAATAAATGGACAACACCTCTCGATGAAAAAAAATGCAAAATTGCTTACTACATTATTTAAGGAGAGAAGACAATGTGCAAAAATTAATTAAATGTAGTTTTAATAATGCGCAACATAGAAACATATAACTATTAGACAATGATTTTCTCAAAAATACCATTCCAAGAGGAAAACCCCACACTCTAAAGCATGTATTATTCAACAACTAAATTGTTACAATATATTACAATCTTATTTCTCTCAACAAGAGAATTTAGTAGTAGCATAAGGAATTCAAAGAAATTTCAATAGTATCGTAGCAACTTAAAACACACATTATGTTTTCTTCCAACTCTATCACTCAATAAATAGGCATAGAAAAACCATAAACCATTTATGATTTTCTAATTCTACGTGTTGGAAACCATAAAAAAATAATTGGATAATTACTACCACTTGGGATTCATTGCTAGCTAGCAATATGCATTTATTCCCTACTATAGCTAAATGTTTATTTCTTGCTACAACTTAACAATCATTACCTACTCTACTATAAGACTACAAGGTGTATTACACCTATAGCAACATTGTTCCACTTGTCATATATATTCCAAGAGTATAAGGGAGAATGCATCAAATATTAAGCCAAGTATTAGAGGCCATAAGGCACATAGACTCATAGCACCACTAAAATTTACTTTTGCTCGCCATTTTTTTCAATGTGTTAGTAACATTAGGTCAAATTGTCAACCTTATCTAGTATTTTCTTTCCATCCTCTACCATCTCCCTCATGAAATGGTAGTAGATATCTATATGATTTGTCTTCACATAAAAGGTTAGGTTCTTAGAGACGAAAATGGCACTTTTACTATCACATTGAATTGCAATAGCTTTAGAACTTAGCCCTAATTTTAAACATAATTTCATAAGCCAAATGGCCTCCTTAGAAGCATGAGTTGCTTCCATATACTCTACCTTTGTAGTGGAAAAAGAAACCATAACTCAATTCTTATCATCCAAAATATTGCTCCACCAAACAATTGAAACACGTGTCCACTTGTAGATCTTGTTCTATCTACATCTCCTACCTAATAAAACATGCTTAGTTCTTTATATATCCACCGAGTGTGGGTCCACTAAAACATCACTATTATAGAAAATTAAATATTTAGAAGTACTTTTGAAATACAAAAATACCTTCTCTATTATAGCCCGATGTTCCCATCTAGGATTAGCCATGTATCACCTCAATACTACCACTACTTAGGAAATGTTTGGCTTAGTATAAACCATAGCATACATAAAACTATTAACTGCATGAGCATAAAAAAAAATATGTATCCTTCATCTTTGTTGGTGTTGTAGGATGCTAAACAATTGAAAGCTCAGTTCCCAATAAATAAGAACACTCAATGATCATCAATATTCCACGTGAATACATTATAACATAAGCTTTGCATACATTGACTCAACTAAATATTTTTGTTTTCTCTATCTCTATTAATCTCCATTCCTCAGATATATTTTGCAGCCTCCAACTCCTCCATATCAAATTGTGTTGAAAGTTGAGACTTCAAATAAAAAATAAGATCCTCACTATTGCCATAGAATAACATGTCATCTTAAATATAGAGATATAAGAAGGAAATCACCACCATCATGTTTGTAATAAAATGTTGATATGATTTCGATATTAGAAATCCCAATCCAATACAAAAGAATCAAACTTTTGGTACACACCTTGGGAGATTATTTGAAACCCTATTAAGATTTTTTTTTTTTCAAACCAATGACTCTTTACCTTTGTTAATATAATACTCTTGTTGCATCTTATGGATCTCCTCCTTAAGTCTCCATTTAGAAACGATGTTTTCACGTACATCTATTCTATCTCTAAATCAAAATACATTTCTATAGATAATAGAAACTTAATATATGTTAAATTAGCAACTTTGTTTGCTCAATTTGGTAATATTATTTCAGAATCAAATTTTCCTTGTGCTTTTCAACATTTCCATATAAATTGATCATCTCTTTGAACACCCATTTACATCTAAATTGATCATATTTTGTATCACCCATTTACATCTAGTGGGTCTTCATCCATAAGGTTATGGTACCAAGTCCCTTCTATAACTCTTTCTAAGTACATCAATTTCCTCATCCACATCCAATATCTAAGATTCAATATCATCCATCTCCATTGCATGTTTCACAATTCTATTTGCATCAGTGTTACCAAATAAATAATATATACATATCAAATTAGATGGATTGTAATTATACTTGTTTGGATACCTTCTTTACCAAGTGGACCTCTTTTAATATTGAGGTGGAATTTATTCCTCCTCTTGCAAACTCTCTAAACCTTCCTCCTCATTAGTTCCATCATGAAATTCTTGTTGAATATCTAAGTCATTTTTCTTGGCCTTGGATGGTATTGAACTAGTAATTTATTTCCATCATCTTCTAATTACACCATTGTGGGAGGATATTTAACATATCTACAAATAAGATTCCTAGGATACAAAAAAATTCCAGCCATAGATTACTAAAGCTTGTACTCCTTCATGCAAATGTGATAAGTAGTGAAAATGCATTTCAAAAACTTATGATCTAAGTTCAATTGTTTCTCCCTGGGAAGAATGCATATTGATCATAACCAAAAACTTGAAGATGTTGAAGTAAGGGTTTCTTGATTGTATAGACCTCCATAAGGGTCTTATATATAAGAGCTAACATGGGGGACCCGTTAATCATTCAACGTGCAATAGAAACCACTTATACACAAAGGTTATTCTCTAAGCTAGTTGCATTAAGCATACTCCTATCTCTCTCAGTTAGCACTCTATTCATCAATTTTAGTAAGGGGTATATGGAGTTTCATTATGTATTACAATGGAATTCTTTTTAAGAAACTTGCTAACTCTGCACAGTGAAACTCATCACCGTTATTATTCCTCAACACCTTAAACTTCCTACTGGTCTAATTTTCCAAGAGAGATTTAAAATTCTTAAACTAACTAAAAGTCTCATATTTTGTTCTAGAAAAATATGCCCATGTCCTTCTAGAATAATCTTCAATGAATGATATATAATATAAATCCTTAGAAATTGAAGGAACTTTAACTAGACCAGATACTTGAGAAAATAATAAGTCCAACAACCTCAAAACTTTGTGAGAAAAATAAAATTGAAGACGATTTTGTTCTCCATATATGTGGTGCACACAAATATCAAATTTGAGAATAAAAACATCCAATCCAATGACAATATTTTGTTTTCCAAGGAGTGTAGGTCATTCCCACTTATATGGCCCAATGTTTGGTATCATAGCATTATCTTCACTATAGGTAAGTTTGTTTCTGAAGTGATATATTGTTTAGTAATTGAGAAAGTAAGATCATCAAAAGTAGGTGTATCTTCTTCTAATTGTGGATATCTATATTTTATAGATCTACATACCATAAAAATCAAAGAACTATTAGAATTGATAGTGCACACATCAAGTTGGAACAATGTACCAACAAAAACACCCTTAATAAGAACCATAGCTTTGTGGACAATCTTACGCCGTTTGTTAGAGAAAGCAACCTACACACTGTTAACACTCTGTAATTTCCTTTAGGCTAAGAAAGGATTACAAAGGTAACCACATACCACTTTTAGGCTAGGATCCAACCCTACTAGCCTTGGAGAGGGTTGTTACTTGCTTCAGCTTATTCAAACCTCTTCTTTCTAAGCAATTTCTCAGTGTCACTTACAACTTCAGGGGGATCGGGATCTAGTTGTGATCTTATATGGATATTTCTAGAAGCGGGATTTTCCAAAAAATATGATTAAAACTAGGCTTAAACTTCACTTCTAGGTGAAAATTCAGCCTGATTGATTCCTAACTCACTATCACCCACAGGAACTAGGATTAGGCTTCTCAAACAAATATTTTACCAAGGAAAATTTAGCCTTCACTCCCTGACAACGGCGCCAAAATGTTAGCACTCTGTATTTTCCTTTAGGCTGAGAAAGGTAACCATAGACCACTTTTAGGCTAGGATCCAACCCTATTAGCCTTGGAGAGGGCTCTCTCACTAGGGTTTTTCTCGTTCAACCTGATTACTGAATGATTTTTTATCTTAGGCTGGTTATGAGGATCATAAGAGAATATTTTGTTTATTGTCTTGAAGGTAGGTAAGATATGAAAGACCCACTCAACATAGAACTAGTTTTAGCTAATGATTTCAAGTGAATAGGGATAGTGAAGGTGATTTAGGAAGGGGTAGGATAGGTAGTTTTTTGATAATATAACTTGATTTCGTTGTAGGGAGGGTGAGTGAAGAATCATGAGGATGAAAATCAAAGCATCAAGTTACAGATGAATTCAAATTTCCATTAAGAGGAAAAATACACATAAAATGTTCAGCTTATATAAAACAGAGCACAACAATGAATTTTGCAAGATAAAAAATGAAGACATATGTTTAAACCATGGAACCATAAGATAAAGCTGATAACACATAGGACAACATACCAACAAAGGTATGACACAAGAATCCTTGTCAAATTCCTTCTTCCTTTCTTCTACACACTTGAGAAATTAATACAAAATACAAAATAACAGCCTTGCTTCATCACACTGACCAACATAAAACTTTTCTTAGTTTTTTACATATTATATACGTAAAAATATTCTACTCTCACCTAGCAGGGTTGAATTCCTCAAAGGAAAAACCATTCGTCATCTAGATACATCGAATTGTCACCTACTTTACAGAAAAATAAGAACTAATTACCTAATGTAGTTTTTAGCTTGATATGCCATCAAAATTGGAATATTCATAACAAATCATTAACCATACCATCCCAAGGATTAATGACACCTAACATCAATATTAAACAACTTTTGGAACCCAAAAATGTGAATTTACAAGTCGAATTGAGGATTGTGTCAAAAATGCAACAACTACTACGAATCTTCTAGTTTCGCGACAACTTTCACAACATTTCAAGTTTTGGATATTTCCGACCTATGTATGAAAAAATGAAATTGATGGGTCATATTGGAATGTCCCTATGCAGCTTATGAACCTATGAAACAACCCCAAAATGGAAAAAAATTCTCCAAAACACTATCTCCCTTTGTTATCAGATTCACAACAACTTTTGCAACACTGGAACATCTCAAAATTTTGATTTTTCCTATGAGAGTTTTATGATAAAAAAGACAAAATCCACTCTTATAATTGACATGACATCAGCATAACTAACTCATGATGACCAGATTTTTCATAACATGACCATTAGACTCTTCCATGATGACATAATGACCCCTCATGATCACCCTTTCAAATCATGATCCTTTATGATGTTACACTTAGAATTATGACAAATAGACCCATTTTGACTCATTTGTTTTTTACATGACACTCAATCCAAAACTAGACCCTTTTTACAATAGACCCCTGTAGACCATATCACTCATGAAACCAAGACTGATATTTTAAAAAATGACCTCAAATTAATAGTCAAACATAAATGCCTGAGATTCCTATAATATAGGACCCTAACACACACCTACATCATTAAGTGTTCTTACTAATAATAGGTTTAAAGCTAGAACTAATATGGGAAAAACTACATTAGTCCCCTTTACTCTTCCATCAAATAATATGATTAAGACTCTATCATGACCATCTATGTATAGAGGAGAGTAATTACCAAGGTATACATCCCACCATCATATTTCTCATACATTGAAAAACAATGCCAATGGGAAATCATATGGAAGGAATCTCTAGAGTTTATCAACTCTATAATCAATCTTTTATGGATTTCCAACACTACAATAAAGGCCTTTCCATAATCCTTGTAAGAATATTTTTCATACTCTATGATCAAAATCATTATCTTCCTTCTTTTTCTTTTTTTCTTTTCCTTGTAGTCTTTTCTAAAATTCCTAACCTTGTTGTGTCTCCAACATTTTTATTTAGAATTTTTAGGATATTTATGTCTTCCACAATATTTAGATTGATCCATTTCTCTCTTCTTTCCTTTCTCTTTCAATATTCCACAACAAAGCAAGGCCTCATTGGTAGATTCAAAATCCTTCTACCTCACCTCCTTTGAAAGTAAAGAAACTACAACCTCATTAAGCACCAATTTCTTTACAATTCTTCCAATGTCAATTATCAAGTTGTTCGATGAATCTAGAAGAGAACACAAAAGAGAACCAAATGATAGTATTAAATTTATTCAGGAAATCCACAATAGAATCACTCTCAACCATTCTCAAGTTGATATGTTTTTTCTACACAACAAGTTTGTTATCCTTGAATTTATCATGATAGAAATCCCCCCACCTTTTATAAAGAGTTTTTATGGTTTTTTATTCCAATAAATTTAATATTACATTAGCCAAATAAAGCCTAATAATGTTTCTCTCCTTTTTGTCCAACACCACCCAATATTAATCTTTCATACCAATGGGTTTGGTTCCAGATACTGCAATCCATAAATCTTAATTTTTTAGAAAATTCTCCATATTGAGCTTCCATAGCTCAAAGTTAGACCCATTAAAATCCTCCATTTCTAGTCTAGATATGATTTCCATTTACTTGCAACAATATTTTCTTTCACACAAGCTACCAGTCAAATTAGGATTATATAAAAATTCCTTGTCCCTAACACCTTGGATCTGAGGTGATTAGTATTTGATGTGAAATTAAAGTAATCATAGGTGAAAAACATGCTTCCTTCTTTAACCAATGAGAGGATAATGCGTATAAATCAAAATAAACATAGTTGTGGTAATAAACGACACATAAACAAACAACCATTAGAGAATTATTTCACAGGAAAGCCCCTTTTAGGAGAAAAATCCCACACTCTAAATTATGTTCAATGGATTGTTCAACTAAATGGTTACAATACATTACAAATTCTCTATACTCTTAACAAGAATTTTTATTGGTTTCATAAGGATTCTAGAGAACTTATAGTGGCATGACCTCAAGTTAGAACTCATACTCTTTTTTCCTCCAACCATAGCACTCAATAAATATGCATAATAAAACCATAAACAATTTATGGTTTTCTTATTCTACATGCTATAAACCACCAATAATTGATTTTCCAACTACTACTACTTATTATTCCCTACTACTACTAAGCTTTTATTCCTTTCTATCTCTTTTTGCATTTGTTCCTTACTTCAACTCAACGATCATTTCATGATTTATTATAACACTACAAAGTGTATGAGACATCTATCCCAAAAATTGTTCCAATTTGTATATACCTTGCAAGAGTATAATAGAGAATGTATCAAACTATGAGCTATTTTCAAGAGGACATAAGGTGCATAGAGTCAAAATACCACCCGAAATTACTTGTGCTCATTGGTTTCGTCAATGCATTTGTAACATTTTGTAAACTTAAGTGTCAACGTTCTCTAGTACCACCTTCCCATATTCTATCATGGCACTAATGAAAATTGTATTGGATATTTATATGCTTTGTCTTCACATTAAAAGGTTAGGTTCTTATCCAAACAAATGGTAGTATTACTAGCACATTGAATTGTAATAAATTTATGACTTAACATTATTTCTAAACATAGTTTTATAAACCAAATGGCCTCCTTACAAGACTATTTCGTTGTCATATAATTTTCCTTTATATTGGACAAAGTGACCTTATAATATCACTTTCTCATCCAACTTACTACTCCACCAAACAATCAAGACATGTATCCACTTGTATATATCCTTCTATCCACAAACCTTACCCATAACCTTGTATATCCATTGAGCATGGGTCCCCTAAAACATCATTGTGATAGAAAATGGAATATTCAAAAGGACCTCTCAAATACTTGAATATCCTCTTTACTATAGCCCAATGTTGAAATTTAGGGTTAGTTATGAAAAACCTCAAGACTCTAAATGGCCTCCTTACAAGACTCACTCATTGTCATATAATTTTCCTTTATATTTGACAAAGTGACCTTATATTACCACTTTCTCATCCAACTTACTACTCCACCAAACAAACAAGACATGTATCCACTTGTATATCTCCTTCTATCCACAAACCTTACCCATAACCTTGTATATCCATTGAGCATGTGTCCCCTAAAACATCATTGTGATAGAAAATGGAATATTCAAAAGGACCTCTCAAATACTTGAAGATCCTCTTTACTATAGCCCAATGTTGAAATTTAGGGTTAGTTATGAAAAAACTCAAGACTCCAAATGGCCTCCTTACAAGACTCGTTCATTGTCATATAATTTTCCTTTATATTGGACAAAATGACCTTATATTATCACTTTCTCATCCAACTTACTAGTCCACCAAACAATCAAGACATGTATCCACTTGTATATCTCCTTCTATCCACAAAACTTACCCATAACCTTGTATATCCATTGAGCATGGGTCCCCTAAAACATCATTGTGATAGAAAATGGAATATTCAAAAGGACCTCTCAAATACTTGAAGATCCTCTTTACTATAGCCCAATGTTGAAATTTAGGGTTAGTTATGAAAAAACTCAAGATTCCAAATGACCTCCTTACAAGACTCATTCATTTTCATATAATTTTTACTTTATATTGGACAAAGTGACCTTATATTATCACTTTCTCATCCAACTTACTAGTCCACCAAGCAATCAAGCCATGTATCCACTTATATATCTCCTTCTATCCACAAACCTTACCCATAACCTTGTATATCCATTGAGCATGGGTCCCCTAAAACATCATTGTGATAGAAAATGGAATATTCAAAAGGACCTCTCAAATACTTGAAGATCCTCTTTACTATAGCCCAATGTTGAAATTTGGGGTTAGTTATGAAAAAACTCAAGACTCCCATTGCTTGTGTAGTATTTAGAAGAATACATACCATAACATAACTAAAATTACTAGTTATACTAGCATATAGAGCATAATTTATATCCTTAATCTTTGAGGATTATATAGGGCATTACTCAACTAAAAGCTTAGTTCCCATAGAAATGGGAACACTAAATGGTATGAAAATTTCAGTACTGAAATTCTATTAGAGAAACTAGAATTAATTCTTCTAACTGTAAATTAATTTAGCAGTTTATTGCTACAACAACACCGAATTAATCACACTACAATATTCACAAACAAAAAATATTGCGGAAGATAAATTGGAGACTGAGAAAATCCTAGCACACACACAATAAATATAACACGTTTATTTTTGGACAGAAGTTGCTAGAAAAACCCAATGTGGTAAAACGGGTGTAGTAACTAAGGTTTTTTATTATTAAGTCACAGTGAGAAAATTCTGAGTAAAATAAATATCACCAAACTGGTTAATATCACCAAAATGTTGCTGTCTGTGACCATCCACACTGCTCTGATACCATTTTATTACTGAATGAAACTGGTAATTACAAGAACACTCAAAGAGTCATCTCCCTACCAAGAAATTACAACATGATCTCCACTAAGATAGACTGTTGTGGCATTAAAAAGATAAATATCCTTGCATAGAAAGAGAAATTTGTAGGCTACCTAGCACACAAAGCAGGCTTAGTCTAAAGATCGACACAAACACAGACACCCATCCTAAAAGATCCGGCCACTTTAGGTTCTTCCCTATGCTCGAACATAGAGACACAGGCTTCTCAGATCTTTACTCTAGAATTGACCTGAATGCCTTCATTTGGGCATTCCCCTTCTTTATATAGTTGATTCTACGAGAAAAAACTTCCCCCGTAAAATCCATGACTTCAAAAGTAAGATTCCTTCATATTGATTATCCATGCAAGGAAATCGTCCGAAAAAGAAGGATTTGATAGTCCCGTGCAAGGGTATCAGAATCCTTACAATTATTATGTGACATAAAGAAAGTAAAATGTCAGGAATCATTGCTTTCAGGTAACCTTAGAAGGACATCCGCACAGAGATTCTCAGACATACCTAGTGTTATGTGCTGGTGTGTACAAAATGGAGATTCTTTTACGAAGAACCCATGAAAGAAATGTCTAACACCATTTTCGGTTAGAAAGACTTTACAGTACAAAAAATGACACTTGTGGGTGGGTATAGTAACTATGTCTGAAATGATCTATGAGACTTGTGGAAAAGAATTGGACGTAACTTCTTTTTTAGGTTCCCAAATCTGATCTTGATGATTTTCTGGAGGTTTAAGAAAGTTGATTTCTTCAAAGGGATTATCATCTGGATCTGATTGATGATGAAATTCATTGTATTCCATTCTGGTTCCATTGGTACTTGAGGAAAGCTGTCTCGCACAAATCCTTTGGCTTACGAACGAGTATGATCACATCTCCTTATTGCATTTAGAAAAGTGATATATGTTGGCATTATGATGCATGCATTGTACTTGATGGCAACCAACTCGTAGAAGATCAACTCACTTATATATATCTAGATGAATCTACGGAAAAGATATCAGATGTGACAGAACACATAGGATGCAGGACAACTCAAAGGAATCAGATGACAATTCTCAGTATGACAAATCTCAGATGATAAATTATAGTGCAACAAAGTTCACGCACTTTCATGAAGATAAAATTTTCTTTCATATAGAGAAAAGTTCACACACTTTCATGAAGATAAAAGTTTCTTTCATGTAGAGAAAAGTTCATGCATTTTCATGAAGATAAAAGTTTCTTTCATGTAGAGAAAAGTTCACGCACTTTCATGCAGAGAAAATTTTCTTTCATGTAGAGAAAAGTTCACGCACTTTCATGCAGAGAAATGTTTCTTTCATGTAGAGAAAAGTTCACGCACTTTCATGCAGAGAAAAGTTTCTTTCATATAGAGAAAAGTTCACGCACTTTCATGCAGAGAAAAGTTCCCTTCATGCAAGAGAAAAGTTCATGCATTTTCATGGTTGGTTCATGGTATTAGTCTGACAGTTTTTGATCCTATGGTTTTGGTCCGTGGTATTGCATCTAAAAGTGTTGATCCCAAGTATTGGGTCCGTGGTATTGTGTTATTATGGTTTTGGACTGTGGTATTGTGAAAGGCCTAAGGCTATAAAAGAGGAAGGATATCATTTGGCAAGGAATCTTTTGATTAATTGAATATCTGATAAAGTGATAGATCTGGAATATGGTGATTGAGTTATGGTGCAGATCTAGATCTAAATAAGGCGGATCTACTGATGGGTCGAGATCTCCTTTGTGCATGATCAGATCTGTAGATCTGATAGTCTGTGGCATATTTTAAGTCTGAAAAACTCTATAACCGCAGGACTGCAGGTGCGACACGCTTCAGGTGCGGAGATCCGCAGGCCAGTGAAGGAGAAAGCACAGAGATCCCCAGGTAGATCAAGGAAAAGGTCCAGAGGTTCGTAGGTCAGAGATTGGTGTAGCTGCGGAGGATCACAGGCCAGAGATGGGTGCAGTGCATAAGTTCGCAGGAAACCTGCAGCCGTAGGTGCGGTTGCCCGCCGAGAAGAAGACTCCACAACTGCGGACACTCGCAAGTCAGAAGCCTATTCAGGTGCGGATACCCACGGATCAATAGATGGCGCAGGAGCAGATACCCGCAGGTTTCTATTGAAGAAGCTGCGTACTTTTCTTAAAATATGTTTTAGCTGCTTCTGTTGTTTACTGAAGTGTTCTGGGTTTTGAAGTGATGTCTGGTTACTGGTATTATGTTCTGATAACAACATTCTGAGAAGTGATTGATTGAATGATTATGTTTAGCTTCAGTATTGATGGATGAATGAATCATGTTCATAATGACTTATCCTTATATGATCTGATGGACTAGATTTGATTGCTGACACACATATTATCCTTGTATATGTATTGATATGGTGATTGGGTGATTCAGAAGATTGATTGATTATGTGCTTCAATGATATTTATGGGTCCAGTATGAAAATTGGATGAAACGTGGCCTTTCAGAATATGATGTTGTGCTTTAGTGTATCCACTCTGAAAATTGATGAAACGTGGTACTTGGAGGAAGAAAGAGAAGGTTGTAGCCTTCGGTAGGTCGGCACCTACGTACTAGTACATCAGCTAGTACAAGAGCCAAGGGGGTGGTATCTCCCTTCTAGTAGCAGTTGGAAAACAAGTAAAGGTTGGAGCATTTCAGCAGGTAGCAGCTTGCGTACTAGTAAATGGATCGGCTAGTACAAGAGGAAAGGGGGTTGTAGCTCCCTTCCAGGAGAGTCTGGAAAGCGAGAGAAGGTTGTAGCCTTCTGCAGGTAGAAGCCTATGTACTGGTATAAGTCTGCACCAGTACATAACTATTGTAAAAGGTATTTCTTATTAAAGAAGATTGAGACGACTTGCAACAGGTGGTTTTCACCCACATTGGGTTTCCACCTTACATCATGGTGTTCATGTGTGCTTCTTGTGTGTGATGATCTGTTCTATTTTACTGCTTCAGTTTACTACTAATATGGTTAATAATGTTCTGATGCACTCATTAGAGATCAACTAACTGAATCATATGTTTACTGGATATATACTTGTTGCATCACATATGAATCTTAATATGGAAAGTGAAAATTTATATTGATTTGATAATACTGATTCACCCCCCCCCCCTCAGTATTATTTCCAACAATTGGTATCAGAGCAGGTCCTTTTGTAGAAGCTTGATCGCTTGAAGGAGATCCATGGAACAATGGGAAAGATGCTTAAGAAGAAAGCGCCTAAGCAGAAGAAGAAATCTCAAAAGAACTATGACAGTGGGAGAATCGATTGGGAATTATGTGGAAGAAGCACTTCAGATTCAGAATCATTTCAGAATGAAGATGAACTATCAAGTATGAATTTGTTATCCTCTGATGTTCCAGCTATCTATCCATTTGGAAAAGATGAAAGTGATAGCAAAGCAACTGAATTTGCTTTCATGGGTGAGCAAGAAAGATATCAAATAGAGGTAGAATTTAAAAGGCTTATAGACAAAATTAGATATCAACAAGATCTATTGAACAAAAGGGAATGTGTCTTCAAAGAAGAAGCTGCCAAACTAAAAGCTCAACTAGAGAAAGGAAACAAGGTAAAGAAGTTATTCAAGGAAAAATATCAAAAGTTGCAAGATGAATTCAATGAAAGAAGCACAACCATCAAGAAACTCAGAGATAGATCTAGTTACTATGAAAGTCTTGAAGCCACGATCCGCTCGCTAAAAGAAGATCTTGAAGAATCAAAGAAGCAGAATAAAGATCTACTCCAAGCTATTGAAAAACAGGAAAACGAAGTTATCAACTTAAAATCTCAGCTGGAATGTGCCTTCAAAATTCGTCAAATGCAGCAGGATCTGAATGAAGAACAAGAAAAGGAGATTCTCAAACTAAGGAAACAATTGGAAGAAGGAAGGAAGTATGAAGAAATTTTGAAGAAGAAATGTATGGAAAAGGAAGAACAACTTCAAATTGAGGTAAATATCTTAAAAGAAGAAAAGGATAAACTGTTACGATTTCAAGATAGTAATAAAGTCTTGGATGATATTCTTAGTAGTCAAAGGTCTCCTGCTATCAAAACTTGTCTTGGTTTTCATGAATCTGTTGAAGGTGAATCTAGTTCACAAGGTGAGGCAAGGAACTCTAAAGAGAAATCTAAAATGATCAACAAGGAGAGGAGAGGTCAACCCATCAACAATCAAGGAAAGAGATTCTTCAAAGAAAATCCTTTACTCCTAACTATGGAAGTAATAGTCGGCCATTTACTCAGATGAATAATATTGAATGTTATGAATGTCATAATCTTGGACATGTTGCAGCTAGATCCAGAAGAAGAATGGTTCAAGATCATCACACAGAAATATCGTCACATTCCAGGTATTTTAATGGATATTGTTTTTCTTGCAATATGTTCGGTCACAAAGCTGTTGATTGCTACAGAAGGAATATGAAACATGTAAGATGTTATGCATGCAACAAGCTTGGACATATAGCCAAGGAATGCAGGAACAAGGTACGAGCACCACACCAAAAGGAGAAAACATCATCACACTTGAAGATATGGAAGAAAAAGGAAGTACAGTAAAAAAAATGTGGCACAACACAATGTACAGGCAGAACAGACTCAGAAGGAGCTGAAAGTGTGAAACTTCAGTATCCTGAATTTCTGTTTGGTCAATTTAGTGTGATCTAAATTGCTATTTAAAATGTCAATCTGGGGTTCGTAAACTGACGAAGTGAAGTGTACTATATGTACTAGATAACCATTTCCTTAATCTTTTGTCGTTTTTGAGTTTTTAGTTTATTTTTGGATTTATCTTTCCCTAATGTGTGATGGTGAAAATGAAAGTGAAGTATGAAGTATGGCTGGTGATGGTGGTTTCTACAGTGATTTTCTCAAACTTGAAAGTGCTCAAGAAGAAAGCTTTAAAACAACTAAACTGAAATCAATTCTTAAGAGAAAGTAAATGCATCAAACAGTGAACTAATGACAATGGCCCAGTATCCTTGCTGCTGAATGAAAAGAAAGTAAAAACTGAACTTAAAGAAACTCAAACCAAAAACAAAGCAACTAATTCACACTACTTAAATCTTCAAATCCTTTACCCTTCAGCTCAATCTACCTTGTGGGAAGTAATCATGAACAAGTCAAGCAATATGCTATCTAAATGGCAAGAAATTAAATTGCATAAAAGAAACTAGTCACACTACTTTAACTCTTCTGGTCCTTTACCCTTCAGCTCAATCTACCTTGTGGGAAGCAACCATGAATAAGTTTAAGCAATATGATAACTAAATTGCAAGAAATTAAATTGCAGAAAGGAAACTAATCACACTACTTCAACCCTTCTGATCCTTTACCCTTCAGCTCAATCTACCTTGTGGGAAGCAATCATGAATAAGTTTAAGCAATATGATAACTAAATCACACTACAGTTAGTAATATTCTGATTTCTTGCTAATAGAGTCACTTCACTATAGAAAGAAACCATAAATTGATGAGCAGTATGATATCTAAATAACAAAAAAAAAATAAGCAAATCACAATCTTGAAAAAGACAGTACTGAAATTAAACTTCAGAAAATGAAAGTTAGCAGGAAGGACAAGATGATCTCATATGTCAATAGTTATCAAAAAGATGAAAATTTTCCCGGGCTGCCTAAGAAAACCTGCGGAAAAACACTGATCAGTTGACAGCTATAAGAAAACAGAGGTGAAAATATAAACAGCAGTGAGTTAAGAAACATCAAACAGCGTGTTATGTACAAGCTAATGATTATGAGAACAGAAACATAATAAAACCAAATGAAAACTTTACAAGGCTTCAGCGCGCAGGGGCCCTCTGCCACTTCAGCCAGTCAACGAGTAATCACAAATGAACTCAGAAAAGTCTTCTCATGTATTAAAGCAGCAACATATATAAAACAATGGGGTGATAACAACAGTAGTTTAGAAATTACATATCCAAAAAGCTTCTTTATAGCATTCATCGACGCATTATTTATAATGAAAAGTGCTGAACTAACTAACTAGATTCTACGCTATTGACTGTGTTGTCAAAGACACGTAGATCCCTTCAGCCGAGATCTAGCGTAACTGTCATCATGTCTATTAAATCTCCGGAGTGGTAACTGTTGAATTCAAGTTACGGGAATGATCTCCAGGTGTGCCGGTGTCTTCGTGAGCTGAGGACTGTGCCACGTAAACGCTCACATGCTCAAAACAGAGACGTGCCACCGCTGAACTCCTTAGTTGGCTTTGCCTTTGACCCTCGTTGACCGTGACCTTCCATGGATGATTTGGCTGATTTGAAGGGACACGTTCCATGTATCCGTCACCTGGAGCTTGCCCATGTGGCTCGTTTCTTCATAGGACACCTGTAGCACAGCTTTTAACAAAATAGTTGCGAAATCCTGTGCTGGCTGCGGAAACTGACAAGTTTCCGCAGCTACATGAACAAAAAAACTAAACCAAACAACAGTCATAAGCATAGTCAAAAAACCATGTAAAAAACTCTTTTTAAACTACAATGCAATGATTTAACAGCTGGGTGGATGAAATAAGTGGAAAAGGAAGGCTGAGAGGGTGTATAGGAAGGTGCAGGTTTGAGGCTCAACATACCCCCACTGTGAAGGTGTTGCATGTCCTTATGCAACCAAAATTGAGTTATTTCCCTCTAATCCATATGTTCTGATGCTTATGCAAGGACATCTAGCCCTCTTTTCTTCTTCCTTGATGCTAACATCATCCTTGGCTTCCTGACTAGGCATTTGAACTTGAGGTTAATCAATGCTCTGCTTAACTTTTTGCACTTCTTCTTCAGTTTTCTGTTTTTCTTTTGCCACAGTCCTAAATGGAGCATAGTGTTATCATGGACAATCTTGTCTACTTTACTCTGCTCTTTGAGTGCTTCATTTTCCTGTATGATATGCCTATTTAGGACTTCTAACTCAAATATTTCCTGTTTCAAAGACTGAACTTGTGCATCAGGTGGCAGAGAGGTACTTGGTCCTGCAGCTGATTGTTCTAAGGTTTCCAGGTAACTGTATGCCTCTTACTGATTAGAATCTATCTCAGGTGTCTTTCTCGGCCTAAACTCAAAATCTGGTGGAGGAGGACTGCTCTCTCTTTCCGGCCGAAAAGGGCTTTCCTCACGTGGAGGACTTGATTCAATGCTTGGCTGAGTTGGAGATTTCTCAAGTGTCTCTTCATTTAAATCAATAAAGTGAGACTGTTTTTCTTTGGTTTTATTCCCCTTCCCTTTTAGCCTAGTGCTCCTTCTTAAGTATGAACTAGTACTCTTCTCTTGTGCACTCTGTTTTCCTTTTTGCTTTTTCTTGGCTATGGCAGCGGCTTGAATATCTATTAATCTTTTTGATAGAGGTTGATAATCCTCTTCTATGGATTGCTCAGGGAATGGATAGACTTTTTGGATGGTTCTTTTGCCTTTTTCCTTCTTCTGTTTCTTACTTCTAGCTCTATCTTCTTCTTCTTTTTGGACTGTTTCTTGAATTTCTATTGTAGGGGAGTCTTGGATTGTAATGTTCTTTTCTTTCCTCCTACTTTTCCTTGGAATCTTTGGTGGACTGCTTCCAAAGGCCTCAGACGACTCTTGGAAGTAGTTTCTTGTCAAGAATTGCCCCCAAGTATCCTTAGTTTTCTTCAACTGATCCTCAATAAGAATTTTTATGAGCCCATGATGGTAGAGATGAGGTTCAATATTGCCTACATGTTTTTGAACTGTAAAACTCATCTTTTTCAAACTTGATAGTAGAAAATGAGGCAAATTAAGGGTGTGACCGTCTATGAAATTCATCATCAGTCTAACATGATACATATACATAGAGCCAAAAAGACCTTCACACGTGATAAATTTCTGGATGACTAACAGTAGACTAGACCATTCCACTTTTAATACATGAACAGGGATGCCTCTTGTAAATACGGTGGTATCCATACCTTGGTTTTGTAGCATGGTTCTCCATATTTGATCGTCCACACTTCTATTTTTAAACCACCTTTCACCTTCTTGAGGTAGGCCCGTGGCAGCTGCTACTGTGGCCTCGGTCACTGTGAATTTTAAATCTCCAACCTCCACTGTTTGTCCATTAAAAGACCGTGAAAAAGCTTTGGTCACCTCCTTGTTATAGCCTTTAAACTTCTGGATAAATCGTAGCCATCTGACTTTCTTCAGCAATTCCTTAACTTGAGGATAACCCTCCAAGTATTTCGGTCCTTCCGGCTCAGCTCTCAGTAATTTTCCCATCCTCTGTTTTAAATTCCACTGAGAGTTCTTCTGTGTGTGAGGGTTTAAGGAAAAAAATAACTCTGTTACAGGGTTTAGGATAGACTGTAGTGACTGCAGTCAGGGTTTAGAACGAACTGTAGTGGCTGCAGTTAGAAATGGAGAACAGTGAATGGAAATACCCGAATTACAGGAGGAACAGTGGGTGAGCAGCAGTAAACAAGTTCATGAAATGAAATGCGGATGCATGCGAGGAGTATGGTATAAGTGGAGTGTAAGTGGAGTAATAAGCGAGTGGAGTAACGGCGGAACTCTTTCGAATAAAATGACTGCATATGAAATTTTACACGTCTCAACAGACGGCTGCGGAAATTACGGCTAAGAAGAGCCGTAACACAATAGGTCACGTCTCAAGAGTACGGGTAATAAATGGAAGTGCAGTCAGTCTTGAGTTTAAACTCGGGATAATCATGAGACCGTTAGGGCAATGAATGCGAGGTGTGTGGATTAACAAGCCTTTAACGAGGATTAGTGGAATAAGAGTGGTGGTGGAGCTATCGTATCAAATCATTGCTCATAGTAGAACTTGTTATGGTTTAATGACTATGCGTAATTATGACTTGAATTGTTATTTGATAAAGATTTTTGATCATACCTTTGTCATTTCTTGCTCAAGGCTTCTAACCAATTGCTCTTCTTTGTTATCTTGGAGATGCCCCATGTCTTTAGCTCAATTATACCTGCATTTCATGATGATTGCACTAACAATTGACTGTAAATTTTGAAAACAGAGTGATGCTGGCTGCAGAAATCGTTTCTGGCTGCGGAAACTGCTTCTGGCTGCGGAAACAATTCCCAGCTGCGGAAACTGAGACAACACCCCCTTGTCTGCACAAAGATAGTTAGAAAAGAACTAACTGAATGAAAATAGTCTTGAAGGGGACTTTTTATTGGAGTGAAATGAAGCGGGAGTGAAGTGGAGTGAAGTAAAATGGAAATGAGATGGAGGTGAAGTGAAATGACAAGTGAGATGAAGTGAAGATGGAAAGAGAAGGAGAGGAGATTTTTTTTGGAAAATATAGAGTGTCAGGTGTCCCTGATTTTCACTCTACATTTTCTGCATAAGACCGCCAATCTGTGATTGGTTTTCAGGCTTATACACATTTTTTTTTATTTTTTTTCAAAAACTGAAGGAAACAAAGATTAGGCTGATGGGGGAGAAGAATTCTTCTCCACCAGCCTTATTGCAGAATTCTCTTGAAACATTTTGACAAATTCCTCTTTTGAGAGTGGTTTATGATAAATTTTCAATCGGTGGCCATTCACAATAAGAGGAGTCTGAAATTCATCAATGGTCTTGATTCTTACCGCTCCATTGTTAAAGACTTTATCAATCTCATATGGCCCAAGCCAATGAGTCTGAAACTTCCCTTTGAAGTCTTTAAACTTGGAATCAAACAGTAAAGCCCAATCTCCCTCTTGAAACTTTCTCTCTTTGATATATCGGTCATGCCACTTAGCTCTTTGATGTTGAACTAGATCAGTCCTTAAAATTGCATCTTGTCTGATCTCATCTAGCTCATTCAGCTGCTCCATTCTGTGATTTTGGGCTTCTGATAGATTCATCCCCAACTGGACTGCCATCTTGAAGGTCTTGACTTGAAACTCAATGGGGAGCAGGACTTCTTTCCCATAAACAAGTTCATAGGGAGAATGTCCTGTTGTGTTCCTCCATGTAGTTCTGTAGGCCCATAAGGCTTCAGGGAGCCTTTCTGCCCAATCTCTTCTGTGGAGATGAACAGTTTTGGTGATGATGCTCTCAAGAACTTTGTTTGTAGATTCCACTTGGCCATTTGCTTGCGGATGGTAAGGAGTAGATTTTCTGTGCTTGATTTTGTATTCTTCCATCAGCTTCTCCATCAAGTTAGATGTAAATTGACTTCCCTGATCTGTCACAATTTCTCTTGGGACACCAAAACGAGTAAAAATATCCTCAAAAAGAAATTGAATAACTGAATTTTCAGTGGCAGAAGGCAATGCTTTGGCTTCTACCCATTTAGTGACATAATCAGTACAAACCAATATATATTTCTTTTGTCTAGATGGTGGATTAATGGGTCCAATGAAATCTAAAGCCCATTTTTCAAAGGGTTCGATGAGTACCTGTGGTTGTAATGGCATTTCATTTGAGAGAGTCGGTCTCCCAACTCTTTGGCAGCTGTCACACCTTCTGACATATTGTTTTGCATCTTTGAAGAGAGAAGTCCAATAATATCCTAAAGAAAGGATTTTATAGGCCATCCTCTTGTTAGCAAAGTGCCCACCGCATGGTTCATCATGACATGCCTTGAGGATGTCAGGCATTTCATCTTCCCGAACACATCTTCTGATCACACAATCTAGCCCTGTCTTAAACAATTCATTAGAAATCCATGAATAATTTGAACTCTCCTGAATAATTTTCCTTTTCTCATTAGGAAATAAGTGTGGAGGTAGCTTCCCTATAACCAAATAGTTAGCAATATCTGCATACCAAGGAGTCTTAGTAGTTACTGCAAACAAATATTCATCTGGAAACTTATCCTCTACAGGAGAATCTTCGTTAGTATTTTGGATTCTAGACAAGAAATCAGCTACTGTATTTGGTTTCCCTGGTCTATCTAACACAGTAATATTGAACTCTTGTAAAAGTAAAAGCCATCTTGTAACTCTGCCATTAGTAACAGGTTTGTTCATGAGATATCTAATTGCAGAATGATCAGTATGGACAAAAGTTTCATAGCCTGTTATATAATGTCTAAACTTATTGATTGCATGAACAACAGCTAGGAACTCTTTCTCAGTCACAGTATAGTTTAACTCAGTGGGAGTCAAATTTTCACTAGTGTAGTAAATGGCATAAGGAACTAAATCCTTTTGACCCAACACAGCTCCTAGAGTTGTATCTGAAGCATCTGTAGAAATATGGAAAGTAAGTTTCCAATTTCGTCCTCTCAAAATGGGTGCTTCAGATATTCTTGTTTTCAAAGTTTCAAATGCAGATTGACAATCAGGATCCCATTTGAATTCATAGTCTTTTGTAAGTAATTTGAAGAGTGGAGATGCTATTTTGGTGAAGTTTTCAATAAATCTTCTATAATATCCAATAAATCCAAGAAAACTTCTAACATCTTTTTGACAATTTGGAATAGGCAACTTGGAGATGACTTCAACTTTTGATCTATCAACTTTAATCCCATCCCCTGAAATATGATGTCCTAAAACAATCCCTTCAGTAAACATCATAAAGCATTTTTCATGACTTAATGATAGGTTTGTTTCTTTACATCTAATAAGGACTTTTTCCAAATTCTCTAATGCCTCTTCAAACGAATTACCATAAACTGTAAAATAATCCATATAAACCTCTACACAATCATGGATCAGATCGGAAAAGATTCCTAGTACTGCCCTTTGAAATGTTGCGGGTGCATTACATAATCCAAAAGGAAGTACTCAGTAAGCAAAAGTTCCCCATGGACAGGTAAATGTGGTCTTGTCCTGATCTTCAGGTGCTACCTGAATCTGATTGTAACCACTAAAACCATCCAAAAATGAAAAATACTTTTTGCCTGCTAAAGTATCTAATACTTGATCAATAAAGGTTAAAGGAAAGTGATCCTTCAAGGTTGCTTTGTTCAATTCTCTATAATCAATGCAAACCCTCCATTTACCATTCTTTTTAGGTACTATAACCAAAGGAGAAACCCATTGGCTATCTGAAATTGGATAAATGAAGTTCACATTAAGTAACTTTTGGAGCTCTTCTTTCACTATCTCCCTAAGGTTTGGATTCATCCTTCTTTGAGGTTGTCTGATTGCTCTACTGTTTTCCTCAATGTAGATGTGATGAATGCAAGTCTTAGGGTCAATACCTTTCATATCGGTATACTCCCATGCAAATGCAATAGAATGTTTTTGCAAGATTTTGGTTAGCTCTTCCTGTTGTGATCTTTCCAAATTTTTGTTGATATTCAATGTTTTTCCTGGAAAGATCTCAATGGAAGAACTACCAAATTCTTCCATAGAGAAAAGAGACATTTGTCTAGATGATAGATACTCAATGTCAGAATCCAACTGAAATTGTGTGTGGTCATATTCTGAAGAGATTTCAAAGTTTTCTAATGTGTTCAGAATTTGACTATCTTCACTGATCTCAGAAATGGTAAAGACAGGTTGTATAGTATCTTCAACATCAATCCACTCATTATCTCCTATTTCTGTAATTGCTTTGCTGGAGGATACAGATTGAATTTCTTTGTCGAATTACCATCAGAAATATACATATCCCCAGACCTACAACTGATAAAAGCATCAATTGTGGCTAGCCAAGGTCTTCCTAAGATGAGAGGATGTCCTCCTAGATTACTCTTGGGAGTTAAAATCATGAAATCCACTGGATATTCCCAAGAGTCTAAGGAGACTGAAATGTCTTCTAATACACCATCTGGTTTGATAATTGATCGATCTGCAAGTTGCAGTAAAGTAGGTGTAAAGAGAAGGTTAGGAAGTTTCAGCTGTTCCATAGTCTGTCTACTCATGATGTTGATAGCAACCCCTAGATCAATCAAAGTATTAGGAATTTCTACCCCATTGATATGTGTTTTGACAATTGGACTACCGGGATCTACATAATTTTGCATAGTAATTTTTCCCATCATGATATCTGCAATTTTTCCTACCAGGTGGATTCTTCTTGTATCTCTTGGTTTCCTTCCTGGTCTTTTAAGACTCAACTCCTTTATAGTTTTAGCTAGAATAGGAATCTCTTTAATGGCTTGTAACAAGAGAATCTTGATACAGACATTCTTCAACTCATCTAGAAAATCATCGTCAGGCAACAAGATTTGTTTTTCCACTCCTTTGTCAATTTGTAATCTTTCAGGAAAAGGAGGTGTGGATGAAGATGCAGGTTGCTCAACTATAGGAGTTGTGGGGGTTAACTCTTTTTCTTTTTTTTCTGAGTGTTTGGGTTTTGAAGAGATGCTTCAGAACCTTTATTGGCTTCAAGAGATTCTTCCTCAGAAATGCTTTCATTTTGGACATCTATAGAAGGTTTATCTAAAACTCTACCAAATCTAAGTTGTACATCATTGAGAGGAACAATCATATAGGCAGGAAATTTTTGACCTTCTATCATGTAAGCATTTTGAGGGTTTTTATTATTGGGGTTTGGCAATGGCTGAGAAGGAAGTTGATTTGACTTCTGTTGAAATGGGAGCAAGAGTTGAGAATTTGGATTCTGTTGAGAAGGTTTTTGTTGTTGAAATGGCAATGATAATTGTGGATTTTGATTTGGAAGTTGTGGAGCTTGTTGATTTTGAAAAGATGAAGGATATTGATAAAATTGAGCAAATCTCCCATAAGGATTTTGCATACCTTGTACCCATGATTGAAAAGGATTTTGAGGTTGGGACCAAGGTTGTTGCCAAGGATTCCAATTTGGTGGGGGTTGAAAATTCATAGAGTTGTTAAACCCTTGATTTTGTTGCCCCTACCAAGGTCTCCTTGCAACAAAATAGAGAGACTCGATTGTATTTGGATCTTCTTGAAAGACAGCTTTGAGCCCAGGAATTGAAGGACAATCCTTGGTCTCATGATTCTCTGAACAAATTACACATGTTTCTACAACTTTTGCATCCAAGGGACATTCCCTTAGAGCATGTTTCTTTCTACACTTTGGGCAAAAGATGGCCAAAGCCTCAGCTTCTGCTTTCTGCTTATTGTGAATCTTAAGAGTGTCTAGTTGCTCACTAAGAATCCCTAAGATGTCAGTCTTGAATTCATCAAGCATGTTGCCAATCTCAGCCCTACTTACTGATCCAGTTGCAGATTTGTTTGCTTTGATGAGAGAAGGATCTCTAGGCCCTTTTTGAGTTTTAGATTTCCCCCTTGAGAGATGGACACACAGTTCTGCTATATCATGAAGTGGAAGTTGAGATATGTCTCCTTTCCCCATCATGTTCAAAATATCTATCCATTCATCTCTAATGGCTTTTAATAGAAGGGCTTTCAAGGTCTCCTCATCTAAGTTACTCATTTTTGCTCTTTTTAGATTGTATTGGAATCTTTCAAGTAAATCCTCCAAGTTTTCATCTTCTCTTTGCACCATTTTGAATACCTCATCCTTGTGATTGGTGGGCATACAATAGTCCAGGTACCTATCCAAAAATGTTTGTTTCATATCATTCCAAGTCCTAATGGATTGAGTGAGTAACCCCATGAACCATTTCAAAGCTTCTCATTTCAATGTTGAAGGAAACAGTTTGAGTTTTTGAGAGTCTTCCAGATAATCATAAGTTCGACACACGACCTCAAACTCAAATAGAAATGTTTCAGGGTCCTCATTTCTTAACCCATGAAAGTTTGGGAGGACAGATGGTGAGATGTTCTTCATTGTGGCTCGAGAGTCCTCATCGACTATAGGAAATCCGAATGAATTATCTTCATCCCTATTTCCCCCAATGTTACCTCTACTTCCTCCATTATTTCCTCCTCCTCCTCCTCTACCTCTACCAAATCCATTTGCTCCTTCTTCTGTCATGGTAGTTTTCCCGGAGACTTCAAAGTCCTCTGGTTCTTCTACTAATGGCAAATGAGGAGGAATTTCTCCCTCTTCTTCCTCAGGTGATTCTACTTCTTCAATTACAATTTGTCTCCCTGTAGAAGGAAGGAAAGGATCTCTTCCCAATTCAGATTCGATGGATGGTGTGGGAGAGTCAACTACTGCCTCTTGAATTCCAGGGATCCTAGGGCTAGGAGTGTAGGTTGGAGATGATGGAGGTGTCTCTTGTCTATTCCTTGAAGTAGATGGAGTTGTAAAAATCGAACTCTTGGCTCTAGCTAAAAACCTTCCCCTAGAATCTCTTGCTCTATGCATGTCAATTTTTATTTCTCTTCAAGTCGGGTTAATAATTCTCTTTCTGATCTTCCAGGTCACTCTAGGTGCAAGAAGAGAGCATACTCAAGAAACTATTAAACCAATAAATTTCTCTTTTCTGATCCTCCATATCACACTAAGTGCAAGAGGAGAGCATACTTTGAGAGGTTATCAATTTTCCTTCCTTGAAATTTCTTGTTGTTTTTTTTTCTAAGAAATTGGCTACCTAGTTTCACTTCCCCGGCAACGACGCCAAAATGTTTGGTCAATTTAGTGTGATCTAAATTGCTATTTAAAATGTCAATCTGGGGTTCATAAACTGACGAAGTGAAGTGTACTATATGTACTAGATAACTATTTCCTTAATCTTTTATCGTTTTTGAGTTTTTAGTTTATTTTTGGATTTATCTTTCCCTAATGTGTGATGGTGAAAATGAAAGTGAAGTATGAAGTATGGATGGTGATGGTGGTTTCTACAGTGATTTTCTCAAACTTTAAAGTGCTCAAGAAGAAAGCTTTAAAACAACAAAACTGAAATCAATTCTTAAGAGAAAGTAAATGCATCAAACAATGAACTAATGACAATGGCCCAGTATCCTTGCTGCTGAATGAAAAGAAAGTAAAAACTGAACTTAAAGCAACTCAAACCAAAAACAAAGCAACTAATTCACACTACTTAAACTCTTCAGATCCTTTACCCTTCAGCTCAATCTACCTTGTGGGAAGTAATCATGAATAAGTCAAGCAATATGCTATCTAAATGGCAAGAAATTAAATTGCATAAAAGAAACTAGTCACACTACTTTAACTCTTCTGGTCCTTTACCCTTCAGCTCAATCTACCTTGTGGGAAGCAACCATGAATAAGTTTAAGCAATATGATAACTAAATTGCAAGAAATTAAATTGCAGAAAGGAAACTAATCACACTACTTCAACCCTTCCGATCCTTTACCCTTCAGCTCAATCTACCTTGTAGGAAGCAATCATGAATAAGTTTAAGCAATATGATAACTAAATCACACTACAATTAGTAATATTTTGATTTCTTGCTAATAGAGTCACTTCACTATAGAAAGAAACCATAAATTGATGAGCAGTATGATATCTAAATAACAAAAAAAAAAAAAAAAGCAAATCACAATGTTGAAAAAGACAGTACTGAAATTAAACTTCAGAAAATGAAAGTTAGCAGGAAGGACAAGATGATCTCATATGTCAATAGTTATCAAAAAGATGAAAATTTGCCCGGGCTGCCTAAGAAAACCTGCGGAAAAACACTGATCAGTTGACAGTTATAAGAAAACAAAGGTGAAAATATAAACAACAGTGAGTTAAGAAACATCAAACAACATGTTATGTACAAGCTAATGATTATGAGAACAGAAACATAATAAAACCAAATGAAAACTTTACAAGGCTTCAGCGCGCAGGGGCCCTCTGCCACTTCAGCCAGTCAACGAGTAATCACAAATGAACTCAGAAAAGTCTTCTCATGTATTAAAGCAGCAACATATATAAAACAGTGGGGTGATAACAACAACAGTTCAGAAATTACATATCCAAAAAGCTTCTTTACAGCGTTCATCGACGCGTTATTTATAATGAAAAGTGTTGAACTAACTAACTAGATTCTACGCTATTGACTGTGTTGTCAAAGACACGTAGATCCCTTCAGCCGAGATCTAGCATAACTGTCATCATGTCTATTAAATCTCCGGAGTGGTAACCGTTGAATTCAAGTTACGGGAATGATCTCCAGGTGTGCCGGTGTCTTCGTGAGCTAAGGATTGTGCCACGTAAACGCTCACATGCTCAAAACAGAGACGTGGCACCACTAAACTCCTTAGTTGGCTTTGCCTTTGACCCTCGTTGACCGTGACCTTCCATGGATGATTTGGCTGATTCGAAGGGACACGTTCCATGTATCTGTCACCTGGAGCTTGCCCATGTGGCTCGTTTCTTCATAGGACACCTGTAGCATAGCTTTTAACAAAATAGCTGAAGAATCCTGTGCTGGCTGCGGAAGCTGACAAGTTTCTGCAGCTGCATGAACAAAAAAACTAAACCAAAAAACAGTCATAAGCATAGTTAGAAAACCATGTAAAAAGCTCTTTTTAAACTACAATGCAATGATTTAACAGTTGGGTGGATGTAATAAGTGGAAAAGGAAGGCTGAGAGGGTGTATAGGAAGGTGCAGGTTTGAGGCTCAACATTTCATACTCAAGTTTCATAGAGGAAAGTTACGTATATACGTGAGTTGGTCACTGCACAGTCGCGTATATGATTGTTTGAGGAAAAGCAGTAGGGACAGGCTCAGGAAAGAGGGTATGATATGATTCAGTCCATTATTTAACATGTTTGATAATGGTTACAATTTGTTAATGATGTGTGGAAATGTCTTGATCCTAACTTGATGATGATGATGTCTTGATACTTCTTGCTGATATGCATGATCAGATCTGACAGTAACCAAGATGGCACAGGTTTAGGGGGAGCATATGCTTTTAATGCATTGTTGGCATTATGGTTAATAGTCCTTGGTGATGATTCTTATATGGATAAATGATTCATCTTGCTATGATATGGTTATGAATTGTTCAGATGATTCTTGGGGTTACATAGTTGATATTTAGATCAGATTTGTGGTTGATTCTCTAATGGTGCTTACATGGTGATCTTCATAAGGATAAGGAGAAGTACATAGCTTGAATTCACATCTTCTTTACTTGATGATGAGTCACTCATATGCTGTTGTCGTCATATGCATAAAGATCATATATTACAATTATGATGCAAGATTCCTATTGTTCTTGGCACATATATGGATGAGGATTGTTGGCCGGATACATGGATGATTATTCAAAGTTGTATTGTTGGAGACATGGTGATGATGAGTTCTTACCTATATGGTGTTTCGTACATATGTTGATTGATGCAGATATTCCCAATTGATGATACTTGGTTCATGCAGATTTGGATGGCTATGGTGTTTCTCACATATAATAGAATGTGAATGATTCTGTATATACTAAATTATGTTCAAAAGGATGAGTTGATATGGACATACCTTGATGATTCATGCACTAATACATGTTGTTGTTGACAGATGCTATGGAGCAGATCATACAGTGTTGTTTCTGATGTTTATCATGATCTTATTTAGGCGTTTGGTCTCTGTTACAAATGTCATGTATATCATTCGATGTAAAGGTCATATCAAGACTCATGATGTAATAGTGTGTCTCTATCTATTGTAGTCATTTGATGAGATCTCTTCAGGTCATGTAACGGCCTATGTTGGTTTCCCCACTATGCCTGGGATGAATGATGTTATTCTCTTATGTTATCACATGTAAACTTTTGGTATATCACCATTGCGATGGGAGATAGATGTATGTATGAGTCTTTGGTGATAGGAAGGTCATTTATGATGTATAGAGTCATGTTATTCTTGTAGAACATCTTTTTGCAGACCTTGCTTACAGTCAAGGGGAGCATGAATAGCATATTTCAGCAGAGCAGAGATTTCAGCATTTTCTCAGAAAGAGCATGGACAAATTGGTGCACCATGGCATATACAAAGGGGGAGGTCATTCAAAGATTTCAGCAGGTACTCAGGGGGAGTATGGACAGCAAAGGAAGAGAATATCTTCGTCCGGCCTTTGCCCTTGATGTCAAAGGGGGAGAGTGATTTGGTATTGTTGCCATCAAGTCCAAAGGGGGAGATTGTTGGCATTATGATGCATGTGTTGTACTTGATGGAAACCAACTCGTAGAAGATCAACTCACTTATGTATATCTAGATGAATCTACGGAAAAGATATTAGATGTGACAGAACACATAGGATGCAGGACAGCTCAAAGGAATTAGATGACAATTCTCAGTATGAAAAAACTCAGATGATAAATTATAGTGCAACAAAGTTCACGCACTTTCATGAAGATAAAAGTTTCTTTCATGTAGAGAAAAGTTCACCCACTTTCATGAAGATAAAAGTATCTTTCATGTCGAGAAAAGTTCACGCACTTTCATGAAGATAAAGGTTTCTTTCATGTAGAGAAAAGTTCACGCACTTTCATGCAGAGAAAAGTTTCTTTCATGTAGAGAAAAGTTCACGCACTTTCATGCAGAGAAATGTTTCTTTCATGTAGAGAAAAGTTCACGCACTTTCATGCAGAGAAAAGTTTCTTTCATATAGAAAAAAGTTCACGCACTTTCATGCAGAGAAAAGTTCCCTTCATGCAAGAGAAAAGTTCACGCACTTTCATGGTTGGTTCATGGTATTAGTCCGTCAGTTTTTGATCCTATGGTTTTGGTCCGTGGTATTGGATCCAAAAGTGTTGATCCCAAGTATTGGGTCCGTGGTATTGTGTTATTATGGTTTTGGACAGTGGTATTGTGAAAGGCCTAAGGCTATAAAAGAGGAAGGAGATCATTTGGCAAGGCATATTTTGATTAATTGAATATCTGATAAAGTTCTAGATCTGGAATACGGTGATTGGGTTATGGTGCAGATCTAGATCTGAATAAGGTGGATCTACTGATGGGTCGAGATCTCCTTTGTGCATGATCAGATCTGTAGATCTGATAGTCTGTGGCATATTTGAAGTCTGAAAAACTCTATAACCGCAAGACCGCAGGTGTTACACATTTCAGGTGCGGATATCCTCAGGCCAGTGAAGGAGAAAGCGCGGAGATCCGCAGGTAGATCAAGGAAAAGGTGCGGAGGTTTGCAGGTCAGAGATTGGTGTAGCTGCAGAGGATCGCAGGCCAGAGATGGGTGCAGTGCGTAAGTTCGCAGGAAACCCGCAACTGTAGGTGCGGATGCCCACCGAGAAGAATACTGTGCAGATGCGAACACTCGTAGGTCAGAAGCCTATTCAGGTGCGGATACCCGCGGATCAATAGATGGTGCAGGAGCAGATACCCGCAGGTTTCTATTGAAGAAGCTGCGTACTTCTCTTAAAATATGTTTTAGCTGCTTCTGTTGTTTACTGAAGTGTTCTGGGTTTTGAAGTGATGTCTGATTACTGGTATTATGTTCTAATAACAACATTCTCAGAAGTGATTGATTGAATGATTATGTTTAGCTTCAATATTGATGGATGAATGAATCAGGTTCATAATGACTTATCCTTATATGATCTGATGGACTAGATCTGATTGCTGACACACATATTATCTTTGTATATGTATTGATATGGTGATTGGGTGATTCAGAAGATTGATTGATTATGTGCTTTAATGATATTTATGGGTCCAATATGAAAATTGGATGAAACGTGGCCTTTCAAAATATGATGTTGTGCTTCAGTGTATCCAGTCTGAAAATTGATGAAACGTGATTCCAGGAGGAAGAAAGAGAAGTTTGTAGCCTTCGGTAGGTCGGCACCTACATACTAGTACATCAGCTAGTACAAGAGCCAAGGGGGTGGTAGCTCCCTTCTAGTAGCAGCTGGAAAACAAGTAAAGGTTGGAGCATTTCAGCAGGTAGCAGCCTGCGTACTAGTAAATGGATCAGCTAGTACAAGAGCAAAGGGGGTTGTAGCTCCCTTCCAGGAGAGTCTGGAGAACGAGAGAAGGTTGTAGCCTTCTGCAGGTAGAAGTCTGTGTAATGGTATAAGTCTGCACCAGTACAGAACTATTGTAAAAGGTATTTCTTATTAAAGAATATTGAGACGACTTGCAGCAGGTGGTTTTCACCCACATCAGTTTTCCACCTTACATCATGGTGTTCATGTGTGCTTCTTGTGTGTGATGATCTGTTCTATTTTACTGCTTTAGTTTACTACTCATATGGTTAATAAAGTTCTGATGCACTCATTAGAGATCAACTAACTGAATCATATGTTTACTGGATATATACTTGTTGCATCACATATGAATCTTAATATGGAAAGTGAAATGTTATATTGATTTGATAATACTGATTCACCCCCCCCCCCCCCCCTTCTCAGTATTATTTCCAACAATGTCTTCTATTTCCATGACATCTTTAAGACTTTTATACAAAACTCTAGTATGAAGTGAGCCGGGTACAAAAAAGCCATCAATCTTCAATTGGGTGAACTGATAGGGCATGGTAAGGATAGCACTAAGACCATAGATTTTCCACCAATCTAAAAACCAATCAGGGAAAGGATCTTCTTGATTCATTCTTACTGTTGGCCAGTCTTCATAGCTATAATCAAATTGGAGATGATAGAAGAAATTGGATGAGATATTTTCTAGATTCATCATTTGGAAGAAAGCAGACTTTTGTCTTTTTGGATCAAAATCAGTACTTCTAAAAGGATTGTTGAATTATTTAATTGTGAGTCTGCAATTTCCAATTCTATCATCATCTTCATAATAAATTTCATAAGAAATGTTTCCAATATGAGTCAAATAATCAAGTTCTTGAATGGCCAAATCATTTTCAACTTCTTGATCATCCCAAGTCCAGAGATTGGGAATACCTTCTCTCCATCTTATTTCTTTACTAGATACCATTCATCATCATGATCAAATAGCATGGTGCGACTAATATTGGGATACCTGACCCATCCATAAGGGGTTTTTATTTCAACACAATCTTCGACTCTTCTTATAAAATTGCAAGCTAAAGAATGAATATAATTATTTTCTAAGAATTCTCTGGATAGCATATCAGTGAAAGAATTCTTGTGGCCAGGAATGAATTCACTTGCAAAATTATATTAACTGAGCGTCATAATCCATCTTACCAGTGCAGCATCTTCAAAATCACATTTTTGAATGGCGAAATTTAATGCCTGACAATCAGTTTTTACTAAAAAAAATTGTATAGATAACAAAGTCTTTAAATTTTTCAATTTCCAGACAGACAACTCTAAGTTCTTTTTTGAGGCTTGGCCATTTTGTCTGAGTTGTAGACCATAATCCAGAGGCATATTGGCAGATTTATAGAGGTTCTTTCTTTTTCTCTGGATTTTCTTGGCAAAGAACAACTCCCCATCCAATATTACTGGCATCTGTCATGATTATCTTTTTCTAGTTTTCCTGTATTGGACTTAAAGGCTGAATTCTGTTGATCCTTTCTTTGATTCTTCGGACAACTTTAGTGCATTCTTCATTCCATGGAATATGTTCTTTTTGTAACCTCTAATTCAAAAGTTTTCTTTCTTGGGCACAATGCTGAAGAAATTTAGATACATAATTAAGGATTCCTAGAAACCTTTGTAGTTGTGTTTTATCTAGAATTTCATCAAGAAAATTATCAGCAAAATCTAGACTCCTCTGGATTACTTGGTATGATCCAAACTATATATTGTATCCCAGAAAGTTTATCATTGTATTAAATAATTTCATCTTTGATTCAGAAAGAACTATTCCTTTTTCTTTTACTCTCTGGAGGAACATCTTCAAATGCTTGATATGAGCAGGAATATCTTCTGAATGAATTAAAATATCATCAATATACCTTTTAAGAAAATCTTCCATACCTTCAAAGGTCTCATCCATGATGCGCTGAAAGGCTGAAGGGGCATTTATCAATCCAAAAGGCATTATGTTCCATTCAAAATGGCCTTCTGGTATTGAGAAGGTAGTCTTCCATTTCTCTGATTCTTTGATCACTACTTTTCCTTATCAAACCCTTCTGTAAGAGTTATTTGATTTCTTTTTTGCAGAGGGTTAACTGCTCTTGATTCATTGGAATTGCCTTTGATCTTCTTAGCTTTCCATTAAAATCATTTTTTAATGGTAGCTCGACTTCATGCTTATGTACATACCAAAAGGCATTGGGATCCTCTGAGCAACATTCGAGAAACTTATTTCTGAGATTCATTATTTATTTATCAAACTTTCCTTGTTCCATATTATCATCTATCCTTAGGATTTCTTTCTTCTTTTCCATCTTTGCCAGTAAATTCTCCAATATTTCAATTCGTTTTATCCTATTAGGTGAGCTTGAATTTATGAAAGGAAAAAATAATTCATTAACTTCTAATTCCAGAAAATATCCAAACTTCTTTGTTTGTTGGTCAAACTTTGCTCCATGTTTCTGGAAATTTTGAAAGAAAGGTGTTCCCAAGTACATAGCACAATCCATACCTGTGACAATTGGACAAACAACTTTGATTCCAATGGATTCTGTAAGAAAGATATCCATTGAGACTTCTGAAGTGGCCTTGATATCTCTGCTGGCTGTTGTGACTTTTGGACAACTTGTAGGTCTCAAGAGATGAGATTCTACAACTGAATTATTTACAATATTAAGCCTGGAACCAGTGTCCATGAGAACTTTCCAGTATTCAAACCTAGTACCAATTCTGACTTTGAGCTTAATGGAATACATCACATCTCCAGTAATTTTATTGCATCCTAAACCAGTCTCATCTTCTTCTCTTTCTTCATCAGAATCTTGCTCATGAATTTCTACCCCTTTGAATGGTTTCTGATGATAAGTATAATTCTGTGTTTGAGATGAGAAAACAGGTTGCTTTGAACTGGATCCTTATTCATTTTCGGCTCTCATTCTTCTAAGTTGACAGCCTTGATGACTTTCAATACAAAGTCTTCGGTTCTCCTTCACTGTCTTTCTCAATTCCTTTATTGCCTTATGGATGCTAGGCAAGGTTTGTGGTAGATCTTCACCAAAATCTTCTTGCCTGAATTGTCTTGTCAAAGCTTCTACTAAGAAAAGAGATGCTGGTGGCACATATCCTCTGTTAGGATTATTCTGCTTTGCTGGTTTTGAACTTAACTGATTTACCAACAATTCTTTATACATTTCTTTCAACTGGGGATCTGTGGCTGCCATCATTTGTGCGAACAAATTTCTTGTTTGTTCTTTTGTCTTGGGCTATTTCATCATATTTAGAGAATGACACTGGGAGACATCTGGATCGCTGCAATCACAATTATCTTTGAAACATTCTACACAGTGAGGATCATTACAATATTCATCCTTAGAATCATAAGTGTTAGAATCAGAATTAAATCTATTTACATAATCTGATTCTTCTTCACTAGTGATTTCTTCACAGCTTTCAGGAAAATTCAAATAATTTACCTTTCCAGATTTATTTCTGTAGAAGATTTTCTTCTTACCTTTATCTTTCTTTCTATATTTTTGTAAGTTTGGACAATTTGGGGAAATATGTCCTTTCTGATTACAATGGTAACACTTGACTTCCTTCTGTCTGGAGTATAGTTGTGTCTTTTTGTAGTCCTTTGGTTTTTTCTGATGGATGATTTTTTTGTTAGATTCTCTCACAAAACAATAATAAATCCAAAAATAAATAAATTAATTAAATATTCCAAGTTAGGAATTTGTGCCTAACTCTTGGGTTGTTCCTCTAAGATAGGAGTTAGTTTAGGTAACTCCTATATTGGTGTGTGTCTGGTGAGAAATTATCTCAACCAAAGGAGAAATTATCTCAACCAAAAGTGTCTAAGATAGAAGCACTATCTTGAGAACACTATCTCTCATCTATTTATTTGTAACACTATATTCAATTATTTTAATGAATAAAAATGAGAGAGAATACCTGAGGAAGCATGAGGCTTCAGCCTTTTTCCGCCAATATTTTGTGTCTGGTTTTTATGTGTGTTTTTCTGTAATCTGTTTGAGTTAATTTCATTTTCAATATGTGGTATCAGAGCTTTTTTGGTTCTTAGGGCCTATGTGAGTCTATCAGCGTGAAGATCTGTGAATCTATCAGCGTGAAGATCTGTGAAGCAATTGTAGCATTGATCATTGAGCGTCGAAAGGGCTTGGCGTTGAGGACGGCTCGTTGTTGAGGAGGAGAGCCGAATATGGATGTATTCTCACTGAGTATACCTCCACATAAAGGTGCCCGTCAATTGATGTGAAATTTTGCTATTAGAACAGGCCCGGCTCCGGCCACGGAATGCGTGCAGCGAGCGTGCACCATCCGATTCTGAGAACGGGACAATTAAATCATCCAGCCATGATAGGCATGTACACATCCGGTATACGGCAGACGGATACACAGTGATTATAGACTCGCCATTCCGTTTCATTGATTGGGCGAAGCAATACGTATTTTGAATGTGATTGGCAGATCTGAGGTTATTAACAGACTCACGAGCTTCATCAAAACAAGCCCATTTCAGCGTTGTGGACATTAAGCTTGAAACCCTTGAGGGGTTTTCTGCAATTTTGGGGATGACTTAGCAAAGTATGTGAAGGGATAAATAGGGCACCACCAAATGCCTTATCTGTGACCAGCTGCGTGACAAGCTATCTGACCAGAACCTTCTTGGAGAACTTGCTTGAAATCGTTGCTATTAAGTTCTGAGCCTGCGTTGGTTGCCTATTATGCCGACATCCCAAGAATTACTTCTTCGTGGTTGCATTACTTTCAAAGGTACAACACATGTCACTGAAGGAAAGCGTGGAGTTGTTTTAATTATCCGCATAACACCTGCAAGTAACGTTGAGTTTCATTAAAGCATTGATGGATTGATTCAAACCATGCCATTGAAGTGAATGCCCTCCAACTATCCTAGCTTTCACATCCGTAGATCAAATTTTCAAAGTCAAAACATTTTAAAGCACTCTTAATGGGGTAATATTTTTAAAGGTTTTATGCTTGGGAAAATGTGCATTTCCAAAACGTGAGTTTATAATCTTTTACTTGTATTTTTCTTAAGCCTTATGCATAAAAACGAATGAGTGGTGTAATGTGAAGCGGAGATTTTATTATGTTTGAGTTTTAAGTGGGCATAAGTTAGTTAAAGTGTGTTTTTGAGAGATAAGGAGTGGATAATATTTTTTTAATTTTTGTAATGAGGTATGCCGTTTAAAGTGTAAATTCTTTTTTTGGAGTGCTTTTGGGAGAAATAAGGAGTGACATAAAAAAGAAAGATGAGTGGAAAAGGGGCTTATTTTGTAATTTTGGAGTGATAAGGGAAAGATTTTTAAAAAATGAGCTCATTATTGTATTTTTGGAGAAAGCTTTTTAGCAGAGTATATTTTTATTTTTGAAGACAAGGGGTTGTGTGAAAGTGAAGGTTGATGTAATTCACTATTTAATAAAGGCATTTTTTTTGTGGTGTTTGTGTCTTAGATCCGCCCGAAATTGAATAAGGGGATCTTAGTACACGAAGAGTGTGTTGATGATGGTGCATGCTTCATGTTGTTGCTTATGATTTGTGTCTAGTTTTGACACATAAATAATCTCATTTCATGCACACATAAAATACAATGCCAGCAAGCACAACACCTATAACGAAATAGTTGCAAGGAAGGATAATTAAGCTCAACACATGAATTTGCGTCACTACAACAAACAATCAAAGTTTTCAACATTGGCATTCTACCTCAACAAACAAATTCACTCAAATACAATCAAGTTCATGAATCTGCAAACTCTAGCATTTCAAAGCAAAGTCTACATCACTACATTCAAGTTAATGAATCTGTAAACTTCAATGTTTCAGAGCACAATCTACATCAACATTATTGAACTTGTAATCAAACTCAAATTACATTGAATTGTAAGGGTGCCTTGAATTGAGTCAAATTGAATTCATTGTAGTGAGTCATTGAAATCATTGTAAGATTTTTGGGTGCATTTTCGACAGTGTTCGACACTCAAGTGAGTCCATGAATTTTAACTCTAAAGCAAACAAGCAACAAGTTCACATCTCCTGCAAGCAAGTGTGAGTATTCATTCAAGCAATTTTCATCATAAAAGTACAAAGTTCAAACCTTCAAGTGACCCAGCGTGAAGTTCATTGCAGCAACCAAACAAGTTCAACTCTAACACCAATCAAGCAAGTTGAGATCGACATCAAGCGAGCGTGGCTATTCATTCAAGTGAGCGTGAAGTCATTCATGCAAACACGATCGTCATCAAGCGAGCGTGAATTCCAGAGTTTAAGCAAGAAAGTTCTACAACTCTAGCAAGTGTTCTCAGCAAGTACAATAAGCAACAAATCAAGCGAGCGTGCCATTCAAGTCCCATAGCAAGCGAGCCTGTCATTCAAGTAACAAAATCAAGTGAAACAGTTCAAAGCACGACATCTATGACAAGAGAGCCTGATTTCAAGTGAGCAAGTTCAGATGGCGCAACATATTTAGTTGTTAAACATTCTTCACAGTTTGATCATCTCCAGTGATGAAGACATGGTCCACATCAGCAAAGAAACTCTTGCTGATATTTCACGACATCTCCAACAAACACATGAAACCATTGAGTTTCTTCAACTAGAGTCGCAACTACAAAGAGATGAGCTACAACAAAAGAGTGCTTCTTCCAAGTCATTCAACCATATAGATGAAGATAAAGATGTCGATTCCAAATCACTCATCCAAACAACTTCAAGTGTCGAAGTTGTTCATGATCAAATTTCTTCCAAACCCATCATCAAGCCCTGGGAAGATATTCAAAATAACAAGAATCGACGAGGCTTAGGATATGTCACTGATGACACCAACTTACATATCCCAGATTATTCCAAGCCAATTAAGTTCATCAGTGCAGGATTTCTTACACAACACACCTCAGAAGGTTCTGAGAAAATTGCAGAAAAACTGAATTGCATGCAACCTAAAGTTAATGTCCAACCGAAATGTTCTCATTGTCAAAGAACCAGCCATATGGAAGATCAGTGTTTTGATCTCCATCCTTGATGCCATTGTGGCAAGCCCAATCATTCCTCAGAAAAATGTCGCAACCAGCAAAAATCAGCCAGATTGAAGATACATTATGAATGGATCGATCCTTGGGAATGGTCATCCACAGTCAAAAGATTGTCTCAGTTTTACAACCGACTACAATCACACATAGTGCAGCCAGCAGTGAACCGATGATGGTACTCTCATGCAATTGAACGAGGGAGTACAACAGTGAAACTCTCCTACACTTGAAGGGGGGAGTTCAAATATATTTTGGATTAGATTGTCTCTCCTTTCAGCTGACAAAGGGGGGAAAATGTTAATGAAATTGACAAGTGGTTGTCAGACTGAAAGTCTCGACAATATCAGCGAAGCAGCCAGTGGGCATCTTCATTAGCCAGTGGGCATTTTTCATCAACAGTGAACATCAGTAAATTCGCCACTGGGTGACCAACAATAAAGTAGCAGTGAGCAGCTTTCATCATATCAAAAGCAACATTGAGTTGTTTTTCAACATCATCAGCCAGTGGGCGATCATCATCAGCAAATACGCCAGTGGGCGTTCATCAAAATTGTGTCAGTGGACACCGGATGCTGTTTTCAAACAAAGGACAGTTGGATCCTTTTGTGGCTTGGCACATGATGGAGTTGTCAAGCGTCCTTCCGAGATGAATCAGTCATGCAGCTGACTCAGTCTCTTCATATTGCAGTTTCTTCAGCATCTAGATTTGGCAGTTTTTTCAGGCAATGTTTTTGAGGATCAACATGAGAGCTTGGAAGATGGTTCCTCATTCTTATTTTGGATTTATCATTGAGGGGGGGAATGTTAGCTTCTCTCACAAAACAATAATAAATACAAAAATAAATTAATTAATTAAATATTCCAAGTTAGGAATTTGTGCCTAACTCTTGGGTTGTTCCTCTAAGATAGGAGTTAGTTTAGGTAACTCCTATATTGGTGTGTGTCTGGTGAGAAATTATCTCAACCAAAAGTGTCTAAGATAGCACGCACTATCTTGAGAACACTATCTCTCATCTATTTATTTGTAACACTATATTCAATTATTTTAATGAATAAAAATGAGAGAGAATACCTGAGGAAGCATGAGGCTTCAGCCTTTTTCCGCCAATATTTTGTGTCTGGTTTTTATGTGTGTTTTTCTGTAATCTGTTTGAGTTAATTTCATTTTCAATATTTTTTGCCAGAAAAATTCCTTCTAGAGTGCTTCTTTTTCTTGTAAGCACTTTGTTCTCTCCCCCCCTGAATTTTTAGGGGCAGAAAGATGCCATTGTTTGCATAGTTGTTGATAGCCATGCAGCTTTTTTGGATTTGTGGTTGCTTGAGCAATTTTCATTTGTGAGCAAAGTTCAACAATTATTGCCTTAACTGCTTGCCTTATAACTCCAAATTTGTAGTCACTAATCTTTCCAGGAAATTTGGTGACTATGGCTCGTGAAACCCATAATGGTAAAGAAGAGATGAATATTTCTTTCCATTTTGGTTCAAGAATGAGTTCAGGAGATAAATTATGCAATCTATGTAGGAACTCATTAAAATATTCATCAAAATGCTACATATTATGGAGTTTCATAGCAACCAAAGTAATAGCAGTTAAATCATTGTTAATCTGTGGAAACCCAATGAAATTTACAGTGATGCCATAAAGTAAACAACCAATCATATTGTTTACAGGGATCGATGTTGCCGGGTCCATGTATACACTTCCATCTGCATTCAGAACTTGTGAATTTTACCATGTTGTTAACAGAGCGGGATCTTTCAAAGTTTCAGCTTTTAACCATGAGCCTAAAGATCCTTCAAATCCACCAATAATTCTTTTGGTAGAATTAATGGGTCCAATGTCATCAGCCAAATAAGTTCTATAACAAACAAGCATAGAATGCATAACTGACAAAACTTCTTCCTCAGTGCAATTATCTATATTCCACACATATGTGGAAGATGCAGACCAATCTTTACGATATTCAGATTTCATCAGGTCTCTTCTATCTGGGGCAGGGCTCCAGGTAGAGTTCCAGGTAGATCTGGAGGTGGTTTCATGGACCATATGGTCTTCAGGAATGTTAAATTGAGCTTTGTCTTGAGGAGAAAAATTCTATACATACTCCTCAAGTTTTTCTAGGGAAGGTTCTTCATCATCTATCTCTATCTTATGCAACCCGGTATCTTCCTTCTCTTCCTCATCATACCACTGTTTTCTTCCTGTTTCTTCTTCTTTTACATTTTCCTCCTCTACTTTCTTCATTTTGATCCATTTTGTCAGAGAGGAACTGGTTGATGTACTATAATGTGAGGAAGTTATGGGATTGGATTTTAGATGTCCAAAATAACTTGGGGCAGCAAAAAGACTGTATGGATGTTGGGTCCCTATATACTAGTAATTACCCCATTACTATTGTAGTTGCATCCCTTATTAATATTGTTGTGCCCCTATTATCCCCATATTGTTATTACTGTGCCCCATAGAATCCCTCTATTGTTATTTTTGTGGCTTTATATTATTATTGTTAAGTCGGCTGGGTTATATTGTGACTCCTTAGACTCCTATATATAGAAATGAGGTTTTGTCATTTGAAAAATCGAAGAATTGTTCATTTATGTAATGTAAAGGAGGTTGCCCCCTCGAAGAGGCTGAATTCTAAGGCGTTGATCTATCTTTTCTATCTTTTCTTGAGCTGGTTTCATAACATTTGGTATCAGACCTTTGGATTCTAGGGTTTCGCTGCTCCAAACAGGTCATTGTGGAATTTTCGCTATAACTTTTTTTTTCTGCAACATTTCAGAAGTTTCAAGAAAAACCCATTTGAGAAGAAATTGAGCTGAACCTCGGGTCCAAATTGCAGAGCTTTTCGCGCTATATTTGCGGAGATATGATATGAGGAAGTTGGTCTTTTGGCAGAGTCCTGAATTACATTCCAAATAGGTGACCTAGGGAAAATATTCATAACTTTCTCTCTGGGGATCAGACTGAAATTTCGTAAGAAGGTACAGAAATAGGACGGATTGTAGTTTCTAGTATGCATTTTTTAGATCCAAAGATCAAAACAGTGACTCGTGGCACGTTGTACAAGTTCGCCCTACTGAACTAGTCTATAATCAAGTCACTGTGGGAGATTTCGCATAACTCTTCCTTGGAGAATCCAAATTGGGTTAGACTTGTGGCATTGCAAACGGGACATAGAGGGCTACTGTAGGTCACAAATTTAGAACTAGATGATTAGAAAGTACAGAGATACATCATAGGCAATATCGAGCTCCTATAAAGTGAAAAAAGGTGTGTAGATTTTCTTAAATTTTTGTTTAAGCTTGGTTTGAAAATTGATTTTGAATGAATTCAAAGGGAATAGTAGAGCATTATTATCAGTAACTGATGCCCCTAGGAAAGAAATGCAAACACCTAGTAAGGAACTTGAAAGCTCTAGCATGACTCATGAAGAAGAAGAAGAAATGCTACATGATATATCAAAATTACAAGAACAAGTGCAACAAATGTCACTGTCATAAAAGCTAACAGATGCTAAGATAAATGGCGTGGAAGCCAAGATGAATGCCGTGGAAGCTAAAATGAATGGCATGGAAGCTAAGATGGACAACTTGAAGATAGATTTGAACACAAATTTGAAGACAGGCATGGCAGATTTGAAGACAGATTTGACAAATTTTCTACAAGAAATACTTACCAATGGTGAAAAGGTAGTAAAGGAAACTCATGATGCGAACAAAGAAATGATAATCATGATCTCTTAGACTCTAATGTGGGATTGAAAACCAACCATATTCCAAAAAACGATATGAGGAAGTTTGATGGCAAGGATCCCGCAACATGGATATTACAAATGGAGCAATTTTTCGACCTCAATAATGTGCAAAACACACAAAAGGTACGTATGGCAACTTTATATTTGGAACCAAATCAGTTTGTATGGTATCAATGGCTTTGCTCTCGTAAACAATTTATCACTTGGGCAATTTTTACAGAAGAATTGATAGCACATTATGAGGATACAAAAAGCAACACTTTTTTTAGCCAATTGATAAGTCTCAAACAAAAGGGTTCAATAATGGAGCACATTGAGGAGTTCCAAAAATTGAACATAAGGGTACAAGATATTCCAGAGGAGCATAGGATTGATGTGTTCATAGGGTCTTTAAAGGATAATATCCAACATGATGTTTGCCTTTGGGAACCTGATTCATTAGAGAAGGCATTCAGGTTAACAAGAAAAATGGAAAGCAAAATTATGGCAACCAAGAAGCATACCACTCTCAACTATAAAGATGGAAGTGTGGCAGCTCCTAGTCTTCCACAACCTATAAGGCTGACACCACAACAATTGGAAGAAAAAAGAGCAGAAGGGCTTTGTTACAGTTGTGATAACAAATACACTAAAGGTCATAAGTGTGCTGAGAAGAAATTATTCTACATAGATTGGGAAGAGGAAGAAAAAAAGGAGCAAGAAAGGTCAAAAGAAGAGGATATACTCCAGGAACAAAGCCTAGATAAAGAAGAAATAAATCCGACCATATCTTGTAATGAATTGGCGGGAATTACCACTCCTCAAACCATCAAGATAGAAGGACAAATCAAGAAGAAAAAAGGTACTAGTGTTGATTGATTCAGGAAGTACCCACAATTTTATTCATTGTAAGGTAGCAAAAGAATTGAATTGCTTCTTATAACCAGCACCAGAGTGTCAAGTGATGGTTGCAAATGGAGGAACAATAAATTGCTCTGGAAAGTGCCATAATATCAAGCTATCAATGGGATAATATGTATTGACTAGCCCAATGCTTTCGATTCCAATGGGAGGTGTTGATGTTGTACTAGGAGTATAATGGCTACAATCCTTGGGTACAATAGCTTCCAGTTTTCAAGAACTTTTCATGAAATTTTCCGTGCAAGGAAAGGAATTTGAATTAAGGGGTATTGCAGGGAAACCGGGAAAGACAATTAGCTCTAATGGTGATGAGCCCCAAAAATGGATAATTATTTGGGCTCATTCAACCTCCTAATTTGACTTAATCCACCATTCTCATTAGTTTATTGCATGTTTTTATTATATTTATGCTAATAGAGTGAATTTGGTTAGTCATTATGCCAACAAGTCTAATGGGTGCTTTGTGTAGCCTTTTTGGTCAATTTGGAGACAAAATTGAAGGTCTTAATGAGCACTTGGCAGCCAAATTCGTGGGAGAACAAGGGAGAAGATTTGTAGGAAGGTGTCCCCTTCATTTATGGGCCCTTACCTCGAATTCTCCACCATCAGCTCGGAGTTCAAAGGCCACCAAATCAATTAGCACAAGGGCAGCCAAGCAAGTCAAGTAGGACTGCTGTTAACTACAAGTTTTGGGCAACCGAGTCCCTAAATTTTAGGAGGACTATTGGGGTCCTCAATTTGTATAAATAAGAAGGCTTAGGGCCTCATTTTAGTTAGCTAGTGGTTAGTCATTTTGTAGCTGGTAGTTAGTCATTTCATAGTCTTGTTGTAGTTCGATTTTTAGGCAATAGATTAGCTTTGCTTTCAGCTCATTCTCAAGCTCTCCTTGTGGACAGTTTTGATGTAACTCTTCATTTCTTGATCAATAAAGATGAATCCAGCTTTGCACCAGCTCTAAATCTCTCTTAGGAGGCTGTAGCTCTTGGGGTTGGGCCCATCTCAAGCGCCCAGTACCTCCTTTGTTTATCTTTATGTGTGTTTGCTGCGTTCTTAAAATAAAATCTGCTCTTTAAATTTAAGTCTTGCTTTGTTATTTAGGTTGCTCTTGATGGTTAAAGTAGCTTTTTATGTTTAGAATAGATTGGTAGGAGTTATTCATGCATTCAGATCTTTTGGAATGTTCTTGCTCACGTGTTGTACGTGGTTCTTGTTATAAATAAAGCTGTTGTCCATTCTTGTTACTGTTAGCTAGATCATATTAGGGTAGCATAACTAGATCTTTGTTTTCTTGCATGTCTTTGTTTGTTCAGTTTGAAAAACCACTTGCAGAGCACCTGTTATCCTTCTCTATCTACCCATAATCCATCAGATAACCTTCTCCAACCCTTAGTCCATGATTCGTACCCTTCATTTTCCATACTTTCCCCACCTTGCCCTAATTCCTACATTCTTGTGCATCATCACTTCCTCCATCCTTGAACAAATACAATCGCTCCTTAGCCTCATCCACCAAGTCCTAGACCTCTTCACACCCCTATTTCACCCCCATACTCATTCCTTCCTCTTTTTCCCTCCATCCATGCTCCAAAATCCCATTTCGAAACATCCTGTAGAAGAATTAGAGAACATCCTGTAGAAATCCTGAACATCCTGTAGAACCCCTGCAGACTTCCTGTAGAAGCTCATAAACGCAGTTTCTTGGCAGCCAAACTTTGTGAGACTCTTTGGAAGGGTGTTAGGGACCCCTTAGACCCTCTTTGAACCTTCCCAACCTTTCCCAAGCATTTCTCTTCCTTGATCCACCTCTGCACAGTGAAAAGCTAGTTAAAAGCACATGCATGATAATTCTCATAACTTAGTCAAAAATACAAAAAGATGTTTTCTTCAGCTAGAGGCAGTGTAGACACATGTATTTGACCTTCATAGAAGTAATGGCATCTCTTCTCGTAGTTTGCATTCTCATTTTTGCATCAGTAGGACTAGTCGGTAGAATTAGGGTTTGCTAGGGTTTGCATTCCTTTTTGGCTTTCATTTTCTTTTCGCAATTAGATTAGCTTCCTTCGAGTTAACTTTCATCCATCAATTAAAAATCTTCTTCTAAGAGCTCATAGAAGTTGGCTTAAGCTCCTAGCGGACTTGTGCCAGCTGACCAAGTGACAGCTGCGGCAAGAGCTAGTACTTGTGCATACAACACCGTCGCTTCCAAGTTTGTTACGAACTACCGGGTTGATAAAATTAAAGAAGGGAGTTCCAGGAGTTGTAGCATTATTGCTACAATACTGGAGCCCACCATCTTTTTGGCGCCGTTGCCGGGGAAGCGTCAGAGTATTGATGATTGCCGCTTTTCTTCTATTTTCCACTACAATCTTCTGCTAAGTAGTTTATTTCATTTCCATTGTGCAATTTCGTTTTTGCAAAAGTAGATTAGTATTTCCCGCTTTCATAGATTAGCATTTCAATTCCGCAATTTCATTTCTACAAGCGTAGATTAGCATTTCAATTCCACAAGCGTAGACTAGCATTTCATTCCTGCAATTTCATTTGAGCAAAATAGATTAGTCCTTTCCTGCTTTCGTTTCAATTCCGCATTTTCATTTTAGCAAGATAGTTAGTTGCAGTTCAATCTATTTCAGTTTTGTAGGTAGAAGTAGAAAAAAGCAAAAATCAACCAAAAAGATTTCCTTTCATGCCTGGTAGGAGTAGAGATAAGTTAGAAAGATATTTTCACAACACCCCCCTTTGCTTCACACAGCCAACCTTCTCTCTTCTTCAATGGCTGTGACTAAGAAGAACCCCTAGGTGGACATCAAGACATATCTTAAGAACCTCTAGGGGAGAAGAAGAAGAAAACATTCCTCTGGAGCAAATGGCTACAAGCAGAAATGTTGGGAGCAATACCTTGTCCAAGAATGAGTTTGCAACTTGGTTGAAGGGAAAGTACCCCTAGAGTCCTTTGGGCTGAGACTCTACCAGACTGAAAATTGCTTATACAAAGAAACACACACACACAGCCATCTTTTTTACTTTCAAGCAAATTCTAATGTTTAGGGTACATACCTAAGGTCCTACGTTCGAGAAGACCGTTAGGGTGCAAACCCTTCTTGGAGTTCCCTTCTTCTTTCTCTGACCTGCAAGACAAACAAATCAAAGAATACAACAGTACATGTATAGAAGTTTATGTATAAATCATCTTCATGCTATAAAGTTAGTTATAAAAAATCTTTAAGTAACCACTTTCATAAGAATTCAACACAAGAATCTCATAAGCATAAAGAAAGATTATTCGGGAACAAAGACGTGTTTCTTTATATATAAAGGCAAATAAAGTACATATATCGGAAAGATATCACCTGAACACCTTCAGCAGGCTCCAAGCAAGCTTCCTCCCGGATTCGTTCCAGCCTCCAGCCTCCAACAAGAGCTCCTTCCAAGTCTTACTCAATGATGATGTCAAGGATGAATGATCACCAATACACATGGAAACAAGGGTTTCCTATGCAAAATGGGGGAAGTGCAGGATGCACCAAGGACTTCAGACCTGGTCTAAGGGAAAAATCTCAGCATAATAATCTTGCTCTCCTTTCTCTCTCCCCTTGGCCTTCCCTTTGATGTCTTTTTATACCCTCTCCAAAGTAGTTTTTTAGTTAGGAGTTGGTTGGGAACAGTTGGGCCATGGGCACTAACAGGTGATCCAGCAGGTAAACCCGCGATCACCGCCCGAAAAAGAGGAAATTATATTTTTTTAAGTGTTTTAATAGATACACGCGGGTTGGGTATGACATAACCGCGTGTACACGCGTTTAACACAGGGCAAAGTCGCGTATAGGGAATAAAACACTGTTTTTTAAATTTTTGGACCAGGTCTGGAAGGAGGGGTTGCCCTAGGCCATAAGTGCAGCATCACAAACCATAAGAGTGAGATTTGGAGCTATAACAGATGCCCCCTAATGTATGAGGTCAGAAGGGGAACATGATGGCCGAAATACATTAAGTAAGTACAAGGAAAGGAACTCTGCCGAAAAACCGAGGAGGACTTCACCAGAATTCAGCCTGCCAAGCCACCGAAAGGAGATCAGAAAGAAACACTGTCTGAGGTGGGCATACCCATGCTCAGGAAAAGTAAAGCATGTCCGCATATCAAGTACAAGTGGATCCACTAAGTATACAAGTATAAATGACTGTAAAAATACATAATGGATCATCTGATCATAATGAGTAAGTACATGTCTGAATATCACATATAAAACTGTCAATGATGCTGAAAGATGCAACGGATCACTGAAATCAAAGACTGATCCCATAAGGTACCAACTGAACATGATGGAATAGGATGGTACTACACTGCAAACTCAGGTGCCAGCATATAGAATGTCGCCATGACTGACTGCAACATATAAGGTGGAATGGTATCAACTAGCAGCAACAGGAGCAACTGTCAAGTGAACCAATGAATGCTGATACAACCTGAGGTCTTCACCGACTGCCGTGGTACATTTCTACACCATGGGAATAAATGATCTGAAGTCGACCATGTGAGAAATCGTTTGATTACCGGTCATTGATGTATACCGTTAACAAACGCGAGACTACTCACCGATAATGATAATGAGCGTCAAGGTACCCAGTACAATCTAACAAGTGTGAATAGATGAGCTGAAGTCGAACACCTGTAAGAATCTATCAATCAGGAGACAATGATGGTTTCCCACTGTCGATAGCGAGGAATCTGCCACTAATGACTGCAAACCCCAAGGTACTGCCAAATGGACTCTAGATCTTTGCCCCAGAGCAATGAGTCGGAGTCGATAGGGAAAGATCCGCTAGAAGGAAGGCATTAAGGCATCCTTCATCAATCTAGCGCGAGTGTAACCCGTAGGCCAATAATGTGGAAGGAATCGGACGAAAAAGATGTAGTAACCCAACCGAAGTACGTTTCCGGCGTACACAAGATGTGGCTAGCGCACGGCAGAAACCCTCTGAACCAACCAATAATGAAAGCTGACACAGAGGCGAGGTATCCACCAATAGGGTCAAATGGAAACCAAGGTACTGCACGAATCCCAATGTGTGATAATGTATGCTGATGTCGAACACAAGGGAAACCACTCAGTCAAAGACCCATGATACTGATCGATGCTGAGCACAAGGTGACCTATCAATAATGAAAATAGGGCCAGGGTGCGGTCTCTAGGTCTGCCCTCAGAGCAATGTGTCGTCGTCGATAAGGACAAGACCCGCCAGCAAGAAGTCAATGGGGACCTTCTCAAACCGGCACGAGTGAAGGACCAATATAACTGATGTGATGATAGACATGACACTGACAACCAGGGATGGCCGACTGAAAAATGAGTCAAGAGACACCGCAGAAAGGCCGACTCAGGCTAACTTCCCTTGAACAAAAGCACGACTCAATGTGACTATGTGGCAGCATATAATGAATCTGTATAAGTTCGTCATGCAGGAGGCACGAACGAACCCTCCATATGATTGGAAGAGATAACCAATCGGGGGAGAACTGACTCGATAACAAGGTTATGGCTTACCTAAGTCAAACTAAATCCCACCCATGCGGAGGAGACTTTGTTTTGAGTGCTTTGTTCAAGGGCGACACGACTGACTCTAGCTGCCAACAATAAATGGAAGTAATGTCCCTGTTCCCGCTCTTTTTGGAATATTTAATTTTTTTGTCTTTTTCTGATAAGCCGGAAAAAGAATAAAAGAATGCTATGGTACAGTGGAAAGGACGAGTGTCGGTGAAACAGATGATCTAGTTCCTGGGAAAGGAACGTTCCTATGCTCAATGCAGGGAGGTGAAAAACTGGTCAGTGACACTCAGAGGTATGTCCCTTCCACGGATCTGGGTATGTCAAGCTGCAGAGGTCAAGGGTATGCAAGGTTGATTTTGCAGACATCATGGTCAAAAGTGGGCTTAAACACGAGTCCAAGTGAAGCCGGCTATAGGCCAAAAGGTGCAAATGGTCAACATGCAATGCAGAAGTACAACTCAACACACATAGGAGCCTCTAGGGTATAAGGCCAGAACGAAACGAAGAAGCAAAGAAGAATGAGTCTTCAACGCATAAGTCATGGCGGGACTACAGAGGACTCCCGAGCCTAGGGATGAAAAATCAGCATGAGTGCCAAGTGACAACAAGGTACTAACTAGGGCACCCATGATAAGGTAGGCTCTACCACACAAGTCATGATGCTTCTAAGCAATGAGAAGGTTCCGCACCATAACTTGGTGGGGTCGATCCTAAGGCAAAATGGGAAAGGAAACTGATAAATGCACAATGCAGGCGGAAAAACCTAACCTATATGCCAGTTTCAAAAACAAATACCTGTCAGAACGGACCAACCATAAACTTCCAAAGGAGAAATCTTCCAAGTTCTGTAAACATAAATAGGAACACTAGACAAGAAGTTAATACATCCCACATATAAACTTCATATAAAATCTTTGTGTTATAAGATACAAAACTTGAAAATGCGTACCTCATATATACAATATGGTACAGGGAACCACGCAACCATGCGGCTTACGTATAATAGTTCTGCTGAACAAACCCCTTGCAGGGCTCAGGCCAAGGGCTCCTTTGGTAGTCATAACTCATGGCTTCAAAGAGTTCCTCCTGTGAAGGCAAAGCAAGATCTGAGAAATCATGAGAACTACAAGGATCAAAAGAGGGAATTAAAGGGTCCCATGTCCCTATAGGAAGAATCTCTCGGTCAACTTCCGGGACCAAGTCCCAAGAAGGAGAATAATAAGTCAAAGGATCCTTCTCAGAAGCGATTGAACATTGAGGACTCAACGCCACATAATTGACCCGTGGCGGGGTAGAGTCTACTTGAACACTTGGAACAAACCAAGGGGCATTCTGCAATAAAGTCGAATTAGGGTGGTGATTATCAGATGCAAGCTGATCAATAGTGACAATATTCCCATTATGGGGAAAGCACATTACTCGAAAGAGTGAAGACACCACAGCATTCATAGCATAGACATAATCACGCCCAAGTAGCATATTAAAGTCTAAAGGGCTATCAACCACCATCATATCGATTAAGACAGTCTTCCCACCTAAAGTGATAGGCAATTGAGGAAGAACACCCATAGATTCACCAGGCCTTCTATCATAGGCTAACAACTGACTCTGAGCTGTCAACAACTTTGGGGAACCCAAAGCTTTCCAAGTCAAAGAGGATATAATACTTGTAGAGGATCCTTCATCCACCATACATCGATAGACATTTGTGGAATTAACTCTGACCTTTATTTGAAAAGGTACAGCGGAAGGAAGACGAGGCTCACCAAGACTATCCCAATCAAAGGAAACACTCTTAGAACTTGGAGGGGGAACATTCGAAGAAACCGGAATGCCCCCTATACTAGAAGACTCTGTACTGGAGATCAAACAGACTCTTTTGTTAGGCACTTCACCCCCCAAAAGAGGAGTGTAATCGGCCAGCGATTGCACTGGCTTTACCACATTTTTAACCGATGGTTGATGGGATTGATGAGAAACCATATCAAGTGTAGGAGTAGAAGTACTTTCAGACTCGGACCATATCCTTTGAACCTCTGGAATACCAGGGCATAAATGAGTAAGATGGTCTCCCTTGCATATCTTACAAGGGAACTTAGGTTTAAAACTTCTACGTCCAGGTTTCTTATCAACCTCCATTCCGCCAACATGACTAGCAGTGGTTTGCGGAGAGTCCTGAACATGACTTGCAGAGGTCGGTGACTCTTTGCTAGTATGACTCGCAGTGACTAGACTCATGTCCCCAGCATGACTTGCAGCGGCTGAAGACTCATCTCCAACATGACTCGCAGAGGTTGAAGATGACAGGATAGAATTATTCTTCTTCTTTGACTTCCTTTTTCTCCTTTTTTTCGATTTCTTATTACAAGAAGGAGAAGAAGAAGGAATCCCAGATTTCTCTTTGAAAGAAGATGAACAATTAGCACCCATATGATGCCCCTGAAATAAAGCATTTATCTGAGAAGCTTCAAGAGCATTTGGAATATTCGGAGTGGACCACAACCAAACGGGTAGTCCAACATTCAACCCAGGAATATTCAAAGTGGCCATCAAGGGAGTACCAACGTTTCCAAAGAAAGGAAAAGCACAAGGATCCCCTTTTGGAAGGGTACCTTGGTTGGTTTCCACCGGAATATTAGCCATATCTAAGTAATCCAAAGACCCTTTCCCTTGCGGGAATATAGAAATAACTCTTCAAAGAATGGATAAGCAATCAAAACCTTTGCCCTTGAGGAGGCAACTCCACAACTTTTGAAAGAACAACCAAAAGCCTTTCAAGATCGGTAGAGTGGCAAGCCAGTCACTCAGAACACAAAGTCCAAATGTGACTAGACAAAAATACCTAAAGCCAACTATATACAAGGAGCAAAGAGCACTCACTATAAAGTCCCTAAAGAAACAGCCAGTCAAACAACTTCCAAGTATTTCCGCTCCGGGTGGTGAGGACCGGACACCAAAATACAAGAAAGTGGAGTCGAAGGGCCTTCCGAAGATAGTCTGGGATGATGAGGGCCCAGTCCTATCAGCGAAGGTATCAGAGGAAGTTACGCTGACCTCCTAACAACAGCCTGCGCCGGTGCAAGCCCCCAAGCTTCGCAAGGGTGCCCTCCAGAAGTACTGTCGAGAGTGATACAACGTCGACCTCAGGTGCCACGGGATTCCCCTCCGCAGCCACCTATGCAGATCCCTAGGAGAGGCAACTATGGGTACCAACTCGTCGCAGAAGCCAGGCGGAACAGTCGTGAGGTAAGTTCGGACAAGTAGGAGAGGGGGTATCTCTCTTCCCTGTCTTCACAGACCCTCGTGCTTAACTCCCAGATCCGGAGCTTTCCTGGTCTTCCTAACGCTATTGGATTTACTCTCTTTAATCAGACTCTTATGTTTGACGTTTTGTGTGGCCTTGGAGAGTTAACTCTCCACTCGCCTAATCCAAGGCCCTAAAATCCTAAACTTGTTGGTGTAATAACTAAAACAAAAAGTTCTAGTGGATTTTAATTAAGCGCTTGATTTTATTAGGCTGTTCTTTAAGTCAAAGGTAATGGAGGTGAAACTTGTGGTGTTTTTAGGACGCAAAAGAAACTATCCTAACTACATGCACATGCACTTTTCGTTTCGATGAAGAGCAATTTCTATGAGGTTTCTGAGGAACTTCAAATTAAACAAAATTTTTGCTTTCTTTTCAAACTCCACACTCACAAAAGCTAACAAAGCTATGTATGCATAAAAAGGGATGCAAATCTTACCCTAATGCAAGAACTAAATGTGGATGCACGATTTTAAGACTACTCTGCAAACAAAGAAGGAAAGTTGCTGCTTTACCAAATTTTGTCTTGCCACTAAAATGCTTAGATAGAAGATGATGTGTTACCAATCATTTCGTCCAAACAATAAAAACAAGTTTTAAGATAAAAACAAAGCACTTTCACTTCGCAAAAAAGGAAATCAAATGAGAAGCAAGTTTAAGAAAGCGAAACTCAAAAACTTTCAAAAGATTTTCTTTCAATCAAACCAAAAAGTCTTTTTCAAAGGAAAACTCTCAAAAATACTGACACTAATGATTGATAAACAAGCCACCAAACACTTTTGTGAATTGACACCTTCCAAATGATGAGAACTCAACAAAAATAAAATGTGTTCAAAATCGCTTTTGACAATCAAAAGCAGCAATGAAAGTCCAAAATATCAAAAGACAAGTTTCAAGAAACTGGTAACAAGCAAATTTCCCGAAACAAAGGAGTAAATGGTCATAAAAACGATTTCGTTAAGCAAACATAAATGTCATGAAAACAAAATGGACACAAAGATTGAAGACAATCTTCCCACTCTGCCGAAACAGAGCAATCAAGATTCTTAAACAGGAATCTTGTGTGTCAAAAATCAATGACGCTTGCAATCAACGAAAAACAAGACTAGCACTCCTTATAACTAGAGAGAGTTCGAAACAAGATGCCCCCTGTTAAACAGAGAACTGTCACTGGGAATTGACTGCTTAAAACTGACCCAAACCACCAGACAGACATTCAGCAAAAAGAAAAATTATAAATCTTGAAAATTATGTGATATACGCGCCTGCAATTATTTGCAGAATGCGTGTACACGCGACTGTAACTAAGGAAACCTGCGTATACGCGGGTTTACTTAGTGCAACTTGCGTATATACGCTTCTGTAATCCAGAAAAAGTGCGTATATGAAGTGTTTCAAGAAAAATAAAAAACACAAACTGAAAAACTGGAAAAGCTTGGAGTTCAAGAAAATATCAGACAGTCAGAACCAACAAACAGAGGGACTGAGCCTTGATTGGCTTGAGGACTACCCAAACTAGGAACAACAAGAGTGTTGTCCCCAGCGGAGTCGCCAATTCTGGTTGAAGGGAAAGTACCCCTAGAGTCCTTTGGGCTGAGACTCTACCAGACTGAAAATTGCTTATACAAAGAAACACACACACACAGCCATCTTTTTTACTTTCAAGCAAATTCTAATGTTTAGGGTACATACCTAAGGTCCTACGTTCGAGAAGACCGTTAGGGTGCAAACCCTTCTTGGAGTTCCCTTCTTCTTTCTCTGACCTGCAAGACAAACAAATCAAAGAATACAACAGTACATGTATAGAAGTTTATGTATAAATCATCTTCATGCTATAAAGTTAGTTATAAAAAATCTTTAAGTAACCACTTTCATAAGAATTCAACACAAGAATCTCATAAGCATAAAGAAAGATTATTCGGGAACAAAGACGTGTTTCTTTATATATAAAGGCAAATAAAGTACATATATCGGAAAGATATCACCTGAACACCTTCAGCAGGCTCCAAGCAAGCTTCCTCCCGGATTCGTTCCAGCCTCCAGCCTCCAACAAGAGCTCCTTCCAAGTCTTACTCAATGATGATGTCAAGGATGAATGATCACCAATACACATGGAAACAAGGGTTTCCTATGCAAAATGGGGGAAGTGCAGGATGCACCAAGGACTTCAGACCTGGTCTAAGGGAAAAATCTCAGCATAATAATCTTGCTCTCCTTTCTCTCTCCCCTTGGCCTTCCCTTTGATGTCTTTTTATACCCTCTCCAAAGTAGTTTTTTAGTTAGGAGTTGGTTGGGAACAGTTGGGCCACGGGCACTAACAGGTGATCCAGCAGGTAAACCTGCGATCACCACCCGAAAAAGAGGAAATTATATTTTTTTAAGTGTTTTAATAGATACACGCGGGTTGGGTATGACATAACCGCGTGTACACGCGTTTAACACAGGGCAAAGTCGCGTATAGGGAATAAAACACTGTTTTTTAAATTTTTGGACCAGGTCTGGAAGGAGGGGTTGCCCTAGGCCATAAGTGCAGCATCATAAACCATAAGAGTGAGATTTGGAGCTATAACACAACTCAAATGGAAGATTTCAAGAGTGATATGAGGCAGTTTCTTGCCATGCAACTGGATACCTTGCGGATCCAAAAGAAGCAAGAAGAAGCCAAGAGGGCTTTGGCCATTTTTTGTCCTAGGTGCACTAGAAAGCATCCTAGGAACGAATGTCCATTGTACTCCATAGAAGTGTGTTTTGTATGTGAAGAATACCATCCTACAGATCAGTGCCCTTCCTTACCCAGAATCAAAGCTACATATCAGAGAGCCAAAGGAGCCACTGAATCACTCTATTATATGAAGCAAAGGAGGCCACATGGACCTAGATCTTACCAGCAGGAACTGCAAGGGACATCCGAGACCTATTATGACCCCTATCAAGCCACTTTCATGCCTTCTTGGGGTCCCCCTGCTCATCCTTCCTGGTTCACACCTCCTCCTTGTTCCTTCATAGATCCATATTATGCCCAATCAACTGCTCATTCGTTTCACTCTTATGCCCAGCCACAGCCTCAGTGGAATGCACCTCACCAAGGGTGGAGGCCCCAATACAACACTCCTCCTGATTCTTTTCCTCCACCGCCTGCTCATCCACAACCATCACCTCCTGCTCCACCAAGGCAACCCCAAATGCCTGCTCAACCACAACCCCATCCACATCCATCTCAATTACACACCTCCACTCAACTACCCGTACCACCATTTCCAAAACCATACAATGGAGCAGCTCAACCCAATTGCAAAGCTGAGGCACAACATATCCAAATGACTCCTCTTGAGCTCAATGATCTTCACCATAGCTCAGGAAAAGCATTGCAAAAAAGAGATCATCTTGAAAGCATTGAAGGATCACATCCAGCAAAAGAAGATTCAAAAGAGGAGATCAAAGAACCATGGGTTGCACTTGATGAAGAGAAGAGATCAGAATCAGAGATCGAGAAAGCCTCCTCATGGTTACCATCAAATCTTCCATGTATTCAAGAGAAAGATCAACAAAAAGAGGAAGATGAGAAATTCATGTTAGAAGGTGACATGAAACATGATCCAGATCCGCAAAAGAACCAAGGATATCAGAGCTATATTGAGATATGGTTTCAGACGGTCACTAAGTTGCAGCGGCACTCTCTTCCTCAGCTATGTTTGATCCCTTCAAGGTCAGATCATTTGGTCTCTGAGATCTGGATACCTATCAAAGCATGCATTTCGAGCCTTCACATCATTTTTTCTCTAATCTCGATGTGCACATGGCTCCATTGGAAGTATTCTTATACTTGAAAATGATTTTGTTTTTCAAGTAGGGTAGGGTAGAGAAAAAAAAAAAAAAAAGAGAAAAAAATGAAAATAAGAAGAAAAAATAAAAATCTAAGGTGAAAACCTCCTCGGAGGCGCCTTAGATTGGCTCATTGATTGAAAACCTCCATGAGGCGGTCAATGGGTTGGGAAAAAAGAGAAAATAGAATAAGATCTCTGGGTGAAAACCTCCCTTGGAGGCGCCCAGGGCAGGCAATTAGGGTGAAAACCTCCATGAGGCGCCCTAGTTGTTTTTCAAAAAAAAAAAAAAGAAGAAGAGAAAAAGAAAAAGAAAAATAAAGCTAATCTCCATTGAATAATTTCATGTTGCAGCAATGACATTGCAGGTCAGGAGGATCACTCAAAACAAAGACAAAGGAGTTTTTGGGCCTTCTAGAGGAAGTTCTATATGTCTACAGGAAACATCCTGTAGAACCTTCAAGCGAGCCAGATTCGATTTTGGAAGGGGATTTAAAGCTTGGAATCTATTGGTTATGCCTGCAAGAATCCATGTTTCCATCCCTCACCCCTTTTCCATCATTTTTTTTCATGTCATTGTGCTTCTTTCCTCAAAACTATGTTTTCTACAGGAAGTTCCTATAGGAGCTACAAGAAGTTAAAAATGGATTGAAAAAATTGGTTTGGTGAACATGGTAGCTTCTTCAAGGGTTCAGAAGTCCTCATGCAATCTTCCAACTCCTCCTCCATCATCTCCATACCTGCATCACAGCCCAAATTCATTTTTCATACCATGCAACAAAAATGCAAAATGCCTTGAAGCAAAAATACCTAGAACAAAATTTGTTTTTGCCATAACTTGAAAACCATGCATCCATTTGAAAAACCGTTTTATGGGGAATTGTACAAGGCTGTGGGAAACATGCTTGAGCAATTTCAGGCCATTCCGGTGCATGGTTTCCAAGAAATCAGCCTCCATCACCATCAGCCATTTTTGCATTTTCTCCATATCCGTGCATCCGTTTCAAAACCTGTTTCATGGGGATATGCATATGAGTGATGGTAACCTACCCAAGCAGTTTTAGCCGATTCCGATGCATGGTTTCCGAGAAATCGATCTCTGAAATCTTCAAACATTTTCCATTTTTCTCGAAATTAGTGCATCCATTGATCACTATTTTGCTATGGGAGGTGCATAATGATGATAGGAACATGCTCAGCAAGTTTCAGATCGATCCGGTTTACCGTTTGGGAGCAATGGCGAAAATAAGTTCTGGTCTGGTGAAAATTCAGCAGCAGCAGCTTCAAGGTGCAGATCTGAGCATGGAAATGGACTCCTGCAGCATGCATCTGGCTAGAGGACACCTGCACAAGGAAAACAACCAAAAATTAGCAGCCAAGCCACATGCAATCAGAAAAACCAATGCATGCAGCAAATGACAGGCCATAGCAGCCATTTGACTTCAGGTACGTGACTAAAACTTGTTCCTCTGTTGCATGAATCTAATTGAAGAAATGCTTAAACAAATGGAATGGTGGAATTAAGGCACGAATATGGCAACATTGAGCCGATAGTTCCTTTTCCAATTCTCTATCAATCAGCCAAGAATCATGCAGCGTACGTGTTAGTCAACTTACGAGAAAATTAAAGATAAAAATAAAAACAGACAGTGGTAGAGGCTTTAACTCCAGTGCAACTGATTAACAAGAAGAGGACATGCAGCTCATCACAACACTGTGTCTGCATGTGTCCACGTAAACTTGGCCACTTCACTCTCTCACGCAAATCACGCAGCAATTAAAGGTGACTCAGCTAAAACTTATGAATTGTTGTTCATCTGCACTTTCCACATCCTCAACTAAAGTGTGCACAATCGGTTAATTGGTTCTCTATCATCAACTCATTGATGGCTGTTTTATTTCTCTCCGAAATGGTTGCAATGATCATGATGCGAACATTGAACCGTGGAAGTTTAATGACAGCTATGCTGCTATTATGGGTGTTTATGGGTTTCTTTGCAGGGTATGCATTGTCACGTCTATATCAGATGTTTAAGGGCACAAAACAGAGGAGGAACATGTTGAAGACAACATTCTTGTTTCCAGGCATTTCCTTTTGCATTTTATTTATTCTCAATGCACTGCTATGGGGAAAAAAATCAGCTGGTGTAGTTCCTTTCGAGACTATGTTTGCCTCGGTCCTTTTATGGTTTGGAATTTTTGTGCCATTGGTCTTTGTGGGCAGTTACTTTGGCTACAAGGAACCTACAATTGAAGATCTAGCGAAGACCAATCAAATCTCCAGGCAGATTCCAGAGCAAGCTTGGTATATGCAGCCCATTTTCTCAATACCAATTGGAGGCATTTTGCCTTTTGGAGCTATATCCATTGGACTGTTCTTCAGATTAACTTCAATATGGCTGCATCAGTTCTACTGTATATTTGGGTTCCTGTTCATTGTCTTTATGATCCTCATTGTTACATGTGCAGAGATCACCATTGTCTTGTGCCACTTTGAATTGTGCAGTGAAGATTACAACTGGTGGTGGAGATCTTATTTGACTGTTTCTATGCATGCCTTTGGTTTGTGCGGACAATATACTTATCAGTGAAGATTGACTGAGGCTCTACACTCTGTCTGTGGGAGCTTAATTCCCTTTTGACAGTCGAGTTTGGGCAGCAAAAGCATTATAACCAGGGAATTGGTATAGCAATATATATGTCTTTGATAGAAATCTATCCTTTTTTTTTATGTGCCCACCTAATACATTTTATCCTCTGCATCGGTGATAAAATCACCATTCTGATTTAAACTATGGATGTATTCCTACCATTTTGTTCCCCAACTACTTGTTAGCCCCAAATCCTTTGCAGTTTGCCATACTCATGTACCCAGATTGATGTTTAGACTGACACACCTTAGAAATCCTATCCTAAGGATCAAAAGAGGAAGACATAAAACAACAGTCCCTTTCTGCTCGAAGCATTGAAACAGGGCACTCTCACCAAACCAGACCAACCAGCTTACATCCGTTTTGGAGCAAGTTGAGTGTGGCACAAAATTGAAGAAAGGAAACACGAAGAGGCAAGAGACAAAGGCAGTGGTAAGAAGACCCAGGATAGGCCATCACAGGACAAGCCACAAGAACAACAAAATGAAAAGCAAGAAAAAGGGCCAAATTGTTGAGGCCAAAACTATGGGAGGAATGAAGGCACAAACACCAAGGGAGAAATGGTTTCAAACACGGGCAGAGAGGACTAAAAATTTCAAAACAAGTAGGGACACACCCAAGGCAACCACATCACAGGTCAAGGAGAAGGCATCTTCAGTCAAGCAGGAAAAAACATTGAAGACTGTTTCTACAGGAAGCCAGAACTCAGCTACAGGACTTTCTACAGGAAGTTTGGAAAAGGGCAGCAAAAGGAGAAATCGGCCGAGATTTTAGCTAAGGAGGCAGCACCTGTGTTGGCCACCCTAAGCACATCCATCCCCTCCAAGAACACTCGTTCTTTTCAGGTTTCGGACACAATTTAGTCATGGTTCAACTTTCTACAGGAAGTTCTGTATTTTTACCAGAAACATCCTGTAGAAGCCTTTGGGTAGGCTAGAAGCAATTATGGAGAGGGATTTGAAGCTTGAAGACTGTTGAGGAGACATGCAACCACTCTTTTCTTCCATCCTCCACTGGTTTCATCTCCTTTTGCCACCATTGCTGCCATCAGATTGAATATACTTGCACACTCATACCAAGGCTGAGAATTCACTAGGAAAAGGAAACGGCAGTGGGAAGAAGCAAAGAAGCATGGTTTCATGACAGAAAAGAGGACATCACTTTAGAAGCTTGGCATGACAAGGAGGCCACCAAGGCCATCAAAGATGAGGAGAGAGATTGGTTGCTCAGAGGATGAGCAACACTTTCAGTAGGGGGGTGATGATGAACCCCAAAAATGGATAATTATTTGGGCTCATTCAACCTCCTAATTTGACTTAATCCACCATTCTCATTAGTTTATTGCATGTTTTTATTATATTTATGCTAATAGAGTGAATTTGGTTAGTCATTATGCCAACAAGTCTAATGGGTGCTTTGTGTAGCCTTTTTGGTCAATTTGGAGACAAAATTGAAGGTCTTAATGAGCACTTGGCAGCCAAATTCGTGGGAGAACAAGGGAGAGGATTTGTAGGAAGGTGTCCCCTTCATTTATGGGCCCTTACCTCGAATTATCCACCATCAGCTCGGAGTTCAAAGACCACCAAATCAATTAACACAAGGGCAGCCAAGCAAGTCAAGTAGGACTGTTGTTAACTACAAGTTTTGGGCAGCCGAGTCCCTAAATTTTAGGAGGACTGTTGGGGTCCTGAATTTTTATAAATAAGAAGGCTTAGGGTCTCATTTTGGTTAGCTAGTGGTTAGTCATTTTGTAGCTGGTAGTTAGTCATTTCATAGTCTTGTTGTAGTCATTTTGTAGTTCGATTTTTAGGCAATAAATTAGCTTTGCTTTCAGCTCATTCTCAAGCTCTCCTTGTGGACAGTTTTGATGTAACTCTTCATTTCTTGATCAATAAAGATGAATCCAGCTTTGCACCAGCTCTAAATCTCTCTTAGGAGGCTGTAGCTCTTGGGGTTGGGCCCATCTCAAGCGCCCAATACCTCCTTTGTTTATCTCTATGTGTGTTTGCTACGTTCTTAAAATAAAATCTGCTCTTGAAATTTAAGTCTTGCTTTGTTATTTAGGTTGCTCTTGATGGTTAAAGTAGCTTTTAATGTTTAGAATAGATTGGTAGGAGTTATTCATGCATTCAAATCTCTTGGAATGTTCTTGCTCATGTGTTGTACGTGGTTCTTGTTATAAATAAAGCTGCTGTCCATTCTTGTTACTGTTAGCTAGAACATATTAGGGTAGCATAACTAGATCTTTGTTTTCTTGCATGTCTTTGTTTGTTCAGTTTGAAAAACCACTTGCAGAGCACCTGTTATCCTTCTCTATCTACCCATAATCCATCAGATAATCTGATCCAACCCTTAGTCCATGATTCGTACCCTTCATTTGCCATACTTTCCCCACCTTTCCCTAATTCCTACATTCTTGTGCATCATCGCTTCCTCCATCCTTGAACAAATCCAATCACTCCTTAGCCTCATCCACCAAGTCCTAGACCTCTTCACACCCCTATTTCACCCCCATACTCATTCCTCCCTCTTTTTCCCTCCATCCATGCTCCAAAATCCCATTTCGAAACATCCTGTAGAAGAATTACAGAACATCCTGTAGAAATCCTGAACATCCTGTAGAACCCCTGCAGACTTCCTGTAGAAGCTCATAAACGCATTTTCTTGGCAGCCAAACTTTGTGAGACTCTTTGGAAGGGTGTTAGGGACCCCTTAGACCCTCTCTGAACCTTCCCAACCTTTCCCAAGCATTTCTCCTCCTTGATCCACCTCTGCACAGTGAAAAGCTAGTTAAAAGCACATGCATCATAATTCTCATAACTTAGTCAAAAATACAAAAATATGTTCTCTTCAGCTAGAGGTAGTGTAGACACATGTATTTGACCTTCATAGAAGTAATGGCATCTCTTCTCGTAGTTTTCTTTCTCATTTTTGCATCAATAGGACTAGTCGGTAGAATTAGGGTTTGCTAGGGTTTGCATTCCTTTTTGGCTTTCATTTTCTTTTCGCAATTAGATTAGCTTCCTTCGAGTTAGCTTTCATCCATCAATTAAAAAGCTTCTTCTAAGAGCTCATAGAAGTTGGCTTAAGCTCCTAGCGGACTTGTGCCAGCTGACCAAGTGACAGCTGCGGCAAGAGCTAGTACTTGTGCATACAGCACCGTCGCTTCCAAGTTTGTTACGAACTACCGGGTTGATAAAATTAAAGAAGGAGTTCCAGGAGTTGTAGAATTATTGCTACAATACTGGAGCCCACCAAATGGTATGACAAAGCTTCTAAAAAAGGAACAAAGGGGTGTAATTGCACAATTATGTTCGCTAGATGTTTCCACATTGCAATCATCTATTTCTCCAAATCTCCAAAAAGTCTTGGACAATAATTCCAAGGTATTTGAGACTCCCAAAGGTCTCCCACCTATTCGTGATCATGATCATGCTATTCATTTGATTCCAGGAAGTGTTCCTCCAAACATCAGTCTGTACAGATATCCCTATGCCCAAAAGAGTGAAATTGAATGTATGGTTGTAGAAATGCTAGAGGCTGGTATAATTCAACCGAGTCAAAGTTCTTTCTCTGCTCCAATAGTATTAGTGCACAAGAAGGATGGATCATGGCGCATGTGTCCGGATTATAGGGAGCTCAACAAGATTACTATTAAAGATAAGTTTCCAATTCCCGTCATTGATGAATTACTGAATGAATTGCATGGATCAATTTACTTCACCAAGTTGGATCTTCATTCAGGATATCATCAAATCAGAATGAAGATTGAAGACATTTCGAAAACAACATTTAGAACTCATGAGGGTCATTATGAATTTTTGGTCATGCCTTTTGGCCTTACCAATGCACCTTCAACATTTCAAGGTTTTGATGAATTCCATTTTCAAACAATTCCTTAGAAAATTTGTGTTAGTATTTTTTGATGATATACTAATCTACAACAAGTCTTGGAAGAATCATGTTGAACATGTTGACAGGGTGCTACAACTATTGGAGGAGAAACAATTATATGCAAAAAGATCCAAATGTTCCTTTGGAGTACAAGAGGTGGAATATCTGGGTCATATTGTATCTCATGAAGGAGTTAAGGTAGACCCTAGAAAAATTAAATCCATTAAGGAATGGAAAATCCCCACATCCATAAAGCATCTGCGAGGATTTCTTGTGTTGACAGGGTATTATCACAAGTTTGTTAAGAATTATGGGAGAATAGCAGCACCTCTAACAACATTATTGAAGAAAGATGCATTTTCATGGACTCCAAAAGCAACAAAGGCCTTCGAACATCTTAAAGAGGCAATGTGCCAAGCACCGGTCTTAGCTACACCGGACTTCACAAAAACCTTTATTGTGGAATGCGATGCTTCAGGAAATGGAATTGGTGCTGTTTTAATGCAAGATGAAAGACCCATTGCTTTTGAAAGTCGTCCAATCAAGGGAAAGTTTTTACACAAAGCTATTTATGAGAAGGAAATGTTGGCAATACTCCATGCACTTAAGAAATGGTGACCCTGCCTAATGGGAAGACACTTCAAGGTAAAAACGGATCATGATAGCCTTAAATACTTTTTAGAACAAAGATTATCCTCTGAAGAGCAACAAAAGTCGGTCACAAAGATGTTGGGTTATGACTTTGAAATCATCTACAAAAAAGGGAAGCAAAATGTGGTGGCAGATGCACTCTCAAGAAAGGATGAGGATGTGGAGGCATTGTTGTGCGCCATTTCTATTATCCAACCAGATTGGATAAACGAAGCAAGGGAGGAATGGAAGAATGACGAAGAAGTATGGGCACTTATTCGAAAGTTACAACAAGATTCCCGTGTGTCTGATACATTTAGCTGGCAAAATGATTCTTTATGGTACAAAGATCACTTATACCTCTATAAGAATTCCCAACTAAAACAAAAGATTCTTATGGAATTGCACACTTCTCCCTTAGGAGGGCACTCCGGATTTTTAAAAACTTACCACAGGGTTAAGAAGGAATTTTTTTGGGATGGCCTTAAATCGGATATTCAAAAATTTGTGGCGGAATGTTTGGTTTGCCAACAAAATTAAGACACCGGGTCTATTACAACCTTTATCCATTCCAAGCCAACATTGGGAGGAGGTTTCAATGGATTTTATCATAGGTTTACCCAAGTCTGAGGGAAAGAGTGTCATCATGGTGGTAGTTGACAGACTTACCAAGTATGCACACTTTTGTGCATTATCACATCCATTTAAAGCCAGTATGGTTTCTACCGCATTTATGGAAACAATTCAAAAGCTACATGGAAATCCAAAGATTATTGTAAGTGACAGAGATCCCATTTTCACTGGACATTTTTGGACAGAATTATTTTCTTGTCTTGGTACTTAGTTAGCTCATGGCTCATCTTATCATGCTCAATCTGATGGGCAAACTGAGATAGTAAACAAGTGTTTGGAAGGATATCTTCGTTGCTTTGTAATTGATAAACAGACACAATGGGTCAAATGGTTGCCTCTGGCTGAATGGTGGTATAACACTTCCTTCCATACAACAACAAAAATGACCCCATTTATGGCGCTTTATGGATATCAGCCACCATCCATCACATCATATTTAAGAGAAAATCCTAAGGTTCAAGCAGTGGAACATCACATCGAACATCAACAACAAGTCCTCCAACTCTTAAAGGATAACCTCGTGTTGGCACAGAATAGAATGAAACAACAGGCAGATCAACATCGCAGCGAAAGAAGTTTTGATGTAGGTGATTGGGTATTCCTACGGCTACAACCATATAAGCAAATGTCCCTCAAGCAAGATAAGAAGGATAATAAATTATCACCAAAGTATTATGGTCCGTACAAGGTGTTGCAAAAGATTGGTACTATGGCATACAAATTGGAGCTTCCTGCAACTTCTCGATTGCACCCATTTTTCCATGTTTCATGTTTAAAGAAGGTTATAGGCGACAAGCTCCCAGTTCAAAAATATTGCCAGAACTTGACGAGGAAGGAAAAATTATATTGGAACCGGAAGCAGTCACAGAAACAAGAACTTGACAGCTACGAAATTGATTAATTTCAGAGTATCTTATCAAGTGGAAGAACTTATCCGCTGAAGATTCCACATGGGAGGATGAGAATTTTATATAGAAGCATCCAGAACTACTCAAGTGTTGAGGACAACACTTTTTTTGAAGGAGAGGGGCATGTTGGGTCCCTATAATACTAGTAATTACCCCATTACTATTGTAGTTGCATCCCTTATTAATATTGTTGTGCCCCTATTATCCCCATATTGTTATTACTGTGCCCCATAGAATCCCTCTATTGTTATTTTTGTGGCTTTATATTATTATTGTTAGGTCAGCTGGGTTATATTGTGACTCCTTAGACTCCTATATATAGAAAGGAGGTTTTGTCATTTGAATCATTAAAGAATTGTTCATTTATGTAATGTAAAGGAGGTTTCCCCCTCGAAGAGGCTGAATTCTAAGGCGTTGATCTATCTTTTCTATCTTTTCTTGAGCTGGTTTCATAACAATGGATAAGAGGTTCCTGGTTTGGGAAACTCTATTTCTACAGGCTGCTTTATAAGACTTGATACTGAGCCGGAGATAGTGTAGGGCATCTATGAAGAAGGTTCATTGAACAAGGTAGTGGATTTGTAGGAGTCTGATGAAGGTTTTTTCTTCAATAATTCAACAAAATTGGAAACATTCAAAACTTGCTTCTTTATAACATCAAGACTGGAATTTACTCTAACAATTTATTTTCCATGAACTATAGCTGCATCAACTATCTTCTTTTCGGTGGATATTCTGAGTTTATCCAAACTTTTAGCTATATGTTTATGATTTTCTACTAAAGTCTTGAAATTATCATTCAAACAAACCAAAGCATAATCCTGCTTTTGCAACATTCTATTCATTAAGTCTTTCAAAATGTTATTCATTTCTTCTATGGATTTATGCCGGTTTCTCAGATATTTTTCCAAATTGGAAAGAGCAAGATTAGTCCAGTTTGTGGCAAGGACAGAGTCTTTCACCGAGTCCTCTGTCTGGATTGGGAAAAATTTGAAGATTTTCCCATCGTTTTTTCTGATGACAAAATTTTTCCAAGGTGGAAAATCATTGTCAGTTTCATAGATCTGTCCATCAAAAATTTCCCATTTATGATTTGCAGGGGAAAAAAATCTAATAATGTTTACCTGCAAGCAAATGTAGATATCTCTTATCAGTTTTTCTCCTTTCACCCTTATAGCCTGCAAATCTCTGGGTAGGTTAGGTTTGGATAACATGCTTTGTATTTTTGGAGAAAATTTTGGAGTCACAAGGAGAGATGGAATAGTAACAGGATTGGATTCCATCTTTTTTGCTACAAAATTATCAACATTTAGAATTCTCTTCTGCTTTGCCTGATTTAAGAAACTTTTCCTCAAGGATTCCTCTATCTGATTAGAGGAAGGATAATACCACTCATAAAAGGAAATCCATTGATTGTTGGATTTCATCCATTTTTTCCATTCTTCATTTTTCTGGATGTTGAAATTTTTACTTTCTTCTTTAGGTAGCAATCTGATTTCTTCAACATATCTTCAGATTTATGTGTGAAAATGTCCCAGTTTAACATTTTCTTTTTCCATTGATTGTCGGGATCATATGGACTAATCCATTTATAGATTTTTAGGAAAGCAGAAATTTCATTATCTGAGGGAATTTCCACATGCCTTGGAATTTTATTTTTGGGATTTTTCCTATATGATGGAATTTTTGATTTATCCATGAATCCTAAACCATGATGGTTGTTTTTCTGTGTTGACTGAATAATTATTTCTTCATGAATGTTGAAGAAATTTGTCTTAGTATATTCTTCTTCAGATTTACTTTTATCTGGTATAAAAGTAATCATGTTTATTCTCCTTCTGTCATCTTCAATATTTCCATGTGGGTTTGGTGGAGGTGAAGAGAATTGACAGAAAGTTTTAAAGCAGTGTGGATGGTCACAGACAACAGCTAGGGAATTACTAGAGGAGGCAATTTCACTCAGAACTAATTTTTTTACAGTATGGAGAAATGTAGGATCAACTGAAAATGCGGGATTAGTATTTATAGATGTAGAAATATTTACAGAAGGTCCACCACACTCGAGTCATGACTCTGGGAAGATGGTATGGACATTACCATCTCTAGTGGTAAATATTGTGGAGGAATTTACAGGAGATGGTCAAATCGGTTTTCTGATGGATTCCCATTTAGTAACCCATTCTGAAGGAGGTTTCAATTCAGATCGGGGAATCATCTGGGGTGCAATAATATTCATGCCATAATCATGAGTTATCAAAGTGGTGAATTCAGATTGTGATGAGACGGAAGGATTAGTCTTTTTATAGAATTTGACTATAGAAGACCACCATATGGCTATATTTTTACTGTCATCATCAAAATCATCATAACCATGTGTTTGTAAGCCTAACATCAAAGAATTTATAGCATTTGGATCTATTAAGGCTATGGAGAAATCAGGAAAACAAGACCATGAAGCTGGGCCATAGGCAAGGGTCCCTTGACATCCACCAATGAGGGCTTTAGGAAAAGTTCTCCATCTTCGATAAAAAACACAAGAGAAAAAGGAAACATCTCGGCCTTTTTGGTGTAGAGGATGAATACCTATTTGAACATGGCCAAAATGGGTAAAATTATATCCTGCTTTTTTGGCAGCATTAAACACAGATCGATTTATAATATTCAGAGAATGGAGAATATTGTTTTTTGAGGTTGTTTTCAAGACTTATTCTTTGACCTTATATCTCCAGAACTGGATGGAGTCCAGTAATCCTAAATTCTTGTAAACATTTTTCGGGTCTATTTTTGGAAGAGTCCAGGAATCAGATGCAACAGGTTCTGAAAATAGATTAACAGACTTATCAAGAACTATGGACTCTGTAACAGATGAGTTTCTTTTCTCTATATAAGCTTCTTCTTGTTCTTTTAGAATTTCTTCAAAGGATTTATCCCCGAATTCATGACGAGAACTAGATACAGATAAAGAATCCATGACAACATGAAGAAATATATAAGTATAGTGGAAGACGAATGACTTATGCAATTTCAGAGTAAAAGACATAAATCTTCAAAATTCTATGTACTAGATTTATCAGTATTGTGATCATAAACAGAGCAGGTTTCGCGGCTCCTCCTGGAAAGAAGTTCTAATCTCCTAGTCTTCAAACGCCATAGACGCCATCCTTGGCTTTAATAGGAAACAGACATTATCGAGACATAAGCAAACTTAGATGTTCCCAATAGTATGCTCAAACGAAATGCAACTTAGCTCTGAAATCTTGAAGGTATCTAAGAGAAATCTTGGAAAAAAAATTTTTGAGGGAATTTAGCCTCTCTCTGAGCAATCCCGACACTGTTTGACCTCTGAGAATCTAGTCATCCAAGCATTCTACGCAGGCTCTGCGTTACCCTAGTGCTACTTGGCACACAAACTACCTGAAAAACTACCAATCTAGTCGTCTTACATGTCGTTGATTGGGGAAATTCTTCTCCGGCCTTCTAAAAAATATTCCCAACCTCTAGAACTTAAAATGTCTTCCCCTTCAGCCAAATCGAATTGCTCACTTGAGGTTCTGCGCAACCTCTTAGAGAAAAATTTTGGGCTCCTCTTTTTAACTTTCTAGAACTAGAAAACTTCCTTTGGATGCGCCCTTTTTGTTAAAACCCAAGCAAGTTATGGGCGGATCACCGTCCATACATGCCTGACCCACCCCCGACAACATTTAGGTGGGGTAACTTACGTGGGTGATAAGCAGGCATTACCCCCCGGATTTGACAAGTCAACATGGCAGGCCTGCCAATCCAATGACCCATATTAATTCTAGGGGTAACTGATGGATCCAACGTCCCACTCTCCTACCTGTTGAAGGATGGTAGAGACCACCCGCCAGAATGGTTGGTCTGTTGGTGCCAATTCAAGCGAGCCAAGAATTAAAATCATAACCTGTCACCTTTCACCACCCAATCCCATTCTTCCACACGTCCTCCCATGACATTACTCCCATGTCATCCAATTGTTTTCCCCTCTCTGCCAATAAAAATCCTTCTTGCATAGAATTTTTCAAAGTTTCGAATTGCTTCCCAGTTCAAACACTTTCTTCCTTTCGTCTGTTCTATAAACATCATCCAATCACAAAGCCAGTTCAGAACAACCACTCCAACAACGTTTTCAACTTCTTCAGGCAAAATAGGTAACCAATCAGTCCCTTTCACCTACAATTCATTTGATTATTCATTAGAAAATGAGAAGACTGCCACCCTTAAAGGTAAAACATTGGTTAACTATCTGACAAAGGAATTTCGGTTGTTAGAATTGATAAAGATCTTGTTCCACCCTAGATTGGACTATACAGGGGTCATGAATCTCAAGATTGTATATCAACAATTCTTTCATGCTCCTGTATTAGCTTTGGCACTTTGGCAAAGGTGTGAGAAGTTTGTCAATATTCCTATGCTTCAGATCATCAACCCAGTGATGTTGCCTCCAAAACCTGCTTATCATGACTAAGGATTTCATTAATCGTGTCGATCGTGACACTTTGATTTCCTGTTTTACGTAAATATTTTATTTTAGAAGAAACTATGTCAGTTAGTTAGAATTCAGTTTGTACAGTTGTTCACTGGTCAAACTAATATTTTGTTATGTTGATTCACTTCCAAATCAAGAAAGAATTTTTTTTAATGGGCTCTCCCTCTAAGGCCCTAATATGAAGTTGGAGTAGGTGATTTCTTCCTCTTTTCCAAAATCAAGTAAAAACAAAAATAGGACCATGTTGACGCTTTGCAAGATAAAATAGGTCTTGAAACAAACATGTTTTTCCAACGTCTCTTTAAGTCATGAATTACACTTCACATGTAAATTAATATAAGAAACATAATAACGCATAACTCATGTAGGCATAATGAAGAGATAACAAAATATTTTTTGACAAATTTCACCCCTCCTAGGCTACATCTCTAGGCCTACCAATATAGCTAGACCACTCATATATTCAGTAGAAAAATGGAGTACATAAAACAATTAGCTGATGGTAAACATGTCGCTATTAACCCTACAAGGTAATGTTCTCCAGCAAAGAACTATCACAAACAGCAGCAACACAAAGCATCTCCTACAAAGATGTGATACTCCAACTGAAATGAGCTAAAATGAGCATGTGAACACTTCAATTCCACATTGAAGCACATAAAAAAAACTTCCCTCAACATAACATAATGAGAAAAGTGAACTTGAGTTGAACCCTGCAAGTTAGACCTGTTGCAGTATACTTATGAAGGTGAGAATACCCTTAGAAGGCCTTCTCCATCCCTAAACACCTTCCAGCACTACTTCTAAATCTTGATTGATCCATACACCTTTGATCTCAAACCTACAAAAATACTACTTAGATGTGCTCAAATCAGAATTAGAGGTCACCAATGGATTTCGAACATCCAAAAACCCCTAAGTGCACTCTTTTTGAGCTCAATTTGGCCAAAAAATCCAAAACATATGGCTCTCCAAAGCTACATATGAGTTTTATAGTTAATTCTGCTAACCGAGCAACAAATTCACTTGGTTCATTTTGTAGGTTCATTAATTTTTCCTTTGACCACTTAATTCCAAAAATCGTGGTCATATAAACCACATGGGGCTGAGGGCTGGGCCTTAACGCCTGCCCCCGATGATTAAGCCCCTAAACGTGGGGTTGTCATCATGTGGGTGCCACGAGTCTAAGGGTTGGGCTAACCACTCGCCCTTCCTGTCGAGCCCCATTAAACTTTGGTGCTAGGTCACATTGATGGCATATGACCTTGGGGCTAGCCCCCTTGCTGGAGCACCTTTTGCTTGACACCTTCTACTTGGAGCTATGGTGTTGTGGGTGCACATGGAACCAAGGCTTAGGGCCTATCCCTAGCCCCTCTTTCCAAGTGCTTAAGCCTTATGAATATGGTCATATATAGGTCAAATGACTAGGGACTGACCCCCATACACCAACGCCTTCCACAAGCACCTTTTGCATTTCGTTGAGGGTCGTATGTAGCAAAACATGACTGTGACCTAGTGCTTCCACCCAACGTTGTCTATTGAAGCTTCCTCCACCTTTCACCTATGGTCTAGTGGTATAATGGTGACCGAGGGTTGGTCTAAGAGTTAGCCCCTCTTTTCCAGCTCCTTTCACACAGTGTCATGGGCATATGGAATTACATGATCGGGGACCGAGGCTGGTGCCCAACCCCATCCTCCAATGGGCGCATTAATAAAATTTAAATATAGGTTTGGTTATATAGTTAACAAGAACCACTTGGTGGCCTATTAGTAAGGTGCTCTGTTGTTGGATGGGAGGTCTCATGTTCTAACCTCCGGAGGTCTGTTCAGCCCATTACTAAAATTTTGGCCTCTGATGGGGTGCCATGTGGCAGGGCATGACTAGGCCACATGGAACTACTTCATTGGTCAACTTCAACCTGTAAAAACCAATCAAATTCGCTCAAATACCAATGAACTAGAGGATGCCAAGTGTCAGCACTTGGTTGGCTCGTACTTGTATGGTCACTCTGTTGACTCAGTAGTACGGTCAACCCAGTCAATTGCCCCTGTCCACTACCCTACTCAAATTTTAGTTGTTTGGCCAAATGGTCAGCATGCGATATCTTGAGCATACGATGTTAGGTTTAGGTGAAACGAATGTCATTGGATTCATAATGACGAGAACTTCGACGTGAAATTGGTTTCAAGGCTTTTTGTTCACTTCCGTTTTTTAGCTAAAAATTTATCACCTGATCACACCTCCCCACTATGAACTTTTGGACTCCAAAATTTTCCCTAGTCAATATAAAGAGGCTAGAACTCGAAAACACCCAAAAACTCAATCCAAAATGCATACTTTTCAATTGTTTCCCTACAAGCCCCAATCAGGGAACTCTACCTATCTTCTTCGTGAAGACCTACTGTCTTGTTAAGAATTGAAACAACATTCTTATCGCTGATGCAGGAACAAAATACTGATGAATGGAATCTGCACATTCTCTTTAATCTCATCTTTACATGGCTAAAAAACACTTCATCTTGAATTTAAACTATTTAAGACAAACTTGATTCCATCTTGGAATTCAGAAGAAACACAAAATTGCTTTAACTTCAAGCTGAGCTTGTACATCAAAATTACACTGCCGCAAAATTTTCCATGATATAATTGGTCTTGCCTACAAAACATAGTCATCTTGTACAATCTTGATAACAAATATTCTATTCACATAAGTTTCATATTGAATACTTGTATCAGTGAATACATGATAAACTTGTAGACAACTTTGAATGACAATCTTGTACATTCCCAAAAGTCCTTGAACATGTGAACTTTAAATAAGCCAATACATAAATCAATTAAAAACATCTACTTTTTGAACATAGTGATAATGATCACTTTTCAAAAATACCTAAATAGATAAACAACAACAAGTAATTACAAAATTTAGAAAGCAACTTTACAATAAGTCTACCCAAATGTTACCTCTCCTAGGCTTATGGGTCTCTTCTTGCATCATATTTTCCTTGAAGATAGCTTAGGATCGTTGCGAGTCCTCTTTGCAACCTTTTGTTTCCCTTGCATTATGTTGCACAATATCTTTTCCCTTATTTGAACAAATATCTGGATGTAAATTCCAACATCGTTCACTGTCATGCTCATGCATCTTGCAATGAGTACAAAAAAACTTTCTCTTGTTTCCTAACATAGAAGTTCTCTCATGTGAAGGAGAGTCATTATGCTTGATGCCTAAAATTTGATTCAATATTTTAACCACTATCATATGTTGCTCACATACAACCACGCAATGGTCAAATGCATTTAAAAAAAGTACAAGGGTACTTATTCATTAAGTATTTAAAATTACCATGCATTGGAAAACACCCATGAGAGTTATACATGTCTCTAGGGCTGCGGCTTTGACAAAGTGGAGTGGATGATGCCATGCATGGTCCCTTCAATCATTCATCTTGCTTAGGAGATGAATGAACATTATCACAAGGTAGTGACATCTCATCCTTAGATGGTTGATGTGACTCAATCCATTTGGAGAATTCTCCAAACTCCCTTTGACCATATCCCAATCCCTGATACTTCGGTCTCTCCTCAACCATAATTGGATTGGTAATACCTTGTCCATTTATGCCAAGGCCTCCACCTTCACAACCCATCTTGGAAAGAAACTTCATACCTATGCATTTGGTATGTTGCTCAAACGTTGCAAAAGAAGTGTTATGCACATAAAAAGAAGGAATGGTACTTGAAATGTTAATTACCTCCTTAAACGTGTCATTCATCTTTTTAGCTTATGATGATAATGAAAATGATATTGAAGATGACTCTAGATACCCACTCTTATCAACTGGCATATGGTGTGCTTCTTAAAGATGTTTGCAAAATGCACATGCATCATCTTCCATATATGGTCCGAAACCACTTTTTGAACCATGACCACATATTGGCTTCAGTTTGGAGGTTTCTCTTGCTAATATAGGAGTAGAACTTTCAGCAACTTGTTCTTCAAACACATGCTACAACTGAAGTCGCATGTGCCTCTTCTCCTCTTCATCCATATCTGGCATCCTTCTCAACTCTATGTTCTCCAGACGAAGAGCCAAATTTTGCTCCTCTATGTTATAGACATTTTTGTGCCTTACAGCATGAAGCATGAAATGTCGATAATCTAAGGGATCCAAAGTCCCTAAACATGTTGTTCCTACCCCTAGAGGAACAAGGTCAGCAAACCACAGCACTGAAAATCAGTTCTCCACCTGAAAACACTCAAAAACAAGCTAATTCTGGATCATGTCAACTGCTCCACTGAGCATCTGCGCTGAATGTCAACTGCTCCACTCTGTACCTGCGCTGAATGTCAACTCTAATGAAGGCTACCTGTGCTGGGCGAGATTGGCCAAGTGGCACAGTCATTCTGCAAGGTGTCAAATGCCCAGGAAGCTTCCAAAATGACACTTGGATCAGGGAATTCGCCTTGTGATGAGTAAGAGGATCTAGATCTCCAAGTGGAAGCAAGAAACTCCAAGTGGACTCAAGAACTGAAGTATAACTGAAGTGGGAGAGGACACTAGTCAGCTTCATGCCAAACTCAAGCTGACTCATCCTTTCTCCAAATCTCCTATATATAGAGCTCTCTCATGAGGTCTAGGGAGGCTGGAATCTTGTGAATGTAAGGAAGTGTTGTTGGTTTGAGTATAGAACTATTGGGTGATTGCTTTGAAGGAGGTGAAGAGGAGATTTCTTTCTGCTGGGAGGTGTTGCTGGATTGGGCCTATTATGGTTGTAACACTCTCAGAACTTTACTTCTTCCATTAATAAAGCATTTGAGGTTCTTCTATATGCATGTGTCTTTGTGGCGTATTGATGCTTGTATATTTGATTTATTCTAATCCTTGAATCAATTATTGATGTATGCTTCTTGTAGTTTCCCTTTCTTGTGCTTTTGCAGGACCTTTGTGTAGCTGGGCCAGTGAAAGAGCAAGGAGCTGGGAGCAAGCAGCAAGGAGAGAAGATTGGATCAAACATTAGCGGAAGACAACGGTTAGTGGATCTCTTTCTCCCCTCTCTTACATCTCATAAAGAAGTAATCTTGAATAGCTTTGCATTCGGTTGTTGCTGAGGTACTATCACCCTTAGAGTGGGATAGGGTCATTCCGTATTGGATACTTTTCCCAACAACAAATTGGCGACTCCGCTGGGGACCGTATCTTGTTGGTTGTTTGTGTTTTTGCTATTCATTTCATAAACAAAGGGAGTACCGAATCGAACTGCATTTGGATCTTTCAAATGCAAAGTAGAGGGCAGCTACTCTAGCTCAGTTTCTGGGCAAGTTTATGATTTGAAGAGCTGATCCACAAGGACTCTAATAAGCTCTTAGTGATAGCTTTTCATCCTCCTTGTCATCCCTTAGTGTGTCCTTGACTGATAGCTTCTGATTTGGCCGAAAACTGTGCATTTTTGAGCAATCTGTGACCCGGAAACCAAGAGAAACGAAAGTTTCGTTCTTCAGTGCAACTGCTGTGAAGGTTGTCTGCGTTTCAGCGCAGTTCCCGAAGGGGCTACCTACGCTGAAGGTCAAACAGACAGTGTCCCACCTGCGCTGGACCAGTCTTGCCTTGTGCTACTGGGGTTTCCTGTTGTTTCTTGCCCTGTTTTCACTCTTGTTTTTGCTGCCTGTTACCAGTCAATGTGCCTATCTGAAACCAACTTTCCTTGCCACTATTCCGCCTCAGTTGTATAAAGAAACTGTGTTTGTTCTTTGTGTATTTCTTGTATCATTTACAGTTTCCCATAACGAAAGTGAACTAGTCTTGCTGTGGCCTCTTAGATCTAGACCTGTGATAAAGTGTCGTTTTGATCTTAAGAGTTAGTTTGTTTGCTGTTCATAGCTGATTGAGCTTTTGCTTTCGTCGTTTGGTTTGAATTTATATATTTCTAGTGTCGAAACAAGTAAATCTTAAGGTGTCTTTTGATTTTGGACAAGCTTGTTTTCTTTCACTTGAAATTGAATTCAAAGTTATACAACAGCTTTCTTTTTGTGTCGCACAAACATTAAGAAAGAGAAAAGAAATACTTGCATTGTGCATGTGCATTATGACAGCTTGCATGTTGATTTAGGAAAAAGTGCATTAGTGTGTGCTCTATGATCTGTGTGAAAAGATGTTGTCTTTCTTTTCCCTCAGTAGTTAAGATTTTCAAAGTTGAAAGATTGAAAAGCTTGCTTATCATCTTAGACTGCATTTAGGAGTGTTATCATACATCTCGTGGTGATCCATAAAGGCAAACTACTAAACAAGATCAGCCTTAAAATAAATTGAATTTACATAACAACGCATTGAAACATAACGCAAACACATAGAGGTCTAAGCTAGAGACGTGTTCCGGCGTCGTTAAACGTGACATCTTAGCGTTGAGTGGTTGGGTGATTCCTCCACGGTGAAGCGATAAGTATCAATACGGACTTGTGCTCCCACGTACCGTCGCGTATATATTGGGAGACCCCTATAGGAACAAAGCCTTTATCCATAGGAAGCCGTGTCGGCCGCCCTACTGATCGCAATGCAGTGAACACAGCATTCACGAAGATCGACCACTCGTACCGTAAAACGTATCCTGTGGTTTTGCAAAAAGTTTGGCACACCCTCTGCCTAGAACCCCAGAGCAGTTTCTTTTGGCCTTTTTCAAACTCTATAACTGAAAAAGTCCATCCGAGCATTTGTCACTTCGGGCTCGTTAAAACATCGAAGGAGACTAGAGTCATCTTTAGCTTTTTCTCGACTCTTAAAAAGTGAAAAAGCAAGGTGTGTCTAAGCATCTTTATAAAATTTATTTTAAACGGAACATAATCACCTCCTATTCCCACGTTGATCTTAGGTTGAGAACATGGAACGCCCCAACCAAGGAATTCCACATGATGGAAATCCTAGTCCTTTCTCCTCTTGGGGATAAGTTGGTGCGCCCCACATGGCCACATTGTCGCTTCCAGGACTGACAATTGGCCTGCCTATTTGGCTATTCTCAACCAATGTAGTTCAGACCACCATGGTTCCTGAACAGTCGAGTCAACAGTTAGATGAGTCTAGAGCTGCCCACCAGCCTTCCACTTCCTATAACTCTTCCTCCAATCCTTCATCTTCGCAAGGTAGAGCCGGCAAAAGCCAAGCTCCCACGGAGAAGAAGGAGAAGAAGAAGAGAGAGAAGAAGAAAAAGGAGCCTAAGGCGACTGGGGGCAAGCAAAAGACATCTGACAAAAATCCACACACAGCACAGACCGGGCCTAAATCGCCATGTGTCATATGTAGAGGAGACCACTTCCATAGAGATTGTCCCTGTATTCCCCGGATACTAAGGGACTGGTCCCCTCGTTTGCACAATTCGGGAGCATCAACCTCTGATAGCCATGTTGATTGCTTACCGTCGACCAGCGAAAGTGAAGGTTCAAGACAAAGAGGGGGAACAAGATCCCCCTGCAGACTGTGTGAAGGCAATCATGCCATCCACCGTTGTCCCTTCTTAGACGAAGCGAAGAGAGTTTTGGAAGATCGCCCGGTTTCACCGTTGAGACTTCCTCCTGGATACAAAAAACTCGTGCCAAGTCCTTCGTTGGTTGAAAATACAGCTGGCCCGCTCAAGTGGTCAGCTGAAGCGTCAGTCATTGAAAATGAACCTACTGAATCCAGACCAGACGAAAGTCTAATGGTCGATACGGCAGTTGACCCGGTTCTTCCTTCAGAGGTTTCATCCTCAAATGACACCGTCACTGAAGATTCATCTTCAAATGACGCCCTCACTGAAGAGAATAAGGATGACAACATCCAAATTCTTTTCATCAACACCGACTCTGATGAGCATTAGGACAATGCGCTAATTCCTTTATCGCAGGAAGGAACATCGTCAAGGTCATATCCGGCCGTGTATTCGGTCCCACCACCAAGCAACCTGGTTGTATCCTTTGATTGGAACCAACTAGGCAGACCCCAGTTACCAGCCGGTATACCATTCAGAATCATAGTCCAAATTCACAGGATGGTAATGGCTGGAACCATCATTGATGAAGGGGCATCTGTGAGTATCCTTTCCTCTATTGCTTGGAAAGCACTGGGTTCCCCGGAGCTTTTGCCTGAGATAAGAAATCTCTCGGGTTTTGATAAAGGAACCAGTCGACCATTAGGGATCCTCCCCAATGTGCCTGTTACATTGAAAGGGAAGACCGTTCAATTGAACGTGATGGTCGTTCAAGGACCCTTGGATTATAACCTACTCCTTGGACGAGACTATATATATTGCATGGGAGCTATAGTCTCCTCACTCTTTAGAGTAATGTGTTTTCCACGCGAAGGAAGAATGGTCAAGCTCGTAGACCAACTTTCATTTCCGGGATCACGCATCGCAAATAGTCACATACCAACCCTGAATGGTCTATTCACCCAAGAAATGTCTCCACCCCCAGTCCTCCTTCCCGATGAGTGCGAGTGATTCGGAAAGATGGGACTGGGACCCAGGGGGCATGCATCCTGGTCTGCTTTGGGCAGAGGAAACCTTGGGTATAAGGTAGAATTTCCGCAAAAGAATGTGACTAGTCCGTACCCCGTCCGTGGATGGAAGAGGGGTTGTTCTAGAACAGAATTCTTTTGTCAAGGTTACTTGTTTGACAAAGAGTCATTCACCCTTGTCTATCTCGGTAGACATTGCCGAAGAAAGAGATTGATTTGCGGCAGCAAATAGAACCATCTTTGGGTAACCAGAAAGAGGCAAGCCTCACCCTTTAAAACAAATGTTTTATCGGATAAGTAGGGGCAGCCTTGAAATTGTACTTTATACCTGGGGGCATGCAACCTTTTGGAGTGCAAGCAAGGGGCGACTATTTATTTTTTTAAATTTTTAGGTCCTCCCTTTAAACCTGTAGGTCCAACCCTTTAAACTCGTAGGATTAGCCGTTTCCAAACTTGCATAAAGAAAGGATATGAGGAGCATAGCTTCGTGAGATAAAGCTCCATAAAAAATAGCTATCTCACAAGAGACATTTCTTATCTTATGACTGGTATTTCGAGCAGTTTTACCGCGGAATTTATGCTCGTTAAAAAATAGAAAAGCAAGATCCGAGCAGTTTTAACGCGGAATTCATGCTCGTTAAAAAATAAACATAAGCTTTTGAGAAAGTTTAAGCTCGTTAAAAAATGAACTTCCCGGTAAATAACCATTAAGAATGTACCCTGATCAACCGTAAAAAGACCTTGGTCGTGATTTGCTGCAGCCATCACCTCCACCGTTCATTTGGCCGATCGTTTACCTCCATATGATTGTTTACCCATTTTGAGGAACAGCTGCGAAGAGTGATTTCACTTAGCCATCCTTGTGACACTGCCGTGATTGGAAATTCCAACCTGTACCTGGAATCTGCTGCTATCCCTTTTTATCACTCGTTCCTCAAAAGACGAGTCTTATTTGAGCTCTTTTCTCCTGACTCGTAAAATATGAAAAGTTTGCCGAGTTTTGGCCTTCCAGCTCGTTAAAGTGACCGGAAGAGCTATCCCTCCTCTAGATTTTAATCTTTTTGGACCTGAGGGATTATTACACAAAAAGGTCGAGCGCTTGTTTTATTCGGCTCGTTAAAGTAATCGAAAACTCATCCCTTCTGTATTGTTTTATACTTTTTCGGACTTAAGGGATTAGATGACGAAAAATGAATTTTGGAGTTAACTTTCTGTACCTTTTCAGACTCTCTAAAAATGAAAAGGACCGAGTTTTCCTTGTCGTTAGACTCGTTAAAATGATTAAATAGCGACAAACTTGTCTTTAGACGAGAACAAGTTTCCCTATCGCTAGGCTCATTAAAACATAGCGATGGGCTTGCCCGAAGGGCAGGTTATAGAACAAGCATATGTTATCCTCCTCAAGCTTGACAAAAATAAAGAGGTACTTGTCAGAAATGACTGGGGAAAAATTGGGAGAACCTCAAAGCTTTAATGGTAGCAAGTCGCTCTTGAACATGACACTTTGTCCTCCGTATCACATCGGGTTGGGTTGTTTTCATTCACCGGTCTCATCACCATGGTCCTCGCCAAACCATCCACATTTGGGTTAATGCTACCGATCCATCACATCAGTGTCATTATATGTTCAAGAGATGTTGTTCAGAAAGAGTCAACCGTGTCCCATCCACTGCCATACATTATCCTTCATCCACCCATGATCGCCACCCTGAATCATATTTCACAGATTGTTTTCACCTCCACTAAAATCATTAGCTCCGTTCCGTGTCACTGATGTGGGATTCATTAAGGCCCTCCTTTGACGGATCGCTTCTTGTCGACTTCAGCTCATTATCCAAGAAGTTGATCTAGGAACAACCCCCTCAGTACTTTGAAGCTTGCATGCCTCAATGGCAAGTTTCTCACTTCCGGCGACAGGTATACATCAATGACCTTCGACCAGAAGATTTTGCGTGGTGTTCGACGCCAAGTCCTTTATTCACACCATGTGAATTGTACTGCAGTACCTTGAGGGTCATTGTCATTATTGGTGATTCCTCTCGCGCTTGTTAACGGTTTACATTATTGACCGGTAATCAAGCGATGTCTTTCCATGTTCGACTTCAGCGCAATTCTCACATGGATCGACTTGTACTTAGAGTGAAGATCGAACGAGTTTGAAGACCCCGGATATAGTTTCATCCATCCGGGCTGCGATATATATTCAGGAAATATAAAGACATTTGATATGTACATCATTGCAGCAGATGATCATCCTACTCAAAGGATGATAATTTCAGCAGAGAATTATCAGTCTACCATCAGACGATCGTCTGTTCTATGTACCAAAATGAATTTATAAAGCTGAGCATGGGAATGCCCGCCTCAGCTAGATCATGAAAGCAGAATGAAAAATAATGTATTGTATTGTATTTTATTACAGGGCACCTCTCAGCGATTGAATGAACTTTGGATCCTCCTGATAAAGCATTTCACCCGATAAACGACCTCATACTTTAGGGGGCAACTGTTATAGACATTTTTGTGCCTTACAGCATGAAGCATGAAATGTCGATAATCTAAGGGATCCAAAGTCCCTAAACATGTTGTTCCTACCCCTAGAGGAACAAGGTCAGCAAACCACAGCACTGAAAATCAGTTCTCCACCTGAAAACACTCAAAAACAAGCTAATTCTGGATCATGTCAACTGCTCCACTGAGCATCTGCGCTGAATGTCAACTGCTCCACTCTGTACCTGCGCTGAATGTCAACTCTAATGAAGGCTACCTGCGCTGGGCGAGATTGGCCAAGTGGCACAGTCATTCTACAAGGGGTCAAATGCCCAGGAAGCTTCCAAAATGACACTTGGATCAGGGAATTCGCCTTGTGATGAGTAAGAGGATCTAGATCTCCAAGTGGAAGCAAGAAACTCCAAGTGGACTCAAGAACTGAAGTGGGAGAGGACACTAGTCAGCTTCATGCCAAACTCAAGCTGACTCATCCTTTCTCCAAATCTCCTATATATAAAGCTCTTTCATGAGGTCTAGGGAGGCTGGAATCTTGTGAATGTAAGGAAGTGCTGTTGGTTTGAGTATAGAACTATTGGGTGATTGCTTTGAAGGAGGTGAAGAGGAGATTTCTTTCTGCTGGGAGGTGTTGCTGGATTGGGCCTATTATGGTTGTAACACTCTCAGAACTTTACTTCTTCCATTAATAAAGCATTTGAGGTTCTTCTATATGCATGTGTCTTTGTGGCGTATTGATGCTTGTATATTTGATTTATTCTAATCCTTGAATCAATTATGGATGTATGCTTCTTGTAGTTTCCCTTTCTTGTGCTTTTGCAGGATCTTTGTGTAGCTGGGCCAGTGAAAGAGCAAGGAGCTGGGAGCAAGCAGCAAGGAGAGAAGATTGGATCAAACATTAGCGGAAGACAACGGTTAGTGGATCTCTTTCTCCCCTCTCTTACATCTCATAAAGAAGTAATCTTGAATAGCTTTGCATTCGGTTGTTTCTAAGGTACTATCACCCTTAGAGTGGGATAGGGTCATTCTGTATTGGATACTTTTCCCAACAACACTCTAGCTCTTGGAGACTCTTTCTGTTGCCCTTTCTTGCAACTTCATCAACTAGTGCTCTGAAACCAAAATGATCTGAAATTGGAGTAGGTAATTTCTTCCTCTTTTCCAAAATCAAATAAAAACAAAAATAGGACCGTGTTGATGCTTTGCAAGATAAAATGGGTCTTGAAACAAACAGGATTTTCCAACGTCCCTTCAAGTCATGAATTACTCTTCACATGTAACTTAATATAAGAAACATAATAACACATAACTCATGCAGGCATAATGAAGAGATAACAAAATATTTTTTGATGGAGTTCACCCCTCCTAGGCTACATCTTCGAGCCTGCCAACATAGCTAGACCAATCATATATTCAGTAGAAAAATGGAGTACAAAAACAATTAGATGATGGTAAACATGTGGCTATTACCCCTACAAGGTAACGTTCTCCTGCAAATAACTCTCACAAACATCATCAACACAAAGAATCTCCTACAAAGATGTGATACTCCAACTGAAATGAGCTAAAATGAGCATGTGAACACTTCAGTTCCACTTTGAAGCACATAAACAAAAATTCCCTCAACATAACATAATGAAAAAAGTGAACCTAAGTTGAACCCTGCAAGTTATAGCTACTGTAGCAGACTTATGAGGTGAGAATACCCAACAAGGCCTTCTCCATGCCCAAACACCTTCCAAAACTACTTCCAAATCCTGATTGATCCATACACCTTTGGTATCAAACCTGCAAAAAGGTTATTTATATGTGCTCAAATAAGAAATCAAAGGTCACCAATGGATTCATAACATCCAAAAACCCCTAATTCTGCTCTTTTTTAACTCGATTTGGCCAAAAACCCCTAAGTGCACTCTTTTTTAACTCAATTTGGCCAAAAAACTCCAAAATGTATGGCTCTCCAAAGCTCCATATGAGTTTTACAGTTAATCATCCTACAAATTGGACCATCTGTCTATCAGTCCTACAATTCTGCCCTAAATTCTGTTAATCGAGCAACAAATTTTCTTCCCACCTTTGCATTTTTTAGGTTCATTAATTTTTCCTCTGGCCCCTTAACTTCGAAAATCATGGTCATATAGGCCACATGGGGCTGAGGGCTAGGCCTTAACGCCCACCCCCATGGGGTCATGGTCAAATGGGTGCCACAGGTCCAAGGGTTGGGATAACTACTCGCCCTTCCCGCTGAGCCCCATTAAACTTTGGCGTTGGGTCACATTGGTGGCATATGATCCTGGGGTTGGTCCCCTTGCTGGAGCACCTTCTGCCTGGCGCCTTCAACCTAGAGTTATGGTCCTGTGGGAGTGCATGGAACCAAGGGTTATGGCATATCCCTAGTCCCTCCTTCCAAGCACTTAAACCTTACCGTTGTGGTCATATAGAGGTTAAATGACCAGGAACTGACCCCCATACACCAGTGCCTTCAATAAGCACATTTTTCATTCCACCGAGGGACGTATGCAACGAAACATATTCCACCCTACGTTGTCTGTCAAAGCCTCCTCCGCATTTGACCTATGGTCTGGTGGTGTAACAGTGGCCGGGAGCTAGGCTAAGAGTTATCCCCCCTTTTCCATCTCCTTTCGCACTGTGTCGTGGGCATATGGAATAGTGTGACCAGGGGTCGGGGATGGCAACCCGGTCCCATCCTCCAATGGGCATGTTAATAAACTTTAAATATAGGTTTGGTTCTATAGTTAACAAGAACCACTCGATGACCTATATGTAAGGCACTTTGTTGTTGGGTGGGAGGTCCTGTGTTTGAACCTCTAGAGGTATGTTCAACCCATTACCAAAATTTTGGCCTATGATGGGGTGCGATGTGGCAACCCATAACTGGGCCACGTGGCACCACTTCATTGGTCCACTTCAACCTATACAAATCAATCAAAATCGATCGACTACCAACGAACCGTAGGATTCCAAGTGTTAGCACCTGGTTGGCTCATACCTGTATGGTCACCCTACTAACTCAGCATTACAGTCAACCTAGTCAACCGCCCAACTCAAATTTTAGTTGTTTGGCCAAATGGTCAGCACACAATAACTCGAGCATACGATGTCATATTGAGGTGAAATGAACGTCGTTGGAATCAGAACAACGAGCACATCGACTTGTCGTTGGTTTAAAGACTTTCTAGGCACCTTAATTTTTTAGCTAAAAATCCTGAATACTGTGGGCCCCTGTAGCAAGGGTAATGATCCATGAGAAAAGCATAATGCAATTGTTTCTACTCTCCTATGGACCCTTCCCAAATCTCTACAATTTTGGGACTAAGGCTCTACATCACCCCTCCTCACTCCTGGAAGTATGGTTGCATACATAACGAAATTACCTCTAGCTTGTAGAGATTTTTAACTTGAATACCAATTTGTTTTAATTTTCTAGTAGCAACATGCTTCAGATATGCCTTCCCTCTACTGATCACCACATCATAGCATTTGTCTTCAAGTAGAACTATAGAAAATAGATTTTTCTTTAGACTAGGCACGTACATTACATGCTTTAGGTGAAGATGGGAGTTTGACTCTCCCTTAAAGGTGGCAGTGCCAATCCCTTTGGTATTATACCTTTCATCATGTCCAAGCTCTATGTTTAATTATAGGTCCTTATCCTCTAAGTTGCTAAAGAACTCCTTATTTCCTATTATATGAAATGAAGCAACGAAGTCTAGGTACCATTCACTCCCTCTTACTGTGCTTTCCATGCAAGAAATGAGGGTGAAATCCAAACCGAATTTTGATATGAGAGCCTCTCCTGCTACTATTGTTATGGGTTCCTTACTGTATTTCTTATGAGATCTTACTTCTTGCCATGGTTCTGGATGGATTCTACCTTGCCTTAGGCCTTTTTTCCTTTGGATTTCTTTCCTTTGGCTTTCTTTCCATTGCTTGCTAGAGAAAAAATATCTTCCTCCTTAGCTTTAGATGTGACACCATCTCTAGTGTTTCTTCTAATGTCCTCGTGCACCAAGTCAAACCAAAGTCTCTCCCAATATGGGAGCTTGTCTCTTCCATTAACTGAATCCTGATAGTTGTGCCAGGATTTCAGAAGACCTAGGATTGCTAATCTCACAAGTTCAAATGATGGAAAATTCTCTCCTATGCCTCCAAGTTCATCTCTGACCTGAGTGAATCTAGATACGACCTAAACAATGGTTTCATTTTTCTGCATTCAAATTTTCCTTAGCTTATGTTTCAATGCCACTTTCCTGGAATCGATACTTCTTTGGAATAGATTTGTGAGAACTTTCCACATTGAAAATGAAGTCTCCTTTCCATGCAAATTCAAAGCCACATGATATCTGACTCCCTCTAGGACAATCCTCTTGGCTTTTTCTATGTCTTTCTTCTATTGGGCCAGCTAGTGTGCATTGGATGCTGCTGGTTTTGGGGTTTCATTATGTGTGTACTCCAATACTCCATTGTCCAACACATCTTCCATCATGTCTTTCCAAGAACAAAAATTTGAGCTTCCCTATAATCCATACTCAAGCCTCAATCCATTGAAAGACATTGTTCCTAAACTGAAGAATACCTGTACCACAAATATGCTTTTCAAAATTTCTTTAGAGATTGATCTGGAACTTGATTTCTATGTAGTTTTCAATATCTTTGATACCATGCAAAAATAACTCGAGATTTGCAGCTACTAAAGAATTCAGTGTGAAAATAATAGACACAAATTTCTTCTACTCAATCTCCAGAAGGGAAAATATACAATAGAAACACATGAAATCATTCAATCACAATGAACACAACTTTTTTTTACTCGGGAACCCAACAGTGAAAAACCCCTCCTCTGTTTGTATTATATCATATGAAAAAATTGATCTATTGCAATAACAACTTCAATCCTTGAAGCTCAACCTACACTGGAATATTGATCTCTTTCTCTTGAATCTTCTTTTGAAAATATTTATCCAAATCTAGTCTTCCTGCTCCTCCTATTTCCTTACACAATTCCTAAGGAAATTAGCTCCTAAAGAATAAGAAAAAGCTCCTATTTTCTTACACAATTCCCAAGAGAAAAGCCTCATATGCTACTTGCAAACTATGTACGTCCTCTAGTATACAATAATAAACACATTGATGCATTTTTCCTCCACTCAACTAGGAAATTCAAATTCCATGCATGACTAGGGATATTTTTAGTAAATTGACTAGTTAACTAAGAGATCAGTGAGTTAACAACAATTACAACTACTCAACTTAACTCCTATTGAATCTATTCATGACTATAGCTGAGATAATTGAGTTTCACTAACTATAACTCCACTAGAGTGCTACATCTTAACAATCAACTCATGCACAAATCTACTTTTTTCACACAAACTCAAATTGATTGAATTAACTAAGGACTTGGCCATGTCACTCCTAATAACTGCAACTCAAGTCATCATCCTGATGTGGAATTTCGAATTTCTCCATTTGACTAAGGCACAAGTCAAATGAATCCTTTTCTTGTTATAATCTAACAGTCCTGAGTGAGTGTGTATAAGTATTTATTTCCTTATTGATTTCTCATAAATATGAAACTTTCCTTGTACTTCAATGTTTATGGACTATTTGAGGATCATTCTAGGTAATGTTATCAATGCATGTGGATAGGATAAGGAATTGGAAGTTGTTAACCCCCCTCTCTAGCCATGACTTCCCTCCACCTCAATTCCATGAGATATTTTCTTGATGGTTTCTCTTTGGCTCTTAGATTCATTTGTAGCTAGCTTGTTTATTCGAGTGTTGGATGAGGTGGCCTTTCTTTGGTTCAACACTCTGAGATAATAACCTTAGTAATATCTATTTTCTTTTATTTCCCTTCACAATAGCAATGCTTCCACTTCTAAAGTTGATAGTGCCTCTTCCTTAAGGGTCCATTGGTCTATTTTTTCATCTTTTGAACTGGGTCTCATTTAATGTTTATGTTTCTAAAGTTGTAGATATAGAATGAGGAGGTTTAGGTGGTAGAGGATACAATGTTCACATTAAGAAACCCATCTCTTATGCATGACTAGAAGTAAGTTAGTAGTGGCCTTCATGATGCAATCATCGACAATGTAGGAGAAAATAACCTTTGTAGAGTAGGAATCATGATTAGAGAGCAACTTTGTCCCTAATGAATAAATAGATGAAGAGATCAAACAATGGATACTAGACACTTGATAATACTCTTATTCACAATACTAAGTATTATTAAACAATTGTTTTGTATTGGAAAATCAAGGCTATCATGGGCAAAGTATTAATGGAGAAACATGTAGCTTATGAGGAGATTTTACTCTAACTGGAAAAAGTGCAAACTTAATTTAGGTCATAAGGTCTCAGTTCTTGCTAAACAATTTGTAGATATGGAATTTTCAAAACCTAGGGACCAAAAAGGGTATGTAGTTGCTAATGTCGTCACTCGACCCTCTACCCTCTACTTAATGTCTAATGTGGATAGGTTTATAATATCTTTGCTTTTGTTTTCTACAAGTAGAAGTATGTTGTCGAAACATATGATCCAGATTTAAGATACGGATCTAAACAGGAACGCAACAAATTATAGATATAACCATAAATACAGAGATGCAGTAGAAATAAGACTTCCTTTGATTAATATCAAATAATGAAATATGCTTACAAATAGTATGGAAATGATACTAGCTCGGCAATGGTAGCTTGTCTCTGAGAAGAGATGTGGCGGCTACATGCCTCTGAACTGCGTTACAATGAGGCTCAATGGCCTTTTTATTATTGAAAAATAAGAGTAAACCTTGAACAACCAAAACCCTAATCCGAGGAGATGTAACACCAAGATTTTATGGGCCCTGTTGGGGTTAGTTGGGCAAGCAACTTCTCGGGGTCGTGACTTGGTCATATTATCTTCGTTTGACGCGCATGATATCCCATTGGAAAGATCTCTCTGAGGACTACGACATAAAAAATGACTTCTACAAGGTCGCTAATGGTAGATTGCTGAAAAAACGTCGTTTAGGGCCTCAAAACAGCTCCAAAAGTTTAGGGCCCGATAAACTGCTAAAAATAGTAAAATGTGTTACAATTAAGGAAACTGAAAAACTTAAAGAAATAATGGTGGGGATCCAAGTGGAATTGGCGGGTGGCCACCACTATCCACCTGGATCAACACAACACTCTATGTAATGTCCAACAAGGATAGGTTTTTAGTATCTTTCATTTTTCTTTATACAAGTAATAAAAGTATGTTTGCTAAGAATCAATGTAGCAATAGATATTAGGATAATTTAACTTCCATCTATAGTATTTTTTTGTATCATTGGTATTTCTCAAACACTTTGGACAAAATATTTACTATTCTACTACTAGTCTAATTACCTTATTACCTTAACAACACTCAAATAGCTCTTGACTATGTATAGTTTCTTTCCTAGTTAATACAATTTACATGCTAGCTTACAAAAATAGAAATTAATTAAATCCATCTTGACTCTAGATTAGTCAAATCCCCAAATATATAGATATTTAGTCAAGTTTAGCACTCTAAAAATGATTTATAATTCAAAAAACTTGATTCCTCTCAGTGCTCTCTTGACACAAACCTTTGTTTGAATTTTGTATTAAAAAAAAATTACATATCAAGAAATTTAACCCCTCTCAACTCTTAATAAGTGCACATTTAATATGAATATAGGTTTATAATATTAATGTATATGATAAACGTTGGTCGTATTGATGTTATTGATGATTGTTAATATTTGATATCAACTTAAGTTTATGGGATATTTAAAAAAAATATATTAAAATAGTAAATGATTTATTTTAATTTTATATTAAAAAAATTAGAAATGCTTTTAATATTATAATTTTAATTTATTACTCCTCATTAAAATAATCAATATTGTTATAAATAATAATAATTGAAAGTAAATAAAACTATTTTATAAAAAAAAAGGAAATTTAATCCTTCAGCAAGTATAAATGCACATTTAAAATGAATCTAGATTTATAATATTAATATCGATGATAGGTGTTGGTCATATTGATGTTGTTGATGATTAATAGTATGTGATATTAACTTAGTTTTATTAGATATTAAAAATAATATATTAAAATAATAATTAATTAATTTTAAATTTAATTTTATATTAAAAAGTAAGGTTTTTTAGGGTATTTCAATTAGCACTAATTGTGGAAATGAAGTCTCACCGAACTAAAAGTCTTGGGTTCAAATCTTGTACTAGTATCAATTCAAGTGAGAAATTAGACATGATAAAAATATAGTCCTATCAAACTTAAAAAAATAATTTTAATATATTTATAATTTTTATTTTTTAACCCTAATTAAAATAATAAATATAATTTTAATAAATTTTATTATAAATAATAATAATGGAAAGTAAATAAAACTATTTTATTAAAAAAATAATAATGGAAAACAAAACCTGCTCACTAAATAAAAAAAAATAAACAGTATATTTAAAAAAAAAAACCTATTTTACTTAATAATAATAAGGTGTCCTATACGAATCTGTCATGAAAATTGTGTAATTATTGAGACACGTGTCCGGTACAACTCGGCGAGGTTGCAAGGTTCATAAGTCAACGAATATGCCCAACACTATGCCCAACGCACTTTGAGAATCTTAGTACGAAAAATTAAAAAAACCCTAAGCAGCAAAAACCCCACTCCAAATGCAAAGGGATGTTAAGGAATAAAGAAATATCGATTTATTAATTTTAAATGTATGAAAAGTTAATTTAAGTATCTCATGTAGGGAATCGGCCTGGAGTATGCCGTAAAACTGCTTCTGCTTGGCTAAGAGCTCGTCTTCCTCGGACGTAAGGAAACAGGTTAACGGCCCAAGACCCAGAGGTATCTGGCAGGAGTGAGAGCCTGCTCCCGATTACGGACCACCAGCAGGGTTATGCCAGGTGGCGTGGTTTTCCTATTTAACAGTGATGAGTCAAACCCAGCATTCGCGGATAGCAGCCAGAGATGGCTGTCCTCACTGTTGGTTTGACACCTGAGTTGATAGGTTTTACCACCTTCGGAAAAAAAAAGTATCTCATGTAGGGAAGAGATGTAACTTTTAGTTTTTTTTTAATGTTATGAAAATATTTTGATGGGATAAAATTATATTGAAAAAAATAATTATAATTATTAATAAAATATTTTGATTAGATTAAATTACATAAAAATAAAATTAATAATTAAATTATTTTAGATTAATTTTAATTTTGGATCTACTAAGGGTGGAGAATAATCAAATCTTTTTTTATTTTAAAAGAAGTTTTGCAATTTATATTTCTAATTTATGTGAAAGGGAAGAGAGATTAAAACTTTATGTGAGGGTATTATGTTAGTAACTTTAATTGAAGGTTAAATTATGGGTCAATGGAGATTATTTTAATACATCCCAAGGGATCACATCTTATTGGCTTATTAGTAGAGTCTAACCCCAAGGGCTTCTAGGAGAATTGACTTTGTGACCTCCCGTTAGAGAGGTTCTTAACGGGAGGTTCTTTAGTAAGGAGAACTGAGCGATTTAAGCCAACCCTGAGGACTTAGTCCTAATAATAGTTATATATCAAAGATTGAGATTTGTCCTTGAATTAGTTATGCCATTCTTGCCATTTTAATTGAATTGTTAATTAAAAAAAATGTAACATGAATAAGTGTGATATAGAGTGAGTTATAGTTTTTTAGACACATTGTATTGATAAACCGTAATATTAATCCATAATATTGTCACAAAACCTATTTTATAATTAATAATAATAAAATTATAATTATAATTTAATTATTTTTTAAATTAAAATATAATAAATATTTGATACTCGTTAATATTTATTAACTATTTAACTTATATAGCTATACCAATTTTTACCTTTTATATTTTAGTTTATTAATTTTTTTGCTAGTATATTTTTAAGAGTCGTTGCTTAACTGAATCACTTGCCAACAAATTGTTGTGTAAGAAAATTGATTTAACCCTGCAATCTCCTAACAAAAAAATTTTGCAAGAGAATAAAAATGAAAGATTGTGGCGTGCATCATTTCCTTGTTGAAAATCACAAAGTGTGCTTGTCAATTGCATTACAGATAAGGCAATTTATACAGATGCACAACTAGATACTTACAGGGATTCCACTGGCTGTCTTTATTATTTACCTAAGCTAGCTGACTCCTGTCGACTCCCCGTCGACTGCCATTGATGACTCACCGTCATATCAACAGTCACAGGTGACATGATTAATATTCTAACAAACCTCCCCTTAATCACGATGACCTAATCTTTTGGGTGATTGTTGGTCTCAGTCTCAGCTAAGGCTTACAACAATACAAAAAAAAACTTGATAAGGGGGCTTTCCTTTTTGTTGTCGGTTTAACACATCACAACCTTCTTCAGCAAACACTCGGTTGTATATACTCCTATCTGCCAACACTCCACTGGAAACTCTCTACTATCTATGCCACACATGCGTCACAGTTGACATAACCCTCTTCAGCGGACACTCAGTTGCAGATACTCCTATCTACCAACACTCCACTGGAAACTCTCTATGCCACACATGTGTCATGGTCAACACAACCGTCTTCAACGGACACTCCTATCTGCCAACACTCCACTAGAAACTCCTACGCTACATAGGCATCACATCACAAGGCCAGAAGGTGAATTCTCAGGCTGCGGTCTTCCTTTACACACAGAGAGATGACAACCACGATTGGATCTCAAGGGATGACAACTATTATGCTCCCATGATCTCACACATACAAGTTGCATATCCCTGTTTGCAACAAAATCACACATGGATTACTACCTTAGATCTCTGCCTTGCATGCTAGCAATATTCCCAACAACAATCAAACACATAAAGATCTTATTGTTGTAGGATCTTGATCGACCAAGCAGCATATAAGGCAATTTATACAGAAGCATAGCCAGATAATCTACATGGATTCCAGTGCTGCCTTTATTATTTACCTACGCTAGCTAACTCCTGCCGACTCCCCGCCTAATTCCATTGATGACTCGCCATCATATCAATAGTCACAGACGGCATGATTAATATTCTAACATTCCTACAGAGCGGAAATTTTGTGGCGATCAATAACAATCATTGAATCAACTTTTTTTTAGGCAGGTCCCACTCCTGGAATAGTCTTATATTTCAAGTTTGGCGTTTAACTTAAGTAATGCAGCTCATCTTGATTGTATAAAGAATATGGTGTAAAGCTAGCTCAACCATGGAATTTATAATATAGAGATGCATTTGCTTTCGAAGCATGAAGCAGATTAGCTTGTAACATACATGTCATGAGGATGATTAAGAAGAAAGGTCGTTTTTCCTGCTCCAGGATTTTATTTCAACTTTGACATTTAAGTAATGCCTCTCATCTTGATTGTATATTTAGACATTCAAAGAATATGGAATAAAGCCAGATCAACCACAAAATCTATAATATAAAGATTCCTTTGCTTTCGAAGCATGAAGCAGATTAGTTTCTTATATTCATGGCATGAGGATGATTAAGAAGAAGGAAGGTTGTTTTTCTTCTCATAGATTTTTTTATAATGCATTATATTTAAACCATAGTTATTGAATTCGAATTCGAATTCAATGGATACAGAACAAATTTGATCCTATAAAATCTAATATAGAAAAAATTCAATAGTATACACCTCACAAATACTTAAACATATCAATTTTTCTTAGTAAAAATTATCTATTTGAAATTAAATTTACTATTTTATAATTTTTCCAGTATAAAAATTATTATTTTTTATTTTTATTATATAAAACTTATTTATTTACAACCAATTTACTATTTTATATTTTTTTGTTAAAATGAGAATGATTTTTTTTTTCATATTTTAATTTACCATTTTATAATTTTTTATAATATATAAATTATCATGTTTTTTTTTTTATTTTGTTGGTATAAAAATTATAGTCATTTTATTTTTCGTTATAAGCATTACCAATTTTCATCTACAATAAAAGTTAATTAAAAAATTTATAAAAGTTAATTCATCCTCTAATATCTTTTCCTTTCATATTTTAATTTATCATTTTATAATTTTTTATAATATATAAATTATTATGTTTTTTTTTTGTTGGTATAAAAATTATAGTCATTTTATTTTTCGTTATAAGCATTACCAATTTTCATCTACAATAAAAGTTAATTAAAAAATTTATAAAAGTTAATTCATCCTCCTAGTATCTTTTCCTTTCTCTGCATTATTTCCACTGGGCAAGTCCAAATTTGTATTTTTCCAAACATCGGACCATCCTTTGTTGTATAGTTCATTGCTTCCAAAGTCCCGTATTGTATGTATGTATTGGTGCACGACACACAATGTACAGTGAATGTTAAGGCGACAACACAGTTGAGCTGCCAGTTGAGAGCTTTGACCAAAATATATATATATGCCAAAATCACGTATTGTAGTGAATTTGAATTTGTTGAATTATTAATTTTATTTAACTGAATTGGCAAATTTTGAATTAATTTTGCCAGTTCGGCCAAACTTGGTAACTATGATTTAAATTCGTTTCATTTATATTTATCAAATTCCCAAAATATATTGAAATGTACAATTAACATAAAAATCACTATACATTATTATTGTAATTATTTTTCCGGGATAACATATTTTCATTCATTCTTGGTCATGAGCTCCTTACTCTTGTATCTCACTATTATGCCAACCTTCTTCTAATGATATATTTCAAAGTGTTTGTTAATTATATGTTGGTGTTATATTATGATTTGTTTATTTTAATTAAGTGGATAAGCATGTTTATTTTAGAATAGGTATTTCATAATTTTAATTTAATTAAAGATAATTTTTGTATTAGGGCTTTTATGATCCATAATGAATGAGGCAAAGTCTTTTGGTAGAAATCACATAAGAGACATAAGATAAATTTTTGGCCACGCGTTTAGAACCAACAAGTGTGGCTCATCATCAGGGCAGGCCAGAAGGTGAAGATTTAACTTCCATAGAATATTCTAGAATATTTTTGGTAGTAATAAGAAATCAAAGTTGAACATGTGCCATATGAACATGACTTGTGGTTTTTAGGGTATGTGGTATTAGTAAGCCATGATATTGGGCCATGGTATTGTAACATTCAATGAAAACAAAAATAATTGGAGCTGCCATCCTTAAAATTGATTTAAAAAAAGCATATGACTGTTTAGATTGGGGCTATCTGAGATGTTTACTTATAAAAATCGGGTTGGATGACCTGTGCACTAAATGGATCATGGCTTGTGCGGAAGGGGTAAATTTTTCCATTCTCATAAACGGATATCCCACATCTTTCTTCTCAGCTGAAAGAGGTCTGCGCCAAGTCACCCCTCTTATTCATCCTGGTCATGGATACACTCAGTCTACATCTCCAAAAAGCGGTTGTTGCGGGAAATATTGATCCTCTTTCAATATCCAGAGGTAACTCTTTTACACACAACCTTTTTGTGGATGATGTCTTACTCTTCGCTATGCTTTGTAGACAATCATGGCTTATTATGCATGAGATATTAATATCATTTCAAAAGGCCACTGGCCTAATTATCAACGAAGATAAATCCACATTTCATTTCGGTAATGTTAAAATGGAGGAGATGGAATATATATCTCAAGTTATATAACATTCAAGAGGTTTCCATTAAAGAGGGTATCAAATATCTCGGTTATCATTTTAAGCCCACGGGTTACAACATATCTGACTGGGCATGGATCACCTACAGATTCTACAAGATAATTTCGGGGTGGGAATATAAATGCCTATCCTTAGCTAGCAGAATGATACTCTCTCAATCGGTTCTATCTTAGCTTTGTGTTTATTGGGCACATATGTTTTTCATTCCCTCAACTATTATTAAGAAATTAAACAGTCTAATGGCTACTTTTATCTGGGGTGGATGTAAGGAGAAGAAATTTCATCTCACTAAAATGGATAACATAACTCTCCCCAAAAAAATGGGGGGCTGGAGCTTAATGAACCTTCGTATTTTCGGCTTGCCGCTTCTTTGCAAATCATTTTGGAGAGCAGTCTTTGGTGAAAGTTTATGGTGTCAAGCTATCAGAATGAAATATATGGGGAACGAAGATATTCAATTTTGGTAAAGGAACAGTTTTATGTGGCCGTCCCAAGGATCGACGATCTGGAGAAGTTTTCAAAAGATCCTCCCATTTTTCAAAAGGAACATAATCTGGAAACTGCATATAGGAAACAACATTCTTATTGGATCTGATGCAATCATGGGGGTTGAGATGGAATCCCCATTTTCTCCTCCACTGCTCACGCTCCTCCACCAAAAAGGACTCTTTTACTGGGCACAAGTAATCGAAGAATGGAAGGATGCTATTCCTATATGGAAATCGAATAGAGAACTGGGATTGTAGGGAACAATGGCTGCCCAATGGGACAAGATTATCTAGACTATGAAAAACACCGGGATATACAAAACTGAGGACAGAGACAGGATTGTTTGGCAGGTTAAGAAAGGTCAGCCAAATGTGTTAGTCAGAGATATATATCTTTCCTTGATAGAACAGAGTAGAGAAAGCGCTCAGAAAATCTTTCCATACTCCTTTTGGAAGACTGGCTGTCCTCTAAAAATAATTTTGTTTTCATGGCTTGTTTATAATAACAAAAATCTCACCTGGACTAATTTACAGAAAAGAAGATGGCAGGGCCTTGCCATATGCATAATCTGCCTTTCTAATACTGAAGATAACACACATATTTTCTTAAGTTGTCCACTATCTCAGATTTTATGGAAGAGGATGGCATTGTATTTTGGTTTCCCTGTTGCTTCTCATCGCTCCATAACAAAAGCATACGAATGGTGGGCTATACAGAAAACAGTTTGGCGTCCCATTCCTTTAATTGTAAACTGGTTCATATGGAAGTGGAGAAATAAAAAGATATTTCAGAACAACAAGGAGGACTTTGGGCATATATTTGATAAGATTATCCCCTACTACTATTCGATTCTCCCAAACTTCCCTCAATAGAAGATACAGGAAAATTCAGCCAATGATTCCCGTCAGCTACTTATTCCGTGGGCACACTTTGATGGAGCAGCAAAATATGGAAAGTGTGCATGTGGAGTTTACATCTGTATTTCAAGGGAGCTATAATACTTCATGTTTTGGAATGGTGGCAAAGGATAAAATAACAAAACCGAGACCATGGCCCTTCATGGTCTGCTTATCTTCTGCTCTTTTATGGACATCGGCGCCATTAACATCTATGGAGATTCCAAAATAATCATAGAACTTGTGAAGGGGAACCAAAATATAAAAAATGACAGCCTCTCTAGATAGATAGGCAGGATAAAATCTCTATGGAAGCCTTCATAGTTCCCTATCACACATATAAAGTGGGGACAAAATGGGCAAGCGGATAAGCTATCTAAAAAGGGCATGCAGTCTTCAGATGATAAGTGGCAACTATGTATCTATATAGATCATTTTACATTCGCCATACAACCTTTTTCTATGCCAGGCATTTAAAAGGACAAAATCTGGTATGCATCTGGTTCCTTTATTCTGGAATAAGGTCTTTAATAGGGTCAGGCAATGCAATTACTTTTATACAAGTATATTCTTGATGTTTTGATTAGATCTATAGACAGATCTCATACCGTCTTATTTTCAATATGGATGTAATACTGCAAATACTTTTTGATTTGGATATTATGTCGGGGATATAGCCTTTACATATGTATAAGGATCATTTTTGGAATATAATAGAAGAACTATTTAGCTTTTTCTTCTGAAAAAAACAAAACCTACTAACATGGTTATAATTTAGCTAATTTTTATGATTTTTTTCAAATTTTTACAATGTGAGATGTATTATGAAGAATTTTGATGTGTATCTATATTTACCAACCATTTAATATACTCAATTTGAGAATGTTAATCAAATATACTATAATCGTATATATCAATGTAAAATTTAATTATTTTATATTTTTATATTTTTTATTAAAATTAAAAAAAAATAAAAATAAAAAACTATTATTTCTTATTTATTAAAATATATTAAAAAAAAACAAACAAAACTACTCTACCTATTAAATTTATACAAATTACATTAATCAAATTTATCATTTTAATAAATTTTAATTTATAATAAAATTTATTGAAAAAATTAAAAATATAAAACCTTTAGAGTGATCACATGATAACATTCATTCCAATAAACACTACCTGCAAAAATAAAAATATAAAACCTTTAGAGTGATCACATATGTAATATTCATTGTACTAAACACGACTTCGAAATTTGTTTTTTAAAAGACATATTATCTTACTTTTGTTATCCATTTTGAAAGTTAAGGTTTTAATTCTCTTCAAATGGAGATTTTTAAAATTATTGATTTAAAATAGAATGCTTTAAATAATATAAATCAATAAATATAATTTAATTTATAAATATAAATTATATAATCTAATAGTGGTTTTTTTTTGTGTTTTTTAAATTACTCTTATTATTTACATAATATTTTATACCATATTAGTCATCAATTGAACTACCTCTGTTATCCATTTTGAAAGTTAAGGTTTTGATTCTCTTCAAATGGAGATTTCTAAAATTATTGATTTAAAACAGAATGTGAATTTTCTATTTAAATAATATAAATCAATAAATATAATTTAATTTATAAATATAAATTATATAATTTAATAGTGGTTTTTTTGTCTTTGTGTTTTTTAAATTATTCTTATTATTTACATTGTTTTTTAAATTATTCTTATTATTTACATAATATTTTATAACATATTAGTCATCAATTGAACTACCTCTCTCTATGGATTATATAATTTAATAATTAAAAATATATATGGTTTTATCTTATTTTTCAATTATAAATTTAAAATTAAATTCAACTTAATTTTTAATTTATTAACCATAATAAAAAATAATTAAAATATATTTTTTTGATATTTAAATAATTTTTCTTTAAAATGGATTTATGTGGATATATATCATGTTATTCATAGTTATTATGATGGTGAGTTAATAAAATAACAACCATAAATAATATATATGATTTCATTCCTATAAATTTATTTTTAAATCAAATAAAAAATTATTATTGATTGTGTATTTTATATTTAAATTATTATTACTTATTTTTAATTCATTCACATATATATATATATATATATATATATATATATATATATATTTCAACTTCGGGTGGATGGGGAATTGCGGAATTTTATTATTTTTTATCAAGGTCAAGATTGATTGTTTTCTGAATATTCTTCTTCCAATAACTTAATCTATTGTTGTGATGAGAGGGAGTGCAAAGAGGCATGACAACATAGCAGTGGAGGTTGGTTGATGGTTCTAAGGAATCGTGACGTGACAGTTGAAGTAATGGAAACAATTAAGGGTGCACAATCATTCTTATTGCCCGAAACATGGTTGTAGCGAGGTATTGAATTGGTTTGAGCATGCTGGTCTTAAAAATAGGATGCCTATGGTTTTGCTAGGCTCAGTCCAAGTATATTTTGTTGCCATTTTTCTCAATTGTTTGGGTCTGCTGGTCATGTCGGCTTGGGACGATGTTTGTTGTTGTTTCTTTCATTTCAATGTGTTGGCTCAGGGCGGTCTGTGTCGTACTAAGTAAGAGAATGCAGACCTGTATGTTTTGATATGTTATGATATTGAATTTGTTGTGAATTCTTTTCTAATAGTAAACACTGAACAACGAATTCTTTGTTTCCTTCTTGATGTAAATAATATTCTAGTTGTGAATTTTGTAATCACTTTAGCCATTTTATAATCTATCGAAAAAGCTGCTTTCATGCAATATATCTAGCTTTGTTTCCCGTCTTATGTCCTAAAAAAACAATTAAGAATTGTTAAACGATAAAGGAATTTAGTAGTTCACAATTCTTTAGTAGATTGCATGTATACCTTGTATTACGCGTGCCAGAGTGAAATTGGAGTTAATTCTTTGTAATGACAAAGAAGTTTCAAAGAAGCAGCATAAATAGCGCACGAAAAAGATCCCCGGGACCAACAATAATATATCTAAATGATACACATGTATAATTTTTTCATAAAAGTGAGTAGGCGTTTGAATTATTTTTGTTTGAAAATGGAGGTGAGGTTGGATGACCGAAGGTCGTGGTATATTTAATTCAAATATAAGCCATTGAAATATGTGACTTATTTAAAAAAAGAAATAAGAGGAAAAGAAAATTATGCTTCGCAAGAAAATTGATAGAAATAATATTTTATTCATAGTCGGAGCTTAAGACAATACGGTAGTTGGAAGTCGAGACGATATTACATAGAACTTTGTTAGCGGGGTGGCCCTGACTCTGACCTACAACATAGTCGGGGCAAGACGGATGTCGGGAGTCAGAATGTCGGTGTCAATAAAGTTGGGAATCTGAAGGTTGTGTGTAAAAAAATGATTTTTCTGGGAGGAGAGGGAAAGAATGAAATGGTTACAAAGGTTCGAAATAGATCTCCGCTGAGAGCCTATGACCCTAACGGGTGTGTAAAATTTAAAAAAAAATCATAGGATTGCAACATAATGAAAGCCCTTTGAAATAATGCAAAATAAATTTTAATCTTGCAGCACAATGGGAACTGTTAGAAATAAAAAAAGCAATTTGAGCTCGAAGAAGCATCCAAATTTTTTACTTGCAACATTTCCAGAATACATTATTAGGGCCTTGAGGTGATATAGTTGACATGGTGATATAGAAGACATGCCTAATTTATTCGAGACCGTAATAATTGTGAGAGAAATCAAAGAGAGGAATCAAAGTTAGAGATAGACAGTGGGTTACTTTGCATCAGCTATTACTAAAGGGAGAGCATAGCGATCAACACGATTTTAGCAACGTAGTTGTTAATTTCGTATTGGAGCAAAGGAGAAAAGGAAAACCATAGTGGAGGTCAGGAATAGAGCTCCATTGAAACCCTAACAACTCCAACAAATGTGTAAAATAAAAACAATTGAAAGCCTCACAGCATAATACACACCCCTTTTAATGAACAATGACATAGAGATTTCAACGGTCTTAAGGTGTTATACTTCACCTGGTGGAGGATTTCCTTGCAAAAAAATCATGGTGGCGGCAACAATGTTGCAAGACAACTGTAACTTAGTCTTGAGTATAGTGAATCTAAAATATATGTAAGACAAGAATGAAAGTTTGAGTTGGGAAGAGGGTTGCCTTGCCTTTGCTACTGTCAGACAGAGACCAGATCCATGAACAAGGTTCTAGCAACGTCATTTTTAATCTAGTTGTGGAGCAGAGGGGAAGAACCAAACCCTGCCATAGGTCAGAAACTCAGCCCGACTCCACGAGCAAAAGAGTTGACAATGAAAAAGTCAACAATCCCGTAAGACAACCGTAATTTAGTGTCGAGCGTAGTGAATATGAAAGAAATTTAAGACATGAATGAAAGGTAGAGTTAGGCAAAGGGTTTCCTTGCCTTTGCTATTTGTAGAGACAAAGTAGAGTTGTGAACACAATTCTAGCATCGTCATTGTTAATCTAGTTGAGGAGTAGAGGGGAAGACTGCAATTGTGTCACAGGTCGCAAACCCATTTGGGTTTCGTGAGTAAAAAAGTTGACAATGAATGAGATTGAGGTGATTACCCTAGTGATAAGTAGGCGGAAACCGGGGCAAGGATTTAGAAGATTAGCAGATGCAAGGCCATGATGAATTGAATAGAATAAAAAATTAATGTGAATTTGAGAATCGTTAGAAGTAAACAAAAAAATAAAAATAAATAAATAAATAAATAAATAAAATAAAATAAAAATGGCAATTGGATTGAACTTGCAATTTAACATCCAACATTTTTCATTTAACATTTGACATTTGTCATAAAAATGTAATTTTAGAAAAAATGTTTTTTCCGAGTAAGGTTATTTTTCAAGCATTCTTATAGTTGAAATAATGTTATTTATAAATAAATGTTTTTTATTTTATTTTATATCTTTCAACAAAGAATTTTTTTTTGAAATAATATTAATTTTGCAACGTTAATTTTTTAAAATAATGCTAATTTTTTAAAATAATGATAATTTTTTAAATAATGTTATTTTTTTTTAATAATGGTTTTTTTTACAAGTTTTCACGAAGCATATTTTCAGCATGCTTAATATCATAATATACATGTTTAATAACATAGGTATTTTTAAAGATTTTATCCTTTGTAATGTAACATACAATATTTACTTTGCTTAAGGAAAGTTGTTGATTATGTCATGGATCCAAGTGTTAGGAAGTTTCTGCTATTTGAGATTCTAGAGCTTATATTTCATTCACTTCCTTTATCGATGTTGATAAAATTTCGGTTGGTTTGTAAAGAATGGAGTGTTCTATTGGAAAACCCAATTTTTCTTGTTGCTTGTAATCAATGTGCCAACAGAGAATTTGTATTTATTTCTTTTCCAGTTGATATTGAGCATAACTGCTTTGTTGGATCGCACCTTAATGAGAAAGGACACATATCTCCATTGATTGACCCTTTTCTTCATTTTGGATACATAATTCAATGTACAGTTGGATTGATGATTGTGTTCAGTATGCCTTTAATTTCTTTGCATTCTAAAAATTATTTCATAGTAAACCCTTTTACAAAGACCTTTAGAAATCTTTGACGTCTTAGTGTTGGAGAGTGGGGATTTACCTCTTTGTTGGAGAAATTTAGTCCACGGAAATATGACTGGGTTATGCTGAAACATGTGTGCAAAAATATGGAATCATATTTTTTTATTCGCACTAGTGTAGACATCGTTTGGAGAAGGAAGAAACCTCCTTTTGGTGGTGTAACACCCCCAAAGGAGGCTATCTTTCATAAAGGAAAAATTTCTTGTCTTTGTTTATACAAAGATTATGATGATTACCTTTACCATGGTTACACTATCTATTGGTTGGATATTATAAGAAACTAGTGGGGTTTTTTGTTTGTTCCTGTCATTGGCATATGATGTATGTCATTAGGATTGTATGGGAACCAACTGCTTTGTTTTGTAAACAATGGTTCTGCGTTTGTTTGGTCGCTTGAAGAGATAGACAATTTTGAATTTGGCCGAGCTTCAAATGGACGAAGCTTAGAATATTTTGAAGATGACTGGGGGTTCAAATGGAGATTGCTTGATACTATCTCAATGGATATAAAAAGTAAATTCCTAAGCTACCTACCTTTTCATGTAGTTGAAGAAAAAGTGCTTGTTATAGTCCATTTTGACACATCCAATCAATAGGTCTTCTAATGGGATCAATCAACATCATATTCCCCCTTGCCATCATCTTAAACAAAAGCCTAATCATGTCTGTTTCATTCCACATAGTTTCTACTTGAAACCGCATGATCTGAGTCACTTTTAGGACCAACACACCTTGGGCTCCTATTGGATAATGTTCACCTACATGTTGCTCCATTGTGGTTTTCATTGATCACCTATAGGTTTCTCCCCTTGCATCTGCATTGGTTCTAGAAATTCGGGAATAAGAAAGAAATTATGGAAGCTTACAAAATTTGTTACAACCATTTACCTCAGATAAAACATTCGAATCATATCCTACCCTACTTTGGAGTTTTGATCCCTTATCCTTTGATCCCATCCTCCCATCAAAGGTGGATCTAAAACTTTAGATTGGTAATTGGATAAGAACTCCCAACTTACCCCACTCCTCTATATATTTACAACCTTCCATATGCAAGGGGTTGGATTTTGGAAAGTGATTTTACCCTTATGTTGTTGTGGTGTTCATTTCATGCATTTAGGGTGTTTGGAGGTGCACAATGTGATAAGGAAAGGACAAGTCAGCCTAGAGGATCTCTTCTACAATATCAACACCTATTTATGGTTGTAACTCCTTCCATTTATATTAATGCAAATAATTCTTTGTTTTCCTATATGTGATGTTTTTATTTCATGTATTTCAATACCATGTTGATCTATTTAATAGATTATTTAGATGATACTGCATAGATCTTGTAGTTTCTTAACTTGTTTTATTTGACTATGTAGGTTCTAATTTTGGCAATCAGAGTTTGAATTGGAGCATTCAAGGTAAAGAATGAGTGAAGTCCGTGATGGATTATAGGTAGGCTTCATTCGTCATCTATTTACTTTAAGGAAAGAATTGGGTTCCTTGTCTCTCTGTTGTTCTAGGTTATCCACCAAACCTAGTAGAGATACTTTTGTCTCCAATCGTAATTCTTGTATAAAACATTAGTGACCATACTGCAGATCAGTGTATTCCCTTGGTGGTTCATTTTTCTATAGTGTTTGATTACCTCTTTGATAGACCTTTGCTTCTTTACCCAGTGAAGAAAAAACCTAGGAAGTGATTTCATTGAGTCTCTTTTGCAATTTTTGTGTCGAAATCCTCTATCCCTAGACCAACTCTCCCACAGTGCCTATGATAGAGCATCACACCTCACCTAGGCCCACTTTGTACCAGTGTTTCAAAGCACCGATGCCTCTCCTGCACTAGCGTTGGCCCCTATTTTTGCACAAAATTTGCCTTTCTTTTTGAGTGTCTCTTTGATCAGCCTACTTCCAGATAACCTTCCCTGAGCCTTGAGTGTCCCGTGGTCTATCTAAAGCCTCCATTTGGTTTGGATTTGTGTTTTTTTTCCTTTGGTAATAATTGGTTTTGATTTTTCGTTGTTCTTATCATTTTGTCACTTGTAAACTGATTTTGTTTGGGAATTCACTACTTGGATGAATTGTTGTTTTAGTCCTCATTCTGAAAAGTGCATTTCAATCGGTGATTAAACATTTGCATCTTAGTTTTCTTCATTTTGAACATTAAGTGTGTTTAAAGAAAAATAATTGCATTTGCATCTAGGGTTTTGTGTATGAAATCAGAATTCCCTAGTGTGAAATTGTGTGTTTTTCTTTCATTTTTGCAGAAAATTTCCCTCGTCAATCGCTAGGGGGGATGAATTGTGTATGCATGTTAATCACCTTTGAGTGTCATCTCTTTTGTTTTTTTAAATTTTCACCCAATTTCAATTTGAGTCCTCTATTCATGAAATATCGGATTATGTTTGATTTCATTGGAATCCTCTTGTGTTTGTTTTGAATAATTCTCTTGCATAGATCACATTTGCATAGTTAGAATACTCATTTTCACCGCAGGAAAGGAAATTGTGTATAGATTACATTTGCATAGTTTTTAGGGGAATCATGCATATATTACATTGCATGGTTTGGCATATTTTAATGCTTTGAATTGAATTGGAATAGTGAAATTGAAAGATCTAGTTAGGAAGCTCTTGTTTTCTGCATATTTTATTGTTTCATCATTGTTTGCACCTTTTCCATACACTAGATAGCTTTCATCGAAATTGAAAAGAGTAATTTTCTCATATTAGTTGCATCATAGGTTCATTTAGGTGACATCGAATTTTGAGCCTTGAAATCAAAATCAAATTCAAGACAAGCTCTAAAATTCACCTTAATTAACCTAAGGAGCATTTGTAATATTAATGCAAACACTTAGAGGTCTAGGCTAGAGACGTGTTCCAGTGTTGTTAAACGTAGGAGTTGTCCTTTTTTTCCAGCATTGCATCACTATGGTGATATCCCATTCCACATACATAAGTGTATAGGATCGTAATCCGCATACCTTTGGTTATATTGGATGATGCTCCATGCATAAAAGGTATATGGGAACACTCTCATCGAACAGTTACGCATTAGACAAAACTACTACATACTGCACTCCCACGTACCGTCGAGTATATTTTTGGACTCGCCTATAGGTTACTATCCATCCATAGGTAACCAAATCTTCCGCCTTATATACCATGATACACTGAACACAACATTTGAGGAGACTTCCTGCACGTACGTTTAGTCCTTGGTTTGCCAAGGTGTATATTCCAGTTCATGATTGCTTGGTAAAACTTTATGCCTATTTACCCATTTATTTTATTTGTGCCTTTAATTTCTAAAATCAATTAATTGACCATGGAACAATTCCTTAGTGAATCTTAGGTTGAGACTAATGGTAATAGTTCTGGAGTCTACCAAAGGGAATCCTCATCCTTTTCCTTATTTTGGAAATATTGGTGCTCCTTATATGGAAATGTCGTCCCTTCCCAGATTGACCATTGGTTTTCCAGTTTGGTTATTTTCGACCCCTATGGTTCCGAATGTCCAAACTGCTTCTCAATAAGGCTCTCCTCCACCTGAAAATATCAACCTCAAGTTTATCCTAAAGTTGACCCTTTTCCTTCTTCACCTATTCGGTCTTCTTCCTCTTCTTCCTCTTCGTCTGGTGAAATCCTACAGGATAGTAACCAGGTGGATAAGAAGAAGAAGAAAAATAAGCAGGGGGACAACCAAGCAACAATTTCTACTGATGCGACTGATGTTGAGAAACCTTCCAATCAACCCCATAAATTGAATTTCCCTTGCAAGTTAAGTAAGGATGACCACCTTCTTAGAGATTATCTTGGTATTCCTAAGGTCTTAGAATTGTGGTCCACAGGCAATGAGGCTCATCAATGGGTAAAATATATGGACCTTAATGCACCTCCAGCTTACTAAAATCGACTCTTCTTGTAATTCTTTACATGTTTTAATTATATTTTTCTTAATGACATGAGTAAAAGTAATATGTCACGTCTAGTGGTCGAATGTGCATTGATTGCAGGTTTTTGGAGAAAATTATGGCTAATTAGGATGCAGGAACTCGAATGAGACGGAGATATTATAGGAGATAGGATCTCCCTCCTTAACTCCTCACTCACTCGAAGATCCCTCAATCAAATCGCACCACCTCGGAGTTGGAAGCAGCCGAGTCATGAGGATCATTGGTAACCAAGCCAATGACAGTTAAGAACAAATTAATATCAAGATTGGGAGCCAAGCCTCCATAGATTTAAGGAAGTTGTTGGCAACTTCAGTTGTATAAATAAAGAGGCCTAGAGCCTCATTAGGATTCAGTCTTTTTGTTCAAGATAGCTAAGTAGTTTTCGAGTTGAATGATTCTGACCAAACACTGTTATGTATTTTTTGATATGTTAATGAAAATGAGCAGCTTTCCTTTGATCCAACAATGAGTTGACTCAGAGGGCTGAAGCTCTTCGGTTAGGGACCAACCTTAGCAGCAAAGGTTCCTCTTACTGTACTTGTATGCTTAGGTTATCTCATAGATTAGTTGTTAAATTGATTTTGGTGTTATTAAATTGCAACTATTGGTAGATTTGATTAGTTTGCTTCCATTTGTGAATAACTTCAATAGTAGCATTTTAGGGATAAGAAAATATTCAAAAGGATGATAATAGGTGAATCTTATCTCATTAGTCCCTTCCTGGGACCACGGCTTGAGGAACAATTCCCATTTAGCCCAAAAAGACAGAATTCTAGTTTCTTATGAAATTTAGGGTTTTTCTGCTAATTAGGTCATCATCTTTTAGTTTAAAAGATAGGTTGCATTTGAAATTTATGATATCTTAAGTCTTGCATTATATTTCATGTTTATTTCATGATGGTTTCAAGCATTCCCATGCATAAACTTGGAAAATAAATGATGAAAATTATGTTTCTTCTATTTTAGTAACCCTTCTTGTTTTGAGATGAATTTATGGATAAATGACAACAATGATGTGTATGTTGCAGGAGTTTCTACATTGTAGGAAGACCTCATGTCAGCAGCCTCAACCTAGCCATATCCACCCATGATCACCAAAAGCCACTATGTTCTCAATTCGGATTCTCGTTTTACAAGGAAAACTTGCCATGCTTCTGGAGCAAATGCAACCATCGTAAAGCTTTGGTTTGAGTTCTGAGTGAGTGCCTACCACTCCCTTGCCTTATTTCATCCTTACTCAACTTCTCCAAGCTCCATACCACCTTTCAAACCACTCCCTATGATTTCAACCTGTTCCTATAGGAAAACAAGGGATCTTATAAGTGAACTAGAACATCCTGTAGACATACTGTAGGAACATACTGTAGGAAAACCCGTAGTGGTTTGTTTTGAGCCCAAATTGTGAAAAAAACATCACTAAAGCTAGGAGTAGACCCCTGCTTGCCTCCCAAGCCATCTGAACCATTGCACTTATCTCTCTCCACACCTACCTCACCTGCTATGCAACCAAGAAGGATTAGCATTTACATTTTTACAAAAACATAAAAAGAAAAAGTTTTTATATTCATTCATGCTCACAATAGTTAAGTGCTTGTTTAGATCAAACTTCATGCCTAGGTTAGTTAAGACTTCACATGTGTTAAAATTAGAATTCTTTTGAAAGAAAGATATATTAAAAAATATCTAGATGAGTTATGTGTTTTGTATGCATTTATTTTAGTCTTGCATAACTACAGTAAGTAGCATTTTATTTCTCTCAATTAGGGTAAAATTCTCCTCTCTCAATTGGTAATCAAACTTTTTCTAATCAATAGAAGGCTAGTTTGAGAAACCCTAGTGGTTTATTGGCCCAACTCAACAGTGACAAAGAGTTGACCCATTGCATATATTTTTGTATACAACACTGTCACCTCCAAGTTTGTACGAACCGCGGGTTGATGAAGTAAATTTGGTAGCCCAGGAGTTGTAGCATCCTTGCTGCAATACTAGTGCTCATCACTTTTTGGCGCTATTGTTGGGGAGGTGTCTAAGTAGATGTGATTTCTTCTTTCTTTCTTCCATTTCTTAAATCTTTCATTCTGTTATTAGTTCCATTCTGTAGAGTAGTTGTAAGTTGGTTTGGTTTCCTTTCCATTCTGAAATTGATTCCATTCAGTAGTTAGTTTCAATTCAGTTTGTCTTTTCAATTTTGCAATCAGTCTGAAAGCTTGAAAAACAAATAAGAACACTCCTTCATGCCTCGTAGGGATAGGGATAACTTAGGAAAATTTCTACCAAATACTCCCACCACTTCAAACAACCAACCTTCCCTCTTCTTCGGTGGTTATGAATTAGAGGACCCCTTAGGCGAACAACTAGAGAGTTTTGAAGAGCCTATAGGGGAAGAAGAAGAAACCATTCCAACTGACATCATGGTTGAAAATAGAAATGAAAGGGGAGATAGGAAAAAATTTAGGGTTCTTTTCCCATTAGAGAAACTAATGGGGATGCCAAGATGAAAAACATAATCCCCTCTACTCTTCCACACTTCCATGTCTTGACCTCAGAAGATCCAGATACTTTTTTGTTCGAATTTGTTGTCATATGCAAAACTTATGATTACATCTCTAATGATCATAAGTTGAAATTATTCTCATCCACTCTCAAGCATGAAACCCTACACTGGTTCATGGGTTTACCTGGGGATAGTATCACCACCTAGGCTCAAATGCAACAATCTTTCTACAACAAGTATAAGGACTACTGCAAGTCCAAAGATACCAAAGAGGAAATTTTTAGAATGACCTTGGGACATGATGAGTCCTTAGAGGATTATGTGGAAATATTCCATCTTAGCTATAAAAGGGCTAGGTGCACACTTGATCCTGAGTCACTTAAGTTAGTCCTCCTCAGGGGGATCGGGGAAGATCTCCTAGAAACCCTAAACCTACTTTCAGGAGGGGACGTATACCAGATACCCTATGAGGACATCAAGATCGTTTTTAAGAATCATTCAAGCGAAGCTAGGAAAAGGGGTAGGGTTGGTCAAATAGTGGCTAACTCATCCTCTTCCAACACATCTATAAAAAGTGAAATTGGGAACATGTTGGAAGATTTTAAGAGTGAAATGTTGTAAACCCTTTCCCTGTAGATGGACACTATGTAAATCAAGAGGAAGTAGGAGGAAGCGAAAAGAGAATTATCCATATTCTTCCCTATATGCGCAAGGAGGCACCCTAAGAATGAATGTGCATTGACCCTTATAGGAATCTTCTTGGCCTGTGAGGAAAACCACTCCACAGACAAGTGTCCTTCTCTACCTAGACTAAAATTTGTGTATCAAGGAACTAAAGGGGTGACTGAACATCTCTTCTGCATAAATCAAAGGAGGCCTCATGGGCCTCGACCATACCAGTAGGGCATGCAAGCATCATCCTATTCATGTTACAACCCTAATAAAAACACATCCATTCCCTCTTGGTGCCCCCTTGCTCATCCATCCTGGTCTACACCTTCTCCCTACTCCTTTGCACCCCAATACCATTCCCAACCAACCAACCAACCATTTCAGCCATATACTCCTCCACAACCTCAGTGGAATGCACCACCCTAGGGGTGGAGGCCCCCATACAACAACGCTCCAAATTTATTGCCTTCACCTCCATCTCAACCACAACTTTTACACCCTGCTCCACCTAAACAACCTTAGATGCCTACCCAACCAAACCCGAACCCGAACAATAGACATGCACAACAGGTCTACAGTGGAGAGACATCCTACCCTGCTTATGCTATGGAAATTCATGAAATCAACCTTAGGTTTGGGAGAGTGCTCCCGGATAACCAACCTCCGTCTCCGCCTAGGGAGAGTGAGGAGGAAAGAGAGGAAAGTATGCCTAAAGTAAATCCACCACCATTTCTTGAAACATTAACCCATCCAGTCTAGCATACCCTAGAAGAGAATGAACTTCTGGGTGAGTCGAAAAATCTATGTGTCAAAATCACAATTCTCCAAGCTATTAAAGATGTACCCATTTACAACAATTTAACTAATTAGAAGTGTTTCAAACATCCAAGAAGGCGAAAAAGAGATACCCCTACCATTAATGTCATTAGATATTATCCGACTTAATGTTGGGGCAGGTAATTTTCCCAAAGTATTTAGACCCTGGAAGCCCTGTAGTAGATGTACACATCGATCGAACCATTGTCCCCCATACCTTGATTGATCTTTGGGTTTCCATCAATGTAATGACTAAGGACACCTTGCTCAAGTTGAATCTCCAGGGATCATTAAGAAAGACCATGATAGTCTTGCAGCTTGCAGAGTGATCCACAGTAGCCCCCGAGGGGATTGTTGAGGATGTGATGGTCTCCATTGATTCTTGGGAATACCCTATAGACTTCTTAGTTCTCCAGCCTAAGACCATATTTAATGCTTATCCTCTCATCCTTGGGAGGCCTTGGTTAGCCATTTCCGATGCCTACATAAGCTGCAGGGTTGGAAATATGACTATCAAAAATGGACATCTATTCAAGAAGTTGGTCCTGTACCCTCTTGCTCAGCCATATCTAGAACATGACTTACCTTTATGGCTAGAAGAAGAGGAAGAAGATGAAATCTACTCCTCCCAAATCTATACCCTAGAAACTGCCATAGGAGGAGGACAGCCTGATGAAGATGATTTGATTGAACACATCATCCAAAATCCAACTCCCAACACCATGTCCCTGGAGGAAGTAGTGAAGGAAACCAAGAACAACCATCGGGTTGATCTATGCTTAGTTGAATCAAACCCTACTTATGTCAAGACAATATAATTCGGCCTGGAAATAGCATTGAAAATCAACCCCTCTCTCTTTGTACAGCAAGAAGAAGAGTTATGTAATATGATAAGAGAACATTTGGATGCCTTTGCTTGGAATTACAAAGAAATGAAGGGAGTGAACCCCTCGATGTGTACTCACCACATTTACATCAAGGAAGGTTGCAAACCAGTTCAATAACTCCAAAGGAGAATGAATCCATCTCTCAAGGATATAGTCAAAGAAGAGTTGCAGAAACTGTTGGATGTGGGATTCATTTAGCCTATCTCAGATAGTGAGCGGGTCTCTCCTCTCATGCTGGTTCCAAATAAAAATGGAAATTGGAGGAATTGTGTTGATTACAGAAAGCTAAACAAAGAAACACAGAAGGACCATTTTCCTCTACCTTTTATTGACCAAGTGTTAGATGGTCTGGCAGGGAAGAAGTTCTTCTCTTTCTTAGATGGGTTCAATGGGTACAATCGAATCCAGATCAGCCCAGAGGAACAGGATAAAACCACCTTCACATGTCCTTGGGGTACTTTCACTTATAGGGTCCTTCCTTTTGGTCTATGCAATGCCTCTGCCACTTTCCAGAGAGCAGTCCTGAGTATCTTTGTAGAGCTAGTCCATGATGCAGTAGAAATTTATATGGATGACTTCACACCCTATGGGTGTGATTTTTAGGAGGCTCTCTCTAACTTGGGTAAGGTGCTAAACAAATGCATTGAAATGAACTTATCCTTTAGTCTAGAAAAATGTGAGTTCTTGATGACTGCAGGGACTGTTCTAGGTCACTCAATATCCTAGGAAGGACTACAGGTAGACCCAAATAAGATATCCATCATCAATAGGGTCCTGACTCCACAGAAATAGAGGGATGTCAGAAGTTTTCTAGGTTTATCCAGATACTATAGGAGATTTATAAAATATTTCAGCAAGTTAGCTTCTCCCTTATTTGGGTTATTGGCCAAAGACTCTGAACTTTTATGGTCAGAAAGCTACCAAGTAGCCCTGGACACCCTAGAGGACAAGTTGACTATTGCACCTGTTATTTGAGGCCCAAATTGGGCTCTTCCTTTTCATATTCATGTCGATGCCTCTCAAAAATCTATAGGAGAAACTCTAGGCCAGATAGATGACAAGCTGCCTTATGCCATCTACTTCATTAGTAAGAATCTGTCGAACGTCGAGCTAAACTACACAGTGAATGAAAAAGAGTTCCTAGATGTTGTGCATTAATTGAATAAATTTAGACATTACATTACTGGTTACTAAACATTTATACATACTGACCATGTGTAGAGCATTGGGAAGGTATGTTTTAATAAATGATTTAGTGATGTTTTAAGCAATAGTTGTAATCTTTTCTTTATTATAAAGTAGGGAAATGCAAAGACAACGAGTCTAAAACGATCCAATCACTAACAGTTGTCTTCTCTACGCAGGAAAAGGTAAAAGTAGGAAGGCGCAATGCGAAACAAGGATTTGACGAGAAGATAACGGCTGTCCCTCCAATTCTAAATAAGGTTTAGACCAGGTCGAGTAAATCAAGGGAGATCAGTCCGAAACGAGATGAAGGACTGCCAGTTCGGAATTCCAAGCCGAGTAAAGGAAAGCGTTAACAGTTTAGCGGATCCCTCAGGATCTTCGATCCTGAGGGATCGCTACGATCAATCGTTTTGTCGACCAATGAACTCCGCCGTTAATTGTATAAAAGGAGGGTAGCATTGAAACTAGGGGGGACTGTTGGTATCTTTAACTTTCTGTTCATGAATTTCATTGTCAGTTGAACTCAGACTATTGAGTCTCTCTGAGACTTAGTTTTGTACTTTCATCGATGCGTTAATATAATATTTTGGTGTTAATTTCTCCGTGCGTCTGAAGTAGCTTACGGCAGTGCGCCATTGGAAGCTTTGGGCCCGGCTCCAACGGACACTGGCTGATTGTACCATTACAATTCTGCTTTGTGTGGTTTGTTTCTCATAATCTGTTATGGTTACATGTTGTTTCATATTTACTCATCTGTAGCTTTCCTGTTATACATCTCTGTAACAAGTTCATATCATACTTTCAGGATTCTTCGCATACTGTTGATCTGAGTTGTTTGCACTAATTACAGAATTCATAAGTAGAATATTTCAGCTACAGGTGACTGGGGTTAATGGATTGTTGGTGACTATTACAGATCGTGTACATATGATTGACGTTTCCTGTCTTTAATGATTTGCTGTTCCATTTGATATACATATGATTGACTTTTCCTGTCTTTAATAATTTGCTGTTCCATTTAATCAAGCTGCAAACCTGTATAAATGATTGCTTTCCTTTTTGTATGCAAGTGTGTGCCAAGGATTGGAAGTGTAGACCTCGCGAGACTTAGTTTCTTTACTGCTGTTCCATTTACTGCCGTTCCTTTTATTGCTGTTCCATTTCTGAAGATTGTTGTTTCATTCTGTTTTCTTGCTTGCGTTTATTGAAGTGGCATGAGAGGAGGTTCAAGACTGTTGTGAGATACCGCAGACGCTATAATGCTCCCAGATCATGATCCATACTCCTTCATCAGTTTCTAGGGGGATAGGTTATTAATTCCATACCCTCGACCGACGAAGTTGCTGCGTGTGTGATTTCTTTATGCAAAAGTAATTTAGCATTAGCATCCGTTTACTCTTGTATTCTTTAGATCTATACTACAAAGCATTATCCTGACAAATAGCCTCAAATTAAGATGTCCCTTACAATAACAAAACGCTCCCGGATTGACTTGTAATGTGAAATAACTAGAGGTGAAAAAGACCCTTGTTACAGCTCCACATTTTGGCGCCGTTGCCGGGGAAGGGGCATAGCCATTTGTTTTTTTTAACAGGGTAGTGTGTGAATCTGTTAGGGGAGAACTGGATTTTAAAAACGGAAGGTAAGAACCTGCGTGCGGAGCATGTAAAAGCCCTGCTCCACCGTCCACTTTCCTAGCAGAATTGATTTAGTAATTTAATTGGAGTGCATGACTAAGCAGAAAAAGCCAGAAAAGAATCAAAAGCTTCCATCCAAAATCGAAAAAGCCAAGGGGTCGGCGACCCTTGGACGAAAGACCTTTATAGACGAAATTTACAAGAAAGCCGGATCTCCGCCATCAGTAGGTTATAAGAAAGTAAACTCTAAACAACCTGCTAGTTCCCTTCAGGCCTCAGAATTACCATCTGAAGCCTTTGCGGAGGTGCACAGTCAGACAGAGGAGCAGGACTTTCAAGAATTTGACAATTCAACTCCTGGACCAGTGCACGAAGGAAATTTTAGTAACCTTTGCGAAGGGGAAGGAGAAACAGGGGAAGTCGAGGAACCTAGATCTCCTATTGAACTAAACCAGCCTTTAAATAGTCCGGATAAAGGAAGCGCTGCAAAAATCCTTGTTGAGGGAATTCATTCACCTCAGACCGTAGGGGCCATCATTATCCCTGATAAAGGGAGTGCTGTAAAAACAGTTCCTGCTAAGATTACCCCTCCTCAACCAAGGAATACTCTATTGGAAATTCCTGAAGATTACTGGCATATATTTGATTCCATGGCACAGAATCAGCCAAATACCCAAACCTCTACTTTGCAATATCCCATAGTAGATTCTGCTGCGAATGCACCAATGAAGGCAATTCCGCTTCAACATATTCCGACGTTCCATGGACTCACATCAGAAGACCCTGATGCGTTTCTATTTGAATTTGATGTGTTATGCAGGGGATACGATTACACCACTGATCCCCAGAAGCTAAAATTGTTTCCCTCTACCTTAAAGGGAGCAGATCTGAGATGGTTCATGGGTCTAGGTGGTGGAGTCATAAACAATTGGGACGAAATGAAAGCGGCCTTCTTAAAAAAATATCAGGATTACTGTAGATCAAGAGAACTAAAGGATGAAATCTTTCAAATGTCTGCCAGACCAAACGAAACTTTAGAAGAATATGTAGAACGTTTCCAATATAACTTGCAGAGATCTCCATATGCATCGTTACCTCTACCCGATAACGTGTTAAAAACTGCATTGATTAGAGGTATGAAGGAGCAATGGATTGAAACGTTGAATATTATGGGAAAAGGAGACATTTATCAGGAAAATTTTGCTGACATTATTGATCTATGTATCAGGAGCTCAAGAGGCAGCACACGGATAAAACCAGCAGAATATGATCGCTTCACTAGAGACAATCGAACATCAACAGAAGGAGTATCACGAGTGGAACTTGGAAATTTGTTAGAGAATTTTAAAACTGATATCATGGGGACATTAACAACACAGCTTGATATTGTGCAGGCTAAACAGAAGCAAGCAGAGGCGGAACAGAATCTGGCAATTTTCTGCCCGAGGTGCAGGAAGAAACATAGCCAGAAAGAATGCCCGCTTGATACAGTTCAAATGTGTGCTATTTGTACCAAGGACCATCCGACTGAAAGCTGTCCCTCGCTCCCTGGTTTAAAGGCGGTGTACAAAGAAGCAGAAGAGGAACCAGAATCATCATATTTTATCAACCAGCGTCGTCAATGGCAACCTAGGCAACCTGGTATGTTTCAAGATCCCTCCTCTTCTTTCCAATCGCCGCAATTTAATGCTCAGCAACAAAATATGTGGCAGAATCAGTCTCAGCACCCATTTTCAAATTGGCCGCCTCAAATGTTTCCTACTCCGAACCCTTGGATGAACCAACCTGGTTGGCCAAACTTTCCTTATCCTCCGCCATATTGGCCAAATAGTTCATATCCTCCACAGTGGACCCCTTCCACTTCGCAAAGTTCACCTTGGCAGAGCAACTGGCCAAGATCGACATATCAAACGCCAGGATCAATTCCCCTCCCTCAACCAACTCTGCCAGCCTTGCAACAAAATCCCCAGCCCAACCTAAGACCGCAGCTCCCAGCCCAACCCAACCCGAATCCAAATAATCGACCAGTTCAATCTCTTCAAATTATAGAATCCTCCAAGATTGAATCTGCTCTGCAGGAGTGCAATGATCTTCAGTTGAGATCTGGGCGAATAATAGAAACTGAGGGGCATAGAACCGCACATATTGAAAATCAGTTACCGATAGAACAACCGTCACAACAAGAAGAAGTAAGTAAAGACCAAGTTCATCAGCAAGGACTTACATCTTCTCCACCTTTCCCAGAACGACTGGCCATTCCAAGACAAATGCAATATCCGGATTTTGATATTCTGGGAGAACTCCAAAACTTGTATATACGAATTCCATTCCTTCAGGCTATACAGGATATCCCCATATATGCAAGAACCATAAAGGACCTGTGTAGCAGAAAAACAAAAAGAAATATAACCCCTAACCCTAGAGTCCAGGTAGTCGGCACCTTATCCGACCTCTTATCAGGGAAAGAAACACCAATTAAATATGAGGATCCTGGAAACCCAATTGTCATTGTTCAAGTCTGTGGGCAGACCCTGACCAACGTTTTAGTAGATCTAGGGGCTGCGATTAACATCCTGACAACATCAACCTGCCAGAAGCTTGGAATCACATCGGTAGAGCCTACTTCCACTTTACTAGAACTAGCTGACCGATCAGTAATAAGACCAGAAGGCACCTTGTATGATGTCATGGTTTCAGTGGACTCTTGGGAATACCCGACCGATTTTCTGGTGATTAATCCCAAAACCCGACTAGATGGACATCCGCTAATTCTAGGTAGACCATGGCTCGCTACTGCTGACGCCTACATTGGATGCCGGCAGGGAAACATGACCATAACCAGAGGACCGGATATCAAAAATTTAATCTTGTACCCGCCAGCCCAGCCAAGCATCACACCTCATATATCGATGACCAATCTGCGCCCTGCCTCATATATTACTGATAATATTAGACCACCATTAACAGTTCAGGAAGCGCTAGATTTTAAAGATCAAACGGAAGATGATGCCATCAATAAATTCATTAATCAAACAGAGTCCACATCGTATACACAATGCTTTATGATAAAAGCGGCATTTGATAATGAATTAGAGGAAGATCCTCTAAAAGATGACAATGACCCAAATATACCTGTAACCTCTGTTGCTAACAGCAAAGTAATACAAATTGAACCGGGCAAAACTTTAAACATTAACGCTAATCTGACACCTGAACAAGAGACCAAACTCATCCAGCTCCTACGAAAGTATCAGGAGGCATTTGCTTGGGACTATCCCGATATGAAGGGGATTGATCCCCAGCTATGTACACATCGTATCTATATCGAGAAAGATGCAAGACCAGTTCGCCAACCACAGAGAAGACTCAATCCCCATTTAAAAGATGTTGTAAAAGATGAGCTGCAGAAATTATTAGACGTTAATTTTATTTATCCTATTTCTGACAGCAAATGGGTCTCCCCACTTGTGGTAGTACCTAAAAAGAACGGGAAATGGAGGATCTGCGTTGATTACAGAGAATTAAACAAAGCTACACAAAAAGATCACTTCCCTCTCCCTTTCATAGACCAGGTATTGGACACCTTAGCAGGCAAGAAATTTTTTTCTTTCTTGGATGGCTTCAGCGGATATAACCAGATTCAGATCGCCCCTGAAGACCAGGACAAGACTACCTTTACTTGCCCCTGGGGAACGTTCGCTTACCGAGTCTTACCCTTTGGATTATGTAATGCTCCGGCTACATTCCAACGGGCTGTTCTTAGCATCTTCGCAGATTTAATTAATGATGGATTGGAAGTCTATATGGATGATTTCACACCATATGGAGATGACTTTGATCTAGCCCTGGACACTCTCGAAAAAGTTCTAGAGCGTTGCATTGCTACCAGGCTTTGCTTGAGTCACGAAAAATGTTACATGATGATGACAGAAGGACTCATTCTGGGACATCACATCTCAACAGCTGGCATTCAGGTAGACCCGGCTAAAATTCAAATACTCATGCTTATCCCAACCCCCACTAATCAAACAGAGGTACGCAGTTTTCTTGGTTTTTCTGGGTATTATAGACGATTTATACAACATTACTCACGTATTGCCGCACCTCTACATGCATTAACTGGAAATGTTGATTTTTTGTGGACAGAAAAATGTGATCGAGCCTTCACAGAATTAAAGAAGTTGCTATCTACAGCTCCAGTTCTCAGAGGACCTAATTGGAACTTACCATTCCAGATTTCAACCGACGCCTCAGACACAGCAATCGGTGCAGTGTTGGGCCAAGAAGAAGAGAAAAGACCATACGCTATCTATTACATCAGCAAAAATTTGGCTCCGGCTGAATTAAATTACACTGTCACCGAAAAAGAATTTTTAGTTGTGATACATGCTATTAATAAATTTAGACACTATATTACAGGCTATCCCGTCATTTTGTATACAGACCATTCTGCTATTAGGTATTTAGCAAATAAGCCTGTTACAAATGGAAGAATAACCAGGTGGTTGATCTTGTTGCAGGAATTCGACATTACAATCAGAGACCGACCAGGGAAGGAGAACCCTGTAGCTGACTTTCTTTCACGAATACCAAAAGCAGTTGAAACAGCAGCAGTTGAGGACCAATTCCCTGATGAACATTTGTTTGCAGTTGTTGTTCAGACTCCCTGGTACGCTGATGTGGCTAATTATCTTGCAGTAGGTAAGCTTCCAAAACATTTAACTCCCAACGAACGGAAACAGATCGTTGCGAAAAGCAATCGATTTTCGTGGGTTGGGGGCTATCTATTTCACACAGGCGCAGATATGGAAATCAGAAGATGTATTCGAGAAGACAAAATCTTTGATATATTGAAAGCCTGCCATGACGGGCCATGTGGAGGACATTTCGCTGAACGAAGGACAGCACACAAAGTATTACAAACGGGATATTACTGGCCTACAATCTTCAAATATGCCAAAAAATTTGTCCAGGCCTGTGATAGTTGTCAGCGTGTAGGACGACCTGGCCCAGCAGACGAAATGCCTTTGCGGCCTCAACTGGTGATCGAACCTTTCGAACGCTGGGCTCTGGACTTTGTCGGACCCATCAACCCCCCATCAAACCAAAAAACTTACATTTTGGTGGCAACTGAATATGTTACCAAATGGGTTGAGGCAGAGGCATTACCCAGAGCTACAGAGGAATCGGTAATTCAGTTTTTGTTCCATTTGTTTGTACGTTATGGTCTCCCAAGGGAAGTGGTTACAGATGGAGGACCACAATTTGTGGGACATAAATTAGCTGCAACGCTCAATAACCATCACATCCATCACAAAATTACTACCCCATACCATCCGCAGGCAAATGGGCAAGTCGAGAACAGTAATAAGATAATAGAGTCCATTTTGACAAAAACTGTTGCTTCACACCGCCGCGATTGGGCCGCTCGACTACCGGAGGCACTGTGGGCTTATCGAACCACATGGAGAAGTACCACTGGCTATTCACCATATCACTTAGTGTTTGGAAAGCAACCCATTTTTCCTATAGAATTTGAGATCCAAACCCTGCGAACTGCCCAAGAAGTCGGATTAGATTTAAGTGAAGCACAGAAAAATCGATTACAGCAAATTAATGAGTTGGACGAAACAAGGCTCGCTGCATTACAGAATACAGCACTCATCCAGCAGCAGCGAGCCAAATGGCATGATGCGCTCATCAAAAACAAGATATTTCACGAAGGAGACTGGGCTCTGTTATATGATTCTAGATTTCAGGATTTCCCGGGGAAGCTTCAAACTCGATGGTTGGGACCATACGAGATTCAAAAAGTCCATGACAATGGGACCCTTACTTTGATTACAATCGATGGATCTGGATATACATTTAAGGTAAACGACGACCGAGTTCGTCTGTATCGCAAACCGCTCACTCGGGAATCATTTTTCCAGCAGTTACGCCAAGATACTAACATCAAGATTATGGGAGAGGAAGCAAAAACTTCCTCCCCTACAGATTCGTAAAAATTTCATTCTTTATTACCACATTTTGTATATAAGATTGTAAATTTTGTATATATGTTTCAACTGTGTGTTTTGCTGTTCCTTTTCAAAAGGAACAGCACCTGTGTGTTTTGCTGTTCCTTTTCAAAAGGAACAGCACTGGTGTGTTTTGCTGTTCCTTTTCAAAAGGAACAGCACTGGTGTGTTTTGCTGTTCCTTTTCAAAAGGAACAGCACTGGTGTGTTTTGCTGTTCCTTTTCAAAAGGAACAGCACTGGTGTGTTTTGCTGTTCCTTTTCAAAAGGAACAACACTTGTGTGTTTTGCTGTTCCTTTTCAAAAGGAACGGCACCCTTGAGTTTTTGTTGTTCCTTTTCAAAAGGAACAACACTTTTTGAATTTTTGCTGTTCCTTTTCAAAAGGAACAGCACTTTTTGAATTTTTGCTGTTCCTTTCCAAAAGGAACAGCACTTTTGAATTTTTGCTGTTCCTTTTCAAAGGGAACAACACTTGTGAATTTTCTTATTTCGTTTAAGGAGCAACATTTGTGTGTTTTTTTTCAATTTCTTTTAAGCAAGCAGCATTTGAGTGCTTTTGTTATCTTAGGACATTGCATCAAAAAGGACCCTCCCACCCTCCCTTGTAAGAAAGAAATAGTATGCCCTCGTCCTTTCTATAAGAAGAAAACATTGTCCCGAGGCCATAAGTAGCAGCTATATATTTATGCAACAAATATAAAAGGCATGATATATCAAGATCAGCACATCATAAATCGCTATCTATAACAGCTCTAGTATTGATGCAACAAAGGAGGGAACCATACACTCATCATTCTTTCAGCCATAAGTCTCACTTCCTCTGCCTTGTTGGAAAACTTTATCATGTTACGTTCCTACAATTTTTCTTATTATTACTTGGAAATAAGAATAGAAAATTTATATTTTCCTATTGGATAACAAGACTTCTTCCGCCATTCCCACTCTTAAGGAGGGCTGAACCACCCTTATGTGTAATCATACAAGAGCAAAAGTCTATCTCAAAAGAAAAAGCAGCAGAACCAAAAGAAATTATTTGTCAAATGCAGGATAGGGGGTTTCATTAAGAACCAGCCTACTATGATCATAAGATTGGAAGCGAAGTGGCAGTCCCATCATGGCCACCATACCAGGGATATGGTCCAACAGGTTCATTATATAAACAAACCTTGGAACAGGGGGTCTCATCACGAGCCAGCCTGCCCACGTTTCGCGCCTCTCTGGTGAATGGCGTCATGGTTATCTGGTTACCAAGCCAGCATGATGGCCTGCATGTTGACAAGAATTGCTCTTCAAAACTACACAAAGGACTATGGTTCCGGGGTGAAATAAACAACTCTGCCACGGTTATAAACACCGGTCGGCAGCAGAGCTCTGTTAATGGTATCGGAGTCAAAACATATACACCAATTTGGATCTTATTAAATTTTTCTTTCTATCCTCGTAATAATTATATCTTACACCTCAAGGAATACGTCACATGAACATTTATCATTACCAAGTATGGCAAAGGCAATTGACTATGACAATCTCAGACTTTCCATGAGTGCTAGACGTCCTATCCTTATGTTCTGCATCACATCACGGAGGCTTATGTTAAACGCGATCTATCTGTCGCATCGATCTCGGTATTTCATTGTCTAATCTGAAACATGGCAAAATTTTAAAAGCTGCTCCATTATGACTCGGTGATGGAATGACCGCCTTCTTCTATTTGACGGCTGGGGCAGCCTATCATTTCGCGCGGGGGGGAGGTGACTTCATTACTCCGCCGGCCACGTGTTAACACATCATTCGGAAATGATATGATACGGAGGTACGATATGCGTTAACGGCATGACAATGCTATTTTTTGAAAAAGTCGTTATTTATGATCAATTATTCATGCATGCTCTGTATCTTTTCTTTTTGCCGCAATTACGTTCTTTGCATTGCTGTTCCATCTAGACCCTGAAACAGAACCATGGGGGAAAGTTTATCAGAAGTGAGCCGAGCGAGCTCATAGTTTCCGAAGCCGCTCGGAAGATCTTAGAAAAAGCAGGGTGGTTAACTTATTTTGGCCGACTGCGCAAATCAAACGAAATAGTGGCCATGGAATTCCTGCAGAATTTGCAGGAAGAACACTCAGTGGTAGGTGGGAAGCAGATAGCAGTCACGAAGGAAATAATCGCGGAAGTAACCGGATTACCAGACTTAGGTCCAATATGGACGACAAAAAAAGAAAGACTGCAAAAGATCGTAGAACTCTTCCAAGATGAAGGGCAGGAGCTGACAGTGAAGGGAAAAGGAGTGCTGCCGGCAACACTGGGAGAACCTTGGAGCGAACTGGCAAAGGTAGTACAGAGCTACATCACCTGCGAAGGACGAAAAGATGTGGTAAGGCCGCGTCACCTTAAGCTCTTAGCTGTGTTAAAAGGAAAATGTGCTGTGAATCTCCCTGCATTGTTAAATTCATTGTTGCATGATACCTCTCGGAGCCTGAAAAAGGCACACCATGAAGACGCAGTGGTTAGCCACCACAGGCTGATCCGCCTGATAGTGACATACAGTCTCGCTCGGCAGCAGACTAGCTGGCGGGAACTTCTTACAACAATTGAAGGGGAAGTAGAATCACCATCCCCAAAGACGAAGCACCCCGCTAGCACCTCCGAAACACCTAAAAAACCCAGAGAATCGCCAAAACCTAAGCAACCCTCGGACACAACCGAGCAAGCGAAGAAACGCATAAAGCTAGGGAAACAGAAATGCACCCCTGAAGCAACTAGACATACAGAAAAACGTAAGGAATTGGCTGCAGAAAGACCTGCTACCTTAAAACGAAGGCATTACTCTGGCACAGAAGAACAGGTTGAAAAACGCAGAAAGGTGGAGGCGGAGGAACAGATGGTCAGCACACCCGAACAGCTCGGGAGGCCTAGAAAGTCAGTTCGGTTGGCAAAGATAAGAGGTAGGCTGGAGAAAATCCAGCCAAACATAGGCCAGCCGATTGAAATAATAGAGGATCCTCCAACGCCAGAACAAATATCTGGGGAAAACCTGGAACAAACAGAGAATGAAGTAGAAGCTGAAGAAGGAGATAGGGATGACGACTCTGCGGCCGAGACCAACTATCCAGAGGCAGCTGTTGAGCCGCCAATTCAGGAGAAGGAGATGGAACAATTGGGGGGTAGCCATCCACAAAACCCTGTGGAGGAAGAAGAGATGGCCACCATCTTGGCCAGCCTTAGAGGTTATCCTTCACCCTCCAGTCTGGCAGAGCCTCCCGAAGGACCATTTGAGGAAGAGACGCGTGACGAATTGCATGATGGAATGGCAGGGGAAGAAAACTCCCCTGTCATCGACAAAGAAAATGTGAATAGAAATCAGGAACAAGCCGTTCCTAAAACACCGGAAGGAAATCCACCCACTGATGGCGAGGAGGATGAAAATGTTTGTCGGGAACAGGACGTTCCCCGAATGATGGAAGAAACCCTCGATGAAAGAGGAGCAGAACTGAGGGCCACCCATGTGCCCACAGCTGAGGCAAAAGAAATTAAGAATTTGAAAAGAAAACAGCAGAAATTGCTGACCATTATAGCCCAGCTTCGGCGGAAAATTCGAAGTCTGAAAGCTAGTTTGAGAATAAAGAGGACTGTGAGAAGAAAAAGGAGGACAAATACAACTGGGTCCTCTCAGAGAGGAAGACAGAGCACCTATAGGCATCTAGTAGGTCGACATTCTGCTAGCAAACCTGCAGCTGTTCCAATTAATACTGAGGAACAAAATGCTGTTCCATCTGGAACAGAGCACCAGAATACCGTTCCTATTGACATAGAGGAGCAGGCTGATATTCCAGACAGCCCATTAGAACCAACTGCCGTTCCAATTAAAGTTGAGCCACAAGACGACATCCCAGTTACAGAGGGACCACCGTACCCCTTTGTACATGTCAAGAAGGAAGGGGAAAATAGAGCAGTCCACACTGAGACACCACCTTCAGGGAGAATTAAGCGACGAAATGTAAAGGTCCAGGCGAAACTTCCGGCCTCCAGGGAATTATGGGAAAGGGATCCAAAAACTAAGGCCTTGCGCCGTGAGATAAGACAGGCCCAACAAGAGGCTGAACAGCTACGGGAACAAATGATCCCTCGAGAGAAATATGAGGAGCTGCAACAGGAAGTTGAGCAGAGGATTCCTCGAGAAAAATACGAAGAATTGCAGCAGAGGGCTGAGCAGTTAGAAGAACAAAGGATCCCTCTGGAAAAACATGAAAAACTGCAACAGCAGCTGAGAAACATGAGTGAATCGGAGAGTCGGGCTTTCGAAGGATGGCAGAAGGAGCAGGAAAAGGTTGCTAAGGTAACACGTCGACTAGATGCTGTTATTAAACAAATGGACACTGTATGTTTGTTGTATGATGATGTTTTGACTTGCAGGGCCCCCGCAAAGAATTATGCTTTATTCCTCCTAGAGAGATACTTAAGATTGAAAATAAAAGCTGTCAGGGCAGGTGCCCCCATTCAGATTAACACTGTTAATGATTTTATTGATTGTTGTAAACATTATGGGGTTAAGGTCCAACGATTATTATGTGAATTTTATTTGCACAATATGGTGCTTGAGCAGGAAACTGATCTAAACCCTGGCCCTTTTGTGGGGGATATACAGCTGCAAGCCTTTGTTTCATTTGGGGTCAACCAGTTAAAATGGCTCAGGGCTTACAATGCCTTTCAGAGGCAGGAGCACAGCCTAGATCTATGGGTCAGGGCTGAGCCTCGAGATCCAGTTCGCCTCTGGCAATCACATAAAAACCTTATGAGAAACCCTGACGTTATGAAACTACTAGTACCCATGCATGAGGAGTTGATTCGAAATAGCTTAGAATACTTCCGGGTTATTAAAGATTCCGCCTTGGAGGCTGCCAAATTCCGTTATCGGATTTCCACTCCAAGCATCCAGCTCAGGGAGCCCTTCAGATATGAGAACTTTGAGCTGGCTGCTGAGCGATTGCCTTTTTATGGCCAGTGCATGCTGCAAGCTGGACCATCATGGTTAGGATATCGGTTCCGAAGCCCTATTATCTGGCACCCTGCCCCGGGGTACCAGGCCTTGTATGATATGCCTGCAGATCAGTTGCATTATTTCTTTGATAATCTGGTTGCCTATCATGGTTGCAGACCCCCTCATGAAGTACCCTCTCCAGCCTATTCTCTTACTGCTCTCCATGTTAATTATAACGGTTTCATGAGGCCATGAAACAGAGTAAGTCGGGGGGTGTGTAGAGCATTGGGAAGGTATGTTTTAATAAATGATTTAGTGATGTTTTAAGCAATAGTTGTAATCTTTTCTTTATTATAAAGTAGGGAAATGCAAAGACAACGAGTCTAAAACGATCCAATCACTAACAGTTGTCTTCTCTACGCAGGAAAAGGTAAAAGCAGGAAGGCGCAATGCGAAACGAGGATTTGACGAGAAGATAACGGCTGTCCCTCCAATTCTAAATAAGGTTCAGACCAGGTCGAGTAAATCAAGGGAGATCAGTCCAAAACGAGATGAAGGACTGCCAGTTCGGAATTCCAAGCCGAGTAAAGGAAAGCATTAACAGTTTAGCGGATCCCTCAGGATCTTCGATCCTGAGGGATCGCTACGATCAATCGTTTTGTCGACCAATGAACTCCGCCGTTAATTGTATAAAAGGAGGGTAGCATTGAAACTAGGGGGGACTGTTGGTATCTTTAACTTTCTGTTCATGAATTTCATTGTCAGTTGAACTCGGACTATTGAGTCTCTCTAAGACTTAGTTTTGTACTTTCATCGATGCGTTAATATAATATTTTGGTGTTAATTTCTCCGTGCGTCTGAAGTAGCTTACGGCAGTGCGCCATTGGAAGCTTTGGGCCCGGCTCCAACGGACACTGGCTGATTGTACCATTACAATTCTGCTTTGTGTGGTTTGTTTCTCATAATCTGTTATGGTTACATGTTGTTTCATATTTACTCATCTGTAGCTTTCCTGTTATACATCTCTGTAACAAGTTCATATCATACTTTCAGGATTCTTCGCATACTGTTGATCTGAGTTGTTTGCACTAATTACAGAATTCATAAGTAGAATATTTCAGCTACAGGTGACTGGGGTTAATGGATTGTTGGTGACTATTACAGATCGTGTACATATGATTGACGTTTCCTGTCTTTAATGATTTGCTGTTCCATTTGATATACATATGATTGACGTTTCCTGTCTTTAATAATTTGCTGTTCCATTTAATCAAGCTGCAAACCTGTATAAATGATTGCTTTCCTTTTTGTATGCAAGTGTGTGCCAAGGATTGGAAGTGTAGACCTCGCGAGACTTAGTTTCTTTACTGCTGTTCCATTTACTGCTATTCCATTTACTGCCGTTCCTTTTATTGCTGTTCCATTTCTGAAGATTGCTGTTTCATTCTGTTTTCTTGCTTGCGTTTATTGAAGTGGCATGAGAGGAGGTTCAAGACTGTTGTGAGATACCGCAGACGCTATAATGCTCCCAGATCATGATCCATACTCCTTCATCATTTTCTAGGGGGATAGGTTATTAATTCCATACCCTCGACCGACGAAGTTGCTGCGTGTGTGATTTCTTTATGCAAAAGTAATTTAGCATTAGCATCCGTTTACTCTTGTATTCTTTAGATCTATACTACAAAGCATTATCCTGACAAATAGCCTCAAATTAAGATGTCCCTTACAATAACAAAACGCTCCCGGATTGACTTGTAATGTGAAATAACTAGAGGTGAAAAAGACCCTTGTTACAGCTCCACACCATGCTGCAATTAAATACTTAATGAATAAACCTTATGTAAATGCCTAGATTATTAGATGGTTACTTTTATTAAAACAATTTGATTTAACTATTATTGATAGGCTTGGCAAGGAAAATGTAGTTGCATATTTTTTATCCAAATTGACTTTTCCTGCAGGGGATGAAGGAATGGTTGATGATCAGTTACCAGATGAACATTTATTCACCATTTTAGTTCTCTCTCCATGGTTGATCTGAATATGAAACTACTTGAAATTCATATGCAAGGTATTCAATTCAGAAATAAACATATTTAAAAGCTTCCCATGTCTTGCAGAAGTGAAACACATGAACTTTTCAGCTGATTACAACCCATTTAAGCATAGCAGAATTATTTCTTTTTACTGTTTAACACATCAAAACGAATTTGTTCTGCAAAATAAACCAACCACATATGCACAAGAAGTTGATAAAGCAGTTCACCCCCTCCAGGGCTACGTCTGCTGGGTCCAAAGCCTCCAAATGGGCTTGTCCTTGTTTTTATTAAATGCTCAAATTGAAAATACAGCTGAATAGAAGCATCTACAGGAGAAATAGATGGTAGAAATGGATTCAGAACACATGAATCCTTCAGGATTGACTATTGGATCACCTCCAATGGATACCTGCAACCCTGTACAGTCTTCCCAATACTGGCCCCTGGTGGCTCCTAGAACTTTCACGGCTCCAAAACGTATGCAAATGAACTCTGATGGCTGTAAGACCTGCACCAATGGCTTCAGAAGGTCGAAATCATCCAAAATCAAAAAAAAATTCGTCCAAAACCGACTTTCTGGGCCAAAGTTATGGCCATTTACTCCTGACTGCCAGTTTGGCCTAAAAGAACTCCAGCTAACTGTAGTGGAGGCCAGTTAAGTCCGCCAAATGTGGAGCGGCCGCCAAATTTGGCGCCACCGCCAACTGATCCGCCAAAACTGCAGTCACATTAATTGTTTGCCTCGGATTTCGTGCTGATCGTTTGAGGCTGGCGGTTGGGCTTAAGCCCCTGGTTCCCGGGCTGAGGTCACATGGAGGGCGGGGCTGGCCCTTAGGGGCTGGCCCCCTTCTTTTTCCCGCTCATCAAATTTTAAACTTTAAAAAGCTATTTCTCCGCCCCTTGAACAAGTCCGCCCTTGGTGGCCCATTGGTAAAAGCTTGTAGTTGCATGGAAGAGGTCGTGGGTTCAAACCCTGCCCATGCCGAATAATTTTTAACATGCGCCCAACACATTTTCGCTGACGTCATCATGGGGCCACGTGGCGCCCTCCGGGCCTGCCACGTGGCGGCCTGTGATTGGCTGCTGCAAAAGGAATATTCCCTGGAATATTCCAACGAATATTCCTCGGAATATTCTTTTTTTAATTTTTTTAAAAAATTCCAATTTTCTAATGTTTTGGGCAGAATATTGTTTTGGCCATATCTCCCTCATACGGCGACCGTTTTCCGAACCGTTTGCGGCGCCGGAATCGGGAGGACGAGCACTTTCCAGTCGTTCAGCTGTGAACCAGTTCTGAGCACTTTGAATTTTGAGCATTTTTACAACACCAAGGACTTGAGCACCTGATCACGCCTCCCCATTGGGAAGCTTTTGGACCCCAAAAGCCTTCAACTACCTGTTAAAGAGGTGAGGGTACAGCTCCCTCACTCTGTCCACCTCCATCCACTTTGCCTTGTTCGGTTTGTTGCCTTTCAAACCAACCCGAACATAATCTACACTGCCCCTCCTTGAAGTACGTGTCCTTCTGTCAAGGATTGTATCTTCTTTCAGCTCATCTAAGAATTCTGGCGAGAAATCTTCTATAGATGGCAGCTGAACAGCACTTTCATGATCAGCAATCAAAGGAGGTTCATACAAACGTAAGTTCTCCACATTGACAACAGAATACATTTGCATGTAGGAAGGCAAATCTAATTGAAAAGCATTATTTCCAACCTTCTTGAGGATTTTGAATGGACCATAACGAATAGGCTTCAGCTTTTTACCTTCTCCTTGCATTCTTTCCTTACTAATGTACAGCCATACCTCATCCCCTTCTTGAAACTTGTGATCGACTCTATGCTTGTCATGTCTTTCCTTGTACTTGCTTTGACTTTTCTCAAGCTGTTCTTGAATTTGCTGATGTATTTGCTGAATTCTTTCAATGAATGAACGAGCTTTTTCAATATCACTATGTCCCTCAATGGCGACATCTTTCTCAAGAATGAAATCAAGAGGTGATTTTGGCAAGTAACCAAAACAAGCTTCAAACGGTGAGGTGTTTGTGGAAGAGTGCTTGGCACGGTTGTAAGCATGTTGTATGTAGTGCAAATGTTCATCCCAAAGCTTGGGATGCTTGCTGCAATAACCTCTCAAGAGGTGCACAATGGTTCTGTTCACAACTTCAGTTTGTCCATCTGTTTGCGGATGGAAAGCAGTACTTTTCTTCAACTTTGTGTCCATCATCTCCCATAGGTTGGACCAAAAATTCCCCACAAATCTGGAATCCCTGTCACTAATAATGGAAGTAGGCAAACCAAAGTGAATCCATACATGATGAAAAAATAATTCAGCAGTTTGTTCAGCAGTGATAGTTTTCTTACAAGGCATAAGTATACACATTTTGCTGAAACGATCAACTACTACATATAAATAATCATGCTGCTTTCTAGATGTTGGCAAACCTCCTACAAAATCCATAGAGATGCTCTCCCATGGTCTAGAAGGTACCGGCAAAGGAGTATATAAACCAAGCTTCCTATTGCTAGGCTTGCTTGTAGCACATAATGAACAACCTCTTATGAACCTTGAAACCGAATCTACCATGCGAGGCCAATAGCAATACCTCTGTAGATGTGCAACTGTTTTGCTCACACCAAAATGGCCAGCAATAAGAGAAGAATGAGCTTCTCTCATGACATTTATTCTCTCCCCCTGTGGTATACACAACTTGCCCAAATGAAACAGCAAATTGTTATGCATGTGATAATCATTTTCCTCTACATGATTCCCTTTACTCAAGTTAGCATACACATCTTTAAAGTCATCATCAGATGCATATTGTTCTATGTAACTATCATGTACAATGGAATCATTCTTAAGTAAAGTAACAACACCAATAATAGGCCTTGAAAGCATATCAGCAACCTTATTCAAAGTACCTTTCTTGTACCTTATTACCAAATGGAACTGTTGCAAGAAGCCCATCCATCTGAAGTGTCGTGACTGTTGTAACTTGCTTTGTGATTGCAAGTACTGTAAGGGCTGATGGTCGGTATGTATAACAGTTTCTTTGCCCATCAAATAGTGTTTCCACTTTTTGACGCTTTGTACCAACGCATACAACTCCTTATCATATGTAGGATAATTTACAACAGCACCATTAAAAGTTTCAGAATGAAATGCAATAGGCTTACCATGTTGTAGAAGAACTGCACCCATAGCATAATCACTAGCATCTGTTTGTATCTCAAATGGCTGTCTCAAATCCGGTAATGCAAGGACTGGAGCTGAACTAATCTTCTCTTTCAAAGATTCGAAAGCTTTTTGTTGCTTGCCTCCCCATTGGAAAGCATGCTTCACACTTGTCACTGCATGCATAGGAGCTGCTATAGAAGAGAAGTTAGAGATAAACTTCCTCCAATATTGAGTTGCACCCAAAAAACTTCTTACCTCTGTTATGGATTTGGGAGTAGGCCACTTCACAATAGCCTCAATCTTAGCAGGATCAATTCTCAAAGCACCTCCTCCTACTATGTGTCCCAAATAAACCAAAGAAGTCTTTCCAAATTCACACTTTGACATTTTAAGAAATAACTGATTCTTCTTCAAAACATCAAGTACTTTCCTAACATGCATGACATGATCTTCTCTAGACTTGCTGAAAATTAAGATGTCATCTAAGTAGACAATAACGAAATCATCAAGAAAAGGACGCAAGACATCATCCATTACCCGCATGAAAGTTGCAGGTGCATTGCACAAACCAAACGGCATCACAAGCCACTCAAAGAGTCCTTGTTTGGTTTTAAAGGCTGTCTTCCATATGTCACTTTCTTCAATTCTTACTTGATGATATCCACTACGCAAGTCTAACTTAGTGAAATATCGAGCATCTTTCAGCTGGTCTAGCAAATCATCTATCCTTGGGAGTGGGTAACGATTCTTTATCGTTATCTTGTTCAAGGCCCTGAAATCAACACACATACGCCAAGTGCCATCTTTCTTTGGAATCAATACAATCGGTGACCCACATGGCGAAGTACTTGGCCTTATGAAACCCTTGTCCAACAAGTCCTTGATTTGCTTCTTTATTTCAGCATTCTCCATAATAGACATGCGGTACATGCCTATGTTTGGAAGAGGACAATCTGGATGCAAATGGATTTCATGCTGAATCTCCCTCTTAGGAGGCAAACCTGTTGGCTCCTGAAACATCTCATGATATGCATCAACTACATCATACAGATCTGATTTAAGTTTTGGATCACAATTGTCAAATGACTCATGATTCACATCAACCTTGGGCTTAATCATAAGAAGAACAAAATTCTTACTTGAATTGACCAGCCTTTTTACCTGTCCTGCATTCACCATCGCTATATTTGTCTTCTTGCGATGAGCTCTAACAATGAACTCCTTGCCATCTTTGAATAGATGATACTTGTTTTCATGGCGATGAAAGATAGCTTTCCTGTCAAATAAGTAAGGACTTCCCAAAACAATTCCTGCTATATCAAAAGGTACCACATCAAGTTCAACTGTATCAATAAAATGTGCAGTAATTGCAAAGCGCAATGTGCACTTTCTTGAAACTTGTAAATTTGCATCCTTGCAAATCCATCCAAGTGGATATGGCTTCGGATGTGGAACGGTCTCAAGTTTAAGCTGCTTGACCAAGTCCTCTGATATAAGGTTTGATTGTGACCCACTATCAAAAAGTGTGTCAATTTTAGTATGTTTTGAAATCACCCTCACATGAAACAGTTCAATTCTTTCTTCCTCATTAGGAGCTTGTACATGGCAGTTTGAGGTACTAGTGCTGGCTTGAGTTTCTATTTCTTTTCCCTTCAAGTTTTTCAAACCCATGGCTGCAATTTTGGTTTCATCACCTGAATCTTCCCCTAAATCTTGTGGTGTAGATGTAGTAGCAGCAGTTTTCTGTTTCCCTTTGGATTTGTTAAATTGAGGTCTTTTTTCAGGATATAATTTCCAACAATTTTTCTCCTCATGGCCTGGTTTAGAACAGTGTTTGCAGATCACTTTCTCACTCTCCTGTTTGACAGATGCATTCTTTTTCCCTTTTCCCTTGGAGGTTTTCTCTTTGCTTTTCCCCTTGGGGGGCTTGTTTCTACCCTCTTCAAATGTGTTTTTTCCCCTTGCCTCTAAATGGGTAGCTTGGACACAAACCTCGTCCAGGCTAGTAGGGTTAAACATCAAGATGGTGTGTCTAAGGTAGCTATGCAAGCCACCAATGTATTTCAGCAAGGTTTCTTGGGTCTGCAAATCTACCCCTAACAAGAGAGCTCTTCTCCTGAATTCTTGGGTGTAGTCTTGGACACTTTGACCCTTAAGTTGTCTGAAATTTTGCCAGTTCATAATGGCTTTCTGCATGTGAGCAAGAGGATAAAATTGTTTTTTAATGGCTAACAGAAATTCAGGCCATGTTAAGGTAACCTTACCAAATTTCTTGATCTCCTCTTTAGTCTTGGCACCAGACTAAGGCTGCTCCATCCATTCTCAAAGAAGCCAACTGAATCTTTGTGGCATCATCATGCATATTTTGGATCCTCAAGTAAACTTCCAACTGCCTAATCCAGTTGTCAAGCTTTTCTGCATTCACTTCACCATTAAACATAGGTAATTCGAATTTTACATCAAGCTTTAAAAAAGGACTTTTTCCAGAGGATCTATGCTTATGAACAGAAGAAGACGAAGATGAAGAGGAAGAAGGTGAAGATGGGGGTGGTGGATCACCATTTCCTCCATGTCCTTTCTTGGAATGATCATCATCCTTCTTACCTCCTGAAGAGCCTTCTCCTTCAGGTGGATGTTTGGACCCTTCTCCAGACAATTTCTCATTTCTTTCTTGGTACAATATCCTCACCATTTCAGTGAGATCTAAGAAAGCCTTTCTGAAGACTCTTTCTTCTTCTCTTGAATCTGTCTCTAGAGGAATTTCTCCTCCATGCTCAGACATCCTTGAAGCTTTTGCTGAGACTCTTGAGGGTGAAATTGAAGGTGTAGGTGATGGCTCTCTGGCCTTCCTTGACTGAGGATTCTCTCTTTCTCTAGTCAACTGTCCTTCCCCTCTTTTAAGTTTCAACCTGGTAAGCATCAATACTTGCAAGACAGTTAGAAGATCTTTGCACAAAAACCCTGAGCTCTGATACCAACTTGATCTGAATATGAAACTACTTGAAATTCATATGCAAGGTATTCAATTCAGAAATAAACATATTTAAAAGCTTCCCATGTCTTGCAGAAATGAAACACATGAACTTTTCAGCTGATTACAACCCATTTAAGCATAGCAGAATTATTTCTTTTTACTGTTTAACACATCAAAACGAATTTGTTCTGCAAAATAAACCAACCACATATGCAAAAGAAGTTGATAAAGCAGTTCACCCCCTCCAGGGCTACGTCTGCTGGGTCCAAAGCCTCCAAATGGGCTTGTCCTTGTTTTTATTAAATGCTCAAATTGAAAATACAGCTGAATAGAAGCATCTACAGGAGAAATAGATGGTAGAAATGGATTCAGAACACATGAATCCTTCAGGATTGACTATTGGATCACCTCCAATGGATACCTGCAACCCTGTACAGTCTTCCCAATACTGGCCCCTGGTGGCTCCTAGAACTTTCACGGCTCCAAAACGTATGCAAATGAACTCTGATGGCTGTAAGACCTGCACCAATGGCTTCAGAAGGTTGAAATCATCCAAAATCAAAAAAAAATTCGTCCAAAACCGACTTTCTGGGCCAAAGTTATGGCCATTTACTCCTGACTGCCAGTTTGGCCTAAAAGAACTCCAGCTAACTGTAGTGGAGGCCAGTTAAGTCCGCCAAATGTGGAGCGGCCGCCAAATTTGGCGCCACCGCCAACTGATCCGCCAAAACTGCAGTCACATTAATTGTTTGCCTCGGATTTCGTGCTGATCGTTTGAGGCTGGCGGTTGGGCTTAAGCCCCTGGTTCCCGGGCTGAGGTCACATGGAGGGCGGGGCTGGCCCTTAGGGGCTGGCCCCCTTCTTTTTCCCGCTCATCAAATTTTAAACTTTAAAAAGCTATTTCTCCGCCCCTTGAACAAGTCCGCCCTTGGTGGCGCATTGGTAAAAGCTTGTAGTTGCATGGAAGAGGTCGTGGGTTCAAACCCTGCCCATGCCGAATAATTTTTAACATGCGCCCAACACATTTTCGCTGACGTCATCATGGGGCCACGTGGCGCCCTCCGGGCCTGCCACGTGGCGGCCTGTGATTGGCTGCTGCAAAAGGAATATTCCCTGGAATATTCCAACGAATATTCCTCGGAATATTCTTTTTTTAATTTTTTTAAAAAATTCCAATTTTCTAATGTTTTGGGCAGAATATTGTTTTGGCTATATCTCCCTCATACGGCGACCGTTTTCCGAACCGTTTGCGGCGCCGGAATCGGGAGGACGAGCACTTTCCAGTCGTTCAGCTATGAACCAGTTCTGAGCACTTTGAATTTTGAGCATTTTTACAACACCAAGGACTTGAGCACCTGATCAATGGTTCGCTGACATAGCAAACTACTTGGTATCTACACAGTTTCCTCCAAATTTGTCTTGCAAGGAAAAGAGAAAAATCATAAGGAAAAGTGCTCCATTCACTTGGATTGGGGGAAATCTCTTCACACTAGGTCCAAATCAAATTCTGAGAAGATGTGTCAGGGAGGAGGAAGTATTTGACATCCTTCTAGCCTTTCATAATGGGCCTTGTGGAGGTCACTTTGCAGCCAAAAGAACATCATTTAAGGTACTACAAGCTTGTTATTACTGGCCCACTCTTCACCAATATTTAAGGAGGTATACCATCCAGTGTGATCGGTGCCAAAGGATGGGGAAACCTACCCTAAGGGATCAGATTCCTCTGAAACCTCAAATAAATTTTGAGTCATTTGACAAGTGGGGCATGGATTTCATCGGGCACATTAACCCTCCATCTAGACAGAAGCAATACATCATTGTGTGCATTGACTACTTAACAAAATGGGCTAAAGCCAAAGCCATCAAAGTATAAATAGAAGAAAAAGTGGATGAATTCTTAAGGGAGAATGTGTTTTATAAGTTTGGGTACCCTATAGAGTTGGTCACTGATCAAGGAATTCAATTTATATCTCACATGATTGAAAATATGTTAAGCCAACACAAGATCAAGCACATAAAATCCACCCCTTACCACCCACAGGCTAATGGGAAAGTGGAAGTAACGAACTGAGCATTGGAGGGCATTCTGACCAAGGTGATTAGCATCAGCAGAAAAGATTGAGCAGACAGATTAGTTGATGCCACCCGGGCCTACAATACCACCTGGAAGATCACCACTGGCTTCACCCCTTATGAGCTAGCCTATGGGAAGAAAGCCCTTCTATCCATTGAATTTGAATACAACACCTTAAGGATGACATCACACCTGGATCTAGATATCACAAGGGCAACAAGAAATATTGCTCCAGATGAATGGGTTAGATGAATTTAGGGTGCAGGCCATTTTGCACATAGAAGTGACTCAATTTCAAAGGAAAAACTGACATCAACCTTTGTCGTTATCTTCTGGAAATCATGATGGTGACAAATCTTCAACTAATGATAGTAAGATCCATGGGAAAAAGGGTAAAGTCAAATTTCCCTGTAATTTATGTGAAAGGATCATCCTATTTACCATTGTCCTTATATAGATGAAGCCTCAAAAGTGTTGGAAAACCTTACAAATTCTTAGCCATGACTTTCGGCTGGTTATCAGAAGCTTTCTCCCAATCCTCCACTAGTTGATGAAGTGATTGATCAGAATCCATCTCCAGTCAATACCATTCTGTCTAAACATGAATCCAATGAATCCGATCCTGAGCAATCATTGGTTGAGAAAATAGTTGACTCGATTCCACCTTCATTTGATCGTACCTTTCCCGTAGAGAGTGAAATTCATACTGCTCAGGTTCTTCTTATTTCTTCAGGGCACAGTGAACTGGGGGATAGTTCTCCCATTCCCATAACACAAGGGGAAATTCCTCCCTTTCCTATGACACCCACTCCAAGTAGCATGGTCAATCCTTTTATTCGAGTCGACTGGCAGGATATCATCTTCCTCCTTACGTGCCATTTCATATCATAGTACAAGCTTATAATGTGGTTGTACCTATCAAAATCATAGATGAAGGTGCATTTGTTCATATTATGTCCTCAACTACTTGGAAAGCTTTAGGTTCTCTGCAGCTTGTGCCTGTTACCCAGAATCTATTGGATTTTAACAGAGGAACCAACCAACCATTAGGGATCCTTCCTAAGTTGCCTATTACTTTGGGAGGAAATATTGTGTATATCGATGTGATGGTAGTCCAAGGCCCTTCGGATTTTAATTTACTCCTTGGGCATGACTATGTATGTCATGGGAGCTCTTGTGTCTTCACTCTTTCACGTGAGGTGTTTCTCACATGAAGGAAGAATCGTGGCTATTGACCAAATTTCATTCGTTGGTCCTAATTTGACTCCCAATCAAACAACTGCCCTAAATGATCCTTATATGGAAGTGGTATCTTCCAAACCATAGGTAAATTATGTGGCAACCTATCCCATTCACATATCTACTAATGAAGATGAGCCTTTCACTGTCTGCTCAACTTCTTCCGACCTAGATCTAGTAGGCGATGTAGCGCATCATTTACTAGGGGAATTGGAGTCTAATCTATCCATTGGATCCTTTGATATGTATCCCTTCCAGAGATTCTTTCTTCCATATAATGATAACCTCTAGGAAGTCATGGTCTCTTGGAGGCCATGATCAGGACCAGAGCAGAGTTCTTTTTCTTGTGTCAAGCTCCTTAAAAAATGAAACAAGGTGTTGGAGCAGAGTTCCTTTCTTGTGTCAAGCTCATTAAAAAATGAAACAAGGTCCTTCGAGCAGAGTTACTTTTCTTGTGTCAATCTCCTTAAAAAATGAAACAAGGTCCCAGAGATGAGTTCCTTTTCATATGTCAAACTCGTTAAAAATGAAACAAGCTCTTATGAGTATAGTTCTTTTACTATGTCAATCTCGTTAAAAAATGAAATAGGTTCCTATGAGCATAGTTATTTTCTTGTGTCAAGCTTGTTAAAAAATGAAACAAATCCCATTTCAATTTGAGTCTTTGATTAGATCTTGTAAATTCCCAATCGGGTCTTTCACTAGATCTCGTAAATGAATCTTCAATCAATCCACCTATTAGTACCCAGTAGTGTACCTAGGTGAATGAAATGAAGCTTGGTGGGAATGTACATCGAATTGAGTCATTATGTTGGGGGCATGCAAACTTATTTCGAGCATAGTTTTTCTTTGTTTCAAGCTTGTGTAAAAATGAAACCACCTTCAAGCATAGTTTCCCATGCTTCAAGCTTGCGTAAAAATGAAACCAATTTCAAGTATAGTTTCCCATGTTTCAAGCTTCTGAAAAAACAAACCATTCCCATTTTATCCCTCGTGATTCCATTTTTATCTACCTATTTTATGCCAAATGAGCCTTGGTTTTCTCATTCCATCATCATCATTTGCTTGATTAATCATACTCTTTCACTTGGTTTTTACCATTTCCCGAGGAACCATTGCGATGCGTGAGCTTATTAGCCAACCTATTGACCTTTGCATGTTTTGTGTAGTTCCATCATGAACGAAACCAGTTGCTACCCTTTATACGACTCATTCCTCCAGGAGGAGTCCTCTTTCAGATTTTTTCAGACTCCCAAAATATGAAAATATTGTTGAGCACTTGTATTTTCGAACTCATTAAAGTAAATGAAAAGATGTATATTGATTTTAAGTTTAACCCTTTTTCGAACTAAGATAGACTATTTACAAAAAAGGAATACCTTAGTCAAACATGGCTAAGAGGTTCTCTTGAGTATTGTTTTCTACCTTTTCAAACTTAAGAGACTATCTATGAAAAGGGACATTTGGAGTTTTGTTTTTCACCTCTTTCTCAAACTCACTAAACATGAAAAAGGTGTCGATTTTTACCTTCGTTGGACTCGTTAAAACATCAAACAATGATGGAATTGTCGAACATGAAAAATAAAAACCTCTTCCCGCCAAGGTTCGTTAAATATACTCAGAGGGATTCATCCGAAGGGTGAACTTACAGACCAAGCATATGTTATCCTCCTCAAGCTTGTTAATAAATAAAGTGGTATTGACCAATATTGTTGGGGAAATTGGGAAAACATGGTATTCCATGTGCTAATGGCAGTGAGGTGCTCTTGAACACGACACTCTTCCACTTCATCTCTGTGGATGTTGGGTTGGGTAATCTACTCGTATTTTGGATATCATACCATTTTCAAATCCTCCATTTCGGTTTCAGGTCAATGTTACCAACTTCATTCAGTGTCACTAGTGTGTTCAAGAGAATTCATTCAGTTGATATCGTTACAATACTCTTAAGTCTTCATTCCATGTTTGCCTTTCCTGATCCAATTCCATATCAGTATCACTCTACCTCAATCATGATACATGTTTTGTGTTGTTGATGGGGGATACATAAAGGCCCTCCTATGACAAGTCACTTCCTGTTGACATCAAAACATTATCCAGGAAGTTAACTTAGAAATAACCCTTTGGTACCTTGGAGTTTGCATACATCAATGTAAATTTTCCTCGTTCTCGATAACAAGTTTACATCAATGGATTCTGATTGAAAGACTATGTGTGGTGTTTGACATCAACTCATTTATCCACACCATACTTATTGTAATGTATTACCTTGAGAACCATTAACATCATTGGTGGTTTCTCTCATGTCTGTTAATGACTTACATCATCAACTAGTAATCAAATGGTGTCTACCATGTTCGACCTCAACTCATTGATTCACATGGTTAGACTTGTACGTTGGTTGGTCGTGTGAAGGAGATAGAAGACCCCAGATCTAGTTTCATCCATCTGGGCTGCAATTTTAGGAGTTATACAAAGATCACAATGTTTGATGGCCATGATCATACAAACAACCATCCAGTCATGGGTCTACCAATTCTCATCTGTGGATGCATCTTTTGATCATTGTACATGTTATGTTAGCTTATGTATCGAGTATGTCTATGCCTCCCTTAGCAACAAAGATATCATGATGAAAATTTATTGTAACAAATGAATCTCATCGGTTTTTCTTAATATGGACTTGTCACAAGGTAAAGCATTTCAGTGATCAATTGTCATTTTTTACTTTGCACTTAAATTAGGGGGAAATCCATTGCAGGCCATTTTTTCACATCTGATTAATAGGCCTCCTAACGCGATCAACCAATGATCCAGGTGGCTCTAGACACAAGTAGAAGTCCCAAAGAATTTAGAAAGGGTCAAAATTCAGAGTGGTTAGAACGCTCACAAACCACCACCAGATCGAAGTGCTCATTGCCCTGATTCCAACGGTGAAAACGTCACTCAAATCCGAGCTCGTATGAGGGAGAAAGAGCCAGTCAAATTTTTGGTCAAAGTTGCCATGTGGGCCAGGTTTAAGTGTCCTACAAATTGACCAAGTCCCGGACAGGGAATTTGGCTCTCGAGGAGCAGGCGAATTTGCTGGATACTTAATTTGTCTAATATCCCCTAGATTAGACAAAATCGAAAAATGTGGTTGTATTAAATAAAGAAAAAACATATGTTATGAGGTGGTGGGCCATGACCCCCGCCACCTCCCTTCCCAAACCACATATAGTTACAAAAATAAAATAAATTTTATTTAAAAATGGCTGATGGGCCATGACCCCCATCAGCCCCCCCAAACCACCATATGTTACATATAAAACAAATAATATAACTGGGCAGTGGGCGGGCCACCTCTGATGGACCCAGCCAAGGCCCCACCCATTGGCCACTTGTCACATGTGTTAGTGCCTGGATCTACCTCAGGTTGAAGGAAGGCAGGTCTAGGGTAACATCAAACCACGCTTAACCTGGTAGCTAGCCCTACCAGGTCGGGAGAGGGCTCTCTCTTTGTCAATCTCAATTAGAATATTGGCAACTAGGGCTTGAGATGATTGAAATGAATGTTGATTTTAGGCTAGGTATGGTAGATCAGGGGATTTGATTGGATTTTTTTCATGTCAAAAACAACAAGAGAAAGGGTGATTGGACTATCGAATCGATGCCAGTTTCTGCCGGAAAACCTAGGGTAAATTAAGTGCCATGTTCAGCCAAGTGAAGATTGTAAAGGTGAGAAGTATAAGGGGGAAAGCCCGCTGCCCTGCAGGCATCAAACAAAGGATGGATCTGCAACAACAGCTTTAGATGAAAGAGAATAATGAGGTTTCTCAACAGAGCATCTAGAAACAGATGAATTCTGCTAAGACTACCATTACAACTAACAACAAAATCATCATGAAAGGAGCATCATTATGGATGAATTCCTAACATATCACTTAGATAATGCTGAAAACAAAGGAGAAAAACATAATGTGTAAATGAATTACAAGAGAAAAAACATACTGAACATTTAAGCACCATGATGAATCCTAGGCCTAAAGGGCAAACATTGATTTCTTATGATATTCAATAAAAAATTACACAATCCAAATGCTTCTTCCTATTGCAAAAATGGAACCTCTACACCATGAAATTCATAAAATTTATACATTTATCTCATCCTTGTATTAAGGGAATTGAGCTCAACCATCGTCTTCAAAATAGAATCAGTTACATTAAACTTGGACCGAATTTCTGAAAATAGGTGTTGAATATGAACTCGTATCTCCTAAAAATAGCACCTATTACAAAAATGAAATAGGTTTTGTATAAAAGATCATGTTGGAGAAAAAACTCTCTCAAATTCTGGAAATTCATTTCCAGTTGCTCGGAATCTATGCCACAAAATCATCTCTAAAATAGAAAATCATTAAAAACTTAAATATGTCAAAATGAGTTGTAAAGATATAGTCACATATTCAAATTCATGACACCTGTGAATAAACTGAAAGAGGTTTTTGTTTTATGGATCATGGGTAACAAAAACCTCCTTGGGTTTTTTAAAATTACTTTCCATCTATTTCAAAATGGCACCGCACTAAAATGACTAGAACAATAAAAAATATGAAAAATTTGTTTTGTTTTAATGTAAGCTCCAAATATCACTGCATATCTCCCACATAGTAGCACTTGTGCATAAAATGAAGGAGGTTTTTGTTATTTGGTATGTGATGGACAAAAACCTCTTTCACTTTTGAAAAGTTCCTTATCGTTATTTCAGAAACTGATCTTGTACTAAACTTGTCATTGTGTGCAGCAACCGACCTCAAAACATGCATAACCAAGAATCACTCATTCATTTCGATCATATCTTCTGATCCAGAAACCAGTTACATGAGTGTGATATACCGTTGGAAATATTTTTCTGATCTTCTTCTGATGGACACATTTGTGACATGTTTTGTGCTGAATATCATGTGCAAAACATCTAACCAAACCAAACCTAGTAAGAGCTCATGTTGATCCTTGGTGACAAGCTGCGAAGACTGGCACTAACATCGGCCTTATTGGGGATGGAAGCTCCTTGGAGGTGTCAAAAAAACTGTAGACCAAGTGCCTCATCCATTGGGAAATACGTTCAAACAGCTGAAAACTCAAAATAACTCATACCAATCCAAACATACACATACTGCAACTTGTACATAACAAATATCGGAAACTGAAATGTTGCCTTTGGCAGCTTATTTATTTAAAAATCTACCCTACTTTGCTACAAAACCAATAGATCAAGTGATGTTGTAATGCCATATCAACCAATCAAGTAACTGTGACAATGATGCTATTTTTTAATAGTGTTTGAACTAGAAGATAGTTGGAAATCCTACCAGCAATATATACCCATAGTACCTCTGGCTTTATAAAAAGCAACTTGGTTTTTCTTTCAACTTAAAAATATATTCCATATATGCTGCTATGGGATCATAGAAACCAGATTCTATCTGCTGCCCCAGCTCATTAACATATGCTCTTGGCTGGAGATTGTCACATCCTCACTGTAAATCATAACATCCTTCAATCCAACCATCCAAGGGCAGCCTTATCTTTTCTTCTTTGGGAGGAGGGAGAGTTTCCAAGAACTATTTAGGGTCTTGGAATTCAAGTGATTTAATTTGAACATCCAATAATTCAATTTCATTTTCCAATCTTTCAACCACTAAGCCAAGAAAACAATATTTATTCTTAGGTGTGAGTCGGCTGGATTTCAAGCTAAGAAACAATGATGTTAAAAAACTTTGATCAATCTGAAATTTTGCTATCTCATCCCTTAAAATCAATAACATTTCACTAAATAACGGATTTGCCACATACCCCATCATCGGTGATTACCATCAACGTTCTGAAAACTAGATTCTTTGGTAGTGAAGTCGAAGCTCAGGATCTTGAACATTGGAGTCATCAGGTAGATGATTTCAACCTTCATATGTGTCTGACTGCTATCCACCATCAGTAATCAGATCTGCAACTTGAATGATCTTTCCTAGAGAAGATCTGTCACCTCTTCCCCAGTGGAGTCGCCACTATGTTAGTGCCTGGATCTACCTCAGGCTGAAGGAAGGTAGGTCTAGGGTAACATCAAACCATGCTTAATCTGGTAGCTATCCCTACTAGGTCGGGAGAGGGCTCTCTCCTTGTCAATCTCAATTAGAATATTGGCTTGAGATGGCTGAAATGAATGCTTATTTTAGGCTAGGTATGGTAGATCAGGGGATTTGATTGGATTTGTTTCAGGTCGAAAACAGCAAGAGAAAGGGTCGTTGGACTATGGAATTGATGCCAGTTTCTACCGGCAAACCTGGGGCAAATTAAGTGCCATGTTCAGGCAAGTGAAGATTGTAAAGGTGAGAAGTATAAGGGAGAAAGCCTGCTGATCTGCAGGCATCAAACAAAGGATGGATCTGCAGCAGCAGCTTTAGATGAAAGAGAATAACGAGGTTGCTCAACAGAGCATCTAGCAACGGATGAATTCTGCTAAGACTACCATTACAACTAACAACATGTTGGAAATAATACTGAGAGGGGGGGTGAATCAATATTATCAAGTTCTTTTAATAAATCTTCCTTATTTATACTTTGAATTATTTTTTCATATCAGTACCATAAAATAATGAGCATGAACAAGAAAAACAGATAGTCACACCAAGGAACACCAGATATAAGGTGGAAACCCGATGTGGGTGAAAACCACCTGCTGCAATATGTCTCTATCTTCTTTCAAATTAGAAACTCCTTTTACAATGGTTTTGTACTGGTGCAATCCTTTACCAGTACGCAGGCTGCAACCTGCAGAGAGCTACAACTCTCTCTCGTTTTCCAGTCTCTCCTGGAAGGGAGCTACAACCCCCTACTTCTTTTCTTTCAAGGACCACTTTTCATAAATTTTCAAACTGGATCCATAAACATCAAGAGATCATCAAGTACAAGTAAAACAGCCAGTCAACTGCAGTAACCAGATCAATAGTGACAGTAAACTAAACCCAGAACACCTTATTAACAGAGAAAAGTCGGTCAAATAAATGCCTTAATACAGATACGCAGTTTTTCTTTCTCTGGCATGCGTAGCTACGCACTTCACCTTCTGCACCTCTGCGTACACCCGCAGAGATTGAACTGCTCTGCGTATCCACGCGCTGTTCCTTTAAATGCGTCGCGTACCTTCACTGTGCCCACACACCCACTGTTTCTGTCGCGCCACGTACTTTTACTGTGCCTCCGCAGTTACTGCTTCTATCGCGCCGCGTAATTTCACTGTGCCTCCGCACCTGAACCTCTGTCGCGCTGCGTACCCACGCAATGCGCCTTCTTCTGCTCTGCGTACCCACGCACTGCGCCTTCTTCTGCTGTGCGTACCCATGCATTGTGCCTTCTTCTGCTGTGCGTACCCACGCACTTGCACTGTTAATCACCTGCGTACCTCTGATTAGGGCCGAATTGGCAGTCCACCAGTGTGCCACAGATAGTCAGATGCCCAGATCTGATCATGCGCCCGAGAGATCACACTTCATAGATTCACTTTCAAGTTCACTTTTATATAGATCAAGCTTTTAAACCGATAACCCAATATTTCAGATCTTAAGATATTCAATTTGCAAAAGGTACCTTAGCCAAGTGATCTCCTTCCCTATTTATAGTCAAGCCCTTATTCACACCATGGGACAAAACCATCAATAACCAATACAAGGGATCCAAACCGGGGCTAAATTAGATCCTATACCACGGGCCAAAACCATAGAATCAAGAACGGCGGGCTATATACCACGGGCCAAACATAAGAAACCCCACGTGAGCGCACTTCTCTGCCTTGAAGTGAGTGAACTGGGGGTACGCACCTCATGAACGGGTAACCTGCGGGTATGAATGCACTTCCTAGCCGGTGTACCTACGGGTACGCACCTTTTGAACCATTCACCTGCGTACCTCTTAATTTCCAACATTTTGTGAGCCTGATTAGAGCATTGCCACTTGAGGGTGTTGCCATCAAGTACAACATCTGTAACATAAAGCCATACTAGAATCATAATGCCAACAATCTCCCCCTTTGTACTTGATGGCAACCTCAAGATCCTCAACGTCATTCTCCCCCTTTGACATCAAGGGCAAAGGGTTATGCTCCCCCTAAGAACATGCTCCCCCTGACTATAAACCAGATCTGCAAAGAAGAACCATAATCCACCAAACACCATAAATGACCATGAAAGAGATAGAGACATATTGTAGCAATATTCAGACCAGCATCCATGATCTTCTTCTGTACGTCCTCCATAATGCCAACAATGCATTATATGCTCCCCCTGAACCTGTGCCATTCGATCATCGACCAATCCGCAACCCAACACATGTACGCATATGCCCCAGACGAGCCTTGCGTACAACCAACCATCAGAAGAGATTCAACAACAAGATGATGCATCAACAACCCCCAGCTTTTGCCTGAGGTATTCAAAGGTCTCCCTGGGCAGTGGTTTGGTGAGTATATCAACAACTTGTTCCTTAGAAGGAACATATTCCAACTTGACCTTTTGTTCAAGCACTTGTTCCCGGAGAAAATGATACTTGATCGATATGTGCTTGGTCTTTGAATGCATGACTGGGTTCTTTGAAATGCTGATTGCACTTGTATTATCACATAAGATGGAGATGGGTGGTATACAAGTGATTTGAAAATCCTGCAAGGTCTGCATCATCCAAAGGAGTTGAGTGCAGCAAGATGCAGCAGCAACATATTCCGCTTCAGCTGTAGACAAGGCAATCGAACTCTGTTTCTTGCTGAACCAAGATACTAATCTAGAACCCATAAAGAATGCACCACCACTTGTGCTCTTCCTGTCATCCACGCTTCCGGCCCAATCTGCATCTGTATAAGCATGAAGTGTGAGATCTGTATCTCTAGGATACCATAAGCCATAGTTTTGAGTTCCTTGAAGATATTTGAAGATTCTCTTTACTGCCTGAAGATGAGTTTCCTTTGGATTTGCCTGAAATCTTCCAACTATTCCTACTGCATGCATTATGTCTGGTCGGGTACCTGTCAAATAAAGTAGACTTCCAATCATAGATCTGTAGGTTGGTTGATGCACTGCTACTGATTCATCATTTGCACTGAGGTTACATCCTGTGACCATGGGTGTACATACTGGTTTTGCATCTTCCATGCCATATTTCTTCAAAATCTGCTTGAGATACTTGGTTTGAGACAAAAAGATCCCTCCTTTTTGTTGGATTTGCAAACCAAGAAAATATGTCAGTTCACCCAGCAAGGACATTTCGAATTCTTTCTGCATCACCAAGGCAAAGCTTTGACTCATAGCTTCTTCATTGCTGCCAAAGATAATGTCATCTACATACACAACAAGTATTAGCAATTTGTCATTTTCAACTTTTATATAAAGATTACTATCTGTTGATCCTTTTGAAAAACCTTGTTGATGAAGATATTTGTCCAAACGATAGTACCAAGCCCTTGGAGCTTGTTTGAGACCATAGAGAGCCTTTTTCAATCTGCATACAAGATTTGGATCATTTCCAAGAATGAAACCATCTGGCTGCTCAATGTATACTTCTTCTTCCAAGTCTCCATTAAGAAAGGCTGATTTCACGTCCATTTGAAATACTTTGAAGTTTTGAAAGCTTGAGAGAGCAAGGAACATTCGGATGGCCTCAAGTCTTGCAACAGGAGCAAAAGTTTCTTCAAAATCTATTCCTTCTTGCTGCGCATACCCTTTACAAACAAGTCTGGCCTTGTTTCTAATTACTTCTCCATTTTCATTCAATTTATTTTTGAAGACCCATTTTGTCCCTATAACATTCTTATCCTTTGGTCTAGGAACTAACTCCCAAGTGTTGTTCTTTTCGATCTGCTCAAGTTCTTAATCCATTGCTTTAACCCAACATTCATCTTTGCATGCCTCTTTCACATTTTGTGGTTCAGTGGAAGAGAGTAATGCGAAATAGCTTGAAGCTTCTGCAATTGTTCTTCTTGTTTGTACACCTGCTTCTTTCTACCCCAAAATCTGAGATTCTGGATGATTCTTCTGAACATATCTGGATGGAGTCTTCTCTTCTATCCTTATCTGCTCCTCTGGTTCTTCTTGAGGTTCTTCTTCTTCATCATTCCGTCTTTGAGGGTAGTCTTCATCTTCTTCGATATCTTCATGATTTACTTGCCTGGGAATGTATCCCTTCTCATCAACCACTACATCAATGCTGTCAACAATTCTTCCAAGTCTTTGATTGTAGCACTTGTATGCTTTTCTGTGTGGAGAATAACCAAGAAGAATGCCTTCATCTGCTCTAGGTTCAAGTTTGCCAAGTTGCTCATCAGTATTCTTAATATAGCATTTGCTCCCAAAGATTTTGAAGTGCTTTACCAAAGGGGTCTCACCATACCAGAGCTCATGAGGGGTTTGAGTGTTGTTCACCCGGACATTTGTTTTGTTGAGAATAACAACCGCAGCATATGCTGCTTCACCCTAGAAAGTTGCGGGAGTTCCAGACTCATCAAGCATAGCACGAGCCATTTGTTGGATTGTTCTGTTCATTCTTTCCACCACTCCAATTTGCTTAGGAGTTCTAGCTGTAGAGAATTCTCTTCTTATCCCATGTTCTTCACAGAAATCGAAAAATTCATTTGAGGTAAACTACCCACCTCTGTCGGATCTGAGGCACTTAATTTTGTATCCTGATTCATTTTCAACCAAGGCTTTAAAGGATTTGAATTTTTCGAATGCTTCATCTTTGTGCTTCATAAGTCCTAACCAGACAAACCTGGAGAAATCGTCAATGAATAATATCAAGTATTCTTCTCCTCGAGGTGTCCTTTTCCTGAATGGACCACATGTATCTGTATGTACTAGCTCAAGAGGCATGCTAGTTGATCCTTCCTTCTCCGGAAAGTTAGTTCTGGTTTGCTTTCCAAACTGACATGATTTGCATATGGTGTTGTCTGGAATTTTGATATCTGGAAGACCACGAACTGCCTGATATTTGCATGCTTTCCTTATTTGTGAAAAGCTTAGATGCCCCAACCTCCGGTGTCATAACCAGTGTTCATCATCCTTGCTTAGATAGCATTGTTGTTGTCCTTCTTCAAATATGTATAGATTATTTGGAGTTCTTTCACCTTTGATCACTGTTTTACCTGTATCAAGATCACGAAAAAGATATCCATTTGATCTAAATATTACCTCAGTTCCTTGATCACACATCTGGCTAACACTCAGAAGATTATGCTTCAATCCATCAACATACAAAACATTTCCATCTTTGACCTTTTCTTTTAACTGAGCAGTGCCTTTTCCTTTTATAGCTACAGGAGTATCATTTCCAAAAGAAACTTTCTTTCCCTTTTCTAAAGCAGAATATGATTCAAGTTTTTCTTTATCACCTGTCATATGCTTCGAACATCCACTGTCAATGTACCATAGATTTTCCTGTCCCTCTGCATAAAATGCTATCCCACATCTTTCTGTTTGTGGTTCCTTTATTCTCCATGTTTTGGTGCTTGAGGCTTGTTCCTTTGTCTGCTGAAACCTGCTCCTGCATTCAAAATCTTCATGACCAAAGTTATTGCAAATAGAACATTCAACTTCATTTTCAAGAGCCGAAAAGTTGTTATAGGTCCTTTTTGTAATCCCGGTCATACTTCTTTGTTTTTGAGCTTCTCTAGTCATGATTGTTTTATATGCAACACATTGAGCTACTTTGTGACCAAAGTTATGGCAAGAGAAGCATTGTCCATTGAAGAAACTTCTGCGATTATCAAATCTTCCGGCCAAATGATTGTAATTTCTATTGTCATCCATTCTTGAAGCAAATTGAGAGGATTTTACCTGTGGCTGGTTGTAGCTTTTGTTCATCCTCAAGACGGATTGCCCCTGGTTTACCTGATAGTCTTTGTTTGTTCTTGATGTAATTCGTCCCTGCTTTACCTGGTGATCTCCATTGTGCTTTTGCTCATTCCTTCTTGCTGCATCAAGATAACTCTTTGAGGTGGATGCTTGAGAAGTTTCTCCATTATACCCCAGACCTGTCTTGTTTAGTGGAGAACGTTGTACATTGATTATCTCATCCAGAGTTTCAGATCCTTTGACAAACTTAAGATTAATAGCCTTTGTTTTCTCAATCTCTTTTCTAAGACCAACAATTTCACCTTCTCATTTTTCAAGATATTTTTCTTTTTCATCAATTTGAATTTGTAGAGTATCAATGATCATATTCTTTTCTTCTATACATGTCTTGAGTCTAGAAATTTCTTCATGAAAGCTATCCACATCTATAGCATCCATGTAATCATCATCTTCAAATGCCATTAAAAGTTTATAGTCATTAACTCGTTCATCTTCATCACTATTTGATAGACCATCACTATCTTCACGAGTGTAGTAGCTTTTCTTATTTGCATTCTGCTTCTTGCTCCATCTAGCAGGTTCCTTTCCTTTGTCAATATTATCCTTATGAGGACATTTCGCAGCATAATGACCTACTCTTCCACAAGCAAAACATTTAAAAGGTAACTTACCTATGAACCTTCCAGTACCCCGTTGAAGATTTCTGACAAAATTTGATTCTTCTTCTTCTTCTGGTGCGTGACTTGCTTCATAGTAGTCTCCTTTGCCTGAAGCCTTGAAAGCAGCTTCTCTCCTGTCCGATGGACCTCCTTTTCTCATTTCATAAGCAGTTAGAATTCCGTGTAGCTGAGACATAGTAAGAGTTCGTAGATTTTCCCTTTCTTCTATTGCAGACACTTTAGATTCAAACTTGGGGGACAATGATCTTAGAAATTTTTCAACCACAATAGCCTCTTTTATTTCTTCACCTAAATTTTTCATGCAATTAACAATCTCGTCTACCCGAAGGAAATAGTTAGCCACACTTTCATCATTATACATTCTGAGATTCTCATACTGAATCCTGAGGGTTTGAAGTTTAACACGCTTTACCTGTTCATCTCCTTTGTAGCTCAAGACAATCTTGTCCCATATTTCTTTTGCGGATTTATATTGCATAACCTTCACGAATTCTGTTTGAGATAAGCATCCCAGCAGAGTATTGACTGCTTTAGCGTTTGTTTCATATTTCTTCTTTTCGGCCGTATCTGTAGGAGTAGCTGAAGGAAAAGTGTAGCCTGTATCTATGATATCCCAAACTTCTGTACCAAGAGATTGAAGATAGGCAGTAACTCTTACCTTCCAATAATTGAAGTTTGTCCCATAAAAAATTGGTGGCCTGATTGATGCTTCCCTCTCGTAGTTTCTCATGATGAATGATCTTCCTTCAAGCGATCAAGCTTCTCTGAAGGACCTGCTCCGATACCAATTGTTGGAAATAATACCACGGGCCAAAACCATAGAATCAAGAACGGCGGGCTAAATACCACGGGCCAAACATAAGAAACCCCACGTGAGCGTGCTTCTCTGCCTTGAAGTGAGTGAACTGGGGGTACGCACCTCATGAACGGGTAACCTGCGGGTATGAACGCACTTCCTGGCCGGTGTACCTGTGGGTACGCACCTTTTGAACCATTCACCTGCGTACCTCTTAATTTCCAACATTTTGTGAGCCTGATTAGAGCATTGCCACTTGAGGGTGTTGCCATCAAGTACAACATCTGTAACATAGAGCCATACCAGAATCATAATGCCAACACAACAAAATCATCATGAAAGGAGCATCATTATGGATGAATTTCTAACAGATCATTTAGATAATGCTGAAAACAAAGGAGAAAAACATAATGTGTAAATGAATTACAGGAGAAAAAACATATTGAACATTTAAGCACTGTGATGAATCCCAGGCCTAAAGGGAAAACACTGCTTTCTTATGATATTCAATAAAACTTTACACAGTCCAAATGCTTCTTCCTGTTGAAAAAATAGAACTTCTACACTATGAAATTCATAAATTTTATACATTTATCTCATCCTTGTATTAAGGGAATTGAGCTCAACCATCTTCTTCAAAATAGAATCAGTTACATTAAACTTGGACCGAATTTCTGAACATAGGTGTCGAAGATGAACTTGTATCTCCTAAACCATAGCACCTGTTACAAAATTGAAAGAGGTTTTTGTAGATAAGGTCATTTTAGAGAAAAAACTCTCACAAATTCTGGAAATTTGTTTCTCATTGCTCGGAATCTATGCCACAAAATCATCTCTAAAACAAAAAATCATTAAAAACTTAAATCTCTCAAAATGAGTTGTAAAGATCTAGTCACATATTCAAATTCACGACACCTGTGAATAAAAGGAAAGAGGTTTTTGTTATATGGCTCATTTGTAACAAGACCCTCCTTGGGTTTTTCAAATTTACTTTCCATCTATTGTAAAATGGCACCGCACTAAAATGACTAAAACAGTAAAAAATATGAAAATTTTTATTTGTTTTAATGTAGGTTCCAAATATCACTGCATATCTCCAACATAGTAGCACCTTTGCATATATTGAAGGAGGTTTTTGTTACTTGGTATGTGATGAAAAAAAACCTCTTTTAATTTTGAAAAATTCCTTACCATTATTTCAGAAAATGATCTTGTAATAAACTTGTCATTGTGTGCAGCAACTGACCTCAAAAAATGCATAACCAAGAATCACTCATTCATTTCGATCATATCTTCTGATCCAGAAACTGGTTATAGGAGCTTGATATATTTTTGGAATGATTTTTCTGAGATTCTTCTAATGGATACATTTGTGACATGTTTTGTGCTGAATATCATGTGCAAAACATCTAACGAAACCAAACCTAGTAAGAGCTCATGTTGATCCCTGGTGACAGATTGCGAAGACTGGCACTAACAACATGAACTAGAGGCGACTGGGCTTGAACCCGCCCAGCCATCCTGGCTGGCCCACCTCCCGGGTGCCTCCACATAAAACTCTCCACACCATTTAACAACTCTGCCCATATTTAATCAAACAAAACCAACGCCATACCAAAAAATTAACGCGCTGAAACAATAAAAATTTAACGCACTATTTTGGAGATGCGGGGGTTTGAAACTGCAACCTCCACCCTCCTAAATGACTTCGCCATCGTTGGGCCATGGGGCTCAACCTTGATAGCTCTTCCCACATCTAATATATAAACCTTTGAATTCATTTGCGGTGAGGACGGCGGCATGGAGGAGAAGATTTGAGAACCAAGGGAGGAGCGGAACCATGACTATGTGGAACCTTGAGCCAGGAGCGGAACCATGACACAGTCCACAGAGGCGAAACCATGATGGCAGGTTTTTTGAGACATAACTTTTGTAGAGAATCTCAAGATGCCAAAAAGATTCCCTGGGAGGTAAAAATTCATTTTATCAGAATGTAACCAAGTTTATAGTCATTTTTATCATATTTTCGTAGGGAAAGTAATGGCAAGGTTGGATTCACCTTTTGAGCAGAAGATTTGCAGATTCCTAGTGGAGGATAATCCTCAAGAATCTTGAGGGAATATTCCAGTTTCCTTAGAGGCTGAAATTCGCCAGAGTCAGAATGCAACCAAATTCATACTCATTCTTCTCATAATTTTGCAAGGATCCCAATGGCGAGATCAGTTTTCTGATTTGAGCAGAAGATCTTCAGATGACCCGGAGGAGGAAATCTTTGAGGAATCTAAAAGATTCTTATAGACCCTGATTTTCACTTTGTCAGAATTCAAAAATTTGATAGTCGATTTTACATTATTTGACTCCAAGAATCTGATGGTGTAATCAGATTTTCCATACATGACCATTTCATTTTTCGACCACTTTTCAAAGTGGAGTGCAGGTGTCAGCATTCAATGTGCGAGCAGTCATTTCCATGAGATTCGATGCCACAAGATTGATGGTGCAGCCAGATCCAACAGTTTATAATCCTCTTCTTCAGATAACTCCTTTATGTGAGGTATATGCAGTGTGATCATGTACTTCTTTGTCTCTTTGCTTAAGATGCAATGTGTTGTATAGATCCCCATTTGATGTTTGATGTGGGATCTTGTTTTGTTCTTGATGTGAGATGTACTTATTGTCATGTTTTGATTAATATCCCTTTGTCTCCATTTTGACGGGATACTCATGTGTCTCCATGTATGTTTGAATTGAGATCCCTTTGATGCCATGTTGGCAGGATGCTCATTATTGTCATACGTGAAATTATGTCATGCTGATAGGATTCCTTTTGTGAATGAGAGTTCCTAGAGCGGAACATCTCGTGGAGCCACTCCTACGTGAGGGCATATTCCTTACATGATAGAGAAAAGACATTCGTGTACATCATCACTCTTTCCAACACTTAATGCAGCGGCCTACACCATCTTGACACCGAGGCCTGGAGACGTAGTCCCTCCTGGACGAACTTCGTTATCAACGTCTCGTGTTTTATGTTGCTGATTCTTGTCATGTTCCTTCTTCTTTACAACATGCATATATGTGTCTTTATTCTCTTTTAAATGCAATTCTAATCACATCACGAAAGCAAAAGATGTTAGTTAAATCCGAGAGTTGAGTCAACTCGGATCAAGTTTGGTATCGGAGTAGTCTTTGCATGGATGTGAATTGAGAGCTTGAATAATGGAATGTGCAACAATGGAGGATGACAAAGCGATGTATGAGACCATGCTCATAATTTCTCAAATGGTGAAAATAATGTATGAATCTCTACAAAAAGTGATAGAGGAAAAGCAACGAGTGCAACTTCAGTTGTGAGCCATGGAAGAGGCCTTAGAAGAACTGAAGCACAACAACTAGAGTCTTCAAGCAAAGAACACTGAATTGAAGATGATTCTAAAAGAAGAGAAAGAGGAAAAACATAGTTTGCTATGACAACTGCAAGCTAAGGACGAGGCCTTAGGAAAGCTGTAACGTGACCCATGTGAGGTAAAAAGTAGTTCTCCAACTTCATGTATGTTTCCTAATGATGATTTTGCTGTTTTCGAAAATCACACCACAGGAATTGGCTCCAAATTGTTGAGGAAAATGGGGTATGAAGGAAAAGGCTTGGGCATTAATGGCCAAGGCATTGTCAACCCCATCAATGTAGAGGAATTATCCCATCAGACAAGACTTGGGTATGTTGAAAATAAAGTTGGGGAATGCGACACGACAGTCAGCGAACCACCAACAATAGATGATGAGAAGCCTCATCAGTTCTTCCCAAATGGACAGTGGAGGTAAAAGATGTTGATTTCCCTTCAGTTTTGTCTTCAAATAGTATGATTTCTATTGGAAATGTGGAGATACCAATTACAAGGACAAACATGAGGCTCCTTACCAGGATGAGGTACAAGGAGGAAGAACTTGGTGTTAATAACCAAGGCATAACTCAACCATTGGAAGTTGAGCAGAGACCTCGATTTGCAGGCTTGGGATACATCAAAGGAGAATGCTCAAAGGTGTCAGATTCTTTCAAGACATCGTTGAAATCGTCGAGGAAAGACAATTATGGGAACACATCACCATCATCCCATGGCAGTGCCCATTGTAGGGAAAGAGTTGAGGCAAGCTCTCATCGCCATAATTATACTAGAGACAACAAGGAAAGGTATAACCAGTCTCGATATTTGAATGTTCAATTCGATTACAATCATGTTGTTAATGATGAATGTAAAACAAGGAATCAAAAAACATGTACTTTTTGTGGTTTACATAACCATGTATCTGTCGAGTGTTGGAAAAGAATAACAACACAAAAAAGGATGAGGCACGGAAGACCCTCTTAACAACAGGCAAAGAAGAAGGTAAAGAGGATATGGAGGAAGAAGACCTATTGCAGTCATTGTGATAGAGGTGGCCATCAAAGAGCCACATGTTGGAGGCTCCATCCAGAGCAGTGCCTTAAAGACAAAGTGTCAGTGCATGAACTAGTTGAAAAAGACGTTCGACAAGCAAAACCACCACACGGGGATGACCCATTCACAGTGATAAGTGAAAAATGGTTTCTAAATATGTTATCTTGTCATGGTCGTGATTTTGTAAATGATTTGTTGCATTTTAAAATGTAAAAGTGATGATGTGTTTTCCATCACTTGTTAAGCAACAATGATGTCTGGTCTTATTTTATGTTGCATGTTAAACTATGAAGGTGAAGTTGTGTTTCCATCACTTGTCAAAGAAACAATAGTGTTTGGCCTTATTTTTTTAAATCATCTATTGCAGTGATGATGTGTTTTCCATCACTTGTTGAAGCAATAATGATATGTTGGTCTTGTTTTGGTAGCTGGGGTATTGTTTCCATTTTGATGTAAACATGACCACCGAGTATGTGTTATAAACTCATGGCAAGTATGGGATGCTTTGGTCATTAGTTGGTCATGTAAGTCAAGCATGTAATTTGCAAAAAAATGTACTACAGGTTGCAAAGGTTGTAGGTGTTGGCTCATCCCTTATGGCTCTGAAGGAAAAATGTGAAGGAGAAGGAAGGGTGACATATCAGATATTTGTAAGTGTAGAAAGGTTACAAAGAAGTGGCAGATTATTTTCATGCTTTTGGAGGACCAAAAGCTCCTCAGTGGGGAGGATTGATCCAGGTGGCTCTACACATAGGCAAAAGTCCCAGAGGACTTAGAAAGGGTCAAAATTCAAAGTGGTCATAACGCTCCCAAACCAGTACCAGAACGATGTGCTCGTTGCCTTGATTCCAACGGTGCGAATGACACTCAAATCCAAGCTCGTATGAGGAAGAAAGAGCCAGTCAAAGTTTTGGTCAAAGTTGCCATGTGGGCCAGGTTTAAGTGTCCTACAAATTGATTGAGTCCCAGATAGGGAATCTGGCTCCCGAGGAGCAGGCGAATTTGTTGGATACTTAATTTGTCTAATATCCCCTATATTAGACAAAATCGAAAAATGTGTTGTATTAAATAAAAAATAAAAATAAAAACATATGTATGAGGTGGCAAGCCATGACCCCCGCCACCTCCCTTCCCAAACCACATATAGTTACAAAAAAAACAAATTTTATTTAAAAATGGCCGATGGGCGATGACCCCCGTCAGCCCCCCCCAACCACCATACGTTACATATAAAACAAATAATATAACTGGGTGGTGGGTGGGCCACCTCTGGTGGACCCAACCCATGCCCCACCCATTGGCCACTTGTCACCTGAACCGGAGGCGGTGGGGCTTGAACCCACCCGGATAACCTGGTAGGCCCGCCTCCTGGGTGCCTCCACACCATTTAACAACTCCGCCCATATTTAATCAAACAAAACCAATGACATACCAAAAAATTAACGCGCCGAAATAATAAAACTTTAACGCGCTATTTTGGAGATGTGGGAGTTTTAACTACAACCTCCGCCCTCCTAAACGACTCTGCCACCATTGGGCCATGGGGCTCAACCTTGATAGCTCCGCCCACATCTAATATATAAACCTTTGAATTCATTTGCAGTGAGGACGGCGGAACGGAGGAGCGGATTTGAGAATCGAGAGAGGAGAAGAACCGTGACTACGTGGAACCCTGAGCTAGGAGCGAAACCATGACATAGTCCATAGAGGCAAAACCATGATGGCATGTTTTTCGAGACAAAATTTTTGCAGAGAATCTTAAGATGCCAAAAAGATTCACTGGGAGGTAAAAATTCATTTTATCAAAATGTAACCAAGTTTACAGTCATTTTTCTTAAATTTTCACAGGGAACGCAATGTCGAGGTTGGATTCGCCTTTTGAGCAGCAAATTTTCAGATTCCCAACAGAGTAGAATCTTCAAGAATCTTGAGGGAATCTTCTAGATTCCTTGGAGGCTAAAATTCACCAGAGTCAGAATGCAGCCAACTTCATACTCATTCTTCTCAGAATTTCGCAAGGATCTCATTGGAGAGATCATTTTTCTAAATTGAGCAGCAGATCTTCAGATGACCAAGAGGAGGGAATCTTTGAGGAATCTAGGGGGAATATAAAAGATTCCTATAGCCCCAGATTTTACTTTGTCAGAATTCAGAAATTTGACAGTCGATTTTACACTATTCGACACCACAAATCTGATGGTGTAATCATATTTTCCATTTTATCATTTCATTTTTCAGCCACTTTTCAAAGTGGAGTGAAGGTGTCAGCATTCAATGTTTGAGCAGTCATTTCCATGAGATTCAATGCCATGAGATTGATGGTGCAACAAAATCTAGTAGTTTATCATCCTCTTCTTTAGGTAACTCCTTGATGTGAGGTATATGCAGTGTGATCATGTACTTCTTTGTCTCTTTGCTTAAGAAGCAATGTGCTGTATAGATCCGTGTTTGATGTTTGATGTGGGATTTTGTTTTTTTCTTGATGTGAGATGTACTTATTGTCATGTTTTGATTGATATGCCTTTGTCGCCATGTTGACGAGATACTCATGTGTTGCCATGTATGTTTGAATTGATATCCCTTTGATGTCATGTTGGCGGGATGCTCATTATTGTCATACATGAAATTATGTCATTCTGATAGGAGTCCTGTGAATGAGAGTTCTTGCAACGGAACATCTCATGGAGCCACTCCTACGTGAGGGCATATTCCTTGCATGATAGAGAAAATACATTCATGTAAATCATCACTCTTTCCAACACTTAATGCAGTGGCCTACACCATCTTGACATCGGGGCTTGGAGACATAGTCCCTCCTAGACGAACTCCGTTATCAACATCTTGTGTTTTATGTTGCTGATTCTTGTCATGTTCCTTCTTCTTTACAGAATGCATATATGTTCCTTTATGATATTTTAAATGCAATTCTAATCACATCAAGAAAGAAAAAGATCTTGGTTAAATCCGAGAGTTGAGTCAACTCAGATGAATCAACATCCTATTCCCCCTTGCCACCATATTTCACATAGCCCTAAACATGCTTCTTTCATGACCCAGAGTTTTTGCCTGAAACTGCATCATCTGAGCCAATTTTAGGGCCAACACACCTAAGCCTCCTATTGGAGAGTGTTCACCTACATGTTTCTCCACTATGACCTGTGTTGATCACCTACAAGTTGCTCCCCTTTGCAACTACGTTGGTTCTAGAAATTCAGGAAATTGAGAGATATTTCGGAAGATTCCTCTTCCATAAGCTTCTAGAATTTTCTATAACCATTTACCTCAGATAAAACATCAAGATCCTATCCTAACCTAGTTTGGAGTTTCCATCCCTTATCCTCCCATCAAAGGTCGATCTAAAACCTTAGATTGGTAATCGGATAAGAACATCGAGCTTACCTCACTCCTCTATATATTTACAACCTTCCATATGCAAGGGGTTGGATTTTGGAGAGTGATTTCACCCTTATGCTGCTGTGTTGAGAGGTTTCATTTCATGCATTTAGGGTGACTGGAGGTGCACATTTTGACATGGAAAGGACAAGTCAGCTTGGAGGAGCTCTTCTACAAGATCAATACCTATCTATGGTTGTAACTCCTTCCATTTATATTAATGCAAATAATTCCTTGTTTTCCTATATGTGGTGTTGTTATTTCATGTATTTCAATACCATGTTGATCTATTGAATAAAGTATTTAGATGATACTACATAGATAACGTAGTTTCTTGGCTTGTGTTATCTAACTGTGCAGGTTTTAATTTTGGAAAGCAGAGCTAGAATTGGAGAATTTAAGCTAAAGAAGGAGTGAATCCCATGACGGATTCAAGATAGGCTTCATTTCATTATTTATTTACTTTAAGGAAAGCATTGGGTTCCTTGCCTCTCTGTTGTTCTAGGTGGTTAGCCACCAAACCTAGGGGAGATACTTTTGTCTGCAATTGTAAATCCTGTATAACAATGCTTATGTTGGGTTGCATGGAAGTGCAACTAAATCTATATGATTTACATACTCGATTATGCATAACAACAATTTTCAATGGTGTTTCCCTCTTAGAAAGATATGGGTTCCATGTGAAATTGGTTGAAGGTTTCAATGATGTTATTGAAAATGGAATTGTTTTTTCACTTTTTCCAAATACAGATTCTATTTTTGATATACCACCATTGCATGTGGATATCATGATTTAGCCTTTGAGGCTTCAAGATGTTTTGTCTAGAGATTGTTGTAGATGTCATGTTTGTTTAATCTTTCCAGACATATTTTGAAGATCATTGTAATGCAAATTTGGATTGTTTAATGAGATTACTTGCATTGATATGTTATTTTGCAGATCAAATAATGCACTTTTGTGTTAAATTCTAATATCTATATATGGATTGTATAGAGTCTTTCACTATTTCTTATATGAAATCACGCAATTGTTGGTTCTTTATTATTGGAATATTTGAAATTAATTATTTATTTATGTATATCTTTGTGATTTGAAAGGTTGATTGTTAGTATTTAAACTTAATTATTATTGAAATTTAGTTGATGTTTAAAGTTAGTGAACATTAATATTTAAACTTGTTCAAGATGTAAGATGAGATGTAGGATTAAAAATCAGAATTAAAAAAGAATACAAATTTGTTGTAGAAATTTTAAGTGAAGGAACAAGCAAGTTTACTTTGAAAAGACCTCGATATCCTGGTTCACATGAAAGAGTGAATGAATATCACCGGAAATGGTATCAAACAGAATAAGGATGCGATAAATGTGTGTAGGAGAGCTGCATATCACCAAAATGAAATAACTTCAATAAATCGTCAACATGATAAAGTCATTAATCATAAGTATGGGAACATGAGTGGTTTCATGGGAAGAGCATTTCCTTCAAATGCTTGTTTACATGGATGTTGAAGATGTTCAAATTTTTCCACTGTACCTAATTTTTCTAACAATAGTCTTCTTTGGGAACACTTTGTTTACAAAGAGAGTGTGCCACATACAAGTGAGAACCAATGGTCCTCTACAAACAATGCAAGAAATGGAATATTGGAAGATGGGCATAATGATGCCAATGAATAATTTGTAGCATATGGTTTATTTGGTGACAGTAATATGATTTCTAACATGGTTGAAAATTTGGAACATTATATTGGCAATGTAGAGTGGGGCATTCCTTGCAGAAACTATATATTGAATATCGTCAACCGTCCTGAATCTATGAGCACCTAGTCTCTTCGAACAAAACAAGTGGTTAAAGTATTTTTTCTTTTAATAGGATTTACACATCTCAATGGAATATAATAATTGTTGTATGTTTTTTGCGCATAACAAGGTTACAATGAATATTGGTCCAAAAATAGAGTCAGAATGAATACATGATTTATTCGTTTCTCAAGTTGAACCTCAAATAGTTAACTTTCAAACTTCAATAAATCATGAGAACGATGAACTCTTTAACTACAACTATGAAAAGTTGGGTGTTTTTTGGAAAGAACATTTCATTGAAATGTTTGTTTCCATCGATGTTGTGCATCACCTAATTTTTCATGTTTTACAAGTATTGGTGATATTAATCTTCTTTTAGAACTTTGTTTTTACATAGAGAGCCTTCATAGAAGTGGAAGAAAGTATGGAAGAGATGTAATAATGAAAAATAGGTAGATTGATGCTATTCAACAATTAGCAACATCAGATGTTTTTGTTGATAGTAGTATGCTTGCTGGGATGGTTGATAATTTGTGACATTCTATTGCAAATGTGGGAGCAAGCGTTTCTTGACAAAACTTTGTAGAAAATATTGTCATTTCCAGAGAATCTATGCATACTTTGACTCTTCAGACAATACATGTGCTTCAAGTGGATTTATTTTCATTGGTTTTACACATTTCAATATATATTTTGTAATTACTTAATGAATATTTTATTTATGTTTTTTTTCCAGAACAATATTCGAGTGAGTAATGGTGCAGAAATAAATTCACAACCAAGGAAACCTTTTTTGGTTCGACAAGTTCAGCTCAAATGGTGCAATTGGCAAGAAAATGTATATGTTTTCTATGTTAAACTTACTATTCACTTTAAAAATTTAACTTGACATTTCTAATATGTGTCATTTTAGCATTACGATTTATAATTTATGTAAGCAAAACGAAGCCAACTGCAACCAATATAGAAGAACAGATTTTATGGAAATAAATGTTTAATAAATGCTCAATTGGGCAAGTTTTTCCACATCATCCTCAATCTGGATTATTGTTTGGCAGAGAAAATGGAAGTGTTTGTCATCATTTTACCAGAGAGATGATTGAAATGCATAAAAAAATTTGGTGTGAGATGGCATGAAGGGCCCATATGTAAAATATGTAAGAGTGAGAAAGTCTCTCACCATTTCTCTCACTTTAACAACCTAGATCTTGGTGAACAACTTGAGGTTCTATGAGTTTTAACGTAAGTTGAAGAAATGCTAATAGCACAAGTAAATCCAATATTGCAAGTGACATGCTCGTGGTGGGAAATATAAATATAGTGGGCATACAATTAGTTTTCCACATAACATATCTTTGATTATGAAGAAACTTCCACGACGAGTAGAACACCTTGATTTTATGATTGTCAAAAGGCATGGTGTTGAAGTTACATTTATATTATTTTTCATGAAATTCTTATGATTTGGCTCATTTTAAAATGGACTTAAACTCCTAAAAGGAAAGTTTAATTGTTAAAGTTCGCTTTAGTTATGTAAAATTATGATTTTTAGTAAACTTTTCTTTAAAATTAGGAAATTGTTTTCCTTTCATTTTCATTTATGGGATCAAACAACATGTAATGTTGTTGGCCTAGAATCTAATTTGGAATATTTTCTTGTGGAATTCAAGAAGGAGGGAGGAGATGGTGGACATTAGTTCCCCGAAGCTTATATGTAGAATTCAACCTCATCATAGGGTTTACATTTAGCATTGTTGATGGTTTAAGATAATCAGTGATTGTAGATTGTTCAATATGAGTTAGATCCACAAATGTATTTGACCTCCGTGTGGATACAAAAGAACAAAATATAGAGAATTAATTAGAAATTCTAGTTGGTTATAGGCATCATTCACATATCATCTTAATATTCATTTATTCCACAACAATGGAATTCATTGAATCAATAATGATCCATTAATATAACTTCCTAAAAACAGCCAGAACCACCATAATACCAATCTTGGTGTGAGGACTTGTAACTAAAGATCAGCCTCATGCACCCATTACTACACACATTAATGTTGTGTATGTTTTATAGATACACCATATACAACTTTAATGGGTCTATTAGAGGGCAGTTATGGAAATATGTTAGCAACGAGAATAATTAATTGGAAAATATGACGTTAGTAAGGATTTATTTCTTTGCATACAAATAACTTTGGAATAGATAATGCACAACTACTTACTATCTCAAATTGTTACCACTAAGAGAATATTGACTTTGGCCTATGATTGTATGATTTCAAATTTGACGTTGCAAAAGAGTGTTAAATAGGATAACCTGTGATTGTATGATTTCTTGTCCTTGAGGAAGTAACTCTATGTAAATATTAATCTGACTAAGCATGAAAAAATAAAAGTTAAACATGTAAAATTTTTCTCTAGATATGTTCTTAAATTTAGTGTTTGTGGATTGTAGTGGATTCTTTTGAAATGAGTGTGCACTTTAATAAACCTCTAACATGCTGCTAGATTAATTGGTCATAAATAAAGCTTAATCATCTATGGGAAAAAACATCAACTTGAGTGATTGAGTAGAGGGTGTGAGGACTATGAAGAGTCTACAGGAGAATTGTATAAATAAAACATTGAGAAATTGTAAGAATTAATATAAAAATGAAGAAGACTACTTACCGAAAAAAGGTGGCATTCAAATTAGATGGGATAAAAGAAACTTCACATGGATGAGTTGGTGATGACATTACATAGATGTTAAGGGAAATACAATGTAGGCTTGATGCCGTGGAAGTGGACATAAGCCAAGTTAAAGAAAAAAGGGAAAAAGTTATGGCTTATTATTATTCCTCAAGTTTTTTGAGGAGGTTATAAAACCTAAGGTTGAAAGAGATGAGTGTGATAAAGTCTACTAAGGAATTTCAAATTTTAACATTATATCTAGTCATGTGGAAACAATAAATTAAAAACACTAGATATATTAATGGCCTAAGGTTGGATATTTAAAATGAATATTCAATTTGATATGATTTCATTCAGTTGAGGATGCCTATCAATAGGCCTTGTGAGCATAAGAGAAACTAGAAATAAAGAAGCAACGATCAAACAGAGGTAGAGGTTAAGGTAGCGGAAGAGGACAACATAGCTATGGAAGAATCCAAATATATGAAAATAAAGAATAAAAGGACAACACCTCTCGATGAAAAAAATGCAAAATTGCTTCCTACATTATTTAAGGAGAGAAGACAATGTGCAAAAATTAATTAAATGTAGTTTTAATAATGCGCAACATAGAAACATATAACTATTAGACAATGATTTTCTCAAAAAGACCATTCCAAGAGGAAAACCCCACACTCTAAAGCATGTATTATTCAACAACTAAATTGTTACAATATATTACAATCTTATTTCTCTCAACAAGAGAATTTAGTAGTAGCATAAGGAATTCAAAGAAATTTCAATAGTATCATAGCAACTTAAAACACACATTATATTTTCTTCGAACTCTATCACTCAATAAATAGGCATAGAAAAACCATAAACCATTTATGATTTTCTAATTCTACGTGTTGGAAACCATAAAAAATTAATTGGATAATTACTACCACTTGGGATTCATTTCTAGCTAGCAATATGCATTTATTCCCTACTATAGCTAAATGTTTATTTGTTGCTACAACTTAACAATCATTACCTACTCTACTATAAGACTACAAGGTGTATTACACCTATAGCAACATTTTTCCACTTGTCATATATATTCCAAGAATATAAGGGAGAATGCATCAAATATTAAGCCAAGTATTAGGGGCCATAAGGCACATAGTGTCATAGCACCACTAAAATTTACTTTTTCTCGCCATTTTTTTCAATGTGTTAGTAACATTAGGTCAAATTGTCAACCTTATCTAGTATTTCCTTTCCATCCTCTACCATCTCCCTCATGAAATGGTAGTAGATATCTATATGATTTGTCTTCACATAAAAGGTTAGGTTCTTAGCGACGAAAATGGCACTTTTACTATCAAATTGAATTGCAATAGCTTTAGAACTTAGCCCTAATTTTAAACATAATTTCATAAGCCAAATGGCCTCCTTAGAAGCATGAGTTGCTTCCATATACTCTACCTTTGTAGTGGAGAAAGAAACCATAACTCAATGCTTATCATCCAAATTATTGCTCCAACAAACAATTGAAACACGTGTCCACTTGTAGATCTTGTTCTATCTACATCTCCTACCTAATAAAATATTCTTAGTTCTTTATATATCCACTGAGTGTGGGCCCACTAAAACATCACTATTATAGAAAATTAAATATTTAGAAGTACTTCTGAAATACAAAAATACCTTCTCTATTATAGCCCGATGTTCCCATCTAGGATTAGCCATGTATCAACTCAATACTACCACTACTTAGGAAATTTTTGGCTTAGTATAAACCATAGCATACATAAAACTATTAACTGCATGAGCATAAAAAAAAAATATGTATCCTTCATCTTTGTTGGTGTTGTAGGATGCTAAACAATTGAAAGCTCAGTTCCCAATAAATAAGAACACTCAATGATCATCAATATTCCACGTGAATACATTATAACATAAGCTTTGCAAACATTGACTCAACTAAGTATTTTTATTTTCTCTATCTCTATTAATCTCCATTCCTCAGATATATTTTGCAGCCTCCAACTCCTCCATATCAAATTGTGTTGAAAGTTGAGACTTCAAATAACAAATAAGATCCTCACTATTGCCATAGAATAACATGTCATCTTAAATATAGAGATATAAGAAGGAAATCACCACCATCATGTTTGTAATAACATGGTGATATGATTTCGATATTAGAAATCCCAATCCAATACAAAAGAATCAAACTTTTGGTACACACCTTGGGATATTATTTGAAACCCTATTAAGATTTTTTTTTTTTCAAACCAATGACTCTTTACCTTTGTTAATATAGTACTCTTATTGCATATTATGGATCTCCTCCTTAAGTCTCCATTTAGAAACGATGTTTTCACGTACATCTATTCTATCTCTAAATCAAAATACATTTCTATAGATAATAGAAACTTAATATATGTTAAATTAGCAACTTTGTTTGCTCAATTTGGTAATATCATTTCACAATCAAATTTTCCTTGTGCTTTTCAACATTTCCATATAAGTTGATCATCTCTTTGAACACCCATTTACATCTAAATTGATCATATTTTGTATCACTCATTTACATCTAATGGGTCTTCATCCATAAGGTTATGGTACCAAGTCACTTCTATAACTCTTTCTAAGTACATCAATTTCCTCATCCACATCCAATCTCTAAGATTCAATATCATCCATCTCCATTACATGTTTCACAATTCTATTTGCATTAGTGTTACCAAATAAATAATATATACATATCAAATTAGATGGATTGTATTTATACTTGTTTGGATACCTTCTTTACCAAGTGGACCTCTTTTAAGATTGAGGTGGAATTTATTCCTACTCTTGCAAACTCTCTAAACCTTCCTCCTCATTAGTTCCATCATGAACTTCTTGTTGAATTTCTAAGTCATTTTTCTTTGCCTTGGATGGCATTGAACTAGTAATTTATTTCCATCATATTCTAATTACACCATTTTGGGAGGATATTTAACATATCTACAAATAAGATTCCTAGGATAATAAAAAAATTCCAGCCATAGATTCTCAAAGCTTGTGCTCCTTCATGCAAATGTGATAGGTAGTGAAAATGCATTTCAAAAACTTATGATCTAAGTTCAATTGTTTCTCCCTGGGAAGAATGCATATTGATCATAACCAAAAACTTGAAGATGTTGAAGTAAGGGTTTCTTGGTTGTATAGACCTCCATAAGGGTCTTATATATAAGAGCTAACATGGGGGACCCGTTAATCATTCAACATGCAATAGAAACCACTTATACACAAAAGTTATTCTCTAAGCTAGTTGCATTAAGCATACTCCTATCTCTCTCAGTTAGCACTTTATTCATCAACTTTAGTAAGGGGTATATGGAGTTTCATTATGTATTACAATGGAATTCTTTTTAAGAAACTTGCTAACTCTGCACAGTGAAACTCATCACCGTTATTATTCCTCAACACCTTAAACTTCCTACTAGTCTAATTTTCCAAGAGAGATTTAAACTTCTTAAACTAACTAAAAATCTCATATTTTGTTCTAGAAAAATATGCCCATGTCCTTCTAGAATAATCTTCAATGAATGATATATAATATAAATCCTTAGAAATTGAAGGAACTTTAACTAGACCAGATACTTGAGAAAATAATAAGTCCAACAACCTCAAAACTTTGTGAGAAAAATAAAATTGAAGACGATTTTGTTCTCCATATATGTGGTGCACACAAATATAAAATTTGAGAGTAAAATCATTCAATCCATTGACAATATTTTGTTTTCCAAGGAGTGTAGGTCATGCCCACTTATATGGCCCAATGTTTGGTATCATAGCATTATCTTCACTATAGGTAAGTTTGTTTCTGAAGTGATATATTGTTTAGTAATTGAGAAAGTAAGATCATCAAAAGTAGGTGTATCTTATTCTAATTGTGTATATCTATATTTTATAGATCTACATACCATAAAAGTCAAAGAACTATTAGAATTGATAGTGCACACATCAAGTTGGAACAATGTACCAACAAAAACACCGTTAATAAGAACCATAGCTTTGTGGACAATCTTACACCGTTTGTTAGAGAAAGAAACCTACACACTGTTAACACTCTGTAATTTCCTTTAGGCTAAGAAAGGATTACAAAGGTAACCACATACCACTTTTAGGCTAGGATCCAACCCTACTAGCCTTGGAGAGGGTTGTTACTTGCTTCAGCTTATTCAAACCTCTTCTTTCTAAGCAATTTCTCAGTGTCAATTACAACTTTAGGGGGATCAGGATCTAGTTGTGATCTTATATGGATCTTTCTAGAGGCGAGATTTTCCAAAAAATATGATTAAAACTAGGTTTAAACTTAACTTATAGGTGAAAATTCAGCCTGATTGATTCCTAACTCACTATCACCCACATGAACTAGGATTAGGCTTCTCAAACAAAGATTTTACCAAGGAAAATTTAGCCTTCACTCCCTGACAACGGTGCCAAAATGTTAGCACTCTGTATTTTCCTTTAGGCTGAGAAAGGTAACCATAGACCACTTTTAGGCTAGGATCCAGCCCTATTAGCCTTGGAGAGGGCTCTCTCACTAGGTTTTTTCTCGTTCAACCTGATTACTGAATGATTTTTTATCTTAGTCTGGTTATGAGGATCATAAGAGAATATTTTGTTTATTGTCTTGAAGGTAGGTAAGATATGAAAGACCCACTCAACATAGAACTAGTTTTAGCTGATGATTACAAGTGAATAGGGATAGTGAAGGTGATTTAGGAAGGGTTAGGATAGGTAGTTTTTTTGATAATATAACTTGATTTCGTTGTAGGGAGGGTGAGTGAAGAATCATGTGGATGAAAATCAAAGCATCAAGTTACATATGAATTCAAATTTCCATTAAGAGGAAAAATACACATAAAATGTTCAGCTTATATAAAACAGAGCACAACAATGAATTTTGCAAGATAAAAAATGAAGACATATGTTTAAACCATGGAACCATAAGATAAAGCTGATAACACATAGGACAACATATCAACAAAGGTATGACACAAGAATCCCTGTCAAATTCCTTCTTCCTTTCTTCTACACACTTGAGAAATTAATACAAAATACAAAATAACAGCCTTGCTTCATCACACTGACCAACATAAAACTTTTCTTAGTTTTTTACATATTATATACATAAAAATATTCTACTCCCACCTAGCAGGGTTGAATTCCTCAAAGGAAAAACTATCCGTCATCTAGATACATCGAATTGTCACCTACTTTGCAGAAAAATAAGAACTAATTACCTAATGTAGTTTTTAGCTTGATATGCCATCAAAATTTGAATATTCATAACAAATCATTAACCATACCATCCCAAGGATTAATGACACCTAACATCATTATTAAACAACTTTTGGAACCCACAAACGTGAATTTACAAGTCGAATTGAGGATTGTGTCAAAAATGCAACAGCTACTCGAATCTTCTAGTTTCGCGACAACTTTCACAACATTTCAAGTTCTGCATATTTCCAACCTATGTATGAAAAAATGAAATTGATGGGTCATATTGGAATGTCCCTATGCAGATTATGAACCTATGAAACAACCCCAAAATGGAAAACAATTCTCCAAAACACTATCTCCCTTTGTTATCAGATTCACAACAACTTTCGCAACACTGGAACATCTCAAAATTTTGATTTTTCCTATGAGAGTTTTATGATAAAAAAGACAAAATCCACTCTTATAATTGACATGACATCAGCATAACTAACTCATGATGACCAGATTTTTCATAACATGACCATTAGACTCTTCCATGATGACATAATGATCCCTCATGATCACCCTTTCAAATCATGATCCTTTATGATGTTTCACTTTGAATTATGACAAATAGACCCATTTTGACTCATTTGTTTTTTACATGACACTCAATCCAAAACTAGACCCTTTTTTACAATAGACCCCTCTAGACCATATCACTCATGAAACCAAGACTAATATTTTAAAAAATGACCTCAAATTAATAGTAAAACATAACTGACTGAGATTCCTATAATATAGAACCCTAACACACACCTACATCATTAAGTGTTCTTACTAATAATAGGTTTAAATCTAGAACTAATATGGGAAAAACTACATTAGTCCCCTTTACTCTTCCATCAAATAATATGATTAAGACTCTATCATGACCATCTATGTATAGAGGAGAGTCATTACCAACGTATACATCACACCATCATATTTCTCATACATTGAAAAACAATGCCAATGGGAAATCATATGGAAGGAATCTCTGGAGTTTATCAACTCTATAATCAATCTTTTATGGATTTCCAACACTACAATAAATGCCTTTCCACAATCCTTGTAAGAATATTTTTCATACTCTATGATCAAAATCATTATTTTCCTTCTTATTCTTTTTTTCTTTTCCTTGTAGTCTTTTCTAAAATTCCTAACCTTGTTGTACCTCCAACATTTTTATTTAGAATTTTTAGGATATTTATGTCTTCCACAATATTTAGATTGATCTATTTCTCTCTTCTTTCCTTTCTCTTTCAAGATTCCACAACAAAGCAAGGCCTCATTGGTAGATTCAAAATCCTTCTACCTCACCTCCTTTGAAAGTAAAGAAACTACAACCTCATTAAGCACCAATTTCTTTACAATTATTCCAATGTCAATTATCAAGTTGTTCGATGAATCTAGAAGAGAACACAAAAGAGAACCACATGATAGTATTAAATTTATTCAGGAAATCCACAATAGAATCACTCTCAACCATTCTCAAGTTGACATGTTTTTTCTACACAACAAGTTTGTTATCCTTGAATTTATCATGATAGAAATCCCCCCACCTTTTATAAAGAGTTGTTATGGTTTTTTATTCCAACAAATTTAATAATACATTAGCCAAATAAAGCCTAATAATGTTTCTCTCCTTTTTGTCCAACACCACCCAATATTAATCTTTCATACCAATGGGTTTGGTTCCAGATACTGCAATCCATAAATCTTAATTTTTTAGAAAAGTCTCCATATTGAGCTTCCATAGCTCAAAGTTAGACCCGTTAAAATCCTCCACTTCTAGTCTAGATATGATTTCCATTTACTTCCAACAATATTTTCTTTCACACAAGCTACCAGTCAAATTAGGATTATATAAAAATTCCTTGTCCCTAACACCTTGGATCTAAGGTGATTAGTATTTGATGTGAAATTAAAGTAAGCATAGGTGAAAAACATGCTTCCTTCATTAACCAATGAGAGGATAATGCGTATAAATCAAAACAAACATAGTTGTGGTAATAAACGACACATAAACAGACAACCATTAGAGAATTATTTCAAAGGAAAGCCCCTTTTAGGAGAAAAATCCCACACTCTAAATTATGTTCAATGGATTTTTCAACTAAATGGTTACAATACATTACAAATTCTCTATGCTCTTAACAAGAATTTTTATTGGTTTCATAAGGATTCTAGAGAACTTATAGTGGCATGACCTCAAGTTAGAACTCATACTCTTTTTTCCTCCAACCATAGCACTCAATAAATATGCATAATAAAACCATAAACAATTTATGGTTTTCTTATTCTACATGCTATAAACCACCAATAATTGATTTTCCAACTACTACTACTTATTATTCCCTACTACTACTAAGCTTTTATTCCTTTCTATCACTTTTTGCATTTGTTCCTTACTACAACTCAACGATCATTTCATGATTTATTATAACACTACAAAGTGTATGAGACGTCTATCCCAAAAATTGTTCCAATTTGTATATACCTTGCAAGAGTATAATATAGAATTTATCAAACTATGAGCTATTTTCAAGAGGACATAAGGTGCATAGAGTCAAAATACCACCCGAAATTACTTGTGCTCATTGGTTTCGTCAATGCATTTGTAACATTTTGTAAACTTAAGTGTCAACCTTGTCTAGTACCACCTTCCCATATTCTATCATGGCACTAATGAAAATTGTATTGGATATTTATATGCTTTGTCTTCACATTAAAACGTTAGGTCCTTAGCCAAACAAATGGTAGTATTACTAGCACATTGAATTGTAATAAATTTATGACTTAACATTATTTCTAAACATAGTTTTATAAACCAAATGGCCTCCTTAGAAGACTATTTCATTGTCATATAATTTTCCTTTATATTGGACAAAGTGACCTTATAATATCACTTTCTCATCCAACTTACTACTCCACCAAACAATCAAGACATGTATCCACTTGTATATATCCTTCTATCCACAAAACTTACCCATAACCTTGTATATCCATTGAGCATGGATCCCCTAAAACATCATTGTGATAGAAAATGGAATATTCAAAAGGACCTCTCAAATACTTAAATATCCTCTTTACTATAGCCCAATGTTGAAATTTAGGGTTAGTTATGAAAAAACTCAAGACTCCAAATGGCCTCCTTACAAGACTCATTCATTGTCATATAATTTTCCTTTATATTTGACAAAGTGACCTTATATTATCACTTTTTCATCCAACTTACTACACCAAACAAACAAGACATGTATCCACTTGTATATCTCCTTCTATCCACAAACCTTACCCATAACCTTGTATATCCATTGAGCATGGGTCCCCTAAAACATCATTGTGATAGAAAATGGAATATTCGAAAGGACCTCTCAAATACTTGAAGATCCTCTTTACTATAGCCCAATGTTGAAATTTAGGGTTAGTTATGAAAAAACTCAAGACTCCAAATGGCCTCCTTACAAGACTCATTCATTGTCATATAATTTTCCTTTATATTGGACAAAGTGACCTTATATTATCACTTTCTCATCCAACTTACTACTCCACCAAACAATCAAGACATGTATCCACTTGTATATCTCCTTCTATCCACAAACGTTACCCATAACCTTGTATATCCATTGAGCATGCGTCCCCTAAAACATTATTGTGATAGAAAATGGAATATTCAAAAGGACCTCTCAAATACTTGAAGATCCTCTTTACTATAGCCCAATGTTGAAATTTAGGGTTAGTTATGAAAAAACTCAAGATTCCAAATGGCCTGCTTACAAGACTCATTCATTTTCATATAATTTTCCTTTATATTGGACAAAGTGACCTTATATTATCACTTTCTCATCCAACTTGCTAGTCCACCAAGCAATCAAGACATGTATCCACTTATATATCTCCTTCTATCCACAAACCTTACCCATAACCTTGTATATCCATTGAGCATGGGTCCCCTAAAACATCATTGTGATAGAAAATGGAATATTCAAAAGGACCTCTCAAATACTTGAAGATCCTCTTTACTATAGCCCAATGTTGAAATTTGGGGTTAGTTATGAAAAAACTCAAGACTCCCATTGCTTGGGTAGTATTTAGAAGAATACATACCATAACATAACTAAAATTACTAGTTATACTAGCATATAGAGCATAATTTATATCCTTAATCTTTGAGGATTATATAGGACATTACTCAACTAAAAGCTTAGTTCCCATAGAAATGGGAACACTAAATGGTATGAAAATTTCAGTACTGAAATTCTATTAGAGAAACTAGAATTAATTCTTCTAAATGTAAATTAATTTAGCAGTTTATTGCTACAACAACAACGAATTAATCACACTGCAATATTCACAAACAAAAAATATTGCGAAAGATAAATTGGAGACTGAGAAAATCCTAGCACACACACAATAAATATAACACGTTTATTTTTGGACAGAAGTTGCTAGAAAAACCCAATGTGGTAAAACGGGTGTAGTAACTAAGGTTTTTTATTATTAAGTCACAGTGAGAAAATTTTGAGTACAATAAATATCACCAAACTGGTTAATATCACAAAAATGATGTTGTCTGTGACCATCCACACTGCTCTGATACCATTTTATTACTAAATGAAACTGGTAATTATAAGAACACTCAAAGAGTCATCTCCCTACCAAGAAATTACAACATGATATCCACTGAGATAGACTGGTGTGGCATTAAACAGATAAATATCCTTGCATAGCAAGAGAAATTTGTAGGCTACCTAGCACAAAAAGCAGGGTCAGTCTAAAGATCGACATAGACACAGACACCCATCCTAAAAGATCCAGCCACTTTAGGTTCTTCCCTATGCTCGAACATAGAGACACAGGCTTCTCAGATCTTTACTCTAGACTTGACCTGAATGCCTTCATTTGGGCATTCCCCTTCTTTATATAGTTGATTCTACGAGAAAAAACTTCCCCCGTGAAATCCATGACTTCAAAAGTAAGATTCCTTCATATTGATTATCCGTGCAAGGAAATCGTCTGAAAAAGAAGGATTTGATAGTCCCGTGCAAGGGTATCAGAATCCTTACAATTATTATGTGACATAAAGAAAGTAAAATGTGAGGAATCATTGCTTTCGGGTAACCTTAGAAGGACATCCGCACAAAGATTCTCAGACATACCTAGTGTTATGTGCTGGTGTGTACAAAATGGATATTCGTTGTTGAAGAACCCATGAAAGAAACGTCTAACACCATTGTCGGTTAGAAAGACTTTACAGTACAAAAAATGACACTTGTGGGTGGGATAGTAACTATGTCGGAAATGATCTATGAGACTTGTGGAAAAGAATTGGACCGTAACTTCTTTTTTAGGTTCCAAAATCTGATCTTCATGATTTTCTGGAGGTTGAAGAAAGTTGATTTCTTCAAAGGGATTATCGTCTGGATCTGATTGATGATGAAATTCATTGTATTCCATTCCGGTTCCATTAGTACTTGAGGAAAGTTGTCTCGCACAAATCCTTTGGCTTACGAACGAGTATGATCACATCTCCTTATTGCATTTAGAAAAGTGATATCTGTTGGCATTATGATGCATGTGTTGTACTTGATGGCAACCAACTCGTAGAAGATCAACTCACTTATATATATCTAGATGAATCTACGGAAAAGATATCAGATGTGACAGAACACATAGGATGCAGGATAGCTCAAAGGAATCAGATGACAATTCTCAATATGACAAATCTCAGATGATAAATTATAGTGCAACAAAGTTCACGCACTTTCATGAAGATAAAATTTTCTTTCATATAGAGAAAAGTTCACGCACCTTCATGAAGATAAAAGTTTCTTTCATGTAGAGAAAAGTTCACGCACTTTCATGAAGATAAAAGTTTCTTTCATGTAGAGAAAATTTCACGCACTTTCATGCAGAGAAAAGTTTCTTTCATGTAGAGAAAAGTTCATGCACTTTCATGCAGAGAAATGTTTGTTTCATGTAGAGAAAAGTTCATGCACTTTCATGCAGAGAAAAGTTTCTTTCATATAGAGAAAAGTTCACACACTTTCATGTAGAGAAAAGTTCCCTTCATGCAAGAGAAAAGTTCACGCACTTTCATGGTTGGTTCATGGTATTAGTCTGACAGTTTTTGATCCTATGGTTTTGGTCCGTGGTATTGCATCCAAAAGTGTTGATCCCAAGCATTGGGTCCGTGGTATTGTGTTATTATGGTTTTGGACCGTGGTATTGTGAAAGGCCTATGGCTATAAAAGAGAAAGGAGATCATTTGGCAAGGAATATTTTGATTAATTGAATATCTGATAAAGTGCTAGATCTGGAATACGGTGATTGGGTTATGGTGCAGATCTAGATCTGAATAAGGCGGATCTACTGATGGGTCGAGATCTCCTTTGTGCATGATCAGATCTGTAGATCTGATAGTCTGTGGCATATTTGAAGTCTGAAAAACTCTATAACCGCAGGACCGCAGGTGCGACACGTTTCAGGTGCGGAGATCCGCAGGCCAGTGAAGGAGAAAGCGCGGAGATCCGCAGGTAGATCAAGGAAAAGGTGCGGAGGTTCGCAGGTCAGAGATTGGTGTAGGTGCGGAGGATCGCAGGCCAGAGATGGGTGCAGTGCGTAAGTACGCAGGCAACCCGCAGCCGTAGGTGCGGATGCCCGCCGAGAAGAAGACTGCGCAGCTGCGGACACTCGCAGGTCAGAAGCCTATTCAGGTGCAGATACCCGCGGATCAATAGATGGTGCAGGAGTAGATACCCACAGGTTTCTATTGAAGAAGCTGCGTACTTTTCTTAAAATATGTTTTAGCTGCTTTTGTTGTTTACTGAAGTGTTCTGGGTTTTGAAGTGATGTCTGGTTACTGGTATTATGTTCTGATAACAACATTCTGAGAAGTGATTGATTGAATGATTATGTTTAGCTTCAGTATTGATGGATGAATGAATCATGTTCATAATGACTTATCCTTATATGATCTGATGGACTAGATCTGATTGCTGACACACATATTATCCTTGTATATGTATTGATATGGTGATTGGGTGATTCAGAAGATTGATTGATTATGTGCTTCAATGATATTTATGGGTCCAGTATGAAAATTGGATGAAACGTGGCCTTTCAGAATATGATGTTGTGCTTCAGTGTACCGAGTCTGAAAATTGATGAAACATGGTACCTGGAGGAAGAAAGAGAAGGTTGTAGCCTTCGATAGGTCAGCACCTACGTACTAGTACAACAGCTAGTACAAGAGCCAAGGGGGTGGTAGCTCCCTTCTAGTAGCAGTTGGAAAACAAGTAAAGGTTGGAGCATTTCAGCAGGTAGCAGCCTGCGTACTAGTAAATGGATCGACTAGTACAAGAGCAAAGGGGGTTGTAGCTCCCTTCCAGGAGAGTGTGGAGAACGAGAGAAGGTTGTAGCCTTCTGCAGGTAGAAGCCTATTTACTGGTATAAGTCTGCACTAGTACAAAACTATTGTAAAAGGTATTTCTTATTAAAGAAGATTGAGACGACTTGCAGCAGGTGGTTTTCACCCACATTGGGATTCCACCTTACATCATGGTGTTCATGTGTGCTTCTTGTGTGTGATGATCTGTTCTATTTTACTGCTTCGGTTTACTACTCATATGGTTAATAATGTTCTGATGCACTCATTAGAGATCAACTAACTGAATCATATGTTTACTGGATATATACTTATTGCATCACATATGAATCTTAATATGGAAAGTGAAAAGTTATATTGATTTGATAATACTGATTCACCCCCCCTCTTAGTATTATTTCCAACAATTGGTATCAGAGAAGGTCCTTTTGTAGAAGCTTGATCGCTTGAAGGAGATCCGTGGAATAATGGGAAAGAAGCTTAAGAAGAAAGCGCCTAAGCAGAAGAAGACATCTCAGAAGAACTATGATAGTGGGAGAATCGATTGGGGATTATGTGGAAGAAGCACTTCATATTCAGAATCATTTCAGAATGAAGATGAACTATCAAGTATGAATTTGTTATCCTCTGATGTTCCAGCTATCTATCCATTTGGAAAATATGAAAGTGATAGCGAAACAACTGAATTTGCTTTTATGGGTGAGCAAGAAAGATATCAAATAGAGGCAGAATTTAAAAGGCTTACAGACAAAATTAGATATCAACAAGATCTATTGAACAAAAGGGAATGTGTCTTCAAATAAGAAGTTGCCAAACTAAAAGCTCAACTAGAGGAAGGAAACAAGGTAAGGAAGTTATTCAAAGAGAAATATCAAAAGTTGCAGGATGAAGTCAATGAAAGAAGCACAACCATCAAGAAACTCAGAGATAGATCCAGTTACTATGAAAGTCTTGAAGCCACGATCTGCTCGCTACAAGAAGATATTGAATAATCAAAGAAGCAGAATAAATATCTACTCCAAGCTATTGAAAAACGGGAAAACAAAGTTATTAGATTAAAATCTCAGCTGGAATGTGCCTTCAGAATTCGTCAAATGCAACAGGAATTGAATGAAGAACAAGAAAAGGAGATTCTCAAACTAAGGCAACAAATGGAAGAAGGAAGAAAGTATGAAGAAATTTTGAAGAAGCAATGTCTGGAAAAGGAAGAACAACTTCAGATTGAGGTAAATATCTTAAAAGAAGAAAAGGATAAACTGTTACGATTTCAAGATAGTACTAAAGTCTTGGATGATATTCTTAGTAGTCAAAGGTCTCCTGCAATCAAAACTGGTCTTGGTTTTCATGAATCTGTTGAAGGTGAATCTAGTTCACAAGGTGAGGCAAGGAACTCTAAAGAGAAATCTAAAATGATCAACAAGGAGAGGAGAGGTCAACCCCATCAACAATCAAGGAAAGAGATTCTTCAAAGAAAATCTTTTACTCCTAACTATGGAAGTAATAGTCGGCCATTTACTCAGATGAATAATATTGAATGTTATGAATGTCATAATCTTGAACATGTTGCAGCTAGATGCAGAAGAAGAATGGTTCAAGATCATCACACAAAAAGATCATCACATTCCAGGTATTTTAATGGATATTCTTTTTCTTGCAATATGTTCGGTCACAAAGCTGTTGATTTCTACAGAAGGAATATGAAACATGTAAGATGTTATGCATGCAACAAGCTTGGACATATAGCCAAGGAATGTAGGAACAAGGTACGGGCACCACACCAAAAGGAGAAAACATCATCACACTTGAAGATATGGAAGAAAAAGGAAGTACAGTCAAAAAAATGTGGCACAGCACAATGTACAGGAAGAATAGGCTCAGAAGGAGCTGAAAGTGTGAAACTTCAGTATCCTGAATTTCATACGCAAGTTTCATAGGGGAAAGTTGTGTATATACGTGATTTGGTCACTGCACAGTCGCGTATATGATTGTTTGAGGAAAAGCGGTAGCGACAGGCTCAGGAAAGAGGGTCTGATATGATTCAATCCATTATTTAACATGTTTGATAATGGTTACAATCTGTTAATGATGTGTGGAAATGTCTTGATCCTAACTTGATGATGATGATGTCTTGATACTTCTTGCCTATATGCATGATCAGATCTGACAGTAACCAAGATGGCACAGGTTTAGGGGGAGCATATGCTTTTAATGGATTGTTGGCATTATGGTTAATAGTCCTTGGTGATGATGCTTATATGGATAAATGATTCATCTTGCTATGATATGGTTATGAATTGTTCAGATGATTCTTGGGGTTACATAGTTGATATTTAGATCAGATTTGTGGTTGATTCTCTAATGGTTCTTACATGGTGATCTTCATAAGGATAAGGAGAAGTACATAGCTTGAATTCACATCTTCTTTACCTGATGATGAGTCACTCATATGCTGTTGTCGTCATATGCATAAAGATCATATATTACAGTTATGATGCAGGATTCCTATTGTTCTTGGCACATATATGGATGAAGATTGTTGGCTGGATACATGGATGATTATTCAAAGTTGCATTGTTGGAGACATGGTGATGATGAGTTCTTACCTATATGATGTTTCGTACATATGTTGATTGATGCAGATATTCCCAATTGATGATACTTGGTTCATGCAGATCTGGATGGCTATGGTGTTTCTCACATATAATAGAATGTGAATGATTCTGTATATACTAAATTCTGTTCAAAAGGATGAGTTGATACGGACATACCTTGATGATTCATGCACTAATACATGTTGTTGTTGACAGATGTTATGGAGCAGATCATACAGTGTTGTTGCTGATGTTTATCATGATCTTATTTAGGTGTTTGGTCTCTGTTACAAATGTCATGTATATCATTCGATGTAAAGGTCATATCCAGACTCATGATGTAATAGTGTGTCTCTATCTATTGTAGTCATTTGATGAGATCTCTTCAGGTCTAACGACCTATGTTGGTTTCCCCACTATGCCTGGGATGAATGATGTTATTCTGTTATGTTATCATATGTAAACTTTTGGTATATCACCATTGTGATGGGAGATAGATGTATGTATGAGTCTTTGGTGATAGGAAGGTCATTTATGATGTATAGAGTCATGTTCTTCTTGTAGAACATCTTTTTGCAGACCTTGCTTACATTCAAGGGGAGCATGAACAGCATATTTCAGTAGAGCAGAGATTTCAGCATGTTCTCAGAAAGAGCATGGACAGATTGGTGCACCATGGCATATACAAAGGGGGAGGTCATTCAGAGATTTCAGCAGGTACTCAGGGGGAGTATGGACAACAAAGGAAGAGAATATCTTGGTCCGCCCTTTGCCCTTGATGTCAAAGGGGGAGAGTGATTTGGTATTGTTGCCATCAAGTCCAAAGGGGGAGATTGTTGGCATTATGATGCATGTGTTGTACTTGATGGCAACCAACTCGTAGAAGATCAACTCACTTATATATATCTAGATGAATCTACGGAAAAGATATCAGATGTGACATAACGCATAGGATGCAGGACAACTCAAAGGAATCAGATGACAATTCTGAGTATGACAAATCTCAGATGATAAATTATAGTGCAACAAAGTTCATGCACTTTCATGAAGATAAAAGTTTCTTTCATGTAGAGAAAATTTCACGCACTTTCATGAAGATAAAAGTTTCTTTCATGTAGAGAAAATTTCACGTACTTTCATGAAGATAAAAGATTCTTTCATGTAGAGAAAAGTTCACGCACTTTCATGTAGAGAAAAGTTTCTTTCATGTAGAGAAAAGTTCACGCACTTTCATGCAGAGAAATGTTTCTTTCATGTAGAGAAAATTTCACGCACTTTCATGCAGAGAAAAGTTTCTTTCATATAGAGAAAAGTTCACGCACTTTCATGCAGAGAAAAGTTCACACACTTTCATGGTTGGTTCATGGTATTAGTCCGATAGTTTTTGATCCTATGGTTTTGGTCCGTGGTATTGCATCCAAAAGTGTTGATCCCATGTATTGGGTCCGTGGTATTGTGTTATTATGGTTTTGGACTGTAGTATTGTGAAAGGCCTAAGGCTATAAAAGAGGAAGGAGATCGTTTGGCAAGGCATCTTTTGATTAATTGAATATCTGATAAAGTGCTAGATCTGGAATACGGTGATTGGGTTATGATGCAGATCTAGATTTGAATAAGGCGGATCTACTGATGGGTCGAGATCTCCTTTGTGCATGATCATATATGTAGATCTGATAGTCTGTGGCATATTTGAAGTTTGAAAAACTCTATAACCGCAAGACCGCAGGTGTGACACGTTTCAGGTGCGGAGATCCTCAGGCCAGTGAAGGAGAAAGTGCGGAGATCCGCAAGTAGATCAAGGAAAAGGTGCGGAGGTTCGCAGGTCAGAGATTGGTGTAGCTATGGAGGATCGCAGGCCAGAGATGGGTGCAGTGCGTAAGTTGGCAGGAAACCCGCATCCGTAGGTGCGGATGCCTGCCGAGAAGAAGACTGTGCAGCTGCGGACACTCGTAGGTCAGAAGCCTATTCAGGTGCGGATACCCGCGGATCAATAGATGGTGCAGGAGCAGATACCCGCAGGTTTCTATTGAAGAAGCTGCGTACTTCTCTTAAAATATGTTTTAGATGCTTCTGTTGCTTACTGAAGTGTTATGGGTTTTGAAGTGATGTCTGATTACTGGTATTATGTTCTGATAATAGCATTCTGAGAAGTGATTGATTGAATGATTATGTTTAGCTTCAGTATTGATGGATGAATGAATTAGGTTCATAATGACTTATCCTTATATGATCTGATGGACTAGATCTGATTGCTGACACACATATTATCCTTGTATATGTATTGATATGGTGATTGGGTGATTCAGAAGATTGATTGATTATGTGCTTCAATGATATTTATGGGTCCAGTCTGAAAATTGGATGAAACGTGGCCTTTCAGAATATCATGTTGTGCTTCAGTGTATCCAGTCTGAAAATTGATGAAACGTGGTACCTGGAGGAAGAAAGAGAAGTTTGTAGCCTTCGGTAGGTCGGCACCTACGTACTAGTACATTAGCTAGTACAAGAGCCAAGGGGGTGGTAGCTCCCTTCTAGTAGCAGCTGGAAAACAAGTAAAGGTTGGAGCATTTCAGTAGGTAGCAGCCTTTGTACTAGTAAATGGATCAGCTAGTACAAGAGCAAAGGGGGTTGTAGCTCCCTTCCAGGAGAGTCTGGAGAACGAGAGAAGGTTGTAGCCTTCTACAGGTAGAAGCCTGTGTACTGGTATAAGTCTGCACCAGTACAGAACTATTGTAAAAGGTATTTCTTATTAAAGAAGATTGAGACAACTTGCAGCAAGTGGTTTTCACCCACATTGGGTTTCCACCTTACATCATGGTGTTCATGTGTGCTTCTTGTGTGTGATGATCTGTTCTATTTTACTGCTTCGGTTTACTACTCATATGGTTAAATATGTTCTAATGCACTCATTAGAGATCAACTAATTGAATCATATGTTTACTAGATATATACTTGTTGCATCACATATGAATCTTAATATGGAAAGTGAAAAGTTATATTGATTTGATAATACTGATTCACCCCCCCTCTCAGTGTTATTTCCAATAATATCTTCTATTTCCATGACATCTTTAAGACTTTTATACAAAACTCTAGTATGAAGTGAGTCGGGTACAGAAAAACCATCAATCTTCAATTGGGTGAACTGATAGGGCATGGTAAGGATAGCACTGAGACCATAGATTTTCCACCAATCTACAAACCAATCAGGGAAAGGATCTTCCTGATTCATTCTTACTGTTGGCTAGTCTTCATGGCTATAATCAAATTGGAGATGATAGAAGAAATTGGATGAGATATTTTCTAGATTCATCATTTGGAAGAAAGCAGACTTTTGTCTTTTTGGATCAAAATCAGTCCTTCTAAAAGGATTGTTGAATTATTTAATTGTGAGTCTGCAATTTCCAATTCTATCATCATCTTCATAATAAATTTCATAAGAAATGTTTCCAATATGAGTCAAATAATCAAGTTCTTGAATGGACAAATCATTTTCAACTTCTTGATCATCCCAAGTCCAGAGATTGGGAATACCTTCTCTCCATCTTATTTCTTTTACTGGATACCATTCATCATCATGATCAAATAGCATGGTACGACTAATATTGGGATACCTGACCCATCCATAAGGGGTTTCTATTTCAACACAATCTTCGACTCTTCTTATAAAATTGCAAGCTAAAGAATGAATAGGATTATTTTCTAAGAATTATCTGGATAGCATATCAGCGAAAGAATTCTTGTGGCCATGAATGAATTCACTTTCAAAATTATATTAACTGAGCGTCATAATCCATCTTACCAGTGCAACATCTTCAAAATCACATTTTTGAATGGCGAACTTTAATGCCTGACAATCAATCAGTCTTTAAATTTTTCAATTTCTAGACAGACAACTCTAAGTTCTTTTTTGAGGCTTGGCCATTTTGTCTGAGTTGTAGACCATAATCCAGAGGCATATTGGCATATTTCTAGAGGTTCTTTCTTTTTCTCTGGATTTTCTTGGAAAAGAACAACTCCCCATCCAATATTACTGGCATCTGTCATCATTATCTTTTTCAAGTTTTCCTGTATTGGACTTAAAGGCTGAATTCTCCCGATCCTTTCTTTGATTCTTCAGACAACTTTAGTGCATTCTTCATTCCATGGAATAGGTTCTTTTTGTAACCTCTGATTCAAAAGTTTTCTTTCTTGGGCACAATGCTGAAGAAATTTAGATACATAATTAAGGCTTCCTAGAAACCTTTGTAGTTGTGTTTTATCTAGAATTTCATCAAGAAAATTATCAACAAAATCTAGACTCCTCTGGATTACTTGGTAGGAGCCAAACTATATATTGTATCCCAGAAAGTTTATCATTGTATTAAATAATTTCATCTTTGATTCAGAAAGAACTATTCCTTTTTCTTTTACTCTCTGGAGGAACATCTTCAAATTCTTGATATGAGTAGGAATATCTTCTGAATGAATTAAAATATCATCAATATACCTTCTAAGAAAACCTTCCATACCTTCAAAGGTCTCATCCATGATGCGCTGAAAGGACGAAGGGGCATTTATCAATCCAAAAGGCATTATGTTCCATTCAAAATGGCCTTCTAGTACTGAGAAGGCAGTTTTCCATTTGTCTGATTCTTTGATCACTACTTTTCCTTATCAAACCCTTCTGTAAGAGTTCTTTGATTTCTTTTTTGCAGAGGGTTAACTGCTCTTGATTCATTGGAATTGCCTTTGATCTTCTGAGCTTTCCATTAAAATCATTTTTTAATGGTAGCTCAACTTCATGCTTATGTACATACCAGAAGGCATTGGGATCCTCTGAGCAACATTCGAGAAACTTATTTCTGAGATTCATTATTTCTTTATCAAATTTTCCTTGTTCCATATTTTCATCTATCCTTAGGATTTCTTTCTTCTTTTCCATCTTTGCCAGCAAATTCTCCAATCTTTCAATTCGTTTTATCCTATTAGGTGAGCTTGAATTTATGAAAGGAAAAAATAATTCCTTACCTTCTAATTCCAGAAAATAGCCAAACTTCTTTGTTTGTTGGTCAAACTTTGCTCCATGTTTCTGGAAATTTTGAAAGAAAGGTGTTCCCAAGTACATAGCACAATCCATACCTGTGACAATTGGACAAACAACTTTGATTCCAATGGATTCTGTAAGAAAGATATCCACTGAGACTTCTGAAGTGGCCTTGATATCTCTGCTAGCTGTTGTGACTTTTGGACAACTTGTAGGTCTCAAGAGATGAGATTCTACAACTGAATTATTTACAATATTAAGCCTGGAACCAGTGTCCATGAGAACTTTCCAGTATTCAAACCTAGTACCAATTCTGACTTTGAGCTTAATGCAATACATCACATCTCTAGTAATTTGATTGCATCCTAAACCAGTCTGATCTTCTTCTCTTTCTTCATCAGAATCTTGCTCATGAATTTCTACCCCTTTAAATGGTTTCTGATGATAAGTATAATTCTGTGTTTGAGCTGAGAAAACAGGTTGCTTTGAACTGGATCCTTGTTCATTTTCGGCTCTCATTCTTCTAAGTTGACAGTCTTGATGACTTTCAATACAAAGTATTCGATTCTCCTTCACTGTCTTTCTCAATTCCTTTATTGCCTTATGGATGCTAGGCAAGGTTTGTGGTAGATATTCACCAAAATCTTCTTGCCTGAATTGTCTTGTCAAAGCTTCTACTGAGAAAAGAGAAGCTGGTGGCACATATCCTCTGTTAGGATTATTCTGCTTTGCTGGTTTTGAACTTAATTGATTTACCAACAATTCTTTATATATTTCTTTCAACTGGGGATCTGTGGCTGCCATCATTTGTGCGAAGAAATTTCTTGTTTGTTCTTTTGTCTTGGGCTATTTCATCATATTTAGAGAATGACACTGGGAGACATCTGGATCGATGCAATCACAATTATCTTTGAAACATTCTACACAGTGAGGATCATTACAATATTCATCCTTAGAATCATAAGTGTTAGAGTTAGAATTAAATCTATTTACATAATCTGATTCTTCTTCACTAGTGATTTCTTCACAGCTTTCAGGCAAATTCAAATAATTTACCTTTCCAGATTTATTTCTGTAGAAGATTTTCTTCTTACCTTTATCTTTCTTTCTATCTTTTTGTAAGTTTGGACAATTTGGGGAAATATGTCCTTTCTGATTACAATGGTAACACTTGACTTCCTTCTGTCTGGAGTATAGTTGTGTCTTTTTGTAGTCCTTTGGTTTTTTCTGATGGATGATTTTTTTGCCAGAAAAATTCCTTCTAGAGTGCTTCTTTTTCTTGTAAGCACTTTGTTCTCTCCCCCCTGAATTTTTAGGGGCAGAAAGATGCCATTGTTTGCATAGTTGTTGATAGCCATGCAACTTTTTTGGATTTGTGGCTGCTTGAGCAATTTTCATTTGTGAGCAAAGTTCAACAATTATTTCCTTAACTGCTTGCCTTATAACTCTAAATTTGTAGTCACTAATCTTTCCAGGAAATTTGGTGACTATGGCTTGTGAAACCCATAATGGTAAAGAAGAGATGAATATTTCTTTCCATTTTGGTTCAAGAATGAGTTCAAGAGATAAAGTATGCAATCTATGTAGGAACTCATTAAAATATTCATCAAAATGCTACATATTATGGAGTTTCATAGCAACCAAAGTAATAGCAGTTAAATCATTGTTAATCTGTGGAAACCCAATAAAATTTACAGTGATGCCATAAAGTAAACAACCAATCATATTGTTTACAGGGAGTGATGTTGCCGGGTCCATGTATACACTTCCATCTGCATTCAGAACTTGTGAATTTTACCATGTTGTTAACAGAGCGAGATCTTTCAAAGTTTCAGCTTTTAACCATAAGCTTAAAGATCCTTCAAATCCACCAACAATTCTTTTGGTAGAATCAATGGGTCCAATGTCATCAGCCAAATAAGTTCTATAACAAACAAGCATAGGATGCATAACTGACAAAACTTCTTCCTCAGTGCAATTATCTATATTCCACACATATATGGAAGATGCAAACCAATCTTTATGATATTCAGATTTCATCAGGTCTCTTCTATCTGGGGCAAGGCTCCAGGTAGAGTTCCAGGTAGATCTGGAGGTGGTTGCATGGACCATATGGTCTTCAAGAATGTTAAACTGAGCTTTTCCTTGAGGAGAAAAATTCTATACATACTCCTCAAGTTTTTCTAGGGAAGGTTCTTCATCATCTATCTCTATCTTATGCAACCCGGTATCTTCCTTCTCTTCCTCATCATACCACTGTTTTCTTCCTGTTTCTTCTTCTTTTACATTTTCCTCCTCTACTTTCTTCATTTTGATCCATTCTGTCATAGAGGAACTGGTTGATGTACTATAATGTGAAGAAGTTATGGGATTGGATTTTCGATGTCCAAAATAACTTGGGGTAGCAAAAAGACTGTATGGATGTTGGGTCCCTATAATACTAGTAATTACCCCATTACTATTGTAGTTGCATCCATTATTAATATTGTTGTGCCCCTATTATCCCCATATTGTTATTACTGTGCCCCATAGAATCCCTCTATTGTTATTTTTGTGGCTTTATATTATTATTGTTAAGTCGACTGGGTTATATTGTGACTCATTAGACTCCTATATATAGAAATGAGCTTTTGTCATTTGAATCATCGAAGAATTCTTCATTTATGTAATGTAAAGGAGGTTTCCCCCTCGAAGAAGCTGAATTCTAAGGCGTTGATCTATCTTTTCTTGAGCTGGGTTCATAACATTTGGTATAAGAGCTTTGGATTCTAGGGTTTCGCTGCTCTAAACAGGTCATTGTGGAATTTTCACTATAACTTTTTTTCTACAACATTTCAAACGTTTCAGGAAAAACCCATTTGATAAGAAATTTCGCTGAACCCTGGGTCCGAATTTCAGAGCTTTTCGCACTATATTTGCGGAGATATGATCTGAGGAAGTTGGTCTTTTGGCAGACTCCTGAATTACATTCCAAACAGGTGACCTGGGGAAAATAGTCATAACTTTCTCTCTGGGGATCAGATTGAAATTTCGTAAGAAGTTACAGAAAGAGGACTGACTTTAGTTTCTTGTATGCATTTTTTAGATCCAAAGGTCGAAACAATGACTCGTGGCACATCGTACAAGTTCGCCCTATTGAACTAGTCTATAATCAAGTCACTGTGGGAGATTTCGCATAACTCTTCCTTGGAGAATCCAAATTGGGTCAGACTTGTGGCATTGGAAACAGGACACAGAGGGATACTGTAGGTCACAAACTTAGAACTAGATGATAAGAAAGTACAGAGATACATCAGAGGCAATATCGAGCTCCTATAAAGTGAAAAAAGGTGTGTAGATTTTCTTAAATTTTTGCTTAAGCTTGGTTTGAAAATTGATTTTGAATGAATTCAAAGGGCATAGTAGAGAATTATTATCGGTAACTGATGCCCCGAGGAAAGAAATGCAAACACCTAGTAAGGAACTTGAAAGCTCTAGCATGACTCATGAAGAAGAGGAAGAAATGCTACATGATATCAAAATTACAAGAACAAGTGCAACAAATGTCACTGTCATAAAAGCTAACAGAAGCTAAGATAAATGGCGTGGAAGCCAAGATGAATGGTGTGGAAGCTAAAATGAATGGCATGGAAGCTAAGATGGACAACTTGAAGATAGATTTGAACACAAATTTGAAGACAGGCATGACATATTTGAAGACATATTTGACAAATTTTCTACAAGAAATACCTACCAATGGTTAAAACGTAGTAAAGGAAACTCATGATGCGAACAAAGAAATGTTAATCATGATTTCTTAGACTCTAATGTGGGATTGAAAACCCACCATATTCCAAAAATCGATATGAGGAATTTTGATGGCAAGGATCCCGCAACATGGATATTACAAATGGAGCAATTTTTCGATCTCAATAATGTGCAAAACACACAAAAGGTACGTATGGCAACTTTATATTTGGAACCAAATCAGTTTGTATGGTATCAATGGCTTTGCTCTCGTAAAAAATTTATCACTTGGGCAATTTTTACAGAAAAATTGATAGCACATTATGAGGATACAAAAAGCAACACTTTTTTTAGCCAATTGATAAGTCTCAAACAAAAGGGTTCAATAATGGAGCACATTGAGGAGTTCCAAAAATTGAACATAAGGGTAAAAGATATTCCAAAGGAGCATAGGATTGATGTGTTCATAGGGTATTTAAAGGATAATATCCAAGATGATGTTCGCCTTTGGGAACCTGATTCATTAGAGAAGGCATTCAGGTTAGCAAGAAAAATGGAAAGCAAAATTATGGCAACCAAGAAGCTTACCACTCTCAACTATAAAGATGGAAGTGTGGTTGCTCCTAGTCTTCCACAACCTATAAGGTTGACACCACAACAATTGGAAGAAAAAAGAGTAAAAGGGCTTTGTTACAATTGTGATAGCAAATACACAAAAGGTCATAAGTGTGTTGAGAAGAAATTATTCTACATAGATTGTGAAGAGGAAGAAAAAAAGGAGCAAGAAAGGTCAAAGAAGAAGATATACTCCAGGAACAAATCCTAGATAAAGAAGAAATGAATCCGACCATATCTTGTAATGAATTGGCAGGAATTACCACTCCTCAAACCATCAAGATAGAAGGACAAATCAAGAAGAAAAAGGTACTAGTGTTGATTGATTCAGGAAGTACCCACAATCTTATTCATTGTAAGGTAGCAAAAGAATTGAATTGATTCTTATAACCAGCACCAGAGTGTCAAGTGATGGTTGCAAATGGAGGAACAATAAATTGCTCTGGAAAGTGCCATAATATCAAGATATAAATGGGAGAATATGTATTGACTAGCCCAATGCTTTTGATTCCAATGGGAGGTGTTGATGTTGTACTAGGAGTACAATGGCTACAATCCTTGGGTACAATAGCTTTCAATTTTCAAGAACTTTTCATGAAATTTTCCGTGGAAGGAAAGGAAGTTGAATTAAGGGGTATTGTAGGGAAACCAGGAAAGATAATTAGATCTAATGGTATGACAAAGCTTCTAAAAAAGGAACAAAGGGGTGTAATTGCACAATTATGTTCGCTAGATGTTTCCACATTGCAATCATCTATTTCTCCAAATCTCCAAAAAGTCTTGGACAATCATTCCAAGGTATTTGAGACTCCCAAAGGGCTCCCACCTATTTGTGATCATGATCATGCTATTCATTTGATTCCAGGAAGTGTTCCTCCAAAAATCAGGCCATACAGATATCCCTATGCCCAAAAGAGTGAAATTGAATGTATAGTTGTAGAAATGCTAGAGGCTGGTATAATTCAACCGAGTCAAAGTTCTTTCTCTACTCTAGTAGTATTAGTGCACAAGAAGGATGGATCATGGCACTTGTGTCCGGATTATAGGGAGCTCAACAAGATCACTATTAAAGATAAGTTTCCCATTCTCGTCATTGATGAATTACTAAATGAATTGCATGGATCAATTTATTTCACCAAGTTGGATCTTCGTTCAGGATATCATCAAATCAGAATGAAGAATGAAGACATTCCGAAAACAACATTTAGAACTCATGAGGGTCATTATGAATTTTTGGTCATGCCTTTTGGCCTTACCAATGCACCTTCAACATTTCAAGGTTTGATGAATTCCATTTTCAAACCATTCCTTAGAAAATTTGTGTTAATATTTTTTGATGATATACTAATCTACAGCAAGTCTTGGAGGAATCATGTTGAACATGTTGACAAGGTGCTACAACTATTGGAGGAGAAATAGTTATATGCAAAAAGATCCAAATGTTTCTTTGGAGTACAAGAGGTGGAATATCTGGGTCATATTGTATCTAATGAAGGAGTTAAGGTAGACCCTAGAAAAATCAAAGCCATTAAGGAATGGAAAATCCCCACATCCATAAAGCATCTGCGAGGATTTCTTAGGTTGACAGGGTATTATCACAAGTTTATTAAGAATTATGGGACAATAGCAGCACCTCTAACAACATTATTGAACAAAGATGCATTTTCATGGACTCCAGAAGCAACAAAGGCCTTCGAACATCTTAAAGAGGCAATGTGCCAAGCACCGGTCTTAGCTACACCGGAATTCACAAAAACCTTTATTGTGGAATGCGATGCTTCAGGAAATGGAATTGGTGTTGTTTTAATGCAAGATGAAAGACCCATTGCTTTTGAAAGTCGTCCAATCAAGGGAAAGTTTTTACACAAAGCTATTTATGAGAAGGAAATGTTGGCAATACTCCATGCACTTAACAAATGGTGACCCTACCTAATGGGAAGACACTTCAAGGTAAAAATGGATCATGATAGCCTTAAATACTTTTTAGAACAAAGATTATCCTCTGAAGAGCAACAAAAGTGGGTCACAAATATGTTGGGTTATGACTTTGAAATCATCTACAAAAAAGGGAAGCAAAATGTGGTGGCAGATGCACTCTCAAGAAAGAATGAGGATGTGGAAGCATTGTTGTGCGCCATTTCTATTATCCAACCAGATTGGATAAACGAAGCAAGGGAGGAATGGAAGAATGATGAAGAAGTATGGGAACTTATTCGAAAGTTACAACAAGATTCTAGTACGTCTAATACATTTAGCCGGAAAAATGATTCTTTATGGTACAAAGATCGCTTATACCTCTATAAGAATTCCCAACTAAAACAAAAGATTCTTATGGAATTGCACACATCTCCTTTAGGAGGGAACTCAGGATTTTTAAAAACTTACCACAGGGTTAAGAAGGAATTTTTTTGGGATGGCCTTAAATCGGATATTGAAAAATTTGTGGCAGAGTGTTTGGTTTGCCAACAAAATTAGGACACCGGGTCTATTACAACCTTTATCCATTCCAAGCCAACGTTGGGAGGAGGTTTCAATGGATTTTATCACAAGTTTACCCAAGTCTGAGGGAAAGAGTGTCATCATGGTGGTAGTTGACAGACTTACCAAGTATGCACACTTTTGTGCATTATCACATCCATTTAAATTCAGTATGGTTTCTACTGCATTTATGGAAACAATTCAAAAGCTACATGGAAACCCAAAGATTATTGTAAGTGACAGAGATCCCATTTTCACTGGACATTTTTGGACATAATTATTTTCTTGTCTTGGTACTCTGTTAGCTCATGGCTCATCTTATCATCCTCAATCTGATGGGAAAACTGAGATAGTAAACAACTTTTTGGAAGGATATCTTCGTTGCTTTGTATCTGATAAACAGACACAATGGGTCAAATGGTTGCCTCTCGCTGAATGGTGGTATAACACTTCCTTCCATACAGCAACAAAAATGACCCCATTTATGGCACTTGATGGACCATCCATCACATCACATTTAAGAGAAAATCCTAAGGTTCAAGCAATGGAACATCACATCGAACATCAACAGCAAGTCCTCCAACTCTTAAAGGATAACCTCGTGTTGGCACAGAATAGAATGAAACAATAGGCAGATCAACATCGCAGCGAAAGAAGTTTTGATGTAGGTGATTGGGTATTCCTACGGCTACAACCATATAAGCAAATGTCCCTTAAGCAAGCTAAGAAGGTGTTGTGCCCATACAACAACCCCCCATTTCATATCATTTATATTTACAAAATTATCATATGAAATGGGTCCCTTTAGAAGTTAGTTGGTATCAATATTGCATTATTTGAAAAAGGTCCGCAAACCAAATGAAGACATTATATAAAACCTTTTAAAAAACCCATTTTTGATCAAGTAAAACAATCTTTTATCATTGCGATAAAGCGATCGCAGGATCGCATATCGCAATGGCATAGAAAACACAAATAAGTGACATATGGGTTCCCGTCGATGCGATATCGCTATCGGCTATCGGCGATACTCTTTACGCAGTCTTAAAGCACCCCAACCCTTTCACCCTGATGTGATGGAATATCGCAATCGGAAATCGGCAATATCCTATGCACAATAATAAGGTGCCCAGGTCATACCCACGATGCGATGCGATATCACAATCGGCAATCAGCGATATACTATTTATGCACATTGTTATGCCCATTCACCTCGATGCGATGCGATTTCGCTATCGGCGATCGGGGTTTCAAAATTGTCAACATAAGGATTTAAGTGTTCCCGACGCCCAATTATGATATAGCGCGGATTTCAAAAAAGCCGTTAAATGGAGGGATATTATGATCAAATCATATTTAAAGCTTAATCTTCTAAGCAATGATGCACCTGCGCCCAACCGCCAAAACATCCATAGCACGCTTAAACGGGTCATTCAGCCAAATAATGGTATAATGGGAATTTAAGGGGTGGCAGGTTTTAAAACGACCATTTAATGTAATTGTAAGATCTTCCCATGGATTGTATCCGCGGCCACTTTTAAGAGTTAATCTCTCAGCACGCTTTGATCAATATATCTTTCCCATATTGGATTTTCATTGGCATATCTCTGTGTTACGTTTATTTTCCCCTCTGTGCAGAATTCATCCAAAGGAGAAAGCTCAAGCAAAATGGGGAAGAAATCCAAGAAGACAACAGGCGCTTCCGCTACACCAGCTGCAGGACAAGCTGTCGTGGACAAAAAGAAGGGATTGATATCTGATACTACATGTTTGGGTCTCGTCAGAGTTACTTAGAAAGGTACCTACAACCTGATTGAAGCCAAAGAACCAGCAGTGACAACAGTAGAAAGCTACTGTGGATTTAACCCGAAAGTCTGAGGGTACTCTCAAGGACTTAGCTGATTCCTTCCTTCACCGGATAGCAGCTAGGGAGCAAATTCTCCCATACACAGATGTAGTACGATGGGCGATTGAAGAAATCCCAATCCTGGATAGAACCTTCAGCACCAGAGACGGGAGAATTTTCGGGTCATTCAGGGAGGAGGATCTAAGGCAAATGTATCATTTGCCCGAGCCAAAGAAGATATATAATAAGGCGTTCCTGGAGAAATTCGCAAACGAAAATGAATTTGAATCCAAACCCATCCGGGATTGGAGACAAAATCCGGCAAAGCACAAACATGAATCTTCCGGTAAGTACTCGGTTGATTCTCTGGCTTCTCCTTATTGCTATGCTGGAATAATGATGTGTAGATTATGGGGATTGCATGACTCTGCTAATTTTACCATAGAAATGGTTCCCCTAATGGAAGTAGCATGCAACAGTGTAATTATGGATTGGGCCACTATCCTCTCAGACAAATTAGCAACAATTGTGCTTGAGTTTAGAAGCAAGACCTGTATTTCTGAAAGGGTAATTCCCCCATTCTACTACAGTGCCTATATTCTAGATACCCTGTGTTTTAACTCTGAATTCCCCGTACTCGGCTGGAGGTGGACTGCACAAGACCCCACGCCTATTCATATATATCATCAGAAATTGTGGAAATCTTCTTATAAACATCATCTATACCAAGTCTGTAATGGCTTTATGTTGCCTATTTATAATTCCATTTTCGATAAACCTACTCCCAAGATTTCTTATCAAGCCGGATTTGATTTAACCGCAATAGGTAGATGGTTTGGAGAGGAGATATTTACCTACATAAGAGTTTTCGGCAGCCAAGCCGACCCCCATGTCCTCCCTTTATACATACCTGATAAACTGCTGGCAAGGGAAATCGCTTACCAGATTATGGCTGAGAGTGTTACACAGACTCTCAAGAAGGAAAAGAAGAAGGGTTGGCCCTCTTTTCCCTTGAGGTGTGGTGTCTACACTCTGCATGATCTCAAACATGCAGAAAAGGAAGCCAAAAAGATTCAATCCTTAACTCTGGCGACTATCCCAAATAGGCCATTTGATCCAAACAAAGTTGTCTATAATGCACTAGAACAGGCCAAATTGACAAGATTTGACCATAAAGAAGATATGTTTGACGACCTGTTCTCTTTAGCTAAGACAATAAATCAGGTTAAAGCATTCGCCAAAGCGAAATATAAGGATGAAGGGTTGACTGAATTTAATAAACTTAGAGAACAGAGGTTGCAAACTCTGCCTCTAGATTTACTAGCGACAACCCCAGCGACATCATCAAGCGAGCCTGGTCGGCAACAGCCAAAGGAACCTCCGGTTATAACAAAGGATCATAAGAAAGAACAGGAGGAAAAGCAGAGGAGAGAACAGGAAGAGAGGCAGAGAAAAGAAAGAGAAGAGAGCCAGAAGAAAGCACAGGAGGAACAACAGAAAAAAGAACAGGAGGAAAGACAGAAGAAGGAACTGGAAAAGGTGCGGAAGGAGTCCCAAGCCGAAAAGCAAAAACAAACCACCATTGATGTCAATATAGATACTCGTATTGACCCTAAATTGCTCCAGGAATGGAAGCAATTTGATTCCATCATCAGTGGGTTGGAATGTTCAAAAGATACAGACACTTCCAAGACAACGGATACGCAGGACATCACTTCACCTCAGGTTCTAAGTGGAACCAGCGGCCCACCCATTTCTAAAGAAGTTGAGGTAATACCAAAGGACCCCTCCGACCAAATCATTTTGCAGGTAGAAGATATTCCTCCCTTGGATGTCTTCTACAACCCAAGGCATAAAGCAGTGGTTAAATGACAAAGGAAAAGAAGAAGGACTGATCAACCTTCCCTTTTCCCAGAGCAAACTGTTACGGGCAATGTGGTTTGGAAGGAGGAATTTGACCCCTCTGACGACCTGACAAAACTGTCGCAGTATGCGGGAGCCTATTCGGCAGCAACAATTGATAAGGAATCGGAGGTAAGTCTTCTATTGAAAACCAAGGATCAAGAGATTTTCTCATTACAGACACAGCTGACCGAAGCACAGCAGAAAGCAGAACAGGTGGAGCAGCAATTGTTGACGCAACAACAATTAAATAATCAACTGACTCAACAATTGCAGGCAGAAAAGCAAAGGATCGACCAAAGTGCGATCCAAAAGCAAAAAGAATTATCAGAGGCATTGGCACAATTAAAGGCCGCGAATGAACTAATGCTGAAAACAAAGGATGAGAAAATCGCTCAATTATCAGCACAGGTTGAAAAAACAAAGGGTGTTCCACAAGTGGCTGAATTTAGAGCAGAAGCATTACAAATAAACACTGCATTAATATCTCAAATTAAGCTTCTGTGTCAACAAATCGCCCAGGCAGAGCCACTGTGTGAATTAACGGCATCCATAAATAAGCAGGTAGAGAAGGCCAGAACTGAATTAGATCAAGCCGAGGAAACCATAGCTGCATTTCTTGACTGGCAAGATTCTGATCAAGGACAAGCGGCGAATTTGCCCAGAATCCTAGAAACACATAAAGATATACTCTTTACGGAATGGCAGTCCCAGTTAATGAGAGCAGAGAGGGCAGCTTCAAGATGTAAATCAACTTCCAGCAATCTAGTTGAACTGGTTAATAACACCCTCTATTTATCAAACATGATCTCCCAATGCACACCAGGAAAGTTGACAACAACAAACACATTGGAGCAATCATGTTATCCTGATTTAGAGGAAAAGGGGAGATTAATCGCTGGGATTAACAGTTTAACCTGGGACACATATTGGTTCTTCCTGGTAAAGCCGCATACACAGAGAGCCGCCCTTAAGTGCCTAACAGATGCAATCGGGTATATGATTCCCGATATTCAGGATGCCACCTATGCCGCCCAGCTCAGTTCGCGCCTCAACAAACCTCCTGAAGTAGAGCCAATGCTTGCGATAAGTCAGCTTAGATTTAAAGGCAAGCAGCCTACTTGATGAATCATGCCGCCGAGTGCCAGATCGCTGAGGAAAATAGGAACAAAATTTATTGATACTGATTTAGTAGGATTTTAGTTTATTAGATATTTAGATTAATTTAGTATTTATAGACCCTTTCATTGTTTTGGAAAGGGTCGTAAAGTTTTGTACCAGACTTAAAGACTGAAGTTTGCACTATTGTGCTTCAGTCAATATTCTTTTATGAAACTGGACCAGTTGTTCTTAATTCAACAAGGAGGTTTTTATGCAATTGTGCACTATTGTCTTTGTTGAGAATATTTCTGCGTTGAAGGAAGAATTACAAGTAGCGATTGATATTGGGAGTGTCAAGCAGCTCATATGGTATTTCTATCTATGTCTGAGTTCATTCATTTCATATGAATTGTTATGTGATTATTCTTGCTATTATTGATTATATGCATGCGCTGTAACAACAGATCTACATTCATTCCACTATTTGATGTTTTATGATGTGCCTTTCTTTTTAATCATGTATATGTCAATGATATAAATGATAAGTGTGGTAATATCTCTTCAATCGCTTTGCTTAACTATTTAAGCATAGTAATCATGAATGAAATAATGTCTATGTCTGTTAAATAGAGTCATCTATATGCCTCTTCATAGACACAGATCATCAAGCGCTGCACTTTAAAGTTCAATAAGTTCCCAGGACAGATTATAGTCTATGTATTCGTGTTAATAGTTTTAGTTATTCGCTCACCGTTAGCTTAGTTTATAAATCATCCATTCATCCCGTTTATCCATTTTTTGGAAACTGGTCCCATTATCCCCAGTCGGAGCCACTATTCCAAACAGAAAAGGAGCTGTACTAAGGTCCGGACCGGGTGGTTATCCCCAATGTTGTTGCAACGATTTTCGAGGCATCAACATTTTTGGCGCTAGAAGGAGGGCCTGACTGTGAATGGCAAGCAAACCCAAATCTGCAAGCCATTCTAAGAGTAAATCTCCCTTCGAATCCCCTCGAACTTCTCATTCGCATGCTGGTTCTCCAGTATCCAAACAAGAAGAAGAGGAATCAACTACCACTTCTCAAACCCATCATACTCCAGAACAATTAAGTCTTGAATCACCTGAAGTCCAGTCTCTTATCCACAAACTTCAGAGCTTCTCGATTTCACCACAGAAATCTGAGGTATCACAAAGCAGTGCGACTTTGCAGTTCAATTTATCTCATCCTCTCACCAGACTTCAGAGCGAAAAGCTCGGTATTGAACCCACTGAGTTCCCTTTACCCAAAAGGAAAAAGCCGAAGAAATATACTGAAGAATCTGACAGTGGAGAGCTTTCATCCACATCCTCCATTTCAACTTCCCATCTGCAAAGTCAACCATCCACTCCCCCATTACATATTGTTGTTCACCAGGGATTAGAAGCTTCAACATCCCAGCCTGCTCACTCCTCAACATTATTTCCTTCCCAGACATCTGGAGTTCCAGCGGTAGTATCAACCACTACTGCTATTATAATGGCAGATCCATGGACCAGACCTGGTGCAGTCAATATGCCTGCACCATTGAATCCATTACCAGATTATCCTGAAAAATGGCTACCCAAGTTTAATCCAGATGATGGAACCCAGGCTGAGGAACACATTAATAATTTCATGTTAGCAGTCAACTTTAAAGGAGTAACATAACAAGATGTTGTTGTTAGACTTTTCCCTTACACCTTGCAAGGATCAGCAGGATCCTGGTATTTCTCTTTACCCTCTGGTTCCATTACCAGTTGGAACACTTGCCAAGAGTAGTTTCTTACCAAATATGGAGATGATAGGTCTTTGGCTACCCTAATAAACGATCTCTCCAATCTGAGAATAGAGCATAGGGAACCAATTAAGGAATTTAATGCCCGCTTCAATAAACTCTTGAATAAAATCCCTACAGCCTCCAAACCAAGTGAACAAATTCAAAGCGAATGGTATACCACCGCCCTACCTGCCAATATAGCCATTTTTGTAGACAGGGTTGGGAAACCTACCTTAGCTGAAAACATGAGAGAAGCACTTGCTGTGGAAAAACGCATCAATGCTCTAGAGAAGAAAGCTGCTCTGGAAGACAGAAAAGCCAAGAAAGTCTCTTTTAAAGATGACTCAAGGAAGAAGACCCCAAAAGACCCATATGACATGGAAGGTTTGCAAAAAGTCCTAAAAACTTTATCAAATGAAATGGTTGAGATAAGAAACAGGTAGCCGAAACCTCAACTAAAAGACCCTTTAGGACTTATAAGAGAAATGAATCAAAGCCACCAAATGTCATATCTAATGCAGATTCAGAGCAAGAAGAAGAAGAGGAAGAGGAAACGATCTTACCAATTGATGATGAGGAAGAAGTAGTGGAATGTCATGGAATGTGGGATTTTATACTCCCCAACTCCGATACCAATAATGAAGAAGAAGCGTTCCCAGTCACTAGTAGGAGCAAAAGTACTTCTGAACCTGTTCAGGTAACGTCAAAGAAAAGGAGTACTGGTGCTGCTACAACCAAAGAAAAAACACCTGCAAAGAAATCACCTGTAGCAGTTCCCCAAAACCAGCCTTCAACTTCTAGTACTCCTTCAACATCCAAAACATTAGTGGTATCCGATTCAATGGAGTATAACATTGTTGATGACATGAAGAAAACTAAAGAAAACATTACCATGTTTAAACTTAGTAAACTAAAGCATCAGCAGAAATTACTTCTTAAAGAATTGAATGTTGTTCCCTCTACACCACTTCCCAGTGCAAAAGCTGCTAATGATTCAGGCCAACCTCCTCCAGGTATGGTTGAAGCTACCGATTCAGTTTTGATTGGAGATAGATCAAATTCTCATACTCCACCCTTCCTTCTAACCTATGAGATCTATAACAGAAACCTGCACAACTGTTTAATTCACTCAGGGGCATCGTCTAACATAATGCCAGCGTCAGTTTGTTCTAAACTGAACATTGAACCCCAGAAGTCTGCTATCCATATTGTACAGTTGGACAGGACCAAAGTGCAGGTTGTGGGAGAAATTAATTCCGTAACTATCAGGTTGTCTGTTGATCCCAGAGTAGTACAAAGGATTGACATCCTAATAGCCGATATACCTGAATTTTACGGTTTAATTTTGAGTAGGGATTGGTCCGAAAAATTGCATGGGTATATTTCCACTGATTGGTCACATATGTGGCTTCCCTATAAGGGTAAGCCAAATCAAATAAGGATCGATCGAGAGAAACATATGACCCACACAGTTACTGAATTTGAGCAAGAAAACCAACCCGTAGCGTTCAACAACAACATTTTGGGGAATTATTCATCAGAATCATTCTTTGGCAACTTTGTTGCCCAACCATCTCCTTTCTCAGTCAATCATTTTACATCTCAGATTGAGAATTTTTCACAAACTGATAGGTCTAGATGTTTCAATGATGCTGAGAAAACTGTAAATACATTTGTTAATACCTCTTTATTTTGGTCTTTATATTTCGATGGGTCCAAGTCTAGCGAGGGCTCAGGAGCAGGATGTATTTTGGTTAGCCCACAAGGAGAAAAGACAATGCTGTCCTGTAGGCTAGAATTTGAATGCACTAACAATACAGCTGAATATGAAGCCTTAGTCCAGGGATTATATAAAGCAATTGGCATTAAAGTGCAATATCTAAAAGTATTTGGCGATTCTGAAATTATTGTTAAACAGGTGAGGAATGCAATTCATTGTCTTTCAAATCACCTCAAGCATTATCAATCGCTAGTACAAGAACTTACCTCGCACTTTTCCGCATTCAACATTTCCTCCATTCCCAGATCTCAAAACTCGGCAGCCGATCTCCTAGCTAATGTAGCTTCCAAGCTCCTACCTTCTGAAGGCTACAGCCCAGATAGATTTTCCGTAGAATTTCTTTTTAGGCCTTCAGTTCCTGACAATGTCACTAATTGGAGAGTATTCAACCATGATGAGGATATTTTACAATTCTTAACTTCTGAAAAGTCCTATGATAATCAAATCATTGAGGAAGATGAGCATGACTCCCAAATGAGAGAAACACCTAAGGAAAATGAAATTCCTAAGCTTGTGGTGAAGCTGGAAGATCTTTATGATATTAAAGACAGGTTTAAACCTGTAACTAATGCAAAGCTCCAAAGCTCTACCCTAAGGTTTGAATTGATAAATCTAGGTAGTGAACAAGCTCCTCAAAATATTAATTTAGAATTAGGACTTTCCTTTGAAGAGAAAGAGGCATTCATTAAACTGTTAAGAAAAAATAAACAGGTTTTTGCTTGGAAATATGATGATTTGAAGACTTATGATACATCCATTATCCAGCATACCATTCTGGTACTCCCCGATCAGAAACCGATTCAGCAGAAGTTAAGAAAAATACATCCAAACTTAGAGAGCTAGATAAAATCGGAACTTAACAAACTCTTGAAAGCCAAGATTATTTTTCCTGTCCGACACTCAAACTGGGTCTCTAATATGGTGCCAGTCAGAAAGAAAAATGGCGACATTCGAATTTGTATTGATTTCAGAAATTTGAACAAAGCAAGCTTGAAAGACAATTTCCCATTACCTACTATGGAGCAAATACTTCAATCAATAGCAGGCTCTGAATTGATGTCCTTTCTAGATGGTTTCTCAGGATATAACCAAGTCCTGGTTCATCCTGATGACCAGCTTAAAACTACATTCAGAACAAAATGGGGAACATATGCATATCAGAAAATGCCTTTCGGACTTATAAATGCAGGAGAGACATTCCAAAGAGCTATGGATATAGCTTTTAGAGGGTTGATTAATAGAACAGTAGTCGTCTATCTAGACGATATTACTGTATTCTCTAAGGAGAGGTATAATCATTTGCATGATCTAAATCAAATTTTTCAACGTTGCAAAAGATATGGTATTTCCCTTAACCCAAAAAAGTCTTTCTTTGCTCTTGATCAAGGAAAGCTCTTACGTTTTATTGTGTCCAAAGATGGCATTTATATTGATCCTGATCGGATCAAAGAAATCTCTGAAATCCCTTTCCCACACAATAAAAAATCGATGCAGTCATTTTTAGGCCAGATCAATTTTGTTAAAAGATTTGTTCCAGATTTTTCTCAAATTATTTTGCCACTTCAAACAATTATTAAGAAAAATTCAGTCTTTAAGTGGGGATCAGCAGAAAAAGAAGCTTTTGATCTAATCAAGCAATCAATAATCAATGCCCCAGCCTTAAATACTCCAAATTTTTCTAATCATTTTACATTGTATACCATCGCATCCAACTCGTCGTATGCTGCAATACTTACGCAACTAAATGATCACAATTTGGAAGCACCCATTTCATTTTTTAGCTCAAATCTTCAGGGTGCTGAATTGAATTACTCCGATGTAGAAAAACAAGCCTTTGTTGTATTTAAATCAGTCAAGCATTATAGACCCTTCCTTTTGAAAACCCACACAAAAGTTATAGTTCCTTTCCCTGCAGTCAGGCAACTATTAATCCAAAAAGAACTGGGTGAAAAAAGGGCAAATTGGGTCACAGCGCTTCAAGAGTATGACTTAGAAATTAGGCCAGCAAAGATTGTTAGGGGCCAAGGTTTTTGCAGGATATTGGCAGGAGCATCCAACATTCCAGAATCAAGCGATACAGATCAAACGGAAGAAAACAATCAGATAAGTGTTACTGATTCTGAATCTCAATATGCGGATTTAATCTTTTATTTAAAGAATGGTTATGCACCTCCAAACCTGTCTTACAAGAACAAAAGGGCCATTAGGTTGAAAGCAAGGAATTTTACAATTATTGATGATGTGCTTTTTAAGCAGAATTATGATTCTATCTTATTAATATGCCTTGAGAAACCTGAAGCACAAAAGGTTTTGCAGGAGTTACATGATGGACCAACAGGAGGGCATTTTGGAGCTGACACAACAACTCACAAAATTATTCATGCTGGATACTATTGGCCTACTCTGTTTAAAGATGCCCACGAGTATGTAAGGAAATGCCTCAATTGCCAAACTTTTAGTGGAAGACAATGTAAACCAGCTTTCCCTCTGCAACCAGTCAACATTGAACAACCGTTTGAGCAATGGGGATTGGATATCATTGGGGAAATTACTCCACCGTCTTCCAAACAACATAAGTATATCCTTACTGCTACCGATTATTTTACTAAGTGGGTTGAGGCAATCCCTTTGAAGACAGCAAATTCTGAAGCAATCATTGAATTCATAGATCAATTCATCATTACCAGGTTTGGTGTCCCAAATGCTCTTGTTTTTTATAATGCATCTTATTTCTCAGGTAATGCTATGTTTTATTTCGCTATTAAAAGAGGATTTAAATTGAAATATTCTGCTAATTACTATCCCCAGGGAAATGGTTTAGTGGAATCTACTAATAAAAATCTGATCAAAATCATTAAGCAAACTATCGAACAAAATCATAAAAACTGGCATAAATCCTTAATGTTTGCTTTATGGGCTGATAGGATAACACAGAAAGCTTCTATAGGATCTTCCCCATTCAACCTTGTGTATGGGAAAGAAGCAGTACTACCCACAAATCTTGTTCTTCCTTCTCTAGCCCTAGTTCAGTTCATTGAGGAAACTCCTTCTTCTTCTATTCAACTTAGACATGATCAAATTCTAAAATTAGAAGAGGAAAGAGAAAAAGCCAGGGTCATTCATGCCAAACATCAGCAAATCATCAAGGCAGCTTTTGATTCAGTCTCATCTGGTTCAAAACAATTTCAAGTCGGTGATTTAGTTCTGAAATGGGACAAAGCCCATGAGGACAAGGGAAAACACACCAAGTTCCAGAAGATGGGGCTTGGACCATTTCAGATCTGTGAAAAGATAGGCCATTCGACCTTTATATTGGAAGACTTATCAGGGTTGAGAGATTCTCTCCCTGTTAATGGCCTTATCTTGAAGAAATTCTTTAATTGAGGAGGTAACCCCTTCTCCTTTTAGTTTGATAGATTTTTGTAGTTTGTAAGATTTGTAGAAAATAATGTTGTAAGGTATCTACTATTGACCTTTGCTGTGTTTGAAAATTTGATCTACAAAAGTAGTGTGATATTTGCTTTTAAAAATATTAGGACTCTTAACCAAAAGGGATAATTTCTAGGGAATTAGGTATCATTGTATTTTGAAACCACATTTCAAGTTTTGTGAACTCCTCTCAAAGTTTAAAAGTATTGTAGATCATTTTCTGTTTTCAAATTGGTCTCAAAAGGTTATCAATGTCAAGATAGAAGCTAATCCAATTTCAGCATCTTCAACTCTCACCTATCATCCATTTACTCTTAAGGAGAAGACTGTTCATCCCATTCACTAAAGTTTATGATTACTCAGAGTGTAATTCTAAAATATCTGATATTAAAGATAAGAGGTCTTATTACAAGCCTGCTTACCATGTTCATAGGGAAATAGTTTAGCCGACATTACCAATATTGCATACCAAAACAGGGTATTGGCTTAGAATTATAAGACAAGGGGTCTCATCACGAGCCAGCTTGTTCGGTTAAATTACTACTAGTGAATGGCATTGTCAATAGCTGGCCACCAAACCAGGACAATGGCTTTTTATCTTATCAATAACAGAAAAAGGAAATGAAATACTCCCTCTCTCGTCCACCTGTCACCTTTCACCACCCAATCCCCTTCTTCCACACGTCCTCCCATGACATTACTCCCATGTCATCCAATTGTTTTCCCCTCTCCGCCAATAAAAATCCTTCTTGCATAGAATTTTTCAAAGTTTCGAATTGCTTCCCAGTTCAAACACTTCCTTCCTTTCGTCTATTCGATAAACATCATCCAATCACAAAGCCAGTTTAGAACAACCACTCCAACATCGTTTTCGACTTCTTCAGGCAAAACAGGTAACTAGTCAGTCCCTTTCACCTACAATTCATTTGATTATTCATTAGAAAATGAGAAGACTGCCACCCTTAAAGGTAAAACATTGGTTAACTATCTGACAAAGGACTTTCGGTTGTTAGAATTGATAAAGACCTTGTTCCACCCTAGATTGGACTATACAGGGGTTATGAATCTCAAGATCGTATATCAACAATTCTTTCATGCTCCTGTATTAGCTTTGGCACTTTGGCAAAGGTGTGAGAAGTTTGTCAATATTCTTATGCTTCAGATCATCAACCCAGTGATGTTGCCTCCAAAACCTGCTTATCATGACTAAGGATTTCATTAATCGTGTCGATCGTGACACTTTGATTTCCTATTTTACATAAATATTTTATTTTAGAAGAAACTATGTCAGTTAGTTAGAATTCGGTTTGTACAGTTGTGTCACTGGTCAAACTAATATTTTGTTATGCTGATTCACTTCCAAATCAAGAAAGAATTTTTTTTAATGGGCTCTCCCTCTAAGGCCCTAATATGAAATTGGAGTAGGTGATTTCTTCCTCTTTTCCAAAATCAAATAAAAACAAAAATAGGACCGTGTTGATGCTTTGCAAGATAAAATGGGTCTTGAAACAAACATGATTTTCCAACGTCTCTTCAAGTCATGAATTACTCTTCACATGTAACTTAATATAAGAAACATAACAACACATAACTCATGCAGGCATAATGAAGAGATAACAAAATATTTTTTGATGGAGTTCACCCCTCCTAGGCTACATCTTCGAGCCTGCCAACATAGCTAGACCAATCATATATTCAGTAGAAAAATGGAGTACAAAAACAATTAGATGATGGTAAACATGTGGCTATTACCCCTACAAGGTAATGTTCTCCTACAAATAACTCTCACAAACATCATCAACACAAAGAATCTCCTACAAAGATGTGATACTCCAACTGAAATGAGCTAAAATGAGCATGTGAACACTTCAATTCCACTTTGAAGCACATAAACAAAAATTCCCTCAACATAACATAATGAAAAAAGTGAACCTAAGCTGAACCCTGCAAGTTATAGCTACTGTAGCAGACTTATGAGGTGAGAATACCCTACAAGGCCTTCTCCATGCCCAAACACCTTCCAAAACTACTTCCAAATCCTGATTGATCCATACACCTTTGGTATCAAACCTGCAAAAAGGTTACTTATATGCGCTCAAATAAGAAATCAAAGGTCACCAATGGATTCAGAACATCCAAAAACCCCTAATTCCGCTCTTTTTTAACTCGATTTGGCCAAAAACCCCTAAGTGCACTCTTTTTTAACTCAATTTGGCCAAAAACTCCAAAATATATGGCTCTCCAAAGCTCCATATGAGTTTTACAGTTAATCATCCTACAAATTGGACCATCTGTCTATCAGTCCTACAATTCTGCCCTAAATTCCGTTAATCGAGAAACAAATTTTCTTCCCATCTTTGCATTTTTTAGGTTCATTAATTTTTCCTCTGGCCCCTTAACTTCGAAAATCATGGTCATATAGGTCACATGGGGCTGAGGGCTAGGCCTTAACACCCACCCCTAGGGGTCATGGTCAAATGGGTGCCACAGGTCCAAGGGTTGGGATAACTACTCACCCTTCTCGCTGAGCCCCATTAAACTTTGGCGTTGGGTCACATTGGTGGCATATGATCCTGGGGTTGGTCCCCTTGCTGGAGCACCTTCTGCCTGGCGCCTTCAACCTAGAGTTATGGTCCTGTGGGAGTGCATGGAACCAAGGGTTATGGCATATCCCTAGCCCCTCCTTCCAAGCACTTAAACCTTACCGTTGTGGTCATATAGAGGTTAAATGACTAGGGACTGACCCCCATACACCAGTGCCTTCAACAAGCACATTTTGCATTCCACCGAGGGTCGTATGCAACGAAACATATTCCACCCTACGTTGTCTATCGAAGCCTCCTCCGCATTTGACCTATGGTCTAGTGGTGTAACAATGGTCGGGAGATGGGCTAAGAGTTATCCCCCTTTTCCATCTCTTTTCACACTGTGTCGTGGGCATATTGAATAGTGTGACTAGGGGTCGGGGATGGCAGCCCGGTCCCATCCTCCAATGGGCATGTTAATAAACTTTAAATATAGGTTTGGTTCTATAGTTAACAAGAACCACTCGACGACCTATATGTAAGGCACTCTGTTGTTGGGTGGGAGGTCCTGTGTTCGAACCTCTAGAGGTATGTTCAACCCATTACCAAAATTTTGGCCTATGATGGGGTGTGATGTGGAAACCCATAACTGGGCCACGTGGCACCACTTCATTGGTCCACTTCAACCTATACAAATTAATCAAAATCGCTCGACTACCAACGAACTGTAGGATTCCAAGTGTTAGCACCTGGTTGGCTCATACCTGTATGGTCACCCTACTAACTCAGCATTACGGTCAACCTAGTCAACCGCCCAACTCAAATTTTAGTTGTTTGGCCAAATGGTCAGCACACAATAACTCGAGCATACGATTTCAGATTGACGTGAAATGAACGTCGTTGGAATTAGAACAACGAGCACATCAACTTGTCGTTGGTTTAAAGACTTTCTAGGCACTTTAATTTTTTAGCTAAAAATACTGTATATTGTGGGCCCCTGTAGCAAGGGTAATGATCCATGAGAAGAGTATAATGCAATTGTTTCTACTCTCCTAGGGACCCTTCCCAAATCTCTACAATTTTGGGACTAAGGCGCTACATCACCCCTCCTCACTCCTGGAAGCATGGTTGCATACATAACGAAATTACCTCTAGCTTGTAGAGATTTTTAACTTGAATACCAATTTGCTTTAATTTTCTAGTAGCAACATGCTTCAGATATGCCTTCCCTCTACTGATCACCACATCATAGCATTTGTCTTCTAGTAGAACTATAGAAAATAGATTTTTCTTTAAACTAGGCACGTACATTACATGCTTTAGGTGAAGATGGGAATCTGACTCTCCCTTAAAGGTGGCAGTGCCAATCCCTTTGGCATTATACCTTTCATCATGTCCAAGCTATATGTTTAATTATAGGTCCTTATCCTCTAAGTTGCTAAAGAAATCCTTATTTCCTATTATATGAAATGAAGCAACGAAGTCTAGGTACCATTCGCTCCCTCTTATTGTGCTTTCCATGCAAGAAATGAGGGTGAAATCCAAACCGAATTTTGATGTGAGAGCCTCTCCTGCTACTATTGTTATAGGTTCCTTACTGTATTTCTTATGAGATCTTACTTCTTGCCATGGTTCTGGATGGATTCTACCTTGCATTGGGCCTTTTTTCCTTTGGATTTCTTTCCTTTAGCTTTCTTTCCTTTGCTTGCTAGAGAAAAAATATCTTCCTCCTTAGCTTTAGATGTGACACCATCTCTAGTGTTTCTTCTAATATCCTCGTGCACCAAGTCAAACCAAAGTCTCTCCTAATATGGGATCTTGTCTCTTCCATTAACTGAGTCCTGATAGTTGTGCCAGGATTTCGGAAGACCTAGGATTGCTAATCTCACAATTTCAAATGATGGAAAATTCTCTCCTACGCCTCCAAGTTCATCTCTGACCTGAGTGAATCTAGATACGACCTAAACACTGGTTTCATTTTTTTGCATTCAAATTTTCCTTAGCTTATGTTTCAATGCCACTTTCCTGGAATCACTACTTCTTTGGAATAGATTTGTGAGAATTTTCCACATTGAAAATGAAGTCTCCTTTCCATGAAAATTCAAAGCCACATGATATCTGACTCCCTCTAGGACAATCCTCTTGGCTTTTTCTATGTCTTTCTTCTATTGGGCCAGCTAGTGTGCATTAGATGCTGCTGGTTTTTGGGTTTCATTATGTGTGTACTCCAATACTCCATTGTCATCCAACACATCTTCCATCATGTCTTTCCAAGAACAAAAATTTGAGCTTCCCTCTAATGCATACTCAAGCCTCAATCCATTGAAAGACATTGTTCCTAAACCTAAGAATACCTGTACCACAAATATGCTTTTCAAAATTTCTTCAGAGATTGATCTGGAACTTGATTTCTATGTAGTTTTCAATATATTTGATACCATGCAAAAATAACTCGAGATTTGCAGCTACTAAAGAATTCAGTGTGAAAATAATAGACACAAATTTCTTCTACTCAATCTCCAGAAGGGAAAATATACAATAGAAACACATGCAATCATTCAATCACAATGAACACAACTTTTTTTTACTCGGGAACCCAACTGTGAAAAACCCCTCCTCTGTTTGTATTATATCATATGAAAAAATTGATCTATTGCAATGACAACTTCAATCCTTGAAGCTCAACCTACACTGGAATATTGATCTCTTTCTCTTGAGTCTTCTTTTGAAAATATTTAGCCAAATCTAGGCTTCCTGCTCCTCCTATTTCCTTACACAATTCCTAAGGAAATTAGCTCCTAAAGAATAAGAAAAAGCTCCTATTTTCTTGAACAATTCCCAAGAGAAAAGCCTCATATGCTACTTGCAAACTATGTACGTCCTCTAATATACAATAATAAACACATTGATGCCTTTTTCCTCCACTCAACTAGGAAATTCAAATTCCATGCATGACTAGGGATATTTTTAGTAAATTGAGTAGTTAACTGAGAGATCAGTGAGTTAACAACAATTACAACTACTCAACTTAACTCCTATTGAATCTATTCATGACTATAGCTGAGATAATTGAGTTTCACTAACTATAACTCCACTAGAGTGCTACATCTTAACAATCAACTCATGCACAACTCTACTTTTTTCACACAAACTCAAATTGACTGAATTAACTAAGGACTTGGCCATGTCACTCCTAATAACTGCAACTCAAGTCATCCTCCTGATGTGGAAATTCGAATTTCTCCATTTGACTAAGGCACAAGTCAAATGAATCCTTTTCTTGTTATAATCTAACAGTCCTGAGTGAGTGTGTATAAGTATTTATTTCCTTATTGATTTCTCATAAATATGAAACTTTCCTTGTACTTCAATGTTTATGGACTATTTGAGGTTCATTCCAGGTCATGTTATCAATGCATGTGGATAGGATAAGGAATTGGAAGTTGTTAACCCCCCTCTCTAGCCATGACTTCCCTCCACCTCAATTCCATGAGATATTTTCTTGATGGTTTCTCTTTGGCTCTTAGATTCATTTGTAGCTAGCTTGTTTATTCGAGTGTTGGATGAGGTGGCCTTTCTTTGGTTCAACACTCTGGGATAATAACCTTAGTAATATTTATTTTCTTTTATTTCCCTTCACAATAGCAATGTTTCCACTTCTGAAGTTGATAATGCCTCTTCCTTAAGGGTCCATTGGTCTATTTTTCCATCTTTTGAACTGGGTCTCATCTAATGTTTATGTTTCTAAAGTTGTAGATATGGAAAGAGGAGGTTTAGGTGGTAGAGGATACAATGTTCACATTAAGAAACCCATATCTTATGCATGACTAGAAGTAAGTTAGTAGTGGCCTTCATGATGCAATCATCGACAACGTAGGAGAAAATAACCTTTGTAGAGTAGGAATCATGATTAGAGAGCAACTTCATCCCTAATGAATAAATAGATGAAGAGATCAAACAATGGATACTAGACACTTGATAATACTCTTATTCACAATACTAAGTATTATTAAACAATTGTTTTGTATTGGAAAATCAAGGCTATCATGGGCAAAGTATTAATGGAGAAACATGTAGCTTATGAGGAGATTTTACTCTAACTGGAAAAAGTGCAAACTTAATTTAGGTCATAAGGTCTCAGTTCTTGCTAAACAATTTGTAGATATGGAATTTTCAAAACCTAGGGACCAAAAGGGGTATGCAGTTGCTAATGTCATCACTCGACCCTCTACCCTCTACTTAATGTCTAATGTGGATAGGTTTATAGTATCTTTCCTTTTGTTTTCTACAAGTAGAAGTATGTTGTCGAAACATATGATCCAGATTTAAGATTCGGATCTAAACAGGAACGCAAAAAATTATAGATATAACCATAAATACAGAGATGCAGTAGAAATAACACTTCCTTTGATTAATATCAAATAATGAAATATGCTTACAAATAGTATGGAAATGATACTAGCTTGGCAATGGTAGCTTGTCTCTGAGAAGAGATGTGGCGGCTACATGCCTCTGAATCGCGTTACAATGAGGCTCAATGGCCTTTTTATTATTGAAAAATAAGAGTAAACCTTGAACAACCAAAACCTTAATCCGAGGAGATGTAACACCAAGATTTTATGGGCCCTGTTGGGGTTAGTTGGGCAGCCAACTTCCCGGGGTCGTGACTTGGTCATATTATCTTCGTTTGACGCGCATGATATCCCATTGGAAAGATCTCTCTGAGGACTACAATAGAAAAAATGACTTCTACAAGGTCGCTAATGGTAGATTGCCAAAAAAACGTCGTTTAGGGCCTCAAAACGGCTCCGAAAGTTTAGGGCTCGATAAACTGCTAAAAATAGTAAAATGTGTTACAATTAAGGAAACTGAAAAACTTAAAGAAATAGTGATGAGGGTCCAAGTGGAATTGGTGGGTGGTCACCACTATCCACCTGGATCAACACAACACTCTACGTAATGTCCAACAAGGATAGGTTTATAGTATCTTTCATTTTTCTTTATACAAGTAATAAAAGTATGTTTGCTACGAGTCAATGTAGCAATAGATATTAGGATAATTTAACTTGCATCTATAGTATTTTTTTTGTATCATTGGTATTTCTCAAACACTTTGGACAAAATATTTACTATTCTACTACTAGTCTAATTACCTTATTACCTTAACAACACTCAAATAGCTCTTGACTATGTATAGTTTCTTTCCTAGTTAATACAATTTACATGCTAGCTTACAAAAATAGAAATTAATTAGAACCATCATAAATCCATCTTGACTCTAGATTAGTCAAATCCCCAAATATATAGATATTTAGTCAAGTTTAGCACTCTAAAAATGATTTATAATTCAAAAAACTTGATTCCTCTCACTTTTCTCTTGACACAAACCTTTGTTTGAATTTTGTATTTAAAAAAAATTACATATCAAGAAATTTAACCCCTCTCAACGCTTAATAAGTGCACGTTTAATATGAATATAGGTTTATAATATTAATGTATATGATAAACGTTGGTCATATTGATGTTATTGATGATTGTTAATATTTGATATCAACTTAACTTTATTGGATATTTAAAAAATATATATTAAAATAGTAAATGATTTATTTTAATTTTATATTTAAAAAATTAGAAATGTTTTTAATATTACAATTTTAATTTATTACTCCTCATTAAAATAATCAATATTGTTATAAATAATAATAATTGAAAGTAAATAAAACTATTTTATAAAAAAAAGGAAATTTAATCCTTCGCAATTATAAATGCACATTCAAAATGAATCTAGATTTATAATATTGATATCGATGATAGATGTTGGTCATATTGATGTTGTTGATGATTAATAGTATGTGATATTAACTTAGTTTTATTAGATATTTAAAATAATATATTAAAATAATAATTAATTAATTTTATATTTAATTTTATATTAAAAAATAAGGTTTTTTTGGGGTATTTCAATTAGCACTAATTGAGGAAATGAAGTCTCACCAAACTAAAAGTTTTGGGTTCAAATTTTGTACTAGTCTCAATCTAAGTGAGAAATTAGACATGATGAAAATATAGTCCTATCAAACTTACAAAAAAATAATTTTAATATATTTATAATTTTTTTTTTTTTTTTCAAAAGGTGGAAAAACCTATCAAACTCAGTTTGTCAAACCAACAGTGAGGACAGCCATCTCTGGCTGCTATCCGCGAATGTCAGTTGACACATCACTATTATCAAGGAAAACCATGCCACCTGAAATAATCCGCTGGTGGTCCGTAAGGGAGCAGGCTTTCACTCCTCCCAGATGCCTCTGGGTCTTGGGCCGTTAACCGAAGCAGTTTTAGGGCATACTCCACGCCCGTATAATTTTTATTTTTTACCTCTAATTAAAATAATAAATATAATTTTAATAAATTTTATTATAAATAATAATAATGGAAAGTAAATAAAACTATTTTATTAAAAAAATTAATAATTGAAAACAAAACCTGCTCACTAAATAAAAATAAATAGTATATTAAAAAAAACCTATTTTACTTAATAATAATAATAAGGTGTCCTATACGAATCTGTCATGAAAATTGTGTAATTATTGAGACACGTGTCCGGTACAACTCGGCGAGGTTGCAAGGTTCATAAGCAACGAATATGCCCAACGCACTTTGAGAATCTTAGTACGAAAAATTAAAAAAACCCTAAGCAGCAAAAACCCCACTCCAAATGCAAAGGGATGTTAAGGAATAAAGAAATATCGATTTATTAACTTTAAATGTATGAAAAGTTAATTTATGTCATGTAGGGAAGTTGATTAGATTAAATTATATAAAAATAAAATTAATAATTAAATTATTTTAGATTAATTTTAATTTTGGATCTACTAAGGGTGGAGAATGATCAAATCCCTTTTCATTTTAAAGGAAGTTTGCAATTTATATTTCTAATTTATGTGAAAGGGAAGAAAGATTAAAACTTTATGTGAGGGTATTATGTTAGTAACTTTAATTTAAGGTTAAATTATGGGTCAATGGAGATTATTTTAATCCATCCCAAGGGATCACATCTTATTGGCTTATTAGTAGAGTCTAACCCCAAGGGCTTCTAGGAGAATTGACTTTGTGACCTCCCGTTAGAGAGGTTCTTAACGAGAGGCTCTTTAGTAAGGAGAACTGAGTGATTTAAGCCAACCCTGAGGACTTAGTCCTAATAATAGTTATATATCAAAGATTGAGATTTGTCCTTGAATTAGTTATGTCATTCTTGCCATTTTAATTGAATTGTTAATTAAAAAAATGTAACATGAATAAGTGTGATATAGAGTGAGTTATAGTTTTTTAGACACACTGTATTGATAAACCGTAATATTAATCCATACTATTGTCACAAAACCTATTTTATAATTAATAATAATAAAATTATAATTATAATAAAATTATTTTTTAAATTGAAATATGATAAATATTTGATACTTGTTAATATTTATTAACTATTTAATTTATATAGCTATACCAATTTTTACCTTTTATATTTTAGTTTATTAATTTTTTTGCTAGTATATTTTTAAGAGTCGTTGCTTAACTGAATCACTTGCCAACAAATTGTTGTGTGAGAAAATTGATTTAAACCTACAATCTCCTAACAACAAAATTTTGCAAGAGAATAAAAATGAAAGATTGTGGCGTGCATCATTTCCTTGTTGAAAGTCACAAAGTGTGCTTGTCAATTGCATTACAGATAAGGCAATTTATACAGATGCACAACCGGATAATTACAAGGATTCCACTGGCTGTCTTTATTATTTACCTAAGCTAGCTTACTCTTGTTGACTCCCCGCCGACTGCCATGGATGACTCACCATCATATCAATAGTCACAGGCGACATGATTAATATTCTAACAAACCTCCCCTTAATCACGACGACCTAAACTTTAAGGTGCTTGTTGGTCTCAGTCTCAACTAAGGCTTACAACAGTACAAAAAAGAAACTTGATAAGGGGGTTTTCCTTTTTGTTGTCGGTTTAACACATCACAACCTTCTTCAACAGACACTCGGTTGTAGACACTCCTATCTACCAACACTCCACTGGAAACTCTCTGCTATCTATGCCACACATGTGTCACAGTTGACATAACCCTCTTCAGCGGACACTCAGTTGCAGATACTCCTATCTACCAACACTCCACTGGAAACTCTCTATGCCACACATGTGTCATGGTCAACACAACCGTCTTCAACGGACACTCCTATCTGCCAACACTCCACTAGAAACTCCTACGCTACATAGGTGTCACATCACAAGGCCAGAAGGTGAATTCTTAGGCTGCAGTCTTCCTTTACACACAGAGAGATGACAACCACGATTGGATCTCAAGGGATGACAACTCTTACGCTCCAATGATCTCACACATACATGTTGCATATACCTGTTTGCAACAAAATCACACATGGATTACTGCCTTAGATCTCTGCCTTGCATGCTAGCAATATTCCCAACAACAATCAAACACACAAAGATCTTATTGTTGCAGGCTCCTGATCGACCAAGCAGCATATAGGGTGACACAATAGTGCGCTTTCTCCTCCACAAGTTCAATGCACAACAGAGTCTTCAACACCTCGAGTCAATGCCCAACAATTAAGCTCCCACGCACATGGAGCAACAATATTTCAAACAGAACATTGAAAGACAACCAGTACAATTTGCTTGCAGTGCACTCTGCAATACTCCCAGTCCGTAGCACTAATCTGAGATCGAGTGCACGACAAGTTCTCCAAACAACCTTCGTTTACGCCACCACGTCGTTCACAACGCTTGCCCTCCACACTTTTATTTGCTGGTCTACATACATTTATATATTCAACCAAGAGGGACCATACACATAATGCATTCAGTCTCAAATCAAGATCGACCCTTCTACCATGCTCATACAACTCGCAATAACAGCATCAATGTGGCCCTTTACAATGCGGCACTCAACAAATGACACAACTTACACAACCATTGTTGCCTCTACACATCGATTTCTTCCAACTCAGCTCTGGCCTCACAGCATGCTCAGATCACATACACTCACTAGGTTCAATCTTCACACTCGGCCTCCTCCAAGCGAAGGCCTTTCAACCTGATCCACCGAGATCCTTAGACGTCGGTCGCTCGCAATGGATAACCAAATAAAATGAGACCAATTACAACATACATCTCTACCGTGGCTACTCACACTAGAGATGCTAAGCGATCCTCAACCATGCACACGACCCAACAACTCTTGCTCCTTCAAGTGGCATCGTTCACCAGTGGAAATCACAAGATCTTCACTTACTCAACAACATCCTCCATTAATGCATATACATACATTGAATCTTCTGATCCAAATGCATCAATGCAAAGCTTTAACATGCCTCTTCCCCTGCCACTCTACAGCACACCTCAACGCTGAGACAAGCAACCACATAGGTCTCACTAAGGTTTCACATAGCCTCACTCTTCAGAACTACTTCACTCTTCACACTCATGAGGACTGCAACCTCTACACTAGCGAGCCCTCATGCCTTAAGGCGAGACAAATAGTAATTTATTGGACATCAATAACACATGTGAAACATGTCACTAGTCACCAACATTTCCAATCATCCATGTATTTTACCACGTATGGTGTAAAGCCAACTTAGCCATGGAATCTATAATATAGAGATGCATTTGCTTTCGAAGCATGAAGCAGATTATCTTGTAACATACATGTCATGAGGATGATTAAGAAGAAAGGTCGTTTTTCTTGCTCTTGGATTTTATTTCAACTTTGACATTTAAGTAATGCATCTCATCTTGATTGTATATTTAGACATTCAAAGAATATGGAATAAAGCCAGCTCAACCACAAAATCTATAATATAAAGATTCCTTTGCTTTCGAAGCATGAAGTAGATTAGTTTCTTACATTCATGGCATGAGGATGATTAAGAAGGAAGGTTGTTTTTCTTCTCATAGATTTTTTATAATGCATTATATTTAAACCATAGTTATTAAATTCGAATTCGAATTCAATTGATACAGAACAAATTTGATCCTATAAAATCTAATACGGAAAAAATTCAATAGTATACACCTCACAAATACTTAAACATATTAATTTTTCTTAGTAAAAATTATCTATTTGAAATTAAATTTACTATTTTATAATTTTTCCAATATAAAAATTATTGTTTTTTAATTTTACTATATAAAACTTATTTATTTACATCCAATTTACTATTTTATAATTTTTGTTAAAATGAGAATGTTTTGTTTATTTTTTCACATTTTAATTTACCATTTTATAATTTTTTATAATATATAAATTACTGTTTTTATTTTTTATTTTGTTGGTATAAAAATTATAATCATTTTATTTTTCGTTATAAACATTACCAATTTTCATCTATAATAAATGTTAATTAAAAAATTTATAAAAGTTAATTCATCCTCCTAGTATCTTTTCCTTTCTCTGCATTATTTCCACTCAGCAAGTCCAAATCTGTATTTTTCCAAACACCGGACCATCCTTTGTTGTATAGTTCATTGCTTCCAAAGTCCCCTATTGTATGTATGTATTGGTGCACGACACACAATGTACAATGAATGTTAAGGCGACAGCACAGTTGAGCTGCCAATTGAGAGCTTTGACCAAAAAATATATATTCCAAAATCACGTACTGTACTGAATTTGAATTTGTCGAATTAGTAATTTTATTTAATTGAATTCGTGAATTTTGAATTATTTTTGCCAGTTCGGCCAAACTTGGTAACTATGATTTAAATTCATTTCATTTATATTTATCAAATTCCCAAAATATATTGAAATGTACAATTAACATAAAAATCACTATACACTATTATTGTAATTATTTTTCCTGGATAACATATTTTCATTCATTCTTGGTCATGAACTCTTTACTCTTGTATCTCACTATTATGCCAACCTTCTTCTAATGATATATTTCAAAGTGTTTGCTAATTATATGCTGGTGTTATACTATGATTTGTTTATTTTAATTAAGTGGATAGGCATGTTTATTTTAGAATAGGAATTTCATAATTTTAATTTAATTAAAGATAATTTCTATATTAGGACTTTTATGATCCATAATGAATGAGGCAAAGTCTTTTGGTAGAAATCACATGAGAGACATAAGATAAATTTTAGAACCAACAAGTGTGGTTCATCATTCTCCAAAAGGTGAAGATTTAACTTCCATAGAATATTCTAGAATATTTTTGGTAGTAATAAGAAATCAAAGTTGAACATGTGTCATATGAACATGACTTGTGGTTTTTAGGGCATGTGGTATTAGTAAGCCATGATATTGGGCCATGGTATTATAACAGAACCTACTAACATGGTTATAATTTAGCTAATTTTTATGATTTTTTTCAAATTTTTACAATATGAGATGTATTATGAAGAATTTTGATGTCTATCTATATTTACCAACCATTTAATATATTCAATTTGAGAATGTTAATAAAAAATACTATATAATAGTATATATCAATGTAAAATTTAATTATTTTATATTTTTTATATTTTTAATTGAAATTAAAAATAAAAAACTATTATTTTTTATTTAGTGAAATATATTTTTAAATATATAAAAAAAAAAACTAAAAAAACTAAAAAACAAAAAACAAAAAAAAAACTCTCCCTATTAAATTTATACAAATTTCATTAATCAAATTTATCATTTTAATAAATTTTAATTTATAATAAAATTTATTGAAAAAATTAAAAATATAAAACCTTTAGAGTGATCACATGATAACATTCATTCCAACAAACACTACTTGCAAAAATAAAAATATAAAATCTGTAAGTGATCACGTTTAATATTCATTGCACTAAACACTACTTCCAAATTTATTTTTTAAAAGACATATTATCTTGCTTTTGTTATCCATTTTGAGAGTTAAGGTTTTAATTCTCTTCAAATGGAGATTTTTAAAATTATTGATTTAAAATAGAATGGGAATTTTCGATCTATATAATATAAATTAATAAATATAATATAATTTATAAATATAAATTATATAATTTAATAGTGGTTTTTTTTGTGTTTTTTAAATTATTCTTATTATTTACATAATATTTTATAACATATTAGTCATCAATTGAACTACTTCTCTCTCCTTCTCTTTATGCATTATATAATTTAATAATTATATATATATATATATATATATATATATATATATATATATTATTTATTTATTTATTTATTTTATTTTTCAATTATAAATTTAAAATTAAATTCAACTTAATTTTTAATTTATTAACCATAATAAAAAATAATTAAAATATTTTTTTTGATATTTAAATAATTTTTCTTTAAAATGGATTTATGTGGATATATATCATGCTGTTCATAGTTATTATGATGGTGAGTTAATAAAATAACAACTATAAATAGCCATAAATAATATATATGATTTCATTCCTATAAATTTATTTTTAAATTAAATAAAAAATTATAAATGATTGTGTATTTTATATTTAATTTATTATTACTTATTTTTAATTCATTGACAGATATATATATTTCAACTTCGGGTGGATGGGGAATTGCGAAATTTCATTATTTTTTATCAAGGGTCAAGATTGATTGTTTTCTGAATATTCTTCTTCCAATAACTTAATCTATTGTTATGATGAGAGGGAGTGCAAAGAGGCATGGCAACATAGCGGTGGAGGTTGGTTGATGGTTCTAAGGAATCGTGACGTGACAGTTGAAGTAATGGAAACAATTAAGGGTGCACAGTCATTCTTATTGCCCGAAACATGGTTGTAGCGAGGTATTGAATTGGTTTGAGCATGTTGGTCTTAAAAATAGGATGCCTATGGTTTTGCTAGGCTCAGTCCGAGTATATTTTGTTGCCATTTTTCTCAATTGTTTGGGTCTGCTGGTCATGTCGGCTTGGGATGATGTTTGTTGTTGTTTCTTTCATTTCAATGTGTTGGCTCAGGGCGGTCTGTGTCGTACTAAGTAAGAGAATGTAGACCTGTATGTTTGATATGTTATGATATTGAATTTGTTGTGAATTCTTTTCTAACAGTGAACATTGAACAACGAATTCTTTGTTTCCTTCTCGATGTAAATAATATTCTAGTTGCGAATTTTGTAATCACTTTAGCCATTCTATAATCTATCGAACATGCTGCTTTCATGCGATAGATCTAGCTTTGTTTCTTGTCTTATGTCCTAAAAAAACAATTAAGAATTGTTAAACGAGAAAGGAATTTAGTAGTTCACAATTCTTTAGTAGATTGCATGGATACCTTGTATTACACGTGCTAGAATGAAATTGGAGTTATTTCTTTGTAATGACAAAGAAGTTTCAAAGAAGCAGCATAAATAGCGCACGAAAAAGATCTCCGGGACCAACAATAATATATCTGCATGATACACATAATTTTTTCATAAAAGTGAGCAGGCGTTTGAATTATTTTTGTTTGAAAATGGAGGTGAGGTCGGATGACCGAAGGTCGTGGTATATTTAATTCAAATATAAGCCATTGAAATATGTGACTTATTTAAAAAAAGAAATAAGAGGAAAAGAAAATTATGCTTGGCAAGAAAATTGATAGAAATAATATTTTATTCATAGTCGGAGCTTAAGACAATACGGTAGTTCGAAGTAGAGACGATATTGCATAGAACTTTGTTAGCGGGGTGGCCCTGACTCTGACCTACAACATAGTTGGGGAAAGACGGATGTTGGGAGTCAGAATGTCGGTGTCAATAAAGTTGGGAATCTGAAGGTTGGGTGTAAAAAAATGATTTTTCTAGGAGGAGAGGGAAAGAATGAAATGGTTACAAAGGTTCAAAATAGATCTCCGCTGAGAGCCTATGACCCTAATGGGTGCGTAAAATTTTAAAAACAAATCATAGGATTGCAACATAATGAAAACCCTTTGAAATAATGCAAAATAAATTTTAATCTTGCGACACAATGGGAACTGTTAGAAATAAAAAAAACAGTTTGAGCTCGAAGAAGCGTCCAAATTTTTTACTTGCAACATTTCCAGAAGACATTATTAGGGCCTTGAGGTGATATAGTTGACATGGTGGAGAATTTTTCTCCTTAATGGTGAGGGTGACGACGAAAATCCTGCAAGACATGCCTAATTTATTCGAGACCGTAATAATTGTGAGAGAAATCAAAGAGAGGAATGAAAGTTAGAGATAGACAGAGGGTTACTTTGCATCAGTTATTGCCAGAGGGAGAGCATAACGATCAACGCGATTTTAGCAATGTAGTTGTTAATTTCGTATTGGAGCAAAGGAGAAAAGGAAAATCATAGTGGAGATCAGGAATAGAGCTCCATTGAAACCCTAACAACTCCAACAAATGTGTAAAATAAAAACAATTGAAAGCCTCACAACATAATACACACCCCTTTTAATGAACAATGACATAGAGATTTCAACGGTCTTAAGGTGTTATACTTCACTTGGTGGTGGATTTCCTTGCAAAAAAATCATGGTGGCGGCAACAATGTTGCAAGACAACTGTAACTTAGTCTTGAGTATAGTGAATCTAAAATATATGTAAGACAAGAATGAAAGTTCGAGTTGGGAAGAGGGTTACCTTGCCTTTGCTATTGTCAAACAGAGACCAGATCCATGAACAAGGTTCTAACAACGTCATTGTTAATCTAGTTGTGGAGCAGAGGGGAAGAACCAAACCCTGCCACAGGTCAGAAACTCAGCCCGGCTCCGCGAGCAAAAGAGTTGACAATGAAAAAGTCAACAATCCTGTAAGACAACCGTAATTTAGTGTCGAGCGTAGTGAATATGAAAGAAATTTAAGACATGAATGAAAGCTAGAGTTAGGCAAAGGGTTTCCTTGCCTTTGCTATTGGTAGAGACAAAGTAGAGTTGTGAACACAATTCTAGCATCGTCATTGTTAATCTGGTTGGAATAGAGGGGAAGACTGCAATTGTGTCGCAGGTCGCAAACCCAATTGAGTTTCGTGAGTAAAAGAGTTGAAAATGAATGAGACTTAGGTGATTAGCCTAGCGGTAAGTAGGCGGAAACTAGGGCAAGGATTTAGAAGATTAGTAGATGCAAGGCCATGATGAACTGAATAGAATAAAAAATTAATGTGAATTTGAGAATCGTCAGAAGTAAAAAAAAAAAAAAAAAAAAAAAAAAAAAAAAAAACAATGGCAATTGGATTGAACTTGCAATTTAACATCCAACATTTTTCATTTAACATTTGACATTTGTCATAAAAATGTAATTTTAGAAAAAATGGTTTTTCCGAGTAAGGTTATTTTTCAAGCATTCTTAGTTGAAATAATGTTATTTATAAATAAATGTTTTTATTTTATTTTATTTTATATTTTTCAAGCAAAGAATTTTTTTTTGAAATAATATTAATTTTGCAACGTTAATTTTTTAAAATAATGCTAATTTTTTAAAATAATGATAATTTTTTAAATAATGATATATATTTTTTAATAATGTTATTTTTTTTTAAATAATGGTTTTTTTTACAAGTTTTCACGAAGCATATTTTCAGCATGCTTAATATCATAATATACATGTTTAATAACATAAGTATTTTTAAAGATTTTACCCTTTGTAATGTAACATACAATATTTACTTTGCTTAAGGAAAGTTGTTGATTTTGTCATGGATCCAAGTGTTTGGAAGTTTATGCTATTTGAGATTCTAGAGCATATATTTCATTCACTTCCTTTATCAATGTTGATAAAATTTTAGTTGGTTTGTAAAGAATGGAGTGTTCTATCGGAAAACCCGATTTTTCTTGTTGCTTGTAATCAATGTGCCAACAAAGAATTTGTATTTATTTCTTTGCCAATTGATATTGAGCATAACTGCTTTGTTGGATCATACCTTAATGAGAAAGGACACATATCTCCATTGATTTACCCTTTTCTTCATTTTGGATACATAATTCAATGTACAGTTGGATTGATGATTGTGTTCAGTATGCCTTTAATTTCTTTGCATTCTAAAAATTATTTCATAGTAAACCCTTTTACAAAGACCTTTATAAATCTTGGATGTCTTAGTGTTGGAGAGTGGGGATTCACCTCTTTGTTGGAGAAATTTAGTCCACGGAAATATGATTGGGTTATGCTGAAACATGTGTGCAAAAATATTGAATCATATTTTTTAATTCACACTAGTGTAGACATGGTTTGGAGAAGGAAGAAATCTTCTTTTGGTGGTGTAACGCCCCCAAAGGAGGCTATATTTCATAAAGGAAAAATTTCTTGGCTTTGTTTATACAAAGATTATGATGATTACCTTTACCATGGTTATACTATCTATTGGTTGGATATTATAAGAAACTAGTGGGGTTTTTTGTTTGTTCCTGTCGTTGGCATACGATGTATGTCATTAGGATTGTATGGGAACCAACCGCTTTGTTTTGTAAACAATGGTTCTACTTTTGTTTGGTCGCTTGAAGAGATAGACAATTTTGAATTTGGCCAAGATTCAAATGGACGAAGCTTAGAATATTTTGAAGATGACTGGGAGTTCAGATGGAGATTGCTTGATACTATCTCAATGGATATAAAAAATAAATTCCTAAGCTACCCACCTTTTCGTGTAGTTGAAGAAAAAGTGCTTGTTATAGTCCATTTTGCCACATCCAATCAATAGGTCTTTTAATGGGATCAATCAGCATCATATTCCCCCTTGCCATCATCTTAAACAAAGGCCTAATCATGCCTATTTCATTCCCCATAGTTTCTACCTAAAACCGCATCATCTGAGTCACTTTTAGGACCAACACACCTTGGGCTCCTATTGGACAGTGTTCAACTACATGTTGCTCCATTGTGGTTTGCATTGATCACCTATAGGTTTCTCCCCTTGCATCTACATTGGTTCTAGAAATTTGGGAATAAGAAAGAAATTCTGGAAGCTTACAAAAATTGTTACAACCATTTACCTCAAATAAAACATTCGGATCATATCCTACCCTACTTTGGAGTTTTGATCCCTTATCCTTTTATCCCATCCTCCCATCAAAGAAGGATCTAAAACTTTAGATTGGTAATTGGATAAGAACTCCCAACTTACCCCACTCCTCTATATATTTACAACCTTCCATATGCAAGGGGTTGGATTTTGGAAAGTGATTTTACCCTTATGTTGTTGTGGTGTTCATTTCATGCATTTAGGGTGTTTGGAGGTGCACATTGTGACAAGGAAAGGGCAAGTCAGCCTAGAGGATCTCTTCTACAATATCAACACCTATTTATGGTTGTAACTCCTTCCATTTATATTAATGCAAATAATTCTTTGTTTTCCTATATGTGATGTTTTTATTTCATGTATTTCAATACCATGTTGATCTATTTAATTGATTATTTAGATGATACTGCATAGATCTTGTAGTTTCTTAACTTGTTTTATTTGACTATGTAGGTTCTAATTTTGGCAATTAGAGTTTGAATTGGAGCATTCAAGCTAAAGAATGAGTGAAGTCCGTGATGGATTATAGGTAGGCTTCATTTCGTCATCTATTTACTTTAAGGAAAGAATTGGGTTCCTTGTCTCTCTGTTGTTCTAGGTTATCCACCAAACCTAGTAGAGATACTTTTGTCTCTAATCGTAATTCTCGTATAAAAAATTAGTGACCATACTGCAGATCAGTGTATTCCCTTGGTGGTTCATTTTTTTTATAGTGTTTGATTACCTCTTTGATAGACCTTTGCTTCTTTACCCAGCGAAGAAAAAACCTAGGAAGTGATTTCATTGAGTCTCTTTTGCAATTTTTGTGTCGGAATCCTCTATCCCTAGACCAACTCTCCCACAGTGCCTCTGATAGAGCATCACACCTCACCTAGGCCCACTTTGTACCAGCGTTGCAAAGCACCGATGCCTCTCCTGCACTAGCGTTGGCCCCTATTTTTGCACAAAATTTGCCTTTCTTTTTGAGTGTCTTTTTTATTAGCCTACTTCCAGATAACCTTCCCTGAGTCTTGAGTGTCCCATGGTCTCTCTAAAGCCTCCATTTGGTTTGGATTTGTGTTTTTTTCCTTTGGTAATAATTGGTTTTGATTTTGCGTTTTTCTTATCATTTGGTCACTTGTAAACTGATTTTGTTTGGGAATTGACTGCTTGGATGAATTGTTGTTTTATTCCTCATTCTAAAAAGTGCATTTCAATCGGTGATTAAACATTTGCGTCTTAGTTTTCTTCATTTTTAACATTAAGTGTGTTGAAAAGAAAAATAATTGCATTTGCATCTAGGGTTTTGTGTATGAAATCAGAATTCCCTAGTGTGAAATTGTGTGTTTTTTCTTTCATTTTTGCAGAAAACTTCCCTTGTCAATTGCTAGGGGGGATGAATTGTGTATGCGTGTTAATCACCTTTGAGTGTCATCTCTTTTGTTTCTTTAAATTTTCACCCAATTTCAGTTTGAGTCCTCTATTCATGAAATATCGGATTATGTTTGATTTCATTGGAATCCTCTTGTGTTTGTTTTGAATAATTCTCTTGCATAGATCACATTTGCATAGTTAGAATTCTCATTTTCACCGCAAGAAAGGAAATTGTGTATAGATTACATTTGCATAGTTTTTAGGGGAATCATGCATAGATTACATTGCATGGTTTGGCATATTTTAATGCTTTGAATTGAATTGGAATAATGAAATTGAAAGATCTAGTTAGGAAGCTCTTGTTTTCTGCATATTTTATTGTTTCATCATTGTTTGCACCTTTTCCATACACTAGATAGCTTTAATCGAAATTGAAAAGAGTAATTTTCTCATATTAGTTGCATCATAGGTTCGTTTAGGTGACATCGAATTTTGAGCCTTGAAATCAAAATCAAATTCAAGACAAGCTCTAAAATTCACCTTAATTAACCTAAGGAGCATTTGTAACATTAACGCAAACACTTAGAGGTCTAGGCTAGAGACGTGTTCTAGCGTCGTTAAACGTAGGAGTTGTCCTTTTTTTCCAGCGTTTCATCACTATGGTGATATCCCATTCCACATACATAAGTGTATAGGATCGTAATTCGCATACCTTTGGTTATATTGGATGATGCTCCATGCATGAAAAGTATATGGGAACACTCTCATCAAACAGTTACACATTAGACAAAACTAATACATACTGCACTCCCACGTACCGTCGAGTATATTTTTGGAGTCGCCTATAGGTTACTATCCATCCATAGGTAACCAAATCTTCCACCTTATATACCATGATACACTAAACACAACATTCGAGGAGACTTCCTGCACGTACGTTTAGTCCTTGGTTCGCCAAGGTGTATATTCCAGTTCACGATTGCTTGGTAAAACTTTATGCCTAGTTACCCATTTATTTTGTTTGTGCCTTTAATTTCTAAAATCAATTAATTGACCATGGAACAACATCCTCCCCATGGAACAATTCCTTAGTGAATCTTAGGTTGAGACTAATGGTAATAGTTCTGGAGTCTACCAATCAAGGGAATCCTCATCCTTTTCCTTATTTTGGAAATATTGGTGCTCCTTAAATGGAAATGTCGTCCCTTCCCAGATTCACCATTGGTTTTCCATTTTGGTTATTTTTGACCCATATGGTTTTGAATGTCCAAACTGCTTCTCAACAAGGTTCTCCTCCACCTGAAAAATATCAACCTCAAGTTTATCCTAAATTTGACCCTTTTCCTTCTTCACCTATTTGGTCCTCTTCCTCTTCTTCCTCTTCGTCTGGTGAAATCCTACAGGATAGTAACCAGGTGGATAAGAAGAAGAAGAAAAATAAGCAGGGGGGAAAACCAAGCAACAATTTCTACTGATGCGATTGATGTTGAGAAACCTTCCAATCAAACCCATAAATTGAATTTCCCTTGCAAGTTAAGTAAGGATGACCACCTTCTTAGAGATTATCTTGGTATTCCTAAGGTCTTAGAATTGTGGTCCATAGGCAAAAGGCTCATCAATGGGTAAAATATATGGACCTTAATGCACCTCCAACTTACTAAAATCGACTCTTCTCGTAATTATTTACATGTTTTAATTATATTTTTCTTAATGAGATGAGTAAAAGTAATATGTCATGTCTAGTGGTCGAATGTGCATTGATTGCAGTTTTTGGAGCAAATTATGGTTAATTAGGATGCAGGAACTCGAATGAGACAAGCATGAGAGATTATAGGAGATTGGATCTCCCTCCTTAACTCCTCACTCACTCGAAGATCCCTCAATCAAATCACACCAGCTCGGAGTTGGAAGAAGCCAAGTCATGAGGATCATTGGTAACCAAGCCAGTGACAGTTAAGAACAAATTAATATCAAGATTGGGAGCCAAGCCTCCCTAGATTTAAGGAAGTTGTTGGCAACTTCAGTTGTATAAATAAATAGGCCTAGAGCCTCATTAGGATTCAATTTTTTTGTGCAAGATAGTTAAGTAGTTTTCGAGTTGAATGATTGTGACCAAACACTGTTATGTATTTTTTGATATGTTAATGAAAATGAGCAACATTCCTTTGATCCAACACTGAGTTGACTCAGAGGGCTGAAGCTCTTGGGTTAGGGACCAACCTTAGCAGCAAGGGTTCCTCTTACTGTACTTGTATGATTAGGTTATCTCATAGATTAGTTGTTAAATTGATTTTGGTGTTGTTAAATTGTAAGTATTGGTAGATTTGATTAGTTTGCTTCCATTTGTGAATAACTTTAATAGTAGCATTATAGGGATAATAAAATATTCAAAAAGGATGATAACAAGTGAATCTTACCGCATTAGTCCCTTCCTGGGACCATGGCTTGAGGAACAATTCCCATTTAGCCCAAAAAGACTAATTTCTAGTTTCTTATGAAATTTAGGGTTTTTCTGCTAATTAGGTCATGATATTTTAGTTTTAGAAGATAGGTTTCATTTGACATTTCTGATATCTTAAGTCTTGCATTATATTTCATGTTTATTTCATGATGGCTTCAAGCATTCCCATGCATAAACTTGGAAAATAAATGATGAAAATTATGTTTCTTCTATTTTAGTAACCCTTCTTGTTTTGAGATGAATTTATGGATAAATGACAACAATGATGTGTATGTTGCAGGAGTTTCTACATTGTAGGAAGACCTCATGTCACCAACCTCAACCTAGCCATATCCACCCATGATCACCAAAATCCACTAAGTTATCAATTTGGATTCTCGTTTTACAAGGAAAACTTGCCATGCTTCTAGAGAAAATGCAACCGTTGTAAAGCTTTGGTTTGAGTTTTGAGTGAGTGCCTACCACTCCCTTGCCTTATTTCATCCTTAGTCAGCTTCTCCAAGCTCCATACCACCTTTCAAACCACTCCCTATGATTTCAACCTGTTCCTATAGGAAAACAAGGGATCCTATAAGTGAACTAGGACATCTTGTAGACATCCTGTAGGAAAACCCGTAGTGGCTTGTTTTGAGCCCAAATTGTGAAAAAAACATCACTAAAGCTAGGAGTAGACCCCTGCTTGCCTCCCAAGCCATTTGAACCATTGCAATCATCTCCCTCCACACCTATCTCACCTGCCATGCAACCAAGAAGGATTAGCATTTACATTTTTACAAAATCATAAAAAGAAAAAGTTTTTATATTCATTCATGCACACAATAGTTAAGTGCTTGTTTAGATCAGACTTCATGCCTAGGTTAGTTAAGAATTCACATGTGTTAAAATTATAACTCTTTTGAAAGAAAGGTATATTAACAAATATCTAGATGAGTTATGTGTTTTGTAGGCATTTATTTTAGTCTTGCATTACTATAGTAATTATCATTTTAATTCTCTCAATTAGGGTAAAATTCTCCTCTCTCAATTGGTAATCAAACATTTTTTAATCAATAGAAGGCTAATTTTAGAAACCCTAGTGGTTTATTGGCCCAAATTAGTAGTGACAAAGAGTGGACCCATTGCATATATTTCTATATACAACACTGTCACCTCCAAGTTTGTACGAACCCCAGGTTGATGAAGTAAAGTTGGTAGCCCAGGAGTTGCAACATCCTTGCTGCAATACTGGTGCTCATCACTTTTCGGCGCTATTGTCGGGGAGGTGTCTAAGTAGATGTGATTTATTCTTTATTTCTTCCATTTCTTATCTCTTTCATTCTGTTATTAGTTCCATTCTGTAGAGTAGTTGTAAGTTGGTTTGGTTTCCTTTCCATTCTGAAATTGATTCCATTTAGTAGTTAGTTTCAATTCAGTTTGTCTTTTCAATTTTGCAATTAGTATTAAAGCTTGAAAAAAAAACAAAAACACTCCTTCATGCCTCGTAGGAATAGGGATAACTTAGGAAAATTTCTACCAAATACTCCCACCACTTCAAACAACCAACCTTCCCTCTTCTTCGGCGGTTATGAATTAGAGGACCCCTTAGGCGAACAACCAGAGAGTTTTGAAGAGCCTATAGGGGAAGAAGAAGAAACCATTCCAACTAACATCATGGTTGAAAACAGAAATGAAAGGGGAGATAGGAAAAAATTTAGGGTTCTTTTCCCATTAGAGAAACTAATGGGGATGCCAAGATGAAAAACATAATCCCCTTTGCTCTTCTGCACTTCCATGTCCTGACCTCAAAAGATGCAGATACTTTTTTGTTCGAATTTGTTGTCATATGCAAAACTTATGATTACATCTCTGATGATCATAAGTTGAAATTATTCTCATCCACTCTCAAGGATGAAACCCTACACTGGTTCATGGGTTTACCTGGGGATAGTATCACCACCTGGGCTCAGATGCAACAATCTTTCTACAACAAGTATAGGGACTACTGCAAGTCCAAAGATACCGAAGAGGAAATTTTTAGAATGACCTTGGGACATGATGAGTCCTTAGAGGATCATGAGGAAAGATTCCATCTTAGCTATAAAAGGGCTAGGTGCACACTTGATCCTGAGTCACTTAAGTTAGTCCTCCTCAGGGGGATCCAGGAAGATCTCCTAGAAACCCTAAACCTGCTTTCAGGAGGGGATGTCTACCAGATACCCTATGAGGACATCAAGACCATTTTCAAGAATCATTCAAGGGAAGCTAGGAAAAGGGGTAGGGTTGGTCAAATAGTGGCTAACTCATCCTCTACCAACACATCTATAAAAAGTGAAATTGGGAACATGTTGGAAGATTTTAAGAGTGAAATGTTGTAAACCCTTTCCCTGTAGATGGACACTATGTAAATTAAGAGGAAGTAGGAGGAAGTAGAACGAGCATTATCCATATTCTTCCCTATATGCGAAATGAGTGTCCTTCTCTACCTGGACTAAAAGCTGTGTATAAAGGAACTAAAGGGGTGACTGAACATCTCTGCTACATAAATCAAAGGAGGCCTCATGGGCCTTGACCATACCAGTAAGGCATGAAAGCGTCATCCTATTCATATTACAACCCTAATAAAAACACATCCATTCCCTCTTGGTGCCCCCCTGCTCATCCCTCCTGGTCTACACCTTCTCCCTACTCTTTTGCACCCCAATACCATTCCCAGCCAACCAACCAACCATTTCAACCACATACTCCTCCACAACCTCAGTGGAATGCACCACCCTAGGGGTGGAGGCCCCCATACAACAACGCTCCAAATTTATTGCCTTCACCTCCATCTCAACCACAACTTTTACACCCTGCTCCACCTAAACAACCTCATATGCCTGCCCAACCAAACTTGAACCCAAACAATAGACATGCACAACAGGTCTACAGTGGAGAGACATCCTACCCTGCTTATGCTATGGAAATTCATGAAATCAACCTTAGGTCTGGGAGAGTGCTCCTAGATAACCAACCTCCATCTCCACCTAGGGAGAGTGAGGAGGAAAGAGAGGAAAGTATGCCTAAAGTAAATCCACCACCCTTTCCTGAAAGATTAACCCATCCAGTCTAGCATATCCCAGAAGAGAATGAACTTCTGGGTGAGTCTAAAAATCTATGTGTCAAAATCACACTTCTCCAAGCTATTAAAGATGTACCCATTTACAATAATTTAACTAATTAGAAGTGTTTCAAACATCCAAGAAGGCGAAAAAGAGATACCCCTACCATTAATGTCATTATATAATTGTCTGACTTAATGTTGGGGCAGGTAATTTTCCCAAAGTATTTAGACCCCGGAAGCCCTGTAGTAGATGTACACATCGATGGAACCATTGTCCCCCATACCTTGATTGATCTTTGGGTTTCCATCAATGTAATGACTAAGGAAACCTTGCTCAAGCTGAATCTCCAGGGATCATAGAGAAAGACCATGATAGTCTTGCAGCTTGTAGACTAATCCATAGTAGCCCTCGAGGGGATTGTTGAGGATGTGATTATCTCCATTGATTCTTGGGAATACCCTGTAGACTTCTTAGTTCTCCAGCCTAAGACCAAATTTAATGGTTATCCGCTCATCCTTGGGAGGCCTTGGCTAGCCATTTCCGATGCCTACATAAGCTGCAGGGTTGGAAATATTACTATAAAAAATGGACATCTATCCAAGAAGTTGGTCCTGTACCTTCCTGCTCAGCCATATCTAGAACATGACTTACATTTATGGCTAGAAGAAGAGGAAGAAGATGAAGTCTACTCCTCCCAAATCTATACCATAGAAACTGCAATAGGAGGAGGACAACTTGATGAAGATGATTTGGTTGAACACATCATCCAAAATCCAACTCCCAACACCATGTCTCTGGAGGAAGTAGTGAAGGAAACCAAGAACAACCATCGGGTTGATCTATGCTTAGTTGAATCAAACCCTACTCGTGTCAAGACAATAGAATTCGGCCTGGAAAGAGCATTGAAAATCAACCCCTCTCTCTCCGTACACCAAGAAGAAGAGTTATGTAATATGATAAGAGAGCATTTGTATGCCTTTGCTTGGAATTACAAAGAAATGAAGGGAGTGCACCCCTCGATGTGTACTCACCACATTTACATCAAGGAAGCTTGCAAACCAGTTCAACAACCCCAAAGGAGAATGAATCCATCTCTCAATGATATAGTCAAAGAAGAGTTGCAGAAACTGTTGGATGCGGGATTCATTTAGCCTATCTTAGATAGTGAGAAGGTCTCTCCTCTCATGCTGGTTCCAAATAAAAATGGAAAGTGGAGGAATTGTGTTGATTACAGAAAGCTAAAAAAAGCAACACAGAAGGACCATTTTCCTCTACCTTTTATTGACCAAGTGTTAGATGGTCTGGCAGGGAAGAAGTTCTTCTCTTTCTTAGATGGGTTCAATTGGTACAATCAAATCCATATCAGCCCAGAGGACCAGGATAAAACCACCTTCACATGTCCTTGGGGTACTTTCATTTATAGGGTCGTTCCTTTTGGTCTATGCAATGCCTCTGCCACTTTCTAGAGAGCAGTCGTGAGTATCTTTGTAGAGCTAGTCCATGATGCAGTAGAAATTTATATGGATGACTTCACACCCTATGGGTGTGATTTTCAGGAGGCTCTCTCTAACTTGGGTAAGGTGCTAAACAAATGCATTGAAATGAACTTATCCCTTAGTCCAGAAAAATGTGAGTTCTTGATGACTGCAGGGACTATTCTAGGTCACTCAATATCCTAAAAAGGACTACAAGTAGACCCAAATAAGATAGCCATCATCAAAAGGGTCCCGACTCCATAGAAACAGAGGGATGTCAGAAGTTTTCTAGGTTTAGCCAGATACTATAGGAGATTTATAAAAGATTTCAGCAAGTTAGCTTCTCCCTTATTTGGGTTATTGGCCAAAGACTCTGAATTTTTATGGTCAGAAAGCTACCAAGCAGCCCTGGACACCCTAGAGGACAAGTTGACTACTGCACCTATTCTTCGAGGCCCAAATTGGGCTCTTCCTTTTCATATTCATGTCGATGCCTCTCAAAAATCCATAGGAGCAACTCTAGGCTAGATAGATGACAAGCTTCCTTATGCCATATACTTCATCAGTAAGAATCTCTCGAACATTGAGCTAAACTACACAGTGAATGAAAAAGAGCTCCTAGATGTTGTGCATTAATTGAATAAATTTAGAAATTACATTACTGGTTACCAAACATTTATACATACTGACCATGCTGCAATTAAATACTTAATGAATAAACCTGATGTAAATGCCTAGATTATTAGATGGTTACTTTTGTTGCAACAATTTGATTTAACTATTATTGATAGGCCTGGCAAGGAAAATGTAGTTCCATATTTTTTTATCCAAATTGACTTTTCCTGCAGGGGATGAAGGAATGGTTGATGATCAGTTACCAGATGAACATTTATTCATCATTTTATTTCTCTCTCCATGGTTTGCTGACATAGCAAACTACTTGGCATCTACACAGTTTCCTCCAAATTTGTCTTGCAAGGAAAAGAGAAAAATCATAAGGAAAAGTGCTCCATTCAATTGGATTGGGGGAAATCTCTTCAAGCTAGGTCCAAATCAAATTCTGAGAAGATGTGTCAGGGAGGAGGAAGTATTCGACATCCTTCTAACCTTTCATAATGGGCCTTGTGGAGGTCACTTTGCAGCCAAAAGAACATCATTTAAGGTACTACAAGCTTGTTATTACTGGCCCACTCTTCACCAATATTTAAGGAGGTATACCATCCAGTGTGATCGGTGCCAAAGGATGGGGAAACCTACCTCAAGGGATCAGATTCCTCTGAAACCTCAAGTAAATTTGAGTCATTTGACAAGTGGGGCATGGATTTCATCGGGCACATTGACCCTCCGTCTAGACAGAAGCAATACATCATTGTGTGCATTGACTACTTAACAAAATGGGCTAAAGCCAAAGCCATCAAAGTATAAATAGAAGAAAAAGTGGATGAATTCTTAAGGGAGAATGTGTTTTATAATTTTGTGTACCCTAGAGAGTTGGTCACTGATCAAGGAAGTCAATTTACATCTCACATGATTGAAAATATGTTAAGCCAACACAAGATCAAGCACATAAAATCCACCCCTTACCACCCACAGGCTAATGGGAAAGTGGAAGTAACAAACTAAGCATTGGAGGGCATTCTGACCAAGGTGATTAGCAGTAGCAAAAAAGATTGAGCAGACAGATTAGTTGATGCCACCCGGGCCTACAATACCACCTGGAAGATCACCACTGGCTTCACCCCTTATGAGCTAGCCTATCGGAAGAAAGCCCTTCTATCCATTGAATTTGAATACAACACCTTAAGGATGACATCACACCTGGATCTAGATATCACAAGGGCACAACAAGAAATATTGCTCCAGCTGAATGGGTTAGATGAATATAGGATGCAGGCCCTTCTGCACGTGACTCAAGTTCAAAGGAAAAACTGACATCAACCTTTGTCGTTATCTTCTGAAAATCATGATGGTGACAAATCTTCAACTAATGATAGTAAGATCCATGGGAAAAAGGGTAAAGTCAAATTTCCCTGTAATTTATGTGAAGGGATCATCCTATTTACCATTGTCCTTATATAGATGAAGCCTCAAAAGTGTTGGAAAACCTTAAAAATTCTTAGCCACGACTTTCGGCTGGTTATCAGAAGATTTCTCCCAATCCTCCACTAGTTGATGAAGTGATTGATCAGAATCCATCTCCAGTCAATCCCATTCTGTTTGAACATGAATCCAATGAATCCGTTCCTGAGCAATCATTGGTTGAGAAAATAGTTGACTTGATTCCACCTTCATTTTATCGTACCTTTCCCGTAGAGAGTGAAAGTCATACTACTCAGGTTCTTCTTGTTTCTTCAGGGCACAGTGAACTAGGGGATAGTTCTCCCATTCCCATAACACAAGGGGAAAGTCCTCCCTTTCCTATGACACCCGCTCCAAGTAGCATGGTCAATCCTTTTATTGGAGTCGATTGGCAGGATATCATCTTCCTCCTTACATGCCATTTCATATCATAGTACAAGCTTATAATGTGGTTGTACCTATCAAAATCATAGATGAAGGTGAATTTGTTCATATTATGTCCTCAACTACTTGGAAAGCTTTAGGTTCTCTGCAGCTTGTGCCCGTTACCTAGAATCTATTGGATTTTAACAAAGGAACCAACCAACCATTAGGGATCCTTCCTAAGTTGCCTATTACTTTGGGAGGAAATATTGTGTATATCGATGTGATGGTAGTCCAAGGCCCTTTGGATTTTAATTTAATCCTTGGGCATGACTGTGTATGTCATGGGAGCTCTTGTCTCTTCAATCTTTCATGTGAGGTGTTTCTCACATGAAGGAATAATCGTGGCTATTGACCAAATTTCATTCGTTGGTCCTAATTTGACTCCCAATCAAAAAACTTCACTAAATGATCCTTATATGGAAGTGGTATCTTCCCCACCATAGGTAAATTATGTGGCAACCTATCCCATTCACATATCTACTAATGAAGATGAGCCTTTCACTGTCCGCTCAATGTCTTCCGACCTAGATCCAGTAGGTGATGTAGTGCATCATTTACTAGGGGAATTGGAGTCTAATCTATCCATTGGATCCTTTGATATGTATCCCTTCCAGAGAATTTTTCTTCCATATAATGATAACCTCTAGGAAGTCATGGTCTCTTGGAGGCCATGATCAGGACTAGAGCAGAGTTCTTTTTCTTGTGTAAAGCTCCTTAAAAAAGGAAACAAGGTGTTGGAGCAGAGTTCCTTTCTTGTGTCAAGCTCATTAAAAAATGAAACAAGGTCCTTTGAGCAGAGTTACTTTTCTTGTGTCAATCTCCTTAAAAAATGAAACAAGGTCCCAGAGATGAGTTCCTTTTCATGTGTCAAACTCGTTCAAAATGAAACAAGCTCTTATGAGTATAGTTCTTTTACTATGTCAACCTCGTTAAAAAATGAAATAGGTTCCTATGAGCATAGTTATTTTCCTGTGTCAAGCTTGTTAAAAAATGAAACAAATCCCATTTCAATTTGAGTCTTTGATTAGATCTCGTAAATTCCTAGTCAGGTCTTTCACTGGATCTCGTAAATGAATCTTCAATCAATCCACCTATTAGTACCCAGTAGTGTACCTAGGTGAATGAAATGAAGCTTGGTGGGAATGTACATCGAATTGAGTCATTATGTTGGGGGCATGCAAACTTATTTCAAGCATAGTTTTTCTCTGTTTCAAGCTTGTGTAAAAATGAAACCACCTTCAAGCATAGTTTCCCATGCTTCAAGCTTGCGTAAAAATGAAACCAATTTCAAGCATAGTTTCCCATGTTTCAAGCTTCTGTAAAAATCAAACCATTCCCATTTTATCCCTCGTGATTTCCATTTTTATCTACCTATTTTCTGCCAAATGAGCCTTGGTTTTCTCATTCCATCATCATCGTTTGCTTGACTAATCATACTCTTTCACTTGGTTTTTACCATTTCCCGAGGAACCATTGCAATGAGTGAGTTTATTAGCCAACCTATTGACCTTTGCATGTTTTGAGTAGTTCCATCATGAACGAAACCAGTTGCTACCCTTTATATGACTCATTCCTCTAGGAGGAGTCCTCTTTCAGATTTTTTCAAACTCCCAAAATATGAAAATATTGTTGAGAACTTGTATTTTCGAACTCATTAAAGTAAATGAAAAGATGTATACTTAGTATAAATTTAACCCTTTTTCGAACTGAGATAGACTATTTATGAAAAAGGAACACTTTAGTCAAACATGTCTAAGAGGTTCTCTTGAGTATTGTTTTCTACCTTTTCAAACTTAAGAGACTATCTATGAAAAGGGACATCTGGAGTTTTGTTTTTCACCTTTTTCTCAAACTCACTAAAAATGAAAAAGGTGTCGATTTTTACCTTCGGTGGACTCGTTAAAACATCAAAAAATGATGGAATTGTCGAACATGAAAAAGAGAAACCTCTCCCTGTTGTAGGGAAAAGTATCCGACTCGGATGACCCTATCCCACTCTAAGGGTGACAGTTCCTTAGCAACAACTGTAAAACAAACTACTTAAGGTTTACTTCTTTATGAAAGCAAAAGAGAATGGAGAAAGCACTAACCGTTGCCTTGCGCTTAATGTCGAATCCAAACTCTTCTCTTTGGCCGCTTGCTCCTAGCTCTTTGTTCTTCTGCTCGCCAGCTACGATGAGATCCTGCAAAATAACAAAGAAGGAAACTACAAGAGGCATGCAATCATAACTGGTTCATGGATTAGTGTAAACCAAACATGCAATCATCACAATATATAATTGAAACAAGAGCACATAGAAGAACCTCAATAGCTTTTATTAATGAAGAAATAAAGGTTCTGAGAGTATTACAACCATTGAAGGCTCCAACCCAGCAACACCTCCCAGCAGAAAGAATTGCTCTTCTTCACCTCCCTCAAACAATCACCCAATAACTCAATAGTGAAACCAACAGCATATCATTACTTTGCACAAAATTCCAGCCTCCTGAGCTCATAGGAGAGAGCTCAATATATAGATGAATTGAGAAAGGATGAGTCAGCTTGCAACTGATGTGTAGCTGCCTTGTGTCCTCTCTCTCTTCAGTTAATATTTAGTTGATCTTCAGTTCTTGAGTCCACTTGGAGAACTTTGCTTCCACTTGGAGAAACAGAGCCTCTGACTCATCACAAGGCGAAATACCTGATCCAAGTGTCATTTTTGGAAGATTCCAAAGCAATGACTCACTGTGCCACTTGTCCCTTCTCGCTCAGCACAGGTGGCCTTTGTCCCACTTGCTTTGCAACGCAGGTACACCATGGAGCAACTGAGTTTCAGCGCAGAAACCTAGTGGAGCACCTGCTTTGATTTCAGGATTGCTTGTTTTTTAGTGTTTTCAGGTGGAGAACTGATCTGAGAGCTGTTGGTTTGCTGACCTTGTTCCTCTAGGGGTAAGAACATCATGTTTAGGGAACTTTGGATCCCTTGGATTATTGACAATTCATGCTTGTTGCTGTAAGGCACAAAATTGTCTATAACACTCCCTACCAAGGTTTGTTAAATATACTCAGAGGGATTCATCCGAAGGGTGAACTTACAGATCAAGCATATGTTATCCTCCTCAAGCTTGTTAATAAATAAAGAGATATTGACCAATATTGTTGGGGAAATTGGGAAAACATGGTATTCCATTTGCTAATGGCAGCGAGTTGCTCTTGAACACGACACTCTTCCACTTCATCTCCGTGGATGTTGGGTTGGGTAATCTACTTGTATTTTGGTTATCATACCAGTTTCAGATCCTCCATTTTGGTTTCGAGTCAATGTTACCAACTTCATTCAGTGTCACTGGTGTGTTCAAGAGAATTCATTCAGTTGATATTGTTACAATACTCTTAAGCCTTCATTCCATGTTTGCCTTTCCTGATCCAATTCCATATCAGTATCATTCTATCTCAATCATGATACATGTTTTGTGTTGTTGATGGGGGATACATAAAGGCCCTCCTAGAAATAACCTTTTGGTACCTTGGTGTTTGCATACATCAATGTAAATTTTCCTTGCTCTCGACAACAGGTTTACATCAATGGATTCCGATTGAAAGACTATGTGTGGTGTTTGAAATCAAATCATTTATTCACACCATACTTATTGTAATGTATTACCTTGAGAACCATTAACATCATCGGTGGTTTCTCTCACGTCTATTAACGACTTACATCATCAACTAGTAATCATATGGTGTCTACCATGTTCGACCTCAGCTCATTGATTCACATGGTTAGAATTGTACATTGGTTGGTCGTGTGAAGGAGATAGAAGACCCTAGATCTAGTTTCATCCATCTGGGCTGCGATTTTAGGAGTTATACAAAGATCACAATGTATGATGGCCATGATCATACAAACAACCATCCAGTCATGGGTCTACCAATTCTCATCTGTGGATGCATCTTTTGATCATTGTACATGTTATGTTAGCTTATGTGTCGAGTATGCATATGCCTCCCTTAGCAACAAAGATATCATGATGAAAATTTATTGTAACAAATGAAGCTCATCGGTTTTTCTTAATATCGACTTGTCACAAGGTAAAGCACTTCAGTGATCAATTGTCATTTTTTACTTTTCACTTAAATTAGGGGGAAATCTATTGTAGGCCATTTTTTAGGCCTCCTAACACGATCAACCAATGATCCAGGTGGCTCTAGACACAAGCAGAAGTCCCAGAGGACTCAGAAAGGGTCAAAATTCAGAGTGGTCAAAATTCTCACAAACCACCACCAGATCGAAGTTCTCGTTGCCCTGATTCCAACGGTGCAAACGTCACTCAAATCTGAGCTCGTCTGAGGGGGAAAGAGCCAGTCAAAGTTTCCATGTGGGCCAAGTTTAAGTGTCCTACAAATTGACCAAGTCTCGAATAGGGAATCTGGCTCTCGAGGAGCAGGCGAATTTGCTAGATACTTAATTTGTCTAGTATACCCTAGATTAGACAAAATCGAAAAATGTGGTTGTATTAAATAAATAAAAAATATGTTATGAGGTGGTGGGCCATGACCCCCACCACCTCCCTTCCCAAACCACATATAGTTACAAAAATAAAATAAATTTTATTTAAAAATGGCTGACGGGCCATGCCCCCATCAGCCCCCCCAAACCACCATATGTTACATATAAAACAAATAATATAACTGGGCAGTGGGCGGGCCACCTCTGGTGGAACTGGCCCAGGCCCCACACATTGGCCACTTATCACACGTGTTAGTGCCTGGATGTACCTCATGCTGAAGGAAGGCAGGTCTAGGGTAACATCAAGCCACGCTTAACCTGGTAGCTAGCCCTACCAGGTCGGGAGAAGGCTCTCTCCTTGTCAATCTCAATTAGAATATTGGCAACTAGAGCTTGAGATGATTGAAATGAATGCTGATTTAGGCTAGGTATGGTAGATCAGGGGATTTGATTGGATTTGTTTCGGGTCAAAAATAGCAAGAGAAAGGGTGATTGGACTATGGAATCGATGCCAGTTTCTGCTGGCAAACCTGGGGCAAATTAAGTGCCATGTTTAGCCAAGTGAAGATTGTAAAGGTGATAAGTATAAGGGAGAAAGCCCACTTCTCTGCAAGAATCAAACAAAGGATGGATCTGCAACAACAACTTTAGATGAAAGAGAATAACGAGGTTGCTCAACAGAGCATCTAGCAACGGATGAATTCTGCTAAGACTACCATTACAACTAACAACAAAATCATCATGAAAGGAGCATAATTATGGATGAATTCCTAACATATCACTTAGATAATGCTAAAAACAAAGGAGAAAAGCATAATGTGTAAATGAATTACAGGAGAAAAAACATACTGAACATTTAAGCACCGTGATGAATCCCAGGCCTAAAGGGCAAACACTGCTTTCTTATGATATTCAATAAAACTTTACACAGTCCAAATGCTTCTTCCTGTTGCAAAAATCAAACCTTTACACCATGAAATTCATAAAATTTATACATTTAGCTCATCCCTGTATTAAGGGAATTGAGCTCAACCATCTTCTTCAAAATAGAATCAGTTACATTAAACTTGGACCGAATTTCTGAAAATAGGTGTTGAAGATGAACTCGTATCTCCTTAAACCATAGCACCTGTTACAACAATGAAAGAGGTTTTTGTATAGAAGGTCATTTTGGAGAAAAACCTCTCTCAAATTTTGGAAATTCGTCTCCAGTTGCTCGGAATCTATTCCACAAAATCATCTCTAAAACAGAAAATCATTAAAAACTTAAATCTGTCAAAATGAGTTGTAAAGATCTAGTCACATATTCAAATTCATGACACCTGTGAATAAACTGAAAGAGGTTTTTGTTATATGGCTCTTGGGTAAAAGAAACCTCCTTGGTTTTTTCAAAATTACTTTCCATATATTGCAAAATGGCACCGCACTAAAATGACTAAAACAGTAAAAAATATGAAAAATTTGCTTTGTTTTAATGTAGGCTCCAAATATCACTGCATATCTCCCACATAGTAGCACCTGTGCATAAAATGAAGGAGGTTTTTGTTATTTGGTATGTGATGGACAAAAACCTCTTTCACTTTTGAGACTGATCTTGTACTAAACTTGTCATTGTGTGCAGCAACCTACCTCAAAACATGCGTAACCAAGAATCACTCATTCATTTCGATCATATCTTCTAATACAGAAACCAGTTACAAGAGTGTGATATACCGTTGGAAAGATTTTTCTGAGCTTCTTCTGATGGACACATTTGTGACATGTTTTGTGCTAAATATCATGTGCAAAACATCTAACAAAACCAAACCTAGTAAGAGCACATGTTGATCCTTGGTGACAGGCTGTGAAGACTGGCACTAACATCGGCCTTATTGGGGATGGCAGCTCCTTGGAGGTGTCAGAAACACTGTAGACCAAGTGCCTCATCCATTGCGAAATACCGTCAAACAGCTGCAAACTCAAAACAACTCATACCAATCCAAACATACACATACTGCAACTTGTACATAACAAATATCGGAAACTGAAATGTTGCCTTTGGCAACTTATTTATTTACAAATCTACCCTACTTTGCTACAAAACCAAAAGATCAAGTGATGTTGTAATGCTATATCAACCAATCAAGTAACTGTGACAATGATGCTGTTTTTTGATAGTGTTTGAACTAGAAGATAGTTGGAAATCCTACCAGCAGTATATACCCATAGTACCTCTGGCTCTGTAAAAGGCAACTTGGTTTTTCTTTCAACTTAAAAATATATTCCATATATGCTACTATGGGATCATAGAAACCAGATTCTATCTGCTGCCCCAGCTCATTAACATATGCTCTTGGCTAGAGATTGTCACATCCTCACTGTAAATCATAACATCCTTCAATCCAACCATCCAAGGGTGGCCTTATCTTTTCTTCTTTGGGAGGAGGGAGAGTTTCCAAGAACTGTTTAGGGTCTTGGAATTCATGTGATTTAATTTGAACATCCAATAATTCAATTTCATTTTCCAATCTTTCAACCACTAAGCCAAGAAAACAATATTTATTCTTAGGTGTGAGTCGACTAGATTTCAAGCTAAGAAACAATGATGTTAAAAAACTTTGATCAATCTGAAATTTTGCTATCTCATCCCTTAAAATCAATAACATTTCACTAAATAATGGATTTGCCACATACCTCGTCATCGGTGATTACCATCAATGTTCTGAAAACTAGATTCTTTGGTAGTGAAGTCGAAGCTCAGGATCTTGAACATTGGAGTCATCAGGTAGATGATTTCAACCTTCATATGTGTCTGACTGCTATCCACCATCAACAATCAGATCTGCAACTTGAATGATCTTTCCTAGAGAAGATCTGTCACCTCTTCCCCAGTGGAGTCACCACTATGTTAGTGCCTGGATCTACCTCAGGCTGAAGGAAGGCAGGTCTAGGGTAACATCAAACCACGCTTAACCTGGTAGCTAGCCCTACCAAGTTGGGAGAGGGCTCTCTCCTTGTCAATCTCAGTTAGAATATTGGAAACTAGGGCTTGAGATGACTGAAATGAATGCTCATTTTAGGCTAGGTATGGTAGATCAGGGGATTTGATTGGATTTGTTTCGAGTCGAAAACAACAAGAGAAAGGGTCATTGGACTATGGAATCGATGCCATTTTCTGCCGGCAAACCTGGGGCACATTAAGTGCCACGTTCAGCCAAGTGAAGATTGTAAAGGTGAGAAGTATAAGGGAGAAATCTCGCTTCCTTGTAGGCATCAAACAAAGGATGGATCTGCAGCAGCAGCTTTAGATGAAAGAGAATAACGAGGTTGCTCAATAGAGCATCTAACAATGGATGAATTCTGCTAAGACTACCATTACAACTAACAGCAAAATCATCATGAAAGGACCATCATTATGGATGAATTTCTAACATATCATTTAGATAATGCTGAAAAAAAGGAGAAAAACATAATGTGTAAATGAATTACAGGAGAAAAAAAATATTGAACATTTAAGCACTGTGATGAATCCCAGGCCTAAAGGGCAAACACTGCTTTCTTATGATATTCAATAAAACTTTACACAATCCAAATGCTTCTTCCTATTGCAAAAATTGAACCTCTACACTATGAAATTCATAAAATTTATACATTTAGCTCATACTTGTATGAAGGGAATTGAGCTCAACCATCTTCTTCAAAATAGAATCAGTTACATTAAACTTGGACCGAATTTCTGAAAGTAGGTGTTGAAGATGAACTCGTATCTCCTAAACCATAGCACTTGTTACAAAACTGAAAGAGGTTTTTGTAGATAAGGTCATGTTGGAGAAAACCCTCTCACAAATTCTGGAAATTCGTTTCCAGTTGCTCGGAATCTGTGCCACAAAAGCATATCTAAAACAGAAAATCATTAAAAACTTAAATTTGCAAAATGAGTTGTAAAGATCTAGTCACATTCAAATTCACAACACCTATGAATAAAATAAAAGAGGTGTTTTTTATATGTCTCATGGGTAACAAAACCCTCCTAGGGTTTTTCAAAATTACTTTCCATCTATTGTAAAATGGAACCGCACTAAAATGATTAAAACAGTAAAAAATATGAAAAATTTGCTTTGTTTTAATGTAGGCTCCAAATATCACTACATATCTCCCACATAGTAGTACCTGTGCATAAATTGAAGGAGGTTTTTGTTATTTGGTATCTGATGGACAAAAACCTCTTTCAATTTTGAAAAATTCCTTACCATTATTTCAAAAACTGATCTTGTACTAAACTTTTCATTGTGTGTAGCAACTGACCTCAAAACATGCATAACCAAGAATCACTCATTCATTTCGATCATATCTTCTGATCCAGGAACCGTTACAGGAGCTTGATATACCGTTGGAATGATTTTTCTGAGCTTCTTCTGATGGATACATTTGTGACATGTTTTGTGTTGAATATCATGTGCAAAACATCTAACCAAACCAAACCTAGTAAGAGCTCATGTTGATCCCTGGTGACAGGTTGCGAAGACTGGCACTAACAACATGAACTAGAGGCGACTAGGCTTGAACCCGCCCGGCCATCTTGGCCGGCCCGCCTCCCGGGCGCATCCACACAAAACTCTCCACACCATTTAACAACTCTGCCCATATTTAATCAAACAAAACCAACGACATACCAAAAAATTAACACGCTGAAACAATAAAAATTTAACGCACTATTTTGGAGATGTGGGGGTTTGAAACCGCAACCTCCACCCTCCTAAATGACTCCGCCATCATTGGGCCACGGGGCTCAACCTTGATAGCTCTGCCCACATCTAATATATAAACCTTTGAATTCATTTGCAGTGAGGACGGCGGAACAGAGGAGCAGATTTGAGAACTGAGAGAGGAGCGGAACCATGACTATGTGGAACCCTAAGCCAGGAGCGGAACCATGACACAGTCCACAGAGGCAGAACCATGATGGCACGTTTTTTGAGACAGAATTTTTGTAGAGAACCTTAAGATGCCAAAAAGATTCCCTGGGAGGTAAAAATTCATTTTATTAGAATGTAACCAAGTTTACAGTCATTTTTCTCAGATTTTCACAGGGAAAGTAATGGCGAGGTTGGATTCACCTTTTGAGTAGCAGATTTGCAGATTCCTAGTGGAGGAGAATCCTCAAGAATCTTGAGGGAATCTTCCAGATTCATTAAAGGCTGAAATTCACCAGAGTTAGAATGCAACCAAATTCATACTCATTCTTCTCAGAATTTTGCAAGGATCTCAATGGCGAGATCAGTTTTTTGATTTGAGCAGAAGATCTTCAGATGACCTAGAGGATGGAATCTTTGAGGAATCTAAAATATTGTTATAGCCCCTTATATTCACTTTGTCAGAATTCAGAAATTTGATAGTCGATTTTACACTATTCGACTCCACGAATCTGATGGTGTAATCATATTTTCCATACATGATCATTTCATTTTTCGGCCACTTTTCAAAGTGGAGTGCAGGTGTCAGCATTCAATGTGCGAGCAGTCATTTCCATGAGATTCGATGCCACAAGATTGATGGTGCAGCCAGATCCAACAGTTTATCATCCCCTTCTTCAGATAACTCCTTGATGTGAGGTATATGCAGTGTGATCATGTACTTCTTTGTCTCTTTGCTTAAGATGCAATGTGTTGTATAGATCCCCATTTCATGTTTCTTGTGGGATCTTGTTTTGTCCTTGATGTGAGATGTACTTATTTTCATGTTTTGATTAAGATCCCTTTGTCGCCATTTTGACAGGATACTCATGTGTCTCCATGTATGTTTGAATTGAGATCCCTTTGATGCCATGTTGGCAGGATGCTCATTATTGTCATACATGAAATTATGTCATGCTGATAGGATTCCTTTTGTGAATGAGAGTTCCTACAGTGGAACATCTCGTGGAGCCAGTCCTGCGTGAGGGCATATTCCTTTCATGATAGAGAAAATACATTCATGTACATCATCACTCTTTCCAACACTTAATGCAGTTGCCTACACCATCTTGACACCGGGGCCCGGAGACGTAGTCGCTCCTGGACGAACTCCGTTATCAACATCTCATGTTTTATGTTTAAGATTCTTGTCATGTTCCTTCTTTATTACAACATGCATATATGTTCCTTTATTCTCTTTTAAATGTAATTCTAATCACATCACGAAAGAAAAAGATCTTGGTTAAATCCAAGAGTTGAGTCAACTTGGATCAAGTTTGGTATCAGAGTATTCTTTGCATGGATGTGAATTGAGAGCTTGAACAATGGAACGTGCAACAATGGAGGATGACAAAGTGATGTACGAGACCATGCTCATAATTTCCCAAATGGTGGAAATAATGTATGAATCTCTACAAAAAGAGACAGAGGAAAAGCAACGAGTGCAAATTTAGTTGCGAGCCATGGAAGAGGCCCTAAAAGAACTGAAGCACAACAACCAGAGTCTTCAAGCAGAGAACGCTAAATTGAAGATGATTCTACAAGAAGAGAAAGAGGAAAAACATAGTCTGCTACGACAACTGCAAGCTAAGGACGAGGCCTTAGGAAAGCTGCAACGTGACCCATGTGAGGTAAAAATTAGTTCTCCAACTTCATGTATGTTTCCTAATGATGATTTCACTATTTTCGAAAATCATACCACAGGAATTGGCTCCAACCTATTGAGGAAAATGGGGTATGAAGGAAAAGGCTTGGGCATTAATGGCCAAGGCATTGTCAACCCCATCAACGTAGAGGAATTAACCCATCAAACAAGACTTGGGTATGTTGAAAAGGAAGTTGGGGAATGTGACACGACAGTCAGCGAACCACCAACAACAGATGATGAGAAGCCTCATCAGTTCTTTCCAAATGGACAGTGGAGGTAAAAGATGTTGATTTCCCTTCAGTTTTGTCTTCACATAGTATGATTTCTATTAGAAATGTGGAGATACCAATTACAGGGACAAACATGAGGCTCCTTACCAGGATGAGGTACAAGGAGGAAGAACTTGGTGTTAATAACCAAGGCATAACTCAACCATTGGAGGTTGAGCAGAGACCTCAATTTGCAGGCTTGGGATACATCAAAGGAGAATGCTCGAAGGTGTCAGATTCTTTCGAGACATCGTTGAAATTGTCAAGGAAAGAGAATGATGGAAACACATCACCATCATCCCATGGCAGTGCCCATTGCAGGGAAAGAGTTGAGGCAAGCTCTCATCGCCATAATTATACCAGAGACAACAAGGAAAGGTATAACCAATCTCGATATTTGAATGTTCATTTCGATTACAATCATGTTGTTAATGATGAACGTAAAACATGGAATCGAAAAACATGTACTTTTTGTGGTTTACATAACCATGTATCTGTCGAGTGTTGGAAAAGAATAACAACACAAAAAAGGATGAGGCGTGGAAGACCCTCTCAACAGCAGGCAAAGAAGAAGGTAAAGAAGATATGGAGGAAGAAGACCTATTGCAGTCATTGTGACAGAGGTGGCCATCAAAGAGCCACATGTTGGAGGCTCCATCCAAAGCAGTGCCTTAAAGACAAAGCATCGGTGCATGAACTAGTTGAAAAAGACGTTCGACAAGCAAAACCACCACACGGGGATGACCCATTCACAATGATAAGTGAAAAATGGTTTCTAAATATGTTATCTTGTCACGGTCGTGATTTTGTAAATGATTTGTTGCATTTTAAAATGTAAAAGTGATGATGTGTTTTCCATCACTTGTTAAGCAACATTGATGTCTGGTCTTATTTTATGTTGCATGTTAAACTGTGAAGGTGAAGTTGTGTTTCCATCACTTGTCAAAGAAGCAATAGTGTTTGACCTTATATTTGTAAATCATCTGTTGCAGTGATGATGTGTTTTCCATCACTTGTTGAAGCAATAATGATATGTTGGCCTTGTTTTGGTAGCTGGGGTATTGTTTCCATTTTGATGTAAACATGACCACCGCGTATGTGTTATAAACTCGTGGCAAGTATGGGCTGCTTCGGTCATTAGTTGGTCATGTAATTCAAACATGTAAATTGCAAAAAAATGTACTACAGGTTGCAGGGGTTGTAGGTGTTGGCTCATCCCTTATGGCTCCGAAGGACAAAGGTGAAGGAGAAGGAAGGGTGACATATCAGATATTCATAAGTGTAGACAGGGTACAAAGAAGTGGCAGATTATTTTCATGCTTGTGGAGGACCAAAAGCTCCTCAGTGGGGAGGATTGATCCGAGTGGTTCTAGACATAGGCAGAAGTCCCAAAGGACTCAGAAAGGGTCAAAATTCAAAGTGGTCATAATGCTCCCAAACTAGTACCAGAATGAAGTGCTCGTTGCCCTAATTCCAATGGTGCGAACGACACTCAAATCCAAGCTCGTATGAGGGAGAAAGAGCCAGTCAAAGTTTTGGTCAAAGTTGCCATGTGGGCCAGGTTTAAGTGTCCTACAAATTGATTGAGTCCCAAATAGGGAATCTGGCTCCCAAGGAGTAGGCAAATTTGTTGGATACTTAATTTGTCTAATATCCCTATATTAGACAAAATCGAAAAATGTGGTTGTATTAAATAAAAAATAAAAATTAAAACATATGTATGAGGTGGCGGGCCATGACCCCCGCCACCTCCCTTCCCAAAGCACATATAGTTACAAAAAAAAACAAATTTTATTTAAAAATGGCCGATGGGCCATGACCCCCGTCAGCCCCCCCCAACCACCATACGTTACATATAAAACAAATAATATAACTGGTATGTGGGTGGGCCACCTCTGGTGGACCCGACCCATGCCTCACCCATTGGCCACTTGTCACCTGAATCAGAGGCGGTGGGGCTTGAACCCACTCGGCTAGCCTGGTAGGCCCTCCTCCCGGGTTCCTCCACACAAAACACTCCACACCATTTAACAACTCCGCCCATATTTAATCAAACAAAACCAGCGACATACCAAAAAATTAACGCACCGAAACAATAAAACATTAACGCGCTATTTTGGAGATGCGGGGGTTTGAAACTACAACCTCCGCCCTCCTAAACAACTCTGCCACCATTGGGCCATGGGGCTCAACCTTGATAGCTCCGCCCACATCTAATATATAAACCTTTGAATTCATTTGTGATGAGGACGGTGGAACGAAGGAGAGGATTTGAGAACCGGGAGAGGAGCAGAACTATGACTATGTGGAACCCTGAGCCAGGAGCAGAACCATGACACAGTCCATAGAGGCAGAACCATGATGTCACGTTTTTCAAGATAGAATTTTTGCAGAGAACCTTAAGATGCCAAAAATATTCCCTAGGAGCTAAAAATTCATTTTATCATTATGTAACCAAGTTTACAGTCATTTTTCTTAGATTTTCGCAAGGAAGGTGTTAAGTTATGGTATGTTATATGCTTATAACAGTTTACTTCTTTTTCTTATTATATTCCACCGATTAGCAATCACATGTACATAAAGTAAAGTGCAGATAGAACATTAAATGATCGACAGAAAACAAGCCAAGACAAGAGACACAAGATGTGGCGGCTAGCCAGGGAAAAATCCCACAATGTGTGGGGAAACCCTTTGATCAAATCTTCTTTTATCTTCAATAATTCAGCAGAGAGAAACAGTACAATAAATTAGATTCATATCAACAGTAGCAAACCCTAGATCAGTAGCATCAGCATTAGCGACTTCATTATCAAACTAGGGCAGACCATATCTCACAAACCGACAATCGGATTGACTTCATTCCACCACCAAAAGTTTTGGCTTTCAAAGGAGGTTCAGATGAACCTACAACGCAGTTCAGATGAGGAGATCTTCTAGGCCACGCAATTCAATCTTTACTTCTGCAGTTGCAGCTTCAGTTTCAGCAGTTTCCGGCTTCAAACTAGGGCAATCGATATCTTGCAAACCGTTCGTCGGATTGACTTCATTCCAGCACCAAAAGTTGCAGCTTTTAAAGGAGGTTAAGATGAATCTACAGTTCAGTTTAGATGAGGAGATATTCTAGGCCACGCAAGTCAATCTTTACTTCTGCAGTTGCAGCTTCAGTTACAGCAGTTTCCGGCTTCACATGTGTGAGAGAGAGAGACCCATTTTAGCGCAGTAGAGAAGAGACTCATATCTGCGTAGTAGAGAGAGAGAGATGTGATGAGATGAGTGAGTCCAAATGAGGAAAAGTCCTCTTATATTTATACACAACGTTGGTGGGTGAATAGATGCGACTGTAGGCTTCTGAGCCTACATGAGTTGTAGGTCGGCTTGATAATAATTCCATAATCAAAATAAATTCATATCTCCATGAATACTTATCAGAATCGGATGATCTTTATATCAATCCTACACCTCTTGACGAGAGGAATCTAATAAAAATATTATCAGCCATGAATAAATGACCCACATGAAGTTTTGCCCTGGTTGCCAATTTTAACACTCCCTCTCAACCATGGAGAACTTCATCTGCAATTTGACTATCGGTCGTTACTATTCATCCATCAAATGAACTGCCTTGTACAGCCTGACCCTTGCCCTGCTCTGCTCTATTTTTCCTGTTCTGCTTTTCCTCATTCTACCCTGCACTGATCTGTACTGTTTTGTTTTGTTCTGCTCTGCTCTTGCATTGTTCTGTTCTACTCTGCTTTTGTCTGAATTATGAAGAAGAAGAAATGCTCGAGGATGTATCATAATGACTCAAAGTCAGTCTCAGAGTATGTACCACTGGTACTAGACCAGTCTCAACCAACCCAAAGTCAGCGTCATAGCGAGTACAACTCCAATGGTCCCAGACCAATATCATCCTCCACTGACTCAAAGTCAGTCTTAGAGTATGTACCACTGATCCTAGACCAGTCTCAACCGACCCGAAGTCAGCGTCATAGTATGGTACAACTCCTACCACTGGTCCCAGACCAGTATCATTGATCCTAGATCAATGGAGGTCATCCTACCGTAGGGAGTACGGTAGTTACAACGATGCGTCCATCGGTACTACTATGGTCCCTAACTTCATTTCCCTGCTCATTGATCAGATGAGAGGTACTTCCCATGAGTCCCAGACTGCATGGGTAGGATGCCTCGACAGGAGAACTAATCAATCCTGTCCTCACAGGAGAACACATCAATCCAGGCCTCACAAGAGAACACATCAATCCTGCTACAATTGCCATGGAGAACACATCAATCCTGGCTGCCATGGAGAACACATCAATCCAAGCTGCCATGGAGAACACATCAATCCAGGCCTCACAGGAGAACACATCAATCCTGCTACAGTCGCCATGGAGAACACATCAATCCAGGCCTCACAAGAGAACTAATCATCCTGCTACACAGGAGAGCGAATCATCCTATTCCACAAGAGAGCGAATCATCTTGTCCCACAAGAGAGCGAATCATCTTGTTCCAGTGCGCACCACTAGGGGAGGGTGAGTCACCCTGTGGTCATATGTTGCTTCAGTCAGAACCGCAAGCCCTCAGAGCTCCCAGAGCTCAATGTATGCAATATGCAGGACCCTTGTACAAGGGTTTCTTGACGACTCCAAGTCGTTTGGGAAAATTACAGATTAGATCTTTCCTCGGGGCTTTGACAAGGTGTATCGACCTGTACATCATCTTAATTGAATGGAGCCTCCTTGCTCATCATCTTACCATGTCCCAGATGATGTCTATCTACTAGAGCAATTGACGAATACGGGATTCCTCAATAATCGAATCCCACCTCTGGTTGTTACAGAGAATCACAGTGGTATGTTTTCAAACAGCTCACTGAAGAGCTTCCCCAACCAGGCAGCTTCATACGAGATCATACTCATAGATATGTATCCGGTCTCGACGGTGCTTATGGCAATCTACTTCTGCTTCCTGATCATCCATTATATCGAAGCAAAATCCAAAGAGAAGCAACACTAAAAAGTGCTCCAGTGATCCTCCACACTACCTGCCTATTCAGCATTCAAATAATCAGGCAGTTTCATATTTCCGGCAGTGTATCTCAATCCATGAGAGATTGTGTCCTAAAGACATCTCAGAAGACTCTTGATACCAATCTAGTGAGGCTCAACCAAATATGAGCTCATAATTCTAACTGCAAAACATATGTTTGGACGGAGGTTCACCAAGAACATTAATGCAAATGAGTTTTGAGACTCAGAGGCATTTCCCAAATCTGGTCCGACATCACTACCATATAACTTCTGAAAGTTAAGATCCTCGAGGTAGTCATAGGCTTGCAGTCCACCATGCCAAATCTTTCCAAAATCTTCACCACATATTTTCCTTGAGATAGGAAAATTTCCCTTGGCTTCTGCCACACTTCAAGTCCTTGGTCCTTCATTTCAAATTCAGAAGCCAACTCCCTCTTACATTTTTAATGAGAGGGTCTGCACCTGTTAGAAAGAGGTCATCCACATACAACACCAGTATGAGAGGCTTGCCATCTTCAACCTTAAAGTGAAGGTTAGGATTGGCTTCACTCCTAGTGAATCCCAGCTTCATCAAGTAGCTATCGATCCTCTCATACCATGCTCGGGATGCTTGCTTCAGCCCATAGAGAGCCTTCTTCAACCTGCCTACATGAGACTTTCAATCATAAATCTCAAATCCTTCGGGTTGCTCCACATAGACCTCTTCTTTGATCGAATCGTGCAAGAATGTGATCTTGACATCCATCTGATGTAGGTTCCATCCTTGTGAAGCGACAAGGTCTATGATCGAGCGGATGGTCGTATATCTGGCAACAAGTGCAAATATCTCATCATATTCTATACCTTCCTTTTGGGAGAAACCTCGAGCAACAAAACGAGCCTTATACTTTTTCCGTGCTTCCATCTACTGCATGCTTTATCTTGTAAAGCCATTTTGAAGTAACAATTGTCTTGTCTGGGGTCTGGGAACTACTTCCCAGAAATCATTCTCCATAATAGACTCATATTCTACGGTCATAGCATCCTTCCATACTTAATGCTTGACGACATCTGAGAATGACGAAGGCTCATTTTGTATGATTGTGCTCATGATGGTCAGGTATCCTTGATACCTATTAAGTTTCTGACTTTGACGAAAGGTTCCTCAGGGTGCAGCATGTCCTTTAGCATCATCAAGTATCCCCCTAAGCCATGAAGGCCTCTTCCTAGAAGGGGAAGGCTCATGTGGATGAGAATCTATCAGATCCATGGGTTCTTCTACATCAGGCATTGATTCATCATCCTTTTCTTTCGGTTCCCTGGTGTTGGCTTCTTGAGAGCTCCTCAAAGTCGAAAGATTGTTCACCTTGCGGTGAACTTTTCTTTAGGAGTCTTGGAACCCAATGTTTGATGAGGGCATCAATTTTGTACATATACGACGGTGATTGTAGTTTCAGCCCATAGAAACATCAGAAGTCTTTGATCATGTAGCATGGCCTAGACAGCTTCCATCATCGTGCGGTTCTTCCTTCCCACCACACCATTCTGCTCAGGAGTATGTGGTGTAGTAGTCTCGCTCTTAATGCCAACCTCAGGTATGCCTGAGTGAACCAATTGTAATATATCATAGGTCTGGCTTTGGCTTGAGGGGAATGGTCCCCTTTTGAGCTTTCCTTCAGCACATCCTGGACATACACCTTCATTCTCTATTCAGAATTCAGGCATCCCTATCACCATTTGTCTTACACCGAGTATAGCTTTATAATGAAGGGGGGAAAACCTCTAATGCCAAAGTTCGGACTGAAGAGATGTGTCATAAGACATGACACCTAGCAGACTTCCATCGACCTGATATAATGAATCAATACTAAACCCAAGAGTAAAGGCATCTTTAACATTATTTTTTCATATACATACCTTGCCATCACTGAAGGTTACCTTGTAGCCTTTGTCTTCCGTTCCCAAGATGGACACTAGGATCTTTTTGAGGTCAGGTGCATTTAATGCATCCTAGAATTTCTGGCCTTCTTGAATGCTTGTCCTCTTCCTTGATTCCCAGCTCTCCTTTTACCTTTGCTATTGAATTTGTCATTCCTTTGATTGCCATCAGAAGGATTTTGATCATCGTCCCGGTGTGAGTCCTTTCTATCAAGGCACTCCCTTACATAGTGACTTGCTTTATCGCAGATGTAACATCGTCCTTTTCTTCCACCCTTAGGTCCAGCCTTTCCTTTTGATTTAGTCCCTGAATTATTTCTTTTCTTAACATGAGAAGAAAAGGCAGCAAGAGGATCTTTAGGCAAGGGCATTTCTTTCTCTTCTACCTTTGTTTCTTCTTGAATGCATCTAGCCATTAATTCCTCGACACCAGGAATTACATTATTGTTCAAAAGAGTAGTCCTGAACACGTACCATTCGGATGGTAATCCTCCAAAAGTTGTGAGTGCCATTTCACTGTTAGTAATAGCCTCCCCAATAGAAAGGAGATCGTTCATGACTTCAGTGATCCTTAAGAAGTATGCTTGCATACTCTCATCTTTACCCTTCTTGATTTCCCTCAGCTTATTTCTAAGAAACAAAACTTGATTTGCATCTTAACTTTAAAATAAACTCACCAGTCTATTGTAGATTTCCTTGGAGGTGTCCAGTTCAAAGATGTAGGCCACCAAGTGCTTGTCGATAGAGTCCCGGATGATCTTCTTTGTTTTGACTTCTCCATTTTTCCATTTGTTCCAGGCAGCAGCGGATGCATTTGATGGAGGCTCAACAATATTGCCTCTTACATGGTCCAGCACTCCTTGATCATCTAGGGTTAGATCGATAGACATTTTCCATCCGTGATAGTCAGCATTTTCACGAAGCTTGCCTTCGGCAGAGTGTTGCGAACCCCATAGTTCTTTTAGGATAGCCTCGCCAATCTTCTCTTCGGTGATTGCTCTTGCTCTTGCTTGGGCTTTGTCTTCACCTCAGCTCTGATACCATGTTAAGTTATGGTATGTTCTATGCTTATAACAGTTTACTTATTTTTCTTATTATATTCCACCGATTAGCAATCACATGTACATAAAGTAAAGTGCAGATAGAACATTAAACGATCGACAGAAAACAAGCCAAGACAAGAGACACAAGATGTGGTGGCTAGCCAGGGACAAACCCCACAATGTGTGGGGAAACCCTTTGATAAAATCTTCTTTTATCTTCAATAATTGAGCAGAGAGAAATAGTACAATAAATCAGATTCATATTAGCAGTAGCAAACCCTAGATCAGTAGCATCAGCATTAGCGGCTTCATTATCAAACTAGGGTAGACCATATCTCACAAACCGATAGTCGGATTGACTTCATTCCACCACCAAAAGTTTTGGCTTTCAAAGGAGGTTCAGATGAACCTACAACACAGTTCAGATGAGGAGATCTTCTAGGCCACGCAAGTCAATCTTTACTTCTGCAGTTGCAGCTTCAGTTTCAGCAGTTTCCTGCTTCAAATTAGGGCAGTCGATATCTTGCAAATCATTCGTCGGATTGACTTCATTCTAGCACCAAAATTTGTGGCTTTCAAAGGAGGTTAAGATGAACCTACAGCGCAGTTCAGATGAGGAGATCTTCTAGGCCACGCAAGTCAATATTTACTTCTGCAGTTGCAGCTTCAGTTACAGCAGTTTCCGGCTTCACATGTGTGAGAGAGAGAGACCCATTTTAGCGCAGTAGAGAAGAGACTCATATCTGCACAGTAGAGAGAGAGAGATGTGATGAGATGAGTGAGTCCAAATGTCGAGGAAAAGTCCTCTTATATTTATACACAACGTTGGTGGGTGAATAGATGCGACTGTTGGGCTTCTGAGCCTACATGAGTTGTAGGTCGGCTTGATAATAATTCCATAATCAAAATAAATTCATATATCCATGAATACTTATCGGAATCGGATGATCTTTATATCAATCCTACACCTCTTGACGAGAGGAATCTAATAAAAATATTATCATCCATGAATAAGATGACTCACATGAAGTTTTGCCCTGGTTGCCAATTTCAACGGAAGGCAATGTCGAGGTTGGATTCGCCTTTTGAGCAGCAAATTTTCAAATTCCCAACAGAGGAGAATCTTCAAGAATCTTGAGGGAATCTTCCAGATTCCTTGGAGGCTGAAATTCGCCAGAGTCAGAATGTAGCCAACTTCATACTCATTCTTCTCAGAATTTCGCAAGGATCTCATTGGCGGGATCATTTTTTTGAATTGAGTAGCAGATCTTCAGATGACCAGGAGGAGGGAATCTCTGAGGAATTTAAGGGGAATCTAAAAGATTCCTGTAGCCCCAAATTTTCACTTTGTTAGAATTCAGAAATTTGACAATCGATTTTACACTATTTGATGCCACGAATCTGATGGTGTAATCATATTTTCCATTTTATCATTTCATTTTTCAGCCACTTTTCAAAGTGGAGTGAAGGTGTCAGCATTCAATGTTCGAGCAATCATTTCCATGAGATTTAACACCATGAGATTGATGATGCAGCCAAATCTAGCAGTTTATCATCCTCTTCTTCAGGTAACTCCTTGATCTGAGGTATATGTAGTGTGATCATGTACTTCTTTGTCTCTTTGCTTAAGAAGCAATGTGTTGTATAGATCCATGTTTGATGTTTGATGTGATATTTTGTTTTGTTCTTGATGTGAGATGTACTTATTGTCATGTTTTGATTGATATCCCTTTGTCGCCATGTTGACGAGATACTCATGTGTTGCCATGTATGTTTGAATTGATATCCCTTTGATGTCATGTTGGCGAGATGCTCATTATTGTCATACGTGAAATTATGTCATGCTGATAGGAGTCATTTTGTGAATGAGAGTTCTTGCAGCGGAACATCTCATGGAGCCACCCCTACGTGAGGGAATATTCCTTGCATGATAGAGAAAAGACATCCATGTAGATCATCACTCTTTCCAACACTTAATGCAGTGGCATACACCATCTTGATACGGGGGCTTGGAGACATAGTCCCTCCTAGACGAACTCTGTTATCAACATCTTGCGTTTTATGTCACGATTCTTGTCATGTTCCTTCTTCTTTATAGAATGCATATATGTTCCTTTATGATATTTTAAATGCAATTCTAATCACATCAAGAAAGAAAAATATCTTGGTTAAATCCGGGAGTTGAGTCAACTCAGGTCAATCAACATCCTATTCCCCCTTGCCACCATCTTTCACAAAGCCCTAAACATGCTTCTTTCATGACCCAGAGTTTTTGCTTGAAACTGCATCATCTGAGCCAATTTTAGGACCAACACACCTGAGCCTCCTATTGGAGAGTGTTCACCTACATGTTTCTCCACTATGACCTGCGTTGATCACCTACAAGTTGCTCCCCTTTGCAGCTGTGTTGGTTCTAGAAATTCAGGAAATTGAGAGATATTTCGGAAGATTCCTCTTCCATAAGCTTCTAGAATTTGTTATAACCATTTACCTCAGAAAAACATCAAGATACTATCCTAACCTAGTTTGGAGTTTCCATCCCTTATCCTCCCATCAAAGGCCGATCTAAAACCTTAGATTGGTAATCAGATAAGAACATCGAGCTTACCCCACTCCTATATATTTACAACCTTCCATATGCAAGGGGTTGGATTTTGGAGAGTGATTTCACCCTTATGCTGCTGTGTTGAGAGGTTTCATTTCATGCATTTAGGGTGACAGGAGGTGCACATTGTGACATGGAAAGTACAAGTCAGCCTGGAGGAGCTCTTCTACAAGATCAATACCTATTTATGGTTGTAACTCCTTCCATTTATATTAATGCAAATAATTCCTTGTTCTCCTATATGTGGTGTTGTTATTTCATGTATTTCAATACCATGTTGATCTATTGAATAAAGTATTTAGATGATACTGCATAGATATCGTAGTTTCTTGGCTTGTGTTATCTAACTGTGCAGGTTTTAATTTTGGAAAGCAGAGCCGGAATTGGAGAATTTAAGCTAAAGAAGGAGTGAATCCCATGACGGATTCAAGATAGGCTTCATTTCATTATTTATTTACTTTAAGGAAAGCATTGGGTTCCTTGCCTCTTTGTTGTTCTAGGTTAGCCACCAAACCTAGGGGAGATACTTTTGTATGCAATTGTAAATCCTGTATAACAATGCTTATGTTGGGTTGCACACAAGTGCAACTAAATCTATATGATTTACATACTGGATTATGCACAACAACAATTTTCAGTGGTGTTTCCCTCTTAGAAAGATATGGGTTCCATGTGAAATTGGTTGAAGGTTTCAATGATGTTATTGAAAACGGAATTGTTTTTTCACTTTTTCCAAATACAGATTCTATTTTTGATATACCACTACTGCATGTGGATATCATGATTTAGCCTTTGAGGCTTCAAGATGTTTTTTCTAGAGATTGTTGTAGATGTCATGTTTGTTTAATCTTTCCAGACATATTTTGAAGATCATTGTAATGCGAATTTGGATTGTTTAATGAGATTACTTGCATTGGTATGTTATTTTGTAGATCGAATAATGCACTTTTGTGTTAAATTATAATATCTATCTATGGATTGTATAGAGTCTTTCACTATTTCTTATATGAAATCATGCAATTGTTGGTTCTTTATGTATTGTAATATTTGAAATATTATTTATTTATGTATATCTTTGTGATTTGAAAGGTTGATTGTTAGTCTTTAAACTTAATTAGTATTGAAATTTAGTTGATGTTTAAAGTTAGTGAACATTAATATTTAAACTTGTTCAAGATGTAAGATGAGATGTAGGATTAAAAATCAGAATTAAAAAAGAATACAAATTTGTTGTAGAAATGTTAAGTGAAGGAACAAGCAAGTGTACTTTGAAAAGACCTCGGTATCCTGGTTCACATGAAAGAGTGAATGAATATCACCGGCAACGGTATCAAAGAGAATAAGGATGCGATAAATGTGTGTAGGAGATCCGCATATGACCAAAATGAAATAACTTCAATAAATCGTCAACATGATAAAGTCATTAATCATAAGCATGGGAACATGAGTAGTTTCATGGGAAGAGCATTTCCTTCAATGAGTGCTAAGTGAACAATTCAAAAATCATGAGCAATTAGTCAGTTACGACTACCTCTCATGGAAATGGTCATACGTTAATGACTTACTTAACGCAGTTGAATCCCAAAAACGATATCTAATATAATGCACTATGTAAACCCCTAATACTTAGATGTTGAAGATGTTAAATTTTTTCCATTGTACCCAATCTTTCTAACAATAGTCTTCTTTGGGAACACTTTGTTTACAAAGAGAGTGTACCACATACAAGTGAGAACCAATGGTCCTCTGCAAAAAATGCAAGAAATGGAATATTGGAAGATGGGCATAATGATGCCAATGAATAATGTGCATCATATGGTTTATTTGGTGATAGTAATATGATTTCTAACATGGTTGAGAATTTGGAACATTCTATTGGCAATGTAGAGTGGGTCATTCCTTGCAAAAACTATATATTGCATATCGTCAACCGTCCTGAATCTATGAGCACCTAGTCTCTTCGAACAAAACAAGTGGTTAAAGTATTTTTTCTTTTAATAGGATTTACACATATCAATGGAATATAATAATTGTTGTATGTTTTTTGTGCATAACAATGTTACAATGAATATTGGTCCAAAAATAGAGTTAGAACGAATACATGATTTATTCGTTTCTCAAGTTGAACCTCAAATAGTTAACTGTCAAACTTCAATAAATCGTGAGAACGATGAACTCTTTAACTACAACTATGAAAAGTTGGGTGTTTTTTGGAAAGAACATTTCATTGAAATGTTTGTTTCCATCGATGTTGCGCATCACCTAATTTTTCATGTTTTACAAATATTGGTGATATTAATCTTCTTTCAGAACTTTGTGTTTACATAGAGAGCCTTCATAGAAGTGGAAGAATGTATGGAAGAGATGTAATAATGAAAAATAGGTAGATTGATGCTATTCAACAATTAGCAACATCGGATGTTTTTGTTGATAGTAGTATGCTTGCTGGGATGGTTGATAATTTGTGACATTCTATTGCAAATGTGGGAGCAAGCGTTTCTTGACAAAACTTTTGTTATGAAACCAACTCCAGAGGCAATATCGAACTCCTACAAAGTGAAAAAAAGGTGTGTAGTTTTTTAAAATTTTTGCATAAGATTGGTTTGAAAAATTAGTTTGAAGGAATTCAAAGGGCATAGTAAGGCATTAATATTGTTAATTGATGCCTCGAGGAAAGAAAATGCAAACACCTAGTAGGCAACCTGAAAGCTCTAGCTTGACCCATGAAGAAGAGGAAGAAATGCAACATGATATATCAAAATTACGAGACCAAGTGCAACAATTGTCACTTTCACAAAAAGGAACAGAATCTAAGATGGATGGTTTAAAGAAAGATGTAGAAGCTAAGATGGATGGTTTAAAGAAAGGTGTAGAAGCTAAGATGGATGATTTAAAGATAGATCAACGCCTTAGAATTCAACCTCTTCGAGGGGTCAACCTCCTTTACATTACATAAATAAACAATTCTTGGATGATACAAATGAAAAGACCTCCTTTCTATATATAGGAGTCCAAGGGGTCATAACATAATCAGAGCCGACATAACAATAATAATGTAAGGGCACAATAATAACAATAGTGGGCTTCTATGTGGCACAATAGTAACAATATGGGCACTACATGGGTACATCAATATAATAAGTGGGTTGTACTAATAACAATAAGGGGTTACACTAGTAGTATAGAGGCCTAACATTCCCCTCTCCTTCAAAAAGCGTTGTCCTCAACGCTTGAGTAGTTCTTGATGCTTCTGTATAAAATTATTGTCCTCCCATGTGGAATCTTTAGTGGGTAAGTTGTTCCACTTGATGAGATACTCTGAAATTGAACAATTTCGTAGCTGTCGGGTTCTTGTTTCTGTGACTGCTCCAAGTTCCAATATGATTTTTCCTTCCTCTTCAATTTCTGGCAATATTGTTTGAATTGGGATCTTTTGCAACTTTTGAATAAGTGGCCATACTTCTTTGTCCTTCTTCCATTCATCCCTTGCTCCATTCATCCAATCTGGTTGGATAATAGAAATAGCACAAAACAATGCTTACACATCCTCATCCTTGAAGAGTCTTCCCATTTGGTAAGGTCGCCATTTTTTAAGTGCATGTAATATTGCCAACATTTCATTCTCATAAATATCTTGCTTGAGATGTAGCAGTAAAAATACCCAATCACCTACATCAAAACAGTTTTCACTACAATGTTGATCTACCTGTTGTTTTGTTTGATTTTGCACCGAAGTGGCGTTATCCTTTAAAAGTTGGAGAACTTGTTGTTGATGCTCAATGTGATCTTTCACTGCTTGAACCTTTTTCTTCTTGATATGTCCTTCTATCTCTAGAGTTTGAGGAGTGGTAATTTCTTCCAATCCTTTACAAGATATGGTCAGATTCATTTCTTGATGCTCACTGTGATCTTTCACTTCTTGAACATTTTTATTCTTGATATGTCCTTCTATCTTGATAGTTTGAGGAGTGGTAATTTTGACCAATGAATTACAAGATATGGTTGGATTCATTTCTTCTTTCTCGATGTGATCTTTCACTTCTTGCACCTTTTTCTTCTTGATATGTCCTTCTATCTTGAGAGTTTGAGGAGTGGTAATTCTTGCCAATGCTTTACAAGATATCGTCTGATTCATTTCTTCTTTCTTTGGGGTGGGGTCCTGGCATATATCTTCTTCTTTTGATATTTCTTGATCCTTTTCTTCCTCCTTTTCATATTCTATGTAAAATAATTTCTTCCCAGCACACTTATGAACTTTAGTGCATTTGCTATCACAATTGTAACAAAGCCCTTTTTCTCTTTTTTCTTCCAATTGTTGTGGTGTAACCCTTGTAGGTTGTGGAAGGCTAGGAGAAACAACACTTCCATCTTTATAGTGGTGAGGGGTATGCTTCCTGGTTTCCATAATTTTGCTTTGCACTATGTCACAAAGCCATTTTAGTCCTTCCAATTGTTGTGGTGTTGCTCTAAAGAAGGTGTTGCTCTTTGTATCCTCATAATGTGCTATCATTTCCTCCGTGAATATTGACCACATAACAAGTTGTTTGCGAGAACAAAGCCCTTCATACCATAAAAATTGATCCGGTTCTAAATATGAAGATGCAATAAATACCTTTTGTAATAGTGGTACACCATGTAGATCAAAATATTGCTCCATATGAAGTATCCACTTTACCGGATCCTTGCCATCAAACTTCCTCATCTTGCTTTTTCTTGATTTTAGGAGCTCGATCTTGAAATGACAATAACTCTGTACTTTCGGATCTTTAAGTTCTGAAATTGCGACTTATAGTAGCCCTTTGTTTCCTCTTTCCAATGCCACCAGTCTAATCCAAATTGGATTCTCCGAGAAAGAGTTATGCATAATATCCCAAGATGACCTGATTATAGACTAGTTCAGTAGAGCGAACTTGTATGATGTTCCACGAGTCACTATTTCGACCTTTGGATCTAAAAAGGATCTACAAGAAACTATAGTCCGTCCTCTTTCTGGACCTTATGAAATTTCAATCCGATGCTCAGAGAGAAATTTATGATGATTTTCCCCAGGTCACCTGTTTTGAATGTAATTGAGGAGTCTGCAGAAGACCAACTTCCTCAGATCATATCTCTGCACATATAGTGTGAAAAGCTCTGAAATTCGGACCCAAGATTCAACACGATTTCTTCTCAAATGGGTTTTTTTTTAGCTTCTGAAATGTCGCAGAAAAAACGTTATAGCGAAAATGCCACGATGACCTGTTTGGAGCAGCGAAACCCTAAAATCCAATGCTCTGATACCAAATGTTATGAAACTAGCTCAAGAAAAGATAGAAAAGATAGATCAACGCCTTAGAATTCAGCCTCTTCGAAGGGGAAACCTCCTTTAAATTACATAAATGAACAATTCTTGGATGATACAAATGAAAAGACCTCCTTTCTATATATAGGAGTCCAAGGGGTCATAACATAATCAGAGCCGACATAACAATAATAATGTAAGGGTACAATAATAACAATAGTGGGCTTCTATGTGGCACAATAGTAACAATATGGGCACTACATGGGTACATGAATATAATAAGTGGTTTGTACTAATAACAATAAGGGGTTACACTAGTAGTATAGGGGCCTAACAAATTTGTAGAAAATATTGTCATTTCCAGAGAATCCATGCATACTTTGACTCTTCGGACAATACATGTACTTCAAGTGGATTTATTTTCATTGGTTTTACACATTTCAATATATACTTTGTAATTACTTAATGAATATTTTATTTATGTTTTTGAGTGAGTAATGGTGGAGAAATAAATTCACAACCAAGGAAACCGTTTTTGGTTCGAAAAGTTCGGCTCAAATGGTGCAATTGGCAAGAAAATGCATATGTTTTCTATGTTAAACTTACTATTCACTTCAAAAATTTAACTTGACATTTCTAAGATGTGTCATTTTAGCATTATGATTTATAATTTATGTAAGCAAAACGAAGCCAACTACAACCAATATAGAAGAACGGATTTTATGGAAATAAATGTTTAATCAATGCTCCAGTTGGGCAAGTTTTTCCACATCATCCTCAATGTGGATTATTGTTTGGCGGAGAAAATGGAAGTGTTCGCCATCATTTTACCAGAGAGATGATTGAAATGCGTAAAAAATTTCGGTGCATGATTGATCAATTACCTGTTGTGCAAATGTGCCAAATGTGTAATGAATGTTATCCTGGTATATAAGTTGTGATATGGCATGAAGGGGCCATATGTAAAATATGTAAGAGTGAGAAAGGCTCTCACCATTTCTCTCACTTTAACAACCTAGATCTTGGTGAACAACTTGAGGTTCTACGAGTTTTAACATAAGTTGAAGAAATGCTAATAGCACAAGTAAATCCAATATTGCAAGTGACATGCTCGTGGTGGGAAATATAAATATAGTGGGCTTACAATTAGTTTTCCACAGAACATATCTTTGATTATGAAGAAACTTCCACGACAAGTAGAACACCTTTATTTTATGATTGTCAAAAGGCATGGTGCTGAAGTTACATTTAGATTATTTTTCATGAAATTCTTATGATTTGGCTCATTGTGAAATGGACTTAAACTCCTAAAAGGAAAGTTTCATTGTTAAAGTTCACTTTAGTTATGTAAAATTATAATTTTTAGTAAACTTTTCTTTAAAATTAGGAATTTTTTTTTCCTTTCATTTTCATTGATGGGATCAAACAACATGTAATGTTGTTGGCCTAGAATCTAATTTGGCATATTTGCTTGTGGAATTCAAGAAGGAGGGAGGAGATGGTGGACATTAGTTCCCCAAAGCTTATATGTAGAATTCAACCTCATCGTAGGGGTTACATTTAACATTGTTGATTGTTTAAGATAATCAATGATTGTAGATTGTTCAATATGAGTTAGATCCACAAATGTATTTGACCTCCATGTGGATACAAAAGAACCACATATAGAGAATTAATTAGAAATTCTAGTTGGTTATAGGCATCATTAACATATCATCTTCATATTCATTTATTCCACAACAATGGAATTCATTGAATCAATAATGATCCATTAATATAACTTCCTAAAAACAGCCAGAACCACCATAATACCAATCTTGGTGTGAGGACTTGTAACTAAAGATAAGCCTCATGCACCCATTACTACACACATTAATGTTGTGTATGTTTTATAAATACACCATATACAACTTTAATGGGTCTATTAGAGGGCAGTAATGGAAATATGTTAGCAACGAGAATAATTAATTGGAAAATATGATGTTAGTAAGGATTTATTTGTTTTCATACAAATAACTTTGGAATAGATAATGCACAACTACTTACTATATCAAATTCTTACCAGTAAGAGAATATTGACTTTGGCCTATGATTGTATGATTTCAAATTTGACGTTGCAAGAGAGTATTAAATGGGATAACCTGTGATTGTATGATTTCTTGTCCTTGAGGAAGTAACTCTATGTAAATATTAATCTAACTAAGTATGAAAAAATAAAAGTTAAACATGTAAAAATTTTCTCTAGATATGTTCTTAAATTTAGTGTTTGTGGATTGTAGTGGATTCTTTTGAAATGAGTGTGCACTTTAATAAACCTCTAACATGCTGCTAGATTAATTGGTCATAAATAAAGCTTAATCATCTATGGGAAAAAAACATTAACTTGAGTGATTGAGTAGAGGGTGTGAGGACTATGAAGAGTCTACAGGAGAATTGTATAAATAAAACATTGAGAAATTGTAAGAATTAATATAAAAATGAAGAAGATTGCTTACCAAAAAAAGGTGGCATTCAAATTAGATGGGATAAAAGAAACTTCACATGGATGAGTTGGTGATGACATTACGTAGATGTTAAGGGAAATACAATGTAGGCTTGATGCTGTGGAAGTGGACATAAGCCAAGTTAAAGAAAAAAGGGAAAAAGTTATGGCTTATTATTTTTCCTCAAGTTTGTTGAGGAGGTTATAAAACTTAAGGTTGAAAGAGATGAGTGTGATAAAGTCTACAAAGGAATTTTAAAATTGAACATTATATCTAGTCATGTCGAAACAATAAATTAAAAACACTAGATATATTAATGGCCTAAGGTTGGACATTTAAAATGAATATTCAATTTGATATGATTTTATTCAGTTGAGGATGCCTATCAATAGGCCTTGTGAGCATAAGAGAAACTGGAAATAAAGAGGAAACAATCAAACAGAGGTAGAGGTTAAGGTAGTGGAAGAGGACAACATAGCTATGGAAGAATCTAAATATATGAAAATAAAGAATAAAAGGACAACAACTCTCGATGAAAAAAAATGCAAAATTGCTTCCTACATTATTTAAGGAGAGAAGACAATGTGCAAAAATTAATTAAGTGTAGTTTTAATAATGCGCAACATAGAAACATATAACTATTAGACAATGATTTTCTCAAAAAGACCTTTCCAAGAGGAAAACCCCACACTCTAAAGCATGTATTATTCAACAACTAAATTGTTACAATATATTACATTCTTATTTCTCTCAACAAGAGAATTTAGTAGTAGCATAAGGATTTCAAAGAAATTTCAATAGTATCATAGCAACTTAAAACACACATTATGTTTTCTTCCAACTCTATCACTCAATAAATAGGCATAGAAAAACCATAAACCATTTATGATTTTCTAATTCTACGTGTTGGAAACCATAAAAAATTAATTGGATAATTACTACCACTTGGGATTCATTGCTAGCTAGCAATATGCATTTATTACCTACTATAGCTAAATATTTATTTCTTGCTACAACTTAACAATCATTACCTACTCTACTATAAGACTACAAGGTGTATTACACCTATAGCAACATTGTTCCACTTGTCATATATATTCCAAGAGTATAATGGAGAACACATCAAACATTAAGCCAAGTATCAGGAGCCATAAGGCACATAGAGTCATAGCACCACTAAAATTTACTTTTTCTCGCCATTTTTTCAATGTGTTAGTAACATTAGGTAAAATTGTCAACCTTATATAGTATTTCCTTTCCATCCTCTACCATCTCCCTCATGAAATGGTAGTAGATATCTATATGATTTGTCTTCACATAAAAGGTTAGGTTCTTAGCGAGGAAATGGCACTTTTATTATCACATTGAATTGCAATAGCTTTAGAACTTAGCCCTAATTTTAAACATAATTTCATAAGCCAAATGGCCTCCTTAGAAGCATGAGTTGCTTCCATATACTCTACCTTTGTAGTGGAAAAAGAAACCATAACTCAATTCTTATCATCCAAATTATTGCTCCACCAAACAATTGAAACACGTGTCCACTTGTAGATCTTGTTCTATCTACATCTCCTACCTAATAAAATATGCTTAGTTCTATTGAAAATGCAACAAGATGATGGAGCTTAGTGAAAAGAAGTCGCCTTCACTAAGTGGGCCCGCAGGATATTTTTGGCGCAAAGTCTATTTTTAGACATATGGATCATGGTCTATGAGTTGCAGGATGCTATCTATGGATGATTGGTCATGTTGGTAAAAATAGATCGACTTCTATTTTTAGACATATGGGCGGAGTCTATTTTTAGACTGCCAGTCTAAAAATAGAACAATCGAATATTATTAGCTCTTAATAATATTTGGACTATAAACATTATCTTATCCTCTTGCAGCACTTCAGTTCGAGCTACGGATGTGGCACTTGCAACTGCTAGAAGGAAATACGCTTTTCCTATGGGTTAGTTGAGCTATTGCATGATGGACTTCAGTTAGAACTCAAGTGATTGAGTTTGGTGGAGTTGATTGAGGAGTTGATGGAGTTGTGTTTAGTTTGACTTAGTTGAACTAGTTGTATTTAGTCTAACTGCCAAATACACTAGTGATGAGTGATGTGAATTAATTATTAATTAATTCACTAATTATTAACTCATAAATCAACTAAAGAATACATCAGTTAACTCAGTGCATGGACAGTTCAGTGGAGACAAGTGTTAGAGGTGGGTGAAAGGGTGAGACTACTATCAGTTGTGACTATAGCTGTGCATGAGATTTGCACAATCATTGATTAAGATTGCCAATGAGGATTGCGCAGTACAAGCCAAGGGAAAACGAGCTTGGATCATTCCAATTCTCAAATTGGATTGCACAGTAGAGGCAGGCAAACAGTGGAGGAGATTTGAACCAGTGACTTGATTCAGATCTGAGCTAGTTTGTGTGTAGCAGGTGGAGATAGTACTGAGTACTTGTGAGGAGTATTGTACTATGTATTGTTATATGTTCTCTATCATTATAATATACAGATAGTTCGGGGTTTTCAGCTGTATGCTTTCCCCAGAACATACTATGTTGATATGTGTGATTGATGTTTCAATGTGTGCATGCGATTGTTTCTTAATTCCGCAAAATTGATGATCAACGTAGAGGAGGTTATGTATTATGCATGCATTCCGCAAATAATGTATAATCAGGATAATCTCTGTGAATAAGTGTTATATTATTCAAAATTTCTACAAGTTCTTTATATATCCACTGAGTGTGGGCCCACTAAAACATCACTATTATAGAAAATGAAATATTTAGAAGTACTTCTGAAATACAAAAATACCTTCTCTATTATAGCCCGATGTTCCCAACTAGGATTAGCCATGTTTCAACTCGATACTACAAATAATTAGGAAATGTTTGGCTTAGTATAAACCATAGCATACATAAAACTATTAACTGCATGAGCATAAAAAAAAATATGTATCCTTCATCTTTGTTAGTGTTGTAGGATGCTAAACAATTGAAAGTTCAATTCCCAATAAATAAGAACACTCAGTGATCATCAATATTCCATGTGAATACATTATAACATAAGATTTGCATACATTAACTCAACTAAATATTTTTATTTTCTCTATCTCTATTAATCTCCATTCCTCAGATATATTTTGCAGCCTCCAACTCCTCCATATCAAATTGTGTTGAAAGTTGAGACTTCAAATAACAAATAAGATCCTCACTATTGCCATAGAATAACATATCATCTTAAATATAGAGATATAAGAAGGAAATAACCACCATCATGTTTGTAATAACATGGTGATATGATTCCGATATTAGAAATCCAAATCCAATACAAAAGAATCAAAATTTTGCTACACACCTTGGGAGATTATTTGAAACCCTATTAAGATTTTATTTTTTTTCAAACCAATGACTCTTTACCTTTGTTAATGTAGTACTCTTGTTGTGTCTTATGGATCTCCTCCTTAAGTCACCATTTAGAAATGATGTTTTCAAGTACATCTATTCTATCTCTAAATCAAAATGCATTTCTATAGATAATAGAAGCTTAATATATGTTAAATTAGCAACTTTGTTTGCTCAATTTGGTAATATCATTTCACAATCAAATTTTCCTTGTGCTTTTCAACATTTCCATATAAATTGATCATCTCTTTGAACACCCATTTACATCTAAATTGATCATATTTTGTATCACCCATTCACATCTAATGGGTCTTCATCCATAAGGTTATGGTACCAAGTCCCTTTTATAGCTCTTTCTAAGTACATCAATTTCCTCATCCACATCCAATCTCTAAGATTCAATATCATCCATCTCCATTACATGTTTCACAATTCTATTTGCATCAGTGTTACCAAATAAATAAAATATACATATCAAATTAGATGGATTGTAATTATACTTGTTTGGATACCTTCTTTACCAAGTGGACCTCTTTTAAGATTGAGGTGGAATTTATTCCTCCTCTTGAAAACTCTCTAAACCTCCTCCGCATTAGTTCCATTGTGAACTTCTTGTTGAATTTCTAAGTCATTTTTCTTGGCCTTGGATGGTATTGAACTAGTAATTTATTTCCATCATCTTCTAATTACACCATTGTGGGAGGATATTTAACATATCTACAAATAAGATTCCTAGGATACAAAAAATTTCCAGCCATAGATTCCCAAAGCTTCTACTCCTTCATGCAAATGAGATAGGTAGTAAAAACGCATTTCAAAAACTTATGATCTGAGTTCAATTGTTTCTCCCTAGGAAGAATGAATATTGATCATAACCAAAAACTTGAAGATGTTGAAGTAAGGGTTTCTTGATTGTATAGACCTCCATAAGGGTCTTATATATAAGAGCTAACATGGGAGACCCGTTAATCATTCAACATGCAATAGAAACCACTTATACACAAAAGTTATTATCTAAGATAGTTGCATTAAGCATACTCCTATCTCTCTCAGTTAGCACTCTATTCATCAATTTTAGTAAGGGGTATATGGAGTTTCATTATGTATTACAATGGAATTCTTATTAAAAAACTTGCCAACTTTGCACAGTGAAACTCACCACTATTATTATTCCTCAACACCTTAAACTTCCTACTGGTCTAATTTTCCAAGAGAGATTTAAACTTCTTAAACTAACTAAAAATCTCATATTTTGTTCTAGAAAAATATGCCCATGTCCTTCTAGAATAATCTTCAATGAATGATATATAATATAAATCCTTAGAAATTGAAGGAACTTTAACTAGACCAGATACTTGAGAAAATACTAAGTCCAACAACCTCAAAGCTTTGTGAGAAAAATAAAATTGAAGACGATTTTGTTCTCCATATATGTGGTGCACACAAATATCAAATTTGAGAGTAAAATCATCCAATCCATTGACAATATTTTGTTTTTCAAGGAGTGTAGGTCATGCCCACCTATATGGCCTAATGTTTGGTATCATAGCATTATCTTCACTATAGGTAAGTTTGTTTTTGAAGTGATATATTGTTTAGTAATTGAGAAAGTAAGATCATCAAAAGTAGGTGTATCTTCTTCTAATTGTGGATATCTATATTTTATAGATCTACATACCATAAAAATCAAAGAACTATTAGAATTGATAATTGTTATGAAACCAGCTCAAGAAAAGATAGAAAAGAAAGATCAACGCCTTAGAATTCAGCCTCTTCGAGGGGGCAACCTCCTTTACATTACGTAAATGAACAATTCTTGGATGATACAAATGACAAAACCTCCTTTCTATATATAGGAGTCTAAGGAGTCACAATATAATCCAGCCGACCTAACAATAATAATATAAAGCCACAAAAATAATAATAGAGGGATTCTATGGGGCACAGAAATAACAATATGTGGGTAATAGGGGCACAACAATATAAATAAGGGGTATAACTACAATAGTAATGGGGTAATCACTAGTATTATAGGGACCCAACATGCCCCTCTCCTTCAAAAAAGTGTTGTCCTCAACGCTTGAGCAGTTCTGGATACTTCTGCATAAAATTCTCATCCTCCCATGTGGAATCTTCAGCGGATAAGTTCTTCCACTTGATAAGATACTCTGAAATTGATCGATTTCATAGCTGTCGAGTTCTTGTTTCTGTGACTGCTTCCGGTTCCAATATAATTTTTCCTTCCTCGTCAAGTTCTGGAAATATTGTTTGAACTGGGAGCTTGTCGCCTATGACCTTCTTTAAACATGAAACATGGAAAACTGGGTGCAATCGAGAAGCTGCAGGAAGCTCCAATTTGTATGCCATAGTACCAATCTTTTCCAACACCTTGTACGGACCATAATACTTTGGTGATAATTTATTATCCTTCTTAGCTTGCTTTAGGGACATTTTCTTATATGGTTGTAGCCGTAGGAATACCCAATCACCTACATCAAAACTTCTTTCACTGCGATGTTGATCTGCCTGTTGTTTCATTCTATTTTGTGCCAACACGAGGTTATCCTTTAAGAGTTGGAGGACTTGTTGTTGATGTTCGATGTGATGTTCCACTGCCTGAACCTTAGAATTTTCTCTTAAATATGATGTGATTGATGGTGGTTGGTACCCATAAAGTGCCATAAATGGGGTCATTTTTGTTGCTGTATGGAAGGAAGTGTTATACCACCATTCAGCCAGAGGCAACCATTTGACCCATTGTGTCTGTTTATCAGATACAAAGCAACGAAGATATCCTTCCAAACATTTGTTTACTATCTCAGTTTGCCCATCAGATTGAGGATGATAAGATGAGCTATGAGCTAACTGAGTACCAAGACAAGAAAATAATTCTGTCCAAAAATTTCCAGTGAAAATGGGATCTCTGTCACTTACAATAATCTTTGGGTTTCCATGTAGCTTTTGAATTGTTTCCATAAATGCAGTAGAAACTGTACTGGCTTTAAATGGATGTGATAATGCACAAAAGTGTGCATACTTGGTAAGTCTGTCAACTACCACCATGATGACACTCTTTCCCTCAGACTTGGGTAAACCTGTGATAAAATCCATTGAAACCTCCTCCCAACGTTGGCTTGGAATGGATAAAGGTTGTAATAGACCCGGTGTCTTAATTGTTTCAACTTTATTTTGTTGGCAAACCAAACATTCCGCCACAAACTTTTGAATATCTGATTTAAGGCCATCCCAAAAAAATTCCTTCTTAACCCTGTGGTAAGTTTTTAAAAATCCTGAGTGCCCTCCTAAGGGAGAAGTGTGCAATTCCATAAGAATCTTTTGTTTTAGCTGGGAATTCTTACAGAGGTATAAGCGATCTTTGTACCATAACGAATCATTTTTCCAGCTAAATGTATCAGAAGTACTGGAATCTTGTTGTAGCTTTCGAATAAGTGCCCACACTTCTTCGTCATTCTTCCATTCCTCCTTTGCTTCGTTTATCCAATCTGGTTGGATAATAGAAATGGCACACAACAATGCTTCCACATCCTCATCCTTTCTTGAGAGTGCATCTGCCACCACATTTTGCTTCCCTTTTTTGTAGATGATTTCAAAGTCATAACCCAACATCTTTGTGACCCACTTTTGTTGCTCTTCAGAGGATAATCTTTGTTCTAAAAAGTATTTAAGGCTATCATGATCCGTTTTTACCTTGAAGTGTCTTCCCATTAGGTAGGGTCGCCATTTCTTAAGTGCATGGAGTATTGCCAACATTTCCTTCTCATAAATAGCTTTGCTTAAAAACTTTCCCTTGATTGGACGACTTTCAAAAGCAATGGGTCTTTCATCTTGCATTAGAACAGCACCAATTCCATTTCCTGAAGCATCACATTCCACAATAAAGGTTTTTGTGAAGTCCGGTGTAGCTAAGACCGGTGCTTGGCACATTGCCTCTTTAAGATGTTTAAAGGCCTTTGTTGCTTCCGGAGTCCATGAAAATGAATCTTTCTTCAATAATGTTGTTAGAGGTGCTGCTATTCTCCCATAATTCTTAACAAACTTGCGATAATACCCTGTCAACCCAAGAAATCCTCGCAGATGCTTTATGGATGTGGGGATTTTCCATTCCTTAATGGCTTTAATTTTGCTAGGGTCTACCTTAACTCCTTCATGAGATACAATATGACCCAAATATTCCACCTCCTGGACTCCAAAGAAACATTTGGATCTTTTTGCATATAATTGTTTCTCCTCCAATAGTTGTAGCACCTTGTCAACATGTTCAACATGATCCTTCCAAGACTTGCTGTAGATTAGTATATCATCAAAAAATACTAACACAAATTTTCTAAGGAATGGTTTGAAAATTGAATTCATCAAACCTTGAAATGTTGAAGGTGCATTGGTAAGGCCAAAAGGCATGACCAAAAATTCATAATGACCCTCATGAGTTCTAAATGCCATTTTCGGAATGTCTTCAATCTTCATTCTGATTTGATGATATCCCGAACGAAGATCCAACTTGGTGAAGTAAATTGATCCATGCAATTCATCCAGTAATTCATCAATGACAGGAATGGGGAACTTATCTTTAATAGTGAGCTTGTTGAGCTCCCTATAATCTGGACACATGCGCCATGATCCATCCTTCTTGTGCACCAATACTACTGGAGCTGAGAAAGAACTTTGACTCGGTTGAATTATACCAGCCTCTAGCATTTCTGCAACCATACGTTCAATTTCACTTTTTTGGACATATGGATATCTGTACGGCCTGATGTTTGGAGGAACACTTCCTGGAATCAGATGAATAGCATGATCATGATCACGCATAGGTGGGAGACCTTTGGGAGTCTCAAATACCTTGGAATGATTGTCCAGGACTTTTTGGAGATCTGGAGAAATAGATGATTCCAATGTGGAAACATCTAGCGAACATAATTGTGCAATTACACCTCTTTGCTCCTTTTTTAGAAGCTTTGTCATGCCATTAGAGCTGATTATCTTTCCTGGTTTCCCTGCAATACCCCTTAATTCAACTTCCTTTCCTTCCACAGAAAATTTCATGAAAAGTTCTTGAAAATTAAAAGCTATTGTACCCAAGGATTGTAGCCATTGGACTCCTAGTACAACATCAGCACCTCCCATTGGAATGGAAAGCATTGGGCTAGTCAATACATATTCTCCCATGGATAGCTTGATATTATGGCACTTTCCAGAATAATTTATTGTTCCTCCATTTGCAATCATCACTTGACACTCTGGTGCTGGATATAGGAAGCAATTCAATTCTTTTGCTACCCTACAATGAATAAAATTGTGGGTGCTTCCTGAATCAATCAACACTATTACCTTTTTCTTCTTGATTTGTCCTTCTATCTTGATGGTTTGAGGAGTGGTAATTCCCGCCAATGCATTACAAGATATGGTCGGATTTATTTGTTCTTCATCTAGGCTTTGTTCCTGGAATATATCCTCTTCTTTTGACCTTTCTTGCTCCTTTTCTTCTTCCTCTTCACAATCTATGTAGAATAATTTCTTCTCAGCACACTTATGACCTTTTGTGTATTTGCTATCACAATTGTAACAAAGCCCTTTTGCTCTTTTTTCTTCCAATTGTTGTGGTGTCAACCTTGTAGGTTGTGGAAGACTATGGGCAACAACACTTCCGTCTTTATAGTTGTGAATGGTATGCTTCCTAGTTGCCATAATTTTGCTTTCCATTTTTCTTGCTAACCTGAATGCCTTCTCTAATGAATCAGGTTCCCAAAGGCGCACATCATGTTGGATATTATCCTTTAAAGACCCTATGAACACATCAATCCTATGCTCCTCTGGAATATCTTTTACCCTTATGTTCAATTTTTGGAACTCCTCAATGTGCTCCATTATTGAACCCTTTTGTTTGAGACTTATCAATTGGCTAAAAAAAGTGTTGCTTTTTGTATCCTCATAATGTGCTATCAATTCTTCCGTAAAAATTGCCCAAGTGATAAATTGTTTACGAGAACAAAGCCATTGATACCATACAAACTGATTTTTCCAAATATAAAGTTTCCATACGTACCTTTTGTGTGTTTTGCACATTATTGAGATCGAAGAATTGCTCCATCTGTAATATCCATGTGGCGGGATCCTTGCCATCAAACTTCCTCATATCGATTTTTGGAACATGGTGAGTCTTCGATCCAACATTAGAGTCTATGGAATCATGATTAACATTTCTTTTGTTCTCATCATGAGTTTCCTTTAGTACTCTTTCACCCTTAGTGACCATTTCTTGTAGCAACTTATCCATCTTATCGTCCATGCCATCAATTTTAGCGTCCATGCCATTCACCTTAGCTTCCATGCCATCCATCTTAGCTTCTACACCTTTCTTTAAACCGTCCATCTTAGCTTCTACATCTTTCCTTAAACCATCCATTTTAGATTCTGTTGCTTTTTGTGCAAGTGACACTCGTTGCACTTGTTCTTGTAATTTTGATATATCATATAGCATTTCTTCTTCTTCTTCATGAGTCATGCTAGAGCTTTCAGGTTCCTTACTAGGTGTTTGCATTTTCTTTCCTCGGGGCATCAGTTACCGATAATAATTCTCTAATATGCCCTTTGAATTCCTTCAAAATAAATTTTCAAACCAAGCTTAAGCAAAAATTAAAGAAAATCTACACACCTTTTTTCACTTTGTAGGAGCTCGATATTGCCTCTGATGTATCTCTGTACTTTCTAATTATCTAGTTCTGAATTTGTGACCTGTAGTAGCCCTCTGTGTCCTCTTTACAATGCCACAAGTCTGACCCAAATTGGATTCTCCAAGGAAGAGTGATGCGAAATCTCCCACAGTGACTTGATTATAAACTAGTTCAGTAGAGCGAACTTGTACGACGTGCCACATGTCACTGTTTCAACCTTTGACTCTAAAAAATATATAAAAGAAAACTACAGTCCGTCCTCTTTCTGTAACTTCTTACGAAATTTCAATCCGATGCTCAGAAAGAAAGTTATGACGCTTTTCCCTAGGTCACCTGTTTTGAGTGTAATTCAGAAGTCTGCAACAAGACCAACTTCCTCAGATCATATCTCCGACAATATCACGTAAAAAACTCTGAAATTCAGACCCAAGGTTCAGCGTGATTTCTTCTCAAATGGGTTTTTTTTGTGACTTCTGAAACGTTGCAGAAAACAAGTTATAGCGAAAATGCCACTATGACCTGTTTGGAGCAGCGAAACCCTAGAATCCAAAGCTCTGATACCAAATGTTATGAAACCAGCTCAAGAAAAGATAGAAAAGAAAGATCAACGCCTTAGAATTCAGCCTCTTCGAGGGGGAAACCTCCTTTACATTACGTAAATGAACAATTCTTGGATGATACAAATGACAAAACCTCCTTTCTATATATAGGAGTCTAAGGAGTCACAATATAATCCAGCCGACCTAACAATAATAATATAAAGCCACAAAAATAATAATAGAGGGATTCTATGGGGCACAGAAATAACAATATGTGGGTAATAGGGGCACAACAATATAAATAAGGGGTATAACTACAATATTAATGGGGTAATCACTAGTATTATAGGGAGCCAACAATAATGCACACATCAAGTTGGAACAATGTACCAACAAAAACACCTTTAATAAGAACCATAGCTTTGTGGACAATCTTATGCCATTTGTGATGCGGGAGCATCAACTCAAAGGGAATTATTGTAAATAATAGACATAGGGGTCATGCATTAGTTAATTAGATATTCTCAAATAAAACTAGGAGAACTTTTAGGCATAAAGGAGTGGATATGGACTTTAAGTGATAAGGATAGCTTTTCTATTTTAGATTAGGAAAAAGACAGAATAAAGCTGAAAAGATGCTTTTCCATGTATATGCATTGCATGTAGAGTCAGAGCTTTTAGTTGAGTGATTTTGGGATTTTTTATCATGTTAAGTTTAATAAATTATGGAGCCTCATAGGCATTGAAGGCAGGGAAGAGAAGAGTGTGAGGAGTGAGTGAAGAGTGAACAAGGTTTCTCCTTGGGAGCCTTCGGGCAGTTTGTAAAAGGGCCATGGATTTGTATATCTGGCCATGAATAGAACTTTTGTAAATGCTTGTTTTATGTAAATATTAGTATTTGAATTCAATTGATATGGATGTGTTTGTGTTTAATGAATTCTGAGATGGTTCTGTACATGATGGAAGAAATCGATGTGATATATGGTTCTTATTTGTTTTCTCATGCGCTCTCTGCTGTGTAATAATGATGAATTGGTTTCTTTTTCGTTTGATATATAAACAGGCTTGGGTTTATATGGCGCACATATATGGGCGTTATATAGTGTTGAAATTGTGAGTTGCGGGTGGTTCTAGTTATTCATCATACAACTGTTGTATATTAATCTGTTGGTGGTGTTTTTCGGTGCGAATGGGTATATGTATTGATTGTTGATGTATCGAATATTTATGCGCCTCTGCAGATATAGCGAGAGCCGTGCGTTCCCATTTCTATTATGATTGCAGCTGTCCCATATGTATTGGAGTTGTCCCATATTTGGATACTGGTATATGTTCTGTATTGACAATTGTTTGAGACTATCGGCATCAGAAACTTGGAACAGTTCGTATGATCTTTTATATCGTAGAGTAAGAGAGACCACGGGTTTTCATCTGAAGTTAACGGTGGTTTGCTGTTGCGTTAAGGTGGAGCCATGACTAATTAAATCAATCGCCGAATAGCAGGCATATGGGAGTATCACTTCCGGAGGAGCGGAAGTCATTGTCGGAGCCATCACACAATGGACTGGGCCACATTAGGAGGCTGCATGTAATTATATATATGCAATGCGACTTATGAATATGCGCAGACAGAAATAGTGTGCAACAGCAGAAGTGTACGTGCGCCTTATCCAAGGTATATATGCGACTTATGTTTACGTTGACCGAACCTGTGTAGAGAAGGGCAGAGGTATATAGTTTTGCTGCGATAACTCCGTGTGTAATCAGAACCTGTGCGACATATATATATCCAGCGCCGGTACCAAAGAACTTCTGCAGATATGGGGAAGTAAGTATATATAGATATACATATGCGCATGGCCAGATTTCTTTTAAGAAGTTAATTTAAAAGAACCATATGAAAACCAAGTACGGTTTTATAGCACCGTATGTTCAAGTCCAAGCAGGGCTTGTAGAAGTCATGAATTACAACGAAACAGAAGTAAGCTTCCGCTAATTCAAATGTACACTCTGGCGTGTATTGAACTGCGTGTTTTTTACGCATGGTGATCAGAGGATCCTGGTAGAAGCGGCCTGGAGCGGCTGGGCTGCATCAGGTGGTATCAGAGCGGGAATATTTTGTTGAAGAAAGTTTGTTTTTTTCATGAGTACAGTCGAAAATTGAAGTATGTTTCTTTGAATGTGTGATGAATGATTTTTAATCTGATATGCAAACTACACAAGTGAACAAGATTGCAGAAGAGGAAGGAGGACAAGATCATGTAAGATCTTAAGAGGTGAGATTATTTTTCTGACTTGAAATTTGTAATTGAAGTTTATGGTTGCAGAGAAGTGGCAGTGAACCTGAAGAATCTAATAAGGAATTGGATAGAGAGGACAACTAAAGTGTTCTCAGGAGAGAGAAGGAGATTGCAAAAGCCTAGAGGGAGCAAAGGTGTTGCTCAGGAGAAGGTTCCAGACTAAGGACCGTGCTTACCAAAAGACTAAGTAAGGAGAGCTTAGTGAGGTAAGATTGCAGCTAGGAGGACTAGCTGTTGCAGAGGCTTGTTGCAAAGGAAAATCAACAGAGGTTGAAGAAAGTTGCAGATGAGAGAAGCCTACAGGAGCAGTAGAGGATGCTCGAAAGGACCAATGATTACCAAAAGACCAGATCCGGAGGGAAGGATTGGTGAGGTAAGTGGCAGCAAGAGAGGTTGCTGTGGTAGAGGCTTCATGCAACTCATAGGTGAGGAACTCATGGCGAAGGAGAAGATGACTACTGATAGTCATGGCAGAGGTTCAGGAAAAAGCCACGGTAGAGGACATAAGAAAGAGGATGCCAAGGTAAATGGCAAGAAGATGAGTCCAGAGGAAGTTGAAATGGAAGAATACATTTGTGAACCAGAACAAGGAGAATTTCTGGGGGATAGCGAAGATGAAGGCTTGAAGACTGAAACTTCAAGTAAGACCAAAGGGTCATATATTTTTAAATCTGACAATTTGTGGATGTTTGCAGGTGAAAGACAATTAGCTGATGGGATGACTGCAGGAGTTCGAGAAAGAGAGATTGCAGTAATGAAGGTACAATTGCAGGTACTGGAAGAATGGCTGCAAGAGCAGAAAGATCAAAATGGAAAATGGATCTTTCCACTGAAGGGAAAGAGAGTGATTTGGCGACAGTTGCAGAGGAGGTTGAAGCAAATTGTGATTGCCTTGTTGAAAAAGGGACTTAGAGTTCTTGCGCCAGAGTTGGAGTTTGAAATTCCCACATGCAGATATATTAAAAGAAAAATGTTGAAGGAAGCAGTCAAGACTGAAAAGTCTCATAATTTAAAAACTAATGAGTTGCGCATGTTTGCAGGTACAGAACAGGAAGATAAACAAACTTTAGAGTTTGTGCAAGAAGAGTTGAACCTGAAAGTTGTTCAGATCGATAATGAGTTAGCAAGATCTCAGAAGCAGATGGAGAAGAAGGAGTCTAATCAGGATGTTGAGGCAGAAAGAGAAGGACCAGCTAATGATTGGTCAAAAATCAGTGGAGGTATAGAAAATCCTGTGAAATTTCCAAGGTCTACTCCCAATGAAGTTGTTGAATTGTATAGGAAACTAGAACTCCAAAGAAGAGAGTTGGAGAGACAGAGGACTTATTGGATGGAGAAACAAGGGAAGAGACTCTTTATGAATGACAATCATAAAGCTGAAGATGGTAAGAAGGAAGGACTAGCTAACAGTCTCATGGTGAAGGCAAATCAGCATACTGATGTGCTGATTGGGATGGAACAACATACTGAGATACTGGCAGAGGGAAGTAAGGCACTGATGCCTTATGATTTTTGTTAAAACATGTGTTTTGTGAATGCAGGAATTATTGCTGGGGCTGAGAAACATTTGACTCAGCTGAACAATCAATTAAAGGGGAAAGAAGTTCTCTGTTCCAGAAGACAAGAGAGGGTGGATGATCGGGTGGCAGTCAGAACAGAGACCAGCATAGAAGCAAGAAATCAACAGCTTGAAGATTTATTGGACAAGGAAATTGAATTAATCAGAAGAATCATGTTGAAAGTGTCTCAGAAAAAGACATCAGCAAAGAAGAGAAGTAGCAGAAGTAGCAAGAGGAAGACAGCAGAAGATTGCAAGAGTGCGGCTAGTGCAGCAAAGCAGCATAAAGTGTGGAGACCTGGAGAAGAACAATAGACAAAAGCAGCGGCAAATGCAAAGTTACAGTACAAGATATGGGATCCAGGCAAATATAAAGCTGAACACATGATCAGGAGATCATGAAAATTTTCCACCTTGGGAGTATGATGCGGGAGCATCAACTCAAAGGGAATTATTGTAAATAATAGACATAGGGGTAATGCATTAGTTAATTAGATATTCTCAAATAAAACTAGGAGAGATTTTAGGCATAAAGGAGTGGATATGGACTTTAAGTGATAAGGATAGCTTTTCTATTTTAGAATAGGAAAAAGACAGAATAAAGCTGAAAAGATGCTTTTCCATGTATATGCATTTCATGTAGAGTTAGAGCTTTTAGTTGAGTGATTTTGGGATTTTTTATCATGCTAAGTTTAATAAATTATGGAGCCTCATAGGCATTGAAGGCAGGGAAGAGAAGAGTGTGAGGAGTGAGTGAAGAGTGAGCAAGGTTTCTCCTTGGGAGCCTTCGGGCAGTTTGTAAAAGGGCCATGGATTTGTATATCTGGCCATGAATAGAACTTTTGTAAATGCTTGTTTTATGTAAATATGAGTATTTGAATTCAATTGATATGGATGTGTTTGTGTTTAATGAATTCTGAGATGGTTCTGTACATGATGGAAGAAATCGATGTGATATATGGTTCTTATTTGTTTTCTCATGCGCTCTCTGCTGTGTAATAATGATGAATCGGTTTCTTTTTCGTTTGATATATAAACAGGCTTGGGTTTATATGGCGCACATATATGGGTGTTATATAGTGTTGAAATTGTGAGCTGCGGGTGGTTCTAGTTATTCATCATACAATTGTTGTATATTAATCTGTTGGTGGTGTTTTCCGGTGCGAATGGGTATATGTATTGATTGTTGATGTATCGAATATTTATGCGCCTCTGCAGATATAGCGAGAGCTATGCGTTCCCATTTCTATTACGATTGCAGCTGTCCCATATGTATTGGAGTTGTCCCATATTTGGATACCGGTATATGTTCTGTATTGACAATTGTTTGAGACTATCGGCGTCAGAAACTTGGAACAACTCGTATGATCTTTTATATCATAGAGTAAGAGAGACCACGGGTTTTCATCTGAAGTTAACGGTGGTTTGCTGTTGCGTTAAGGTGGAGCCATGACTAATTAAATCAATCACCGAATAGCAGGCATATGGGAGTATCACTTCTGGAGGAGCGGAAGCCATTGTCGGAGCCATCACACAATGGACTGGGCCACATTAGGAGGCTGCATGTAATTATATATATGCAATGCGACTTATGAATATGCGCAGATAGAAATAGTGCGCAACAGCAGAAGTGTACGTGCGCCTTATCCAAGGTATATATGCGACTTATGTTTACGTTGACCGAACCTGTGTAGAGAAGGGCAGAGGTATATAGTTTTTCTGCGATAACTCCGTGTGTAATCAGAACCTGTGCGACATATATATATCCAGCGCTGGTACCAAAGAACTTCTGCAGATATGGGGAAGTAAGTATATATAGATATACGTATGCACATGGCCAGGTTTCTTTTAAGAAGTTAATTTAAAAGAACCATATGAAAACCAAGTATGGTTTTATAGCACTGTATGTTCAAGTCCAAGCATGGCTTGTAGAAGTCATGAATTACAACGAAACAGAAGTAAGCTTCCGCTAATTCAAATGTACACTCTGGCGTGTATTGAAGTGCGTGTTTTTTACGCATGGTGATCAGAGGATCATGGTAGAAGCGGCCTGGAGCGGCTGGGCTGCATCAATTTGTTAGAGAAAGCAACCTACACACTGTTAACACTTTGTAATTTCCTTTAGGCTAAGAAAGGATTACAAAGGTAACCACATACCACTTTTAGGCTAGGATCCAAACCTAGTAGCCTTGGAGAGGGTTGTTACTTGCTTCAGCTTATTCAAACCTTTTCTTTATAAGCAATTTCTGAGCATCACTTACAACTTCAGGGGGATCGAGATGTAGATGTGATCTTATATGGATCTTTACAGAAGTGAGATTTTCCAAAAAATATGATTAAAACTAGGTTTAAACATAACTTCTAGGTGAAAATTCAGCCTGATTAATTCCTAACTCACTATCACCCACAGGAACTAGGATTAGGCTTCTCAAACAAAGATTTTACCAAGGAAAAGTTAGCCTTCACTCCCTAACAACGGTGCCAAAATGTTAGCACTTTGTATTTTCCTTTAGGCTGAGAAAGGTAACCATAGACCACTTTTAGGCTAGGATCCAGCCCTATTAGCCTTGGAGAGGGCTCTCTCACTAGGGTTTTTCTCGTTCAACCTGATTACTGAATGATTTTTTATCTTAGGCTGGTTATGAGGATTACAAGAGAATATTTTGTTTATTGTCTTGAAGGTAGGTAAGATATGAAAGACCCACACAACATAGAACTAGTTTTAGCTAATGATTTCAAGTGAATAGGGATGGTGAAGGTGATTTAGGAAGGGGTAGGATAGGTAGTTTTGTTGATAATATAACTTGATTTCGTTGTAGGGAGGGTGAGTGAAGAATCATGAGGATGAAAATTAGAGCATCAATTTACATATGAATTCAAATTTCCATTAAGAGGAAAAATACACATAAAATGTTCAGTTTATAGAAAACATAGCACAACAATGAATTTTGCAAGATAAAACATGAAGAAATATGTTTAAACCATGGAACCATAAGATAAAGCTGATAACGCATAGGACAACATACCAACAAAGGTATGACACAAGAATCCCTGTCAAATTCCTTCTTCCTTTCTTCTACACACTTGAGAAATTAATACAAAATACAAAATAGCAGCCTTGCTTCATCACATTGACCAACATAAAACTTTTCTTAGTTTTTTACATATTATATACATAAAAATATTCTACTCCAACCTAGCAGGGTTGAATTCCTCAAAGGAAAAACCATTCGTCATCTAGATACATCGAATTGTCACCTACTTTGCAGAAAAATAAGAACTAATTACCTAATGCAGTTTTTAGCTTGATACGCCATCAAAAATGGAATATTCATAACAAATCATTAACCATACCATCCCAAGAATTAATGAAACCTAACATCATTATTAAACAACTTTTGGAACCCAAAAATGTGAATTTACAAGTCGAATTGAGGATTGTGTCAAAAATGCAACAACTGCTGCGAATCTTCTAGTTTCGTAACAACTTTCACAACATTTCAAGTTCTGCATATTTCCAACCTATGTATGAAAAAATGAAACTGATGGGTCATATTGGAATGTACCTATGCAGCTTATGAACCTATGAAACAACCCCAAAATGGAAAACAATCCTCCAAAACACTATCTCCCTTTGTTATCAGATTCACAACAACTTTCGCAACACTGGAACATCTCAAAATTTTGATTTTTCCTATGAGAGTTTTATGATAAAAAAGAAAAAATCCAGAGCTTAGTGGCATCCACCTGATGAAACACAACTTTGTGCTACTTCTACAAGTATATATAACTTTCCTCTCTTCCTCTTTCTTCTAAATTGCCTAGCCTCAGTTGGTTGTTGTTTCACTAGTCTAAGTCTCCCTTTTAAGACCAAATTTTGTGCATACATATTTCTCACTTGCCTATGCAAAGGAAAGGTCCACTTCAACTTATGTTTGGCCTTCTCAATGACAGGTTAAAAAAATTTCAATTGATTAAAGAATCTCAACTTATCCCTTTGATCTTTCTATGCAAGCTAATCTACTTTTTATTGAACTTCCTCTATTTGTTCCATCGGTTTGTTGAACTCATTTTTCTCATCAATCCTCTGCTCTAGTTGAGCAATTTCTTTCACTTGCATCTTTGTTTTCCTAACAACAGGTGTAGTTATAGGTTTCCTTGACTGCTCAAATGTCCTCTTCTGTACAGTAGGTACCAAGGCCTTCTTTTATCGTTTTCCTTCATTGGACTTAGTAGATTCTTGTAAAGTTTTCATCTTGAGGTCTCTACTTTATTGATGCAGTTGTGTTACAATTAAATGTGCTTTACCAAGTTGATCTTACAGATCCTTAATTCTCTGATCCCTTTCATCAATTTCCACTTCTTCATGTGCACTCTCTAATATCTCAACATCTTGAATAGGTGTAAAGTCTACACGAACTCTCTTGGCTGAAACTCGTGTTCTCCATCTCCTAGATACTTGTTCTACCTTAGGTGAGAAGTGAAGTTTCTTGGCACTCCTTTGTCCACTGATTTGTCCTTAATCAAAGGTTTTTTCACTTAGCTAGTTGTTGTAGATTAGGCCTCTTTGATTGCAACTGATGGGGTATCTCTCTTACTATTTTGGCTATCAGAGGATTGTTCCATCCACCCTGAAGATATCAAAAAGTCTTGCCATGACTGCTCCCTCTTGTCAAGTTCTTTTATCACCATCATTTTAATCAATGAAAAATGGAATAAACTAGGTTCAATCTGACTCCCCTTTGCTTGAACTTTGTCATCCATTTTGCTGAGACTCCTAAACAAATAGTAAGGAAGATTCAAGGGTTTCATGCTTGTAAAATGTATTAGAAGTCTAATGTGGTACTAATAGACTTTGTTGAACCTCCCTTCACATGTAAAATACCTTTGAATCACCTTCAACAACTTACTATGGTGGTCCAATAGATAACTCCTTGGGGTAATAGATTCATGCCCCTCTTGGTATTGTGTTATGAAACCAGCTCAAGAAAAGATAGAAAAGATAGATCAACGCCTTAGAATTCAGCCTCTTCGAGGGGGCAACCTCCTTTACATTACATAAATGAACAATTCTTGGATGATACAAAGGACAAAACCTCCTTTCTATATATAGGAGTCTAAGGAGTCACAATATAATCCAGCCGACCTAACAATAATAATATAAAGCCACAAAAATAACAATAGAGGGATTCTATGGGGCACAGAAATAACAATATGGGGGTAATAGGGCACAACAATATAAATAAGGGGTATAACTACAATAGTAATGGGGTAATACTAGTACTATAGGGACCCAACATGCCCCTCTCCTTCAAAAAAGTGTTGTCCTCAACGCTTGAGCAGTTCTGGATACTTCTGCATAAAATTCTCATCCTCCCATGTGGAATCTTCAGCGGATAAGTTCTTCCACTTGATAAGATACTCTGAAATTGATCGATTTCATAGCTGTCGAGTTCTTGTTTCTGTGACTACTTCCGGTTCCAATATAATTTTTCCTTCCTCGTCAAGTTCTGGAAATATTGTTTGAACTGGGAGCTTGTCGCCTATAACCTTCTTTAAACATGAAACATGGAAAACTGGGTGCAATCGAGAAGCTGCAGGAAGCTCCAATTTGTATGCCATAGTACCAATCTTTTCCAACACCTTGTACGGACCATAATACTTTGGTGATAATTTATTATCCTTCTTAGCTTGCTTTAGGGACATTTTCTTATATGGTTGTAGCCGTAGGAATACCCAATCACCTACATCAAAACTTCTTTCACTGCGATGTTGATCTGCTTGTTGTTTCATTCTATTTTGTGCCAACACGAGGTTATCCTTTAAGAGTTGGAGGACTTGTTGTTGATGTTCGATGTGATGTTCCACTGCCTGAACCTTAGAATTTTCTCTTAAATATGATGTGATTGATGGTGGTTGGTACCCATAAAGTGCCATAAATGGGGTCATTTTTGTTGCTGTATGGAAGGAAGTGTTATACCACCATTCAGCCAGAGGCAACCATTTGACCCATTGTGTCTGTTTATCAGATACAAAGCAACGAAGATATCCTTCCAAACATTTGTTTACTATCTCAGTTTGCCCATCAGATTGAGGATGATAAGATGAGCTATGAGCTAACTGAGTACCAAGACAAGAAAATAATTCTGTCCAAAAATTTCCAGTGAAAATGGGATCTCTGTCACTTACAATAATCTTTGGGTTTCCATGTAGCTTTTGAATTGTTTCCATAAATGCAGTAGAAACTGTACTGGCTTTAAATGGATGTGATAATGCACAAAAGTGTGCATACTTGGTAAGTCTGTCAACTACCACCATGATGACACTCTTTCCCTCAGACTTGGGTAAACCTGTGATAAAATCCATTGAAACCTCCTCCCAACGTTGGCTTGGAATGGATAAAGGTTGTAATAGACCCGGTGTCTTAATTGTTTCAACTTTATTTTGTTGGCAAACCAAACATTCCGCCACAAACTTTTGAATATCTGATTTAAGGCCATCCCAAAAAAATTCCTTCTTAACCCTGTGGTAAGTTTTTAAAAATCCTGAGTGCCCTCCTAAGGGAGAAGTGTGCAATTCCATAAGAATCTTTTGTTTTAGCTGGGAATTCTTACAGAGGTATAAGCGATCTTTGTACCATAACGAATCATTTTTCCAGCTAAATGTATCAGAAGTACTGGAATCTTGTTGTAGCTTTCGAATAAGTGCCCACACTTCTTCGTCATTCTTCCATTCCTCCTTGCTTCGTTTATCCAATCTGGTTGGATAATAGAAATGGCACACAACAATGCTTCCATATCCTCATCCTTTCTTGAGAGTGCATCTGCCACCACATTTTGCTTCCCTTTTTTGTAGATGATTTCAAAGTCATAACCCAACATCTTTGTGACCCACTTTTGTTGCTCTTCAGAGGATAATCTTTGTTCTAAAAAGTATTTAAGGCTATCATGATCCGTTTTTACCTTGAAGTGTCTTCCCATTAGGTAGGGTCGCCATTTCTTAAGTGCATGGAGTATTGCCAACATTTCCTTCTCATAAATAGCTTTGCTTAAAAACTTTCCCTTGATTGGACGACTTTCAAAAGCAATGGGTCTTTCATCTTGCATTAGAACAGCACCAATTCCATTTCCTGAAGCATCACATTCCACAATAAAGGTTTTTGTGAAGTCCGGTGTAGCTAAGACCGGTGCTTGGCACATTGCCTCTTTAAGATGTTTAAAGGCCTTTGTTGCTTCTGGAGTCCATGAAAATGAATCTTTCTTCAATAATGTTGTTAGAGGTGCTGCTATTCTCCCATAATTCTTAACAAACTTGCGATAATACCCTGTCAACCCAAGAAATCCTCGCAGATGCTTTATGGATGTGGGGATTTTCCATTCCTTAATGGCTTTAATTTTGCTAGGGTCTACCTTAACTCCTTCATGAGATACAATATGACCCAAATATTCCACCTCCTGGACTCCAAAGAAACATTTGGATCTTTTTGCATATAATTGTTTCTCCTCCAATAGTTGTAGCACCTTGTCAACATGTTCAACATGATCCTTCCAAGACTTGCTGTAGATTAGTATATCATCAAAAAATACTAACACAAATTTTCTAAGGAATGGTTTGAAAATTGAATTCATCAAACCTTGAAATGTTGAAGGTGCATTGGTAAGGCCAAAAGGCATGACCAAAAATTCATAATGACCCTCATGAGTTCTAAATGCCGTTTTTGGAATGTCTTCAATCTTCATTCTGATTTGATGATATCTCGAACGAAGATCCAACTTGGTGAAGTAAATTGATCCATGCAATTCATCCAGTAATTCATCAATGACAGGAATGGGGAACTTATCTTTAATAGTGAGCTTGTTGAGCTCCCTATAATCTGGACACATGCGCCATGATCCATCCTTCTTGTGCACCAATACTACTGGAGCTGAGAAAGAACTTTGACTTGGTTGAATTATACCAGCCTCTAGCATTTCTGCAACCATACGTTCAATTTCACTTTTTTGGACATATGGATATCTGTACGGCCTGATGTTTGGAGGAACACTTCCTGGAATCAGATGAATAGCATGATCATGATCACGCATAGGTGGGAGACCTTTGGGAGTCTCAAATACCTTGGAATGATTGTCCAGGACTTTTTGGAGATCTGGAGAAATAGATGATTCCAATGTGGAAACATCTAGCGAACATAATTGTGCAATTACACCTCTTTGCTCCTTTTTTAGAAGCTTTGTCATGCCATTAGAGCTGATTATCTTTCCTGGTTTCCCTGCAATACCCCTTAATTCAACTTCCTTTCCTTCCACAGAAAATTTCATGAAAAGTTCTTGAAAATTAAAAGCTATTGTACCCAAGGATTGTAGCCATTGGACTCCTAGTACAACATCAGCACCTCCCATTGGAATGGAAAGCATTGGGCTAGTCAATACATATTCTCCCATGGATAGCTTGATATTATGGCACTTTCCAGAACAATTTATTGTTCCTCCATTTGCAATCATCACTTGACACTCTGGTGCTGGATATAGGAAGCAATTCAATTCTTTTGCTACCCTACAATGAATAAAATTGTGGGTGCTTCCTGAATCAATCAACACTATTACCTTTTTCTTCTTGATTTGTCCTTCTATCTTGATGGTTTGAGGAGTGGTAATTCCCGCCAATGCATTACAAGATATGGTCGGATTTATTTGTTCTTCATCTAGGCTTTGTTCCTGGAATATATCCTCTTCTTTTGACCTTTCTTGCTCCTTTTCTTCTTCCTCTTCACAATCTATGTAGAATAATTTCTTCTCAGCACACTTATGACCCTTTGTGTATTTGCTATCACAATTGTAACAAAGCCCTTTTGCTCTTTTTTCTTCCAATTGTTGTGGTGTCAACCTTGTAGGTTGTGGAAGACTATGGGCAACAACACTTCCGTCTTTATAGTTGTGAATGGTATGCTTCCTAGTTGCCATAATTTTGCTTTCCATTTTTCTTGCTAACCTGAATGCCTTCTCTAATGAATCAGGTTCCCAAAGGCGCACATCATGTTGGATATTATCCTTTAAAGACCCTATGAACACATCAATCCTATGCTCCTCTGGAATATCTTTTACCCTTATGTTCAATTTTTGGAACTCCTCAATGTGCTCCATTATTGAACCCTTTTGTTTGAGACTTATCAATTGGCTAAAAAAAGTGTTGCTTTTTGTATCCTCATAATGTGCTATCAATTCTTCCGTAAAAATTGCCCAAGTGATAAATTGTTTATGAGAACAAAGCCATTGATACCATACAAACTGATTTGGTTCCAAATATAAAGTTGCCATACGTACCTTTTGTGTGTTTTGCACATTATTGAGATCGAAGAATTGCTCCATCTGTAATATCCATGTGGCGGGATCCTTGCCATCAAACTTCCTCATATCGATTTTTGGAACATGGTGAGTCTTCAATCCAACATTAGAGTCTATGGAATCATGATTAACATTTCTTTTGTTCTCATCATGAGTTTCCTTTACTACCTTTTCACCATTAGTGACCCTTTCTTGTAGCAACTTCTTCAATTCTTCCATCGAATCCTCCATCTTAGCTTCCATGCCCTTTATCTTAGATTCCACACCATTTATCTTAGATTCCACGCCACTTATATTAGCTTCTGTTAGCTTTTGTGAGCGTGACATTTGTTGCACTTGTTCTTGTAATTTTGATATATCATGTAGCATTTCTTCCTCTTCTTCATGAGTCATGCTAGAGCTTTCAGGTTCCTTACTAGGTGTTTGCATTTTCTTTCCTCGGGGCATCAATTACCGATAATAATGCTTTACAATGCCCTTTGAATTCCTTCAAACCAAGCTTATGCAAAAATTAAAAAAAAACTACACACCTTTTTTTTACTTTGTAGAAGCCTGATATTGAATCTGATGTATCTCTGTAATTTCGAATCATCAAGTTCTGAAATTGTGACCTGTAGTAGCCTTCTATGTCCTCTTTCCAATGCCACTAGTCTGATCCAAATTGGATTCTCCAAGAAAGAGTTATGCACAATCTCCCGCAGTGACCTGATTATAGACTAGTTCAGTAGAGCGAACTTGTATGAAGTTCCACGTGTCACTGTTTCAACCTTTGACTCTGAAAAATATATAAAAGAAGACTACAGTCCGTCCTCTTTCTTTACCTTCTTACGCAATTTAAATCCTATGCTCAGAAAGAAAGTTATGACGATTTTCCCCAGGTCACCTGTTTTGAGTGTAATTCAGGAGTCTGCAAAAAGACCAACTTCCTCAGATCATATCTCCGAAAATATCACGAGAAAAGTTCTGCAATTCGGACCCAAGGTTCAACGCGATTTCTTCTCAAATGGGTTTTTTTTGCGACTTCTGAAACGTCACAGAAAAAAAGTTATAGCGAAAATGCCACGATGACCTGTTTGGAGCAGCGAAACCCTAGAATCCAAAGCTCTGATACCAAATGTTATGAAACCAGCTCAAGAAAAGATAGAAAAGATAGATCAACGCCTTAGAATTCAGCCTCTTCGAGGGGGCAACCTCCTTTACATTACATAAATGAACAATTCTTGGATGATACAAATGACAAAACCTCCTTTCTATATATAGGAGTCTAAGGAGTCACAATATAATCCAGCCGACCTAACAATAATAATATAAAGCCACAAAAATAACAATAGAGGGATTCTATGGGGCATAGAAATAACAATATGGGGGTAATAGGGGCACAAAAATATAAATAAGGGGTATAACTACAATAGTAATGGGGTAATTACTAGTATTATAGGGACCCAACATATTGTGGCTTCAGAAAGTATTTGAAATGAGCTAAATCTAACTCCATACCTTTAAACCACTCTTCACCATGTAAAGGGATATCAGTTCCAGCAGTTATTGATTTCTCTGAGACAACAAGCTCCAAAGTTCCAACTTTTACTTCCTTCCCTTTAAAATTTAGTGAAAATTGTTTGGTGAGCTGTAAGTGGTGACCCTAGCCCTGAATCTTCTCACAAAATGCAATATAAGCATCTTGTTCAAATTATACCCTAATGGTAGGGTCAGAGTTCACTAGACTACGGTCTTGTGGTTCATATCACATAATATATCATCATTTTACTTTCTTCTTTCCTTATGGGGTCTCCATAATCAAATATACAAGTTCTACAATCTCCTCAAAATAGGATATGATGTTGTTTAAAAGTGGAATATGTAGCACGTTGGAGGCAGGGTAATTTTGCAGCAAACAGGGGAGTTTCACAGCAATTGCGACCCGAGCTCTTTGAAGGGGAAGATGAAATACAACTCTAATAAAATAAGTTCAATTGAGGTTTACAAAGGATGTGTTTAGAACTCAAAACAACTTGGTATGCAATGAAAACGAGCTTTATGTAACGAGTGAGGTGACAAAGGCCTTTGCGCAGCAAAAGTTAGTGCATTCATAAGTTTGAATAACTCGGGGTTCTTTCAGACTCTCAGACCAATTGAGGGATAAAATACATATCACATACAATGTACAAAACCTCACAGGAGATGAAGAAAACCTTACTTAGAGCCATGATGGCATTTTTTCCAAATGCACAGCAACAACCTGATTTTTAGAGCAAGACTCTTATTTACGCAACAACTCCTCTTTCCAACCCTACAATTCTCTTCTTTGACCTCTAAAACCACTCCATAGCCAAGATTAATTTTGGATGAGGGTAAATGAGGAGCCACAAGCAGATTTCAACCCCTCATACCACTAGAGCCTTCTTTGAAGTCATGATGGCCCACTTGTTTATGTGAGAGATGATTAAGGGGTATATTTGCAATGGTGACCATGAAATGACACAACTAATCATAACTATCTCTCAAAATTAACTCTTATAACTGACATGACATCAACATAAATAACTCATGATGACCAGATTTTTCATAACATGACCACTAGACTCTTCCATGATGACATAATGACCCTTCATGATCACCCTTTCAAATAATGATCCTTTATGATGTTACACTTTGAATTATGACAAATAGACCCATTTTGACTCATTTGTTTTTTACATGACACTCAATCCAAAACTAGACCCTTTTTTACAATAGACCCCTCTAGACCATATCACTCGAAAAACCAAGACTGATATTTTAAAAAATGACCTCAAATTAATAGTAAAACATAAATGACTGAGATTCCTATAATATAGGACCCTAACACACACCTACATCATTAAATGTTATTACTAATAATAGGTTTCAAGCTAGAACTAATATGGGAAAAACTACATTAGTCCCCTTTACTCTTCCATCAAATAATATGATTAAGACTCTATCATGACCATCTATGTATAGAGGAGAGTCATTACCAAGGTATACATCCCACCATCATATTTCTCATACATTGAAAAACAATGCAAGTGGGAAATCATATGGAAGGAATCTCTAGAGTTTATCAACTCTATAATCAATCTTTTATGGATTTCCAACACTACAATAAAGGCATTTCCACAATCCTTGTAAGAATATTTTTCATACTCTATGATCAAAATCATTATTTTCCTTCTTATTCTTTTTTTCTTTTCCTTGTAGTCTTTTCTAAAATTCCTAACCTTGTTGTATCTCCAACATTTTTATTTAGACATTTTAGGATATTTATGTCTTCCACAATATTTAGATTGACCCATTTCTCTCTTCTTTCCTTTCTCTTTCAAGCTTTCACAACAAAGAAAGGCCTCATTGGTAGAGGCAAAATCCTTCTACCTCACCTCCTTTGAAAGTAAAGAAACTACAACCTCATTAAGCACCAATTTCTTTACAATTCTTCCAATTTCAATTATCAAGTTGTTCGATGAATCTAGAAGAGAACAAAAAAGAGAACCACATGATAGTATTAAATTTATTCAGGAAATCCACAATAGAATCAATCTCAACCATTCTCAAGTTGACATGTTTTTGCTACACAACAAGTTTGTTATCCTTGAATTTATCATGATAGAAATCCCCCCATCTTTTATAAAGAGTTGTTATGGTTTTTATTCCAATAAATTTAATAATACATTAGCCAAATAAATCTTAATAACGTTTCTCTTCTTTTTGTCCAACGCCACCCAATCTTAATCTTTCATACCAATGGGTTTGGTTCCAGATACTGCAATCCATAAATCTTAATTTTTTAGAAAATTCTCCATATTGAGCTTCCATAGCTCAAAGTTAGACCCATTAAAATCCTCCACTTCCAGTCTAGATATGATTTCCATTTACTTGCAACAATATTTTCTTTCACACAAGCTACCAATCAAATTAGGATTATATAAAAATTGCTTGTCCCTAACACCTTGGATCTGAGGTGATTAGTATTTGATGTGAAATTAAAGTAAGCATAGGTGAAAAACATGCTTGCTTCACTAAGCAATGAGAGGAGAATGCATATAAATCAAAATAAACATAGTTGTGGTAATAAAAGACACATAAACAGACAACCATTAGAGAATTATTTCACAAGAAAACCCCTTTTAGGAGAAAAATCCCACACTCTAAATTATGTTGAATGGATTGTTCAACTAAATGGTTACAATACATTAAAAATTCTCTATACTCTTAACAAGAGTTTTTATTGGTTTCATAAGGATTCTAGAGAACTTATAGTGGCATGACCTCAAGTTAGAACTCATACTCTATTTTCCTCCAACCATAGCACTCAATAAATATGCATAATAAAACCATCAACAATTTATGGTTTTCTTATTCTACATGCTATAAACCACCAATAATTGATTTTCCAACTACTACTACTTATTATTCCCTACTACTACTAAGCTTTTATTCCTTTCTATCTCTTTGCATTTATTCCTTACTACAACTCAACGATCATTTCATGATTTATTATAACACTACAAAGTGTATGACACATCTATCCCAAAAATTGTTCCAATTTGTATATACCTTGCAAGAGTATAATAGAGAATGTATCAAACTATGAGCTATTTTCAAGAGGACATAAGGTGCATAGAGTCAAAATACCACCCGAATTTACTTGTGCTCATTGGTTTCATCAATGCATTTGTAACATTTTGTAAACTTAAGTGTCAACCTTCTCTAGTACCACCTTCCCATATTCTATCATGGCACTAATGAAAATTGTATTGGATATTTATATGCTTTGTCTTCACATTAAAAGGTTAGGTTCTTAGCCAAACAAATGGCAGTATTACTAGCACATTGAATTGTAATAAATTTATGACTTAACATTATTTCTAAACATAGTTTTATAAACCAAATGGCCTCCTTACAAGACTCATTCATTGTCATATAATTTTCTTTTATATTGGACAAAGTGACCTCATATTATCACTTTCTCATCCAACTTACTACTCCACCAAACAATCAAGACATGTATCCACTTGTATATCTCCTTCTATCCACAAACCTTACCCATAACCTTGTATATCCATTGAGCATGGGTCCCCGAAAACATCATTGTGATAGAAAATGGAATATTCAAAAGGACCTCTCAAATACTTGAAGATCCTCTTTACTATAGCCCAATGTTGAAATTTAGGGTTAGTTATGAAAAAACTCAAGACTCCAAATGGCCTCCTTACAAGACTCATTCATTGTCATATAATTTTCCTTTATATTGGACAAAGTGACCTTATATTATCACTTTCTCATCCAACTTACTACCACCAAACAATCAAGACATGTATCCACTTGTATATCTCCTTCTATCCACAAACCTTACCCATAACCTTGTATATCCACTGAGCATGGGTCCCCTAAAAAATCATTGTGATAGAAAATGGAATATTCAAAAGGACCTCTCAAATACTTGAAGATCCTCTTTACTATAGCCCAATGTTGAAATTTAGGGTTAGTGATGAAAAAACTCAAGACTCCAAATGGCCTCCTTACAAGACTCATTCATTGTCATATAATTTTCCTTTATATTGGACAAAGTGACCTTATATTATCACTTTCTCATTCAACTTACTACTCCACCAAACAATCAAGACATATATCCACTTGTATATTTCCTTCTATCCAAAAACCTTACCCATAACCTTGTATATCCATTGAGCATGGGTCAACTAAAACATCATTGTGATAGAAAATGGAATATTCAAAAGGACCTCTCAAATACTTGAAGATCCTCTTTACTATAGCCCAATGTTGAAATTTAGGGTTAGTTATGAAAAAACTCAAGACTCCAAATGGCCTCCTTACAAGACTCATTCATTGTCATATAATTTTCCTTTATATTGGACAAAGTGACCTTATATTATCACTTTCTCATCCAACTTACTACTCCACCAAACAATCAAGACATGTATCCACTTATATATCTCCTTCTATCCAGAAACCTTACCCATAACCTTGTATATCCATTGAGCATGGGTCCCCTAAAACATCATTGCGATAGAAAATGGAATATTCAAAAGGACCTCTCAAATACTTGAAGATCCTCTTTACTATAGCCCAATGTTGAAATTTAGGGTTAGTTATGAAAAATCTCAAGAATCCCATTGCTTGGGTAGTATTTAGAAGAATACATACCATAACATAACTAAAATTACTAGTTATACTAGCATATAGAGCATATTTTATATCCTTAATCTTTGAGGATTATATAGGACATTATTAAACTAAAAGCTTAGTTCCCATAGAACTGGGAACACTAAATGGTATGAAAATTTCAGTACTGAAATTCTATTCGAGCAACTGGAATTAATTCTTCTAAGTGTAAATTAATTTAGCAGTTTATTGCTACAACAACAACGAATTAATCACACTGCAATATTCACAAACAAAAAATATTGCGGAAGATAAATTGGAAACTGAGAAAATCCTAGCACACACACACAATAAATATAACATGTTTATTTTTGGACAGAAGTCGCTAGAAAAACCCAATGTGGTAAAATTGGTGTAGTAACTAAGGTTTTTTATTATTAAGTCGCAGTGAGAAAATTCTGAGTACAACAAATATCACCAAACTAGTTAATATCACCAAAATGCTGTTGTCTGTGACCATCCACATTGCTCTGATGCCATTTTATTACTGAATGAAACTGGTAATTACAAGAACACTCAAAGAGTCATCTCCCTACCGAGAAATTACAACATGATCTCCACTGAGATAGACTGCTATGGCATTAAACAGATAAATATCCTTGCATAGCAAGAGAAATATGTAGGCTACCTGGCACACAAAGCAGGCTCAGTCTAAAGATCGACACAAACACAGACACCCATCCTAAAAGATCTGGCCACTTTAGGTTCTTCCCTATGCTCGAACATAGAGACACAGGCTTCTCAGATCTTTACTCTAGACTTGACCCGAATGCCTTCATCTGGGCATTCCCCTTCTTTATATAACCGATTCTACGAGAAAAAACTTCCCCCATGAAATCCATGACTTCAAAATTAAGATTCCTTCATATCGATTATCCGTGCAAGGAAATCATCCGAAAAAGAAGGATTTGATAGTCATGTGCAAGGGTATCATAATCCTTACAATTATTATGTGACATAAAGAAAGTAAATGTAGAAATTTCTCATTTCCCACCCCAGTTTTCAATTTCTCCTTATTTCTCCCATATAGTTAAATGACCTTTCCCATAACCATACATTTAACAAGCTAGAAAAAATAAATTTGCTGAAAACACAAATTCTGGAAATTTTACAGAATGCTGGAAATTGCAGAAATAAAAATCAGCAGTAATAAACAACCATTAAAACACATTTAAACGCTGAGATTTTTGGTCAATGTGATCCTGGAAAAACCCCCTACAACTCTTGGGGAAAACCAGTTTGAGAGCTCTTCTTTATTTCTAGAAAATGCCTTTTTACAGTAGGAGAAATATTTAGCAAAAAATTAGCAAACAGACTTTTACAACTTATCTCAGCCTTGCTGATACTCCGCTGCTGATACACCGCTGCTGTTACACTGCTACTGATACACCGCTGCTGATACACCGCTGTTGATACACTGCTGCTGATACACCGCTGCTGATACACCGCTGCTGTTGTTGATACACCGCTGCTGCTGTTGATACACTGCTGCTGTTGCTGATACACCGATGCTGATACACCGCTGCTGTTGCTGATACACCGCTGTTGTTACACCGCTGCTGTTACACCGCTGCTGATACTTCGCAGTTGTTACACCGCCCAGAAATCTCCCTTGCTCTCTTGCTCTCCTTCTCTCAATCTACTCATGAAAGAATTGAATCGAATGTGTTGTTTTCCTCCTTTTCCTCCCTTAATATAACTCCAAGTGACTTTTGGGTGATCTCTAAATCCAATGGTTAAAATAGATTTAGATCAATGGCTGAGATTAAATGCTCATTTAAATCTCACTTTTTATTTTTTAATTCACCCCACTTTAATAAAGACCCACTTAGTCATTTATTTCCAAAGTCACTTTTCCTTTCTAATTTTTTCATTGACTTTATAAAAGTCACTTTAAAATTAGACTTAGTAACTTTATCACTTAAAGTCATTTTTAAATTAGATTTAACTTTATAAAATTATAAAGTCACTTTAGGAGAAAAATTAAATTCTTTTGGACACTTTTCCCTAGGCCAAAGATTAAAGCCTAAGGGAACCACCTGTCCTCCGGTACCAAATTTCAACACTCCCTCTTACCGAGGAAGGTGTTCCTCACCACACCCATCTTGTCTTTGAAGTAGACATGCTTGCCCCGTGGTAAGGCTTTGGTAAGAATATCTGCAACCTGCTCATCAGTGGAAATATACTCAAGCTTCACAGCTCCCTTCTGAACATAGTCTCTGATGAAATGATATCTGATCCCGATATGCTTTGACCTATCATGAAATACTGGATTCTCCGTGAGTTTAATGCAACTCTGATTATCACAGTAAATCACTGAAGGTCTCAACGGCTGACCAAATAAGCCAAACAACATCTTGCGAAGCCAGATAGCCTCACAACTAGCTAGACTGGCTGCCATATACTCTGCTTCCGCTGAACTCAGTGCTACTGACTGCTGCTTCCGGCTGAACCATGACACTACTGCTGAACCCAACCCAAAACAGCACCCTGAAGTGCTCTTCCTATCAGAAGCACAACCTGACCAATCAGAATCAGTGTATCCTGCCAATCTCACTCCATTTCCCTGCATGTAGTCTAGTCCATAATCCATTGTCCCCTGCAAGTACCGCAAAATGTGTTTTGCAGCCACCCAGTGAACCTTCCTAGGCTCACACATAAACTGACTCATCGTGTTGACTGCAAAACAGATATCTGGTCTAGTGTTGACCAAATACATCAAGGAACCCATCAGTTGCCTGTACAATGTGGGATCCACCAACTCGGAATCCGAAGCATAAAGCTTCTTCCAGTTGGTGATCATCGGTGTCGACATGGGTCTACAATCCTCCATGTGGAATCTGCTAAGGATGTCCACAATATACTTCCCCTGCCCCAGGAAGAAATGCCCCTCCTCCTGCCACACCTCCAAACCCAAAAAGTAATGCATCAAGCCGATGTCTTTCATCTCAAACTTCGTCGCAAGATCTCTCTTGCAGTGTTCTATGAGTCTCTCTGCACCTGTAATGATCAAGTCATCCACATACAGCACCAGAATGAGAGGATCCTCACCAATCACAATAAAGTAAAGGTTCGGATCTGCCTCACTCTTTGTGAAACCTGTCCCCTGCAAATATGTATCTATCCTAGAGTACCAAGCTCTGGGAGCTTGCTTCAGGCCATAAAGGGCCTTCTTCAGTCTACACACATGGGACTCCTTCCCATGCACCTCAAAGCCCTGTGGCTGCTCAATGTACACCTACTCCTATATGAAGCCATTGAGAAATGCAGTCTTCACATCCATCTGGTGGATCTTCCAACCCATCTCTGCTGCTATCGATATAATGGAGCAGATTGAAGTATATCGAGCCACGGGAGTGAAGGTCTCCTCATAATCAACTCCCTCTACCTGGGAGAACCCTCTAGCCACAAACCTCGCTTTGAATTTCTCAATGCTGCCATCTGCAACATGCTTTACCTTGTAAAGCCATCTGGAAGTAACCACGGATTTGCCCTCAGGCCTCGGCACCACCTCCCAAACATCATTCTTCATGAGAGAAGAATACTCCTCCTGCATGGCCTCTCTCCAGACTTGCTGGCTAGCTGCCTCCTCATAGCTAGAAGGCTCAGAGTCAAGGATGTTGGTAACCATCGCCATATAGCTACAAAACCTCTCAGGTGGTCTACTCTCTCTGACTGGCCTCTTCGGCTCAACAACAGATGTGGCATCTCTCAAGGTGTCTTGAAGCCACTTGGGCTTTCTCTTCCTTGAGCATGCTTCTCCCATAGGAGAATGAAACTCCTCCTCCTCATCACCATCAGTAGCCTGAACTCCTGACTGTCTGTCTGCTGTCCTCCTGCCTGCACTTGAACCTGTAGAAGCTGAGGCACCGTGTGAACTGTCCATCAATGGACTCCCTAGTGAACTGCTCTGTGAACTGCTCTGCATGCTTCCCGGAGCACCACCCCTCTGGCTCGGCGAGCCACTGCTCACTGACGGACCTGACATCCTCATAGATGTACCTCCGGATCCTCCTAATCCCTGCCCACTGGATCCCTACGACTGACTCAACTGCTGCTGAGGGTCTGGCTGATCCAGATACTCTAACTCCCGTGACCTCCTAAAGGCCCTGTCCTCCTTGAACTTCACATGCCGTCTGACAACAACTCTCCTCTGTCCAGGAATGTAAATCCGAAAGGCCTTTGAGGTCTCACTGTAGCCCACAAAGATACCCTTCTCTGCGGTGGGCTCTAGTTTGGTCCTCTTCTCCTTGGGTATATAGGAGTATGTAATGCATCCAAAGATATGAAGATGACCAATATCATGCTTCTTCGCAGAGAAAGCCTCCTCCGGAGTCATGTGCCCCAGGGCACGATGCGGACTCCTGTTCTGCAAGTAAACAGCTGTGTTGCAGGCCTCTGCCCATAAGAACAATGGCAACCCCTGATCATGTAACATGGCTTTGGCAGCCCCTATGATGGATCTGTTCTTCCTCTCCACAACCCCGTTCTGCTGGGGGTTGTAAGGAACAGTGAACTCCCTCCTAATGCCTGCCTCCGCACAATAGTCAACAAACTCTCCAAGGGTGTACTCTCCTCCATTGTCCGACCTCAGGGACTTGATCTTTCGACCTGTCTGAGTCTCCACAAGAGCTCTGAACTCCTGAAACCACTTGAAGACCTCATTCTTGGTCTTCAAAAAATAAATCCAGGTCCTCCTGGAGTGATCATCGATGAATAAAACATAGTACTCATATCCACTCAAGGAAACATGAGACATCCGACCACTCACATCGGAATGAATCAAATCAAGTATCCCCGTCGCTCTGCTGTCACTGCTGGGAAAAGGGGATTTGGAAAACTTGCCCATTGCACAACCTCTGCAAGTATCAAAGTGATCGGTACTGAAATCTGGCACACCTGTAGTGATCTCCCGCAATGTCCTCAAGGCTCCATGATACATATGTCCCATCCTGCGGTGCCAAATCTCACACAGCTCAGAACTGCTAGCTCTACTGTCGGTACTACTGCTCAATGCCAAAAGGGGCTGGAATGCAAACTTGTACACCTTTGCATGGCGTACACCTATCACTCTGGCTGAATCAGCTGGAGTGCCCCTGGGATACATCAACACCTGTCCTCCCCTGAACAGTACCTCATATCCTCTGTCCTCCAAAGCTGAGACGGATATGAGGTTCTTCCTCATCCCTGGCACATAAAGAACCTCTGACACCTTCAAGGGAGGTTTGGACTCCCTCTGAAATGTCACTGTCCCCACCCCGACTGCTCTAACAACTCTGTCATCACCGAGTACTACCTAAATATCAGTGCCACTCCCTGAAAGCTTTGAGAAGTACTCACGGACTCCTGTCATATGACGTGAAGCCCCACTGTCCACATAGCAGATACCTGAAGATGCTCCGCTAATCGAGGGAAAAGCATGCTCCCTCTGAACCTGTGTGGCAGGTGATCCTGCACTAGAGGACTCACACGTAGTGAACGCAAACTCTCGGTCAAAATGACCAGCAAAGTCCTCAATCTCTGCTGAAGCTACCACGTCCTGGTTCTTCCCCTTCTTCTTCTTCTTCTCCGGACACACAACTGCATAGTGTCCCATCTTTTGACAATTCCAACACTTCACCTTGGAATAGTCCTTCTGTGTGTTCCCCTGTTTACCTTTACCTTTGCCTTTTCTCCCACCACTGCTTGTGGAAGCCTGCTTCTTCCCTTTGCCTTTCTTGCCTCCTGCCACCAGTGCTACATCCTCATCCTGCTCAACTGGCTTGGCTGCCCCAAGCTGACCTTTCCTGATCTCTGTCTGAATGCAATCATCCCAAAACCTCTCCCATGTGGGAAGGGTCTCACGTGCACAAACCCCATCAGCAAAATTCAACCATGAACGGGGGAGGCCATTCACTGCAATCCACACCAACTCAGTGGGTGGAATGGCCTCTCCAATCGCTGCCAACTCATCTCTCACATTAGTAATCTTTATGAGATATCCAGCTGCACTATCATTACCCATCTTAATGTTCTTCAGCTTCTCCTTCAGGACCATCTTCTGGTTCTCATTGGTACTCTGGTAGAGATTGGACAATGCTGTCCACATCTCATGGGCATTGCTCTTCCTCTCACATGAGGAATGCAATGGTCTTTGATTCCGTCTAGAATCAGCCTCTTACCCTTGTTGTTCTTTTTATTATAAGCAGCCAACTGAGTAGCATCAGTAGGAACAACAATAGGGTTCTGTGTGGTATGCACCATGATATCCCAGACTTCTGCCTCCTCAAAGATACTCTGCATTCTCTCCTTCCAAACGCTGTAATTTATATGCCCATCCAGCCTATCTTCCACCCTCAATCCCAATGACATCCTGCTGTCCTAAAACTGAAAAATAGCACTGTTGTAGTAAAGATAAAACTGTTGTTTATGAAAAAATCAGCTTGTTGGAATTTTCTGAGTGAAAAATCAGCAACTATAATTTTTCCTTTTGCTGTCCCAAACTGCCCTTCAGCAACCTGGCTCTGATACCATGTAGAAATTTCTCATTTCCCACCCCAGTTTTCAGTTTCTCCTTATTTCTCCCATATAGTTAAATACCCTTTCCCATAACCATACATTTAACAAGCTGGAAAAAATAAATTTGCTGAAAACACAAATTCTGGAAATTTTACAGAATGCTGGAAATTGCAGAAATAAAAATCAGCAGTAATAAACAGCCATTAAAACACATTTAAACACTGAGATTTTTTGTCAATGTGACCCTGGAAAAACCCCCTACAACTCTTGGGGAAAACCAGTTTGAGAGCTCTTCTTTATTTCTGGAAAATGCCTTTTTACAGTAGGAGAAATATTCAGCAAAAAATCACCAAACAAACTTTTACAACTTATCTCAGCCTTCCTGAAACTCAGCCTTGCTGATACTCCGCTGCTGATACACAGCTGTTGTTACACTGCTGCTGATACACCGCTGCGGATACACCGCTGCTGATACACCGCTGTTGAGACACCGTTGCTGCTGCTGATACACCGCTGCTGCTGCTGCTGATACACCGCTACTGTTGCTGATACACTGCTGCAGTTGCTGATATACCGCTGCTGTTGCTGATACACCGCTGCTGTTACTGATACACCGTTGCTGTTACACCGCTGTTGATACTCTGCATCTGTTACACTGCTCAGAAATCTCCCTTGCTCTCTTGCTCTCCTTCTCTCAATCTGCTCATGAAAGAATTGAATCAAATGTGTTCTTTTCCTCCTTTTCCTCCCTTAATATAACTCCAAGTGACTTTTGGGTGATCCAAATGACTTTTGGGTGATCTCTAAATCCAATGGATGAAATAGATTTAGATCAATGGCTGAGATTAAATGCTCATTTAAATCTCACTTTTTATTTTTTAATTCACCCCACTTTAATAAAGACCCACTTAGTCATTTATTTCCAAAGTCACTTTTCCTTTCTAATTTTTTCATTGACTTTATAAAAGTCACTTTAAAATTAGACTTAGTAACTTTATCACTTAAAGTCACTTTTAAATTAGATTTAGCTTTATAAAATTATAAAGTCACTTTAGGAGAAAAATTAAATTCTTTTGGACACTTTTCCCTAGGCCAAAGATCAAAGCCTAAGGGAACCACCTGTCCTCCGGTACCAAATTTCAACAGTAAAATGTCAGGAATCATTTCTTTCGGGTAACCTTAGAAGGACATCCACGTAGAGATTCTCAGACATACCTAGTGTTATGTGCTAGTGTGCACAAAATGGAGATTCTTTTACGAAGAACCCACGAAAGAAATGTCTAACACCATTGTCGGTTAGAAAGACTTTACAGTACAAAAAATTACACTTGTGGGTGGGTATAGTAACTATGTCGGGAGTGATCTATGAGACTTGTGGAAAAGAATTGGACCGTAACTTCTTTTTCAGATTCCCAAATCTGATCTTCATGATTTTCTGGAGGTTGAAGAAAGTTGATTTCTTCAAAGGGATTATCGTGTGGATCTGATTGATGATAAAAGTCATTGTATTCCATTCTGGTTCCATCAGTGCTTGAGGCAAGCTGTCTCGCACAAATCCTTTGGCTTATGAACTAGTGAGTATGACCACATATCCTTATTGCATTTAGAAAAGTGATATCTTCTATTTCTATGACATCTTTAAGACTTTTATACAAAACTCTAGTATGAAGTGAGCCGGGTACAGAAAAACCATCAATATTCAATCGGGTGAACTGATAGGGCATGGTAAGGATAGCACTGAGACCATAGATTTTCCACCAATCTACAAACCAATCAAGGGAAAGGATCTTCCTGATTCATTGTTACTGTTGCCCAGTCTTCATAGCTGAAATCAAATTGGAGATGATAGAAGAAATTGGATGAGATATTTTCTAGAGTCATCATTTGGAAGAAAGCATATTTTTTTCTTTCTGGATCGAAATCAGTCCTTCTAAAAGGAATGTTGAATTATTTAATTATATCATCATCTTCATAATAAATGTCATAAGAAATGTTTCCAATATGAGTCAAATAATCAAGTTCTTGAATGGCCAAATCATTTTCAACTTCTTGATCATCCCAAGTCCAGAGATTGGGAATACCTTCTCTCCATCTTATTTCTTTTACTGGATACCATTCATCATCATGATCAAATAGCATGGTACGACTAATATTGGGATACCTGACCCATCCATAAGGGGTTTCTATTTCAACACAATCTTTGACTCGTCTTATAAAATTGCAAGCTAAAGAATGAATAGAATTCTTTTCTAAGAATTCTCTGGGTAGCATATTAGAAAAAGAATTCTTGTCGCCAAGAATTCAATTTCAAAATTATATTGATTGAGCACCATCATCCATCTTACCATTGCAGCATCTTCAAAATCACATTTTTGAATGGCGAACTTTAATGCCTGACAATCAGTTTTTACTAAAAACTTTGTATAGATAACAAAGTCTTTAAATTTTTCAATTCCTAGACAGACGGCTCTAAGTTCTTTTTTGGGGCTTGCCCAGTTTGTCTGAGTTGTAGACCATAATCCAGAGGCATATTGGTAGATTTCTAGAGGTTCTTTCTTTTTCTCTGGATTTTCTTGGCAAAGAACAACTCCCCATCCAATATTACTGGCATCTGTCATGATTATCTTTTTCCAGTTTTCCTGTATTGGACTTAAAGGCTGAATTCTGCTGATCCTTTCTTTGATTCTTCGGACAGCTTTAGTGCATTCTTCATTCCATGGAATAGGTTCTTTTTGTAACCTCTGATTCAAAAGTTTTCTTTCTTGGGCACAATGCTGAAGAAATTTAGATACATAATTAAGGCTTCCTAGAAACCTCTGTAGCTGTGTTTTATCTAGAATTTCATCAAGAAAATTATCAACAAAATCCAGACTCCTTTGGATTACTTGGTAGGAGCCAAACTGTATATTGTATCCCAGAAAGTCTATCATTGTCTTAAATAATTTCATCTTTGATTCAGAAAGAACTATTCCTTTTTCTTTTACTCTCTGGAGGAACATCTTCAAATGCTTGATATGAGCAGGAATATCTTCTGAATGAATTAAAATATCATCAATATACTTTTTAAGAAAATCTTCCATACCTTCAAAGGTCTCATCCATGATGCACTTAAAGGACGAAGGGGCATTTATCAATCCAAAAGGCATTATGTTCCATACAAAATGGCCTTCTGGTACTGAGAAGGCAATCTTTCATTTGTTTGATTCTTTGATCCCTACTTTTCCTGATCAAACCCTTCTGTAAGAGTTCTTTGATTTCTTTTTTGTAGAGGGTTAACTGCTGTTGATTCATTGGAATTGCTTTTGATCTTCTGAGTTTTCCATTAAAATCCTTTTTTAATGGTAGCTCAACTTCATGCTTATGTACATGCCAGAAGGCATTGGGATCCTCTGAGCAACATTCGAGAAACTTATTTCTGAGATTCATTATTTCTTTATCAAACTTTCCCTGTTCCATATTATCATCTATCCTTAGGATTTCTTTCTTCTTTTCCATATTTTCTAGCAAATTCTCCGATCTTTCAATTTGTTTTATCCTATTATTTGAGCTTGAATTTATGAAAGGAAAAAATAATTCCTTACCTTCTAATTCCAGAAAATAGCCAAACTTCTTTGTTTGTTGGTCAAACTTTGCTCCATGTTTTTGGAAATTTTGAAAGAAAGTTGTTCCCAAGTACATAGCACAATCCATACCTGTGACAATTGGACAAACAACTTTGATTCCAATGGATTCTGTAAGAAAGATATCCACTGAGACTTTTGAAGTGGTCTTGATATCTCCGCTGGCTGTTGTGACTTTTGGACAACTTGTAGGTCTCAAGAGATGAGATTCTACAACTGAATTATTTACAATATTAAGCCTAGAACCAATGTCCATGAGAACTTTCCAGTATTCAAACCTGGTACCAATTCTGACTTTGAGCTTAATGCAATACATCACATCTCCAGTAATTTGATTGCATCCTAAACCAATCTGATCTTCTTCTCTTTCTTCATCAAAATCCTGCTCATGAATTTCTACCCCTTTGAATGGTTTTTGATGATAAGTATAATTCTGTGTTTGAGCTGAGAAAACAGGTTGCTTTGAACTTGATCCTTGTTCATTTTCAACTCTCATTCTTTTGAGTTGACAGTCTCGATGACTTTCAGTACAAAGTCTTCGGTTCTCCTTCACTGTCTTTCTTCACTGTCTTTCTCAATTCCTTTATTGCCTTATGGATGCTAGGCAAGGTTTGTGGTAGATCTTCACCAAAATATTATTGCATGAATTGTCTTGTCAAAGCTTCTACTGAGAAAAGAGATGCTGGTGGCACATATCCTCTGTTAGGATTATTCTACTTTGCTGGTTTTGAACTTAACTGATTTACCAACAATTCTTTATACATTTCTTTCAACTGGGGATCTGTGGCTGCCATCATTTGTGCGAACAAATTTCTTGTTTGTTCTTCTGTCTTGGGCTGTTCATCATATTTAGAGAATGACACTGGCAAACATCTGGATCGCTGTAATCACAATTATCTTTGAAACATTCTACACAGTGAGGATCATTACAATATTCATCCTCAGAATCATAATTGTTAGAGTCATAATTAAATCTATTTACATAATCCGATTCTTCTTCACTAGTGATTTCTTCACAGCTTTCAGGAAAATTCAAATAATTTACCTTTCTAGATTCATTTCTGTAGAATATTTTCTTCTTACCTTTATATTTCTTTCTATCTTTTTGTAAGTCTGGACAATTTGGGGAAATATGTCCATTCTGATTACAATGGTAACACTTGATTTCCTTCTGTCTGGAGTGTAGTTGTGTCTTTTTGTAGTCCTTTGGTTTTTTCTGATGGATGATTTTTTTGCCAAAAAAATTCCTTCTAGAGTGCTTCTTTTTCTTCTAAGCACTTTGTTCTCTCCCCCCTAAATTTTTAGGGGCAGAAAGATGCCATTGTTTGCATAGTTGTTGATAGCCATGCGACTTTTTTGGATTTGTGGCTACTCGAGCAATTTTCATTTGTGAGCAAAGTTCAACATTTATTGCATTAACTGCTTGCCTTATAACTCCAAATTTGTAGTCACCAATCTTTCCAGGAAATTTGGTGACTATGGCTTGTGAAACCCATAATGGTAAAGAAGAGATGAATATTTCTTTCCATTTTGGTTCAAGAGTGAGTTCAAGAGATAAAGTATGCAATCTATGTAGGAACTCATTAAAATATTCATCAAAATGCTACATATTATGGAGTTTCATAGCAACCAAAGTAATGGCAGTTAAATCATTGTTCATCTGTGGAAACCCAATGAAATTTATAGTGATGCCATAAAGTAAACAACCAATCATATTGTTTACAGGAAGTGATGTTTCCGGGTCCATGTATACACTTCCATCTGCATTCAGAACTTGTGAATTTTCCCATGTTGTTAACAGAGTGGGATCTTTCAAAGTTTCAACTTTTAACCATGAGCCTAAAGATCATTCGAATCCACCAATAATTCTTTTGGTAGAATTAATGGGTCCAATGTCATCAGCCAAATAAGTTCTATAACAAACAAGCATAGAATGCATAACTGACAAAACTTCTTCCTCAGTGCAATTATCTATATTCCACGAATATGTGGAAGATGCAGGCCAATCTTTATGATATTCAGATTTCATCAAGTCTCTTATGTCTGGGGCAGGGCTCCAAGTAGAGTTCCAGGTAGATCTGGAGGTGGTTGCATGGACCATATGGTCTTCAGGAATGTTAAATTGAGCTTTGTCTTGAGGAGAAAAATTTTGTACATACTCCTCAAGTTTTTCTAGGGAAGGTTCTTCATCATCTATCTCTATCTTATGCAACCCGGTATCTTCCTTCTCTTCCTCATCATACCACTGTTTTCTTCCTGTTTCTTCTTCTTTTACATTTTCCTCCTCTGCTTTCTTCATTTTGATCCATTCTGTCAGAGAGGAACTGGTTGATGTACTAGAATGTGAGGAAGTTATGGGATTGGATTTTAGATGTCCAAAATAACTTGGGGCAACAAAAAGACTGTATGGATAAGAGGTTCCTGGTTTGGGAAACTCTATTTCTATAGGCTGCTTTATAAGACTTGATACTGAGCTGGAGATAGTGTAGGGCATCTGTGAAGAAGGTTCACTGAACAAGGTAGTGGATTTGTAGGAGTCTGATGAAGGCTTTTTCTTCAATAATTCAACAGAATTGGAAACATTTAAAACTTGCTTCTTTATAACATCAAGACTGGAATTTACTCTAACAGTTTCTTTTCCATGAACTATAGTTGCATCAACTATCTTCTTTTCTGTGGATATTCTGAGTTTATCCAAACTTTCAGCTATATGTTTATCATTTTCTACTAAAGTCTTGACATTATCATTCAAACAAACCAAAGCATAATCCTGCTTTTGCAACATTCTATTCATTAAGTCTTTCAGAATGTTATTCATTTCTTCTATGGATTTATGTTGGTTTCTCAGATATTTTTCCAAACTGGAAAGAGCAAGATTAGTCCAGTTTGTGGCAAGGACAGAGTCTTTCACCGAGTCCTCTGTCTGGATTGGGAAAAGTTTGAAGATTTTCCCATCATTTTTTCTGATGACAAAATTTTTCCAAGGTGGAAAATCATTGTCAGTTTCATAGATTTGTCCATCAAAAAGTTCCCATTTATGTTTTGCAGGGGAACCAGATCTAATCATGTTTACCTGCAAGCAGCTGTAGATATCTCTTATCAATTTTTCTCCTTTCACCCTTATAGCCTGCAAATCTCTGGGCAGGTTGGGTTTGGATAACATGCTTTGTATTTTTGGAGAAAATTCTGGAGTCACAAGGGGAGATGGAATAGTAACAGGATTGGATTCCATCTTTTCTGCTACAAAATTATCAACATTTAGAATTCTCTTCTACTTTGCCTGATTTAAGAAACTTTTCCTCAAGGATTCCTCTATCTGATTAGAGGAAGGATAATACCACTCATAAAAGGAAATCCATTGATTGTTGGATTTCATCCATTTTTTCCATTCTTCATTTTTCTGGATGTTGAAATTTTTCCTTTCTTCTTTAGGTAGCAGTCTGAGTTCTTCAACATATCTGCTTTTAGATTTATGTGTGAAAATGTCCCAGTTGAACATTTTCTTTTTCCATTGATTGTCAGGATCATATGGACTAATCCCTTTATAGATTTTTAGGAAAGCAGAAATTTCATTATCTGAGGGAATTTCCACATGCCTTGGAATTTTATTTTTGGGATTTTTCCTATATGATGTAATTTCTTATTCATCCGTGAATCCTAAACCCTGATGGCTATTTTTCTGTGTTGACTGAATAATTATTTCTTCATGAATGTTGAAGAAATTTGTCTTAGTATATTCTTCTTCAGATTTACTTTTATCTGGTATAAAAGTAATCATGTTTATTCTCCTTCTGTCATCTTCAATATTGCCATGTGGGTTTGGTGGAGGTGAAGAGAATTGACAGAAAATTTTAAAGCAGTGTGGATGGTCACAGATAGTAGCTAGGTAATTACTAGAGGATGCAATTTCACTAAGAACTAATTTTTTTACAGTATGGAGAAATGTAGGATCAACTGAAAATGTGGGATTAGTATTTATAGATGTAGAAATATTTACAGAAGGTCCACCACACTCAGGTCATGACTCTGGGAAGATGGTATGGACATTACCATCTCTAGTGGTAAAGATTGTGGAGGAATTTACAGGAGATGGTCGAATCCGTTTTCTAATGGATTCCCATTTAGTAACCCATTCTGAAGGAGGTTTCAATTCAGATCGGGGAATCATCTGGGGTGCAATAAGATTCATGCCATAATCATGAGTTATCAAAGTGGTGAATTCAGATTGTGATGAGACGGATTTAAATATAGAAGGAGTAGTATTTTTATAGAATTTGACTACAGAAGACCACCATATGGCTATATTTTTACTATCATCATCAAAATCGTCATAACCATGTGTTTGTAAGCCTAACATCAAATAATTTATAGCATTTGGATTTGTTAAGGCTATGGAGAAATCAGGAAAACAGGACCATGAAGCTGGGCCATAGGCAAGGGTCCCTTGACATCCACCAATGAGGGCTTTCGGAAAAGTTATCCATCTTTGATCGAAACACAAGAGAAAAAGGCAACATCTTGGCCTTTTCGATGTAGAGGCTGAATACCTATTTGAACATGGCCAAAATGGGCAAAATTATATCCTGCTTTTTTGGCAGCATCAAACTCAGATTGATTTATAATATTCAGAGAATGGAGAATATTGTTTTTTGAGGTTGTTTGCAAGACTTCTTCTTTGACCTTATATCTCCAGAACTAGATGGAGTCCAGTAATCCTAAATTCTTGTAAACATTTTTCAGGTCTAATTTTGGAAGAGTCCAGGAATCAGATGCAACAGGTTCTGAAAATAGATTAACAGACTTATCAAGAACTATGGACTCCGTAACAGATGAGTTTCTTTTCTCTATATAAGCTTCTTCTTGTTCTTTTAGAATTTCTTCAAAGGATTTATCCCCGAATTCATGACGAGAACTAGATACAGATAAAGAATCCATGACAGCGTGAAGAAATATATAAGTATAGCGGAAGACGAATGACTTATGCAACTTTAGAGTAAAAGACAGAAATCTTCTAAATGTTGTGTACCAGATTTATCAGTATTGTGATAGTAAACAGAGCAGGTTTCGCGGCTCCTCCTGGAAAGAAGTTCTAATCTCCTAGTCTTCAAACGCCATAGACGCCATCCTCGGCTTTAACAGGAAATAGACATTATCGAGACATAAGAAAACTTAGATGTTCCCAACAGTATGCTCAAATGAAATGCAACTTGGCTCTGAAATCTTGAAGGTATCTAAGAGAAATCTTGGCAAAAAAAATTCTGAGGGAATTTAGCGTCTCTCTGAGCAATCCTGACACTGTCTAACCTCTGAAAATCTAGTCGTCCAAGAGTTCTACGCATGCTCTTCGTTACCCTAGTGCTACTTGGCACACACACTACCTGAAAAAACTACCAATCTAGTCGTCTTGCATGTCGTTGATTGGGGAAATATTTCTCCGGCCTTCTAAAAAATATTCCCAACCTCTAGAACTAAAAATGTCTTCCCCTTCAGCCAAATCGAATTGCTCACTTGAGGTTCTACGCAACCTCTTAGAGAAAATTTTTTGGCTCCTATTTTTGACTCTCTAGAACTAGAAAAATTCCTTTGGATGCGCCCATTTTGTTAAAACCTGAGCAAGTTATGGGCGGATCACCGTCCATACATGCCTGACCCACCCCCGAAAACATTTAGGTGGGGTAACTTACGTGGGTGATAAGCAGGCGTTACCCCCCAGATTTGACAAGTCAACATGGCGGGCCCACCAATCCAATGACCCATATTAATTCTAGGGGTAACAGATGGATCCAACGTCCCACCCTCCTACCTGCCGAAGGATGGTGGAGACCACCCACCAGAATGGTCGGTCCGCTGGCGCCAATTCAAGCAAGCCAAGAATTCAAATCATAACCTTAACACATTCTCCCAACTCCCTCTCTCGTCCACCTGTCACCTTTCACCACCCAATCCCCTTCTTCCACACGTCCTCCCATGACATTACTCCCATGTCATCCAATTGTTTGCCCCTCTCCGCCAATAAAAATCCTTCTTGCCTAGAATTTTTCAAAGTTTCGAATTGCTTCCCAGTTCAAACACTTCCTTCCTTTCGTCTGTTCTATAAACATCGTCCAATCACAAAGCCAGTTTGGAACAACCCCTCCAACATCGTTTTCAACTTCTTTGGGAAAAATAGGTAACCAGTCAGTCCCTTTCACCTACAATTCATTTGATTATTCATTAGAAAATGAGAAGACTGCCACCCTTAAAGGTAAAACATTGGTTAACTATCTGATAAAGGAATTTTAGTTGTTAGGATTGATAAAGACCTTGTTCCACCCTAGGTTGGACTATACAGGGGTCACGAATCTCAAGATCGTATATCAACAATTCTTTCATGCTCCTGTATTAGCTTTGGCACTTTGGCAAAGGTGTGAGAAGTTTGTCAATATTCCTATGCTTCAGATCATCAACCCAGCGATGTTGCCTCCAAAACCTACTTATCATGACTAAGGATGTCGTTAATCGTGTCGATCGTGACACTTTGATTTCCTGTTTTACGTAAATATTTTATTTTAGAAGAAACTATGTCAGTTAGTTAGAATTCAGTTTGTACAGTTGTGTCACTGGTCAAACTAATATTTTGTTATGCTGATTCAATTCCAAATCAAGAAAGAATTTTTTTTAATGGGCTCTCCCTCTAAGGCCCTAATATGAAATTGGAGTAGGTGATTTCTTCCTCTTTTCCAAAATCAAATAAAAACAAAAATAGGACCATGTTGACGCTTTGCAAGATAAAATAGGTCTTGAAACAAACATGTTTTTCCAACGTCTCTTCAAGTCATGAATTACTCTTCACATGTAACTTAATATAAGAAAAATAATAACACATAACTCATGTAGGCATAATGAAGAGATAACAAAATATTTTTTGACAAAGTTCACCCCTCCTAGGCTACATCTCTAGGCCTACCAATATAGCTAGACCACTCATATATTCAGTAGAAAAGTGGAGTACACAAAACAATTAGCTTATGGTAAACATGTCGCTATTAACCCTACAAGGTAACGTTCTCCTGCAAAGAACTATCACAAACAGCAACAACACAAAGCATCTCCTACAAAGATGTGATACTCCAACTGAAATGAGCTAAAATGAGCATGTGAACACTTTAATTCCACATTGAAGAACATAAAAAAAACTTCCCTCAACATAACATAATGAGAAAAGTGAACTTGAGTTGAACCCTCCAAGTTAGACCTGTTGCAGTATACTTATGAAGGTGAGAATACCCTTAGAAGGCCTTCTCCATTCCCAAACACCTTCTAGCAGTACTTCTAAATCTTGATTGATCCATACACATTTGATCTCAAACCTGCAAAAATACTACTTAGATGTGCTGAAATCATGATAAGAGGTCACCAATGGATTTTGAACATCCAAAAACCCCTAAGTGCACTCTTTTTGAGCTCAATTTGGCAAAAAAATCCAAAACATATGGCTCTCCAAAGCTCCATATGAGTTTTATAGTTAATTCTACTAATCGAGCAACAAATTCACTTGGTTCATTTTGTAGGTTCATTAATTTTTCCTTTGACCACTTAATTCCAAAAATCATGGTCATATAGACCACATGGGGCCGAGGGCTGGGCCTTAACGCCTGCCCTGACAGTTAAGCCCCTAAACGTGGGGTTGTCATCATGTGGGTGCCACGAGTCCAAGGGTTGGGCTAACCACTCGCCCTTCCTGTCGAGCCCCATTAAACTTTGGTGCTAGGTCACATTGGTGGCATATGACCTTGGGGCTAGCCCCCTTGCTGGAGCACCTTCTACTTGACACCTTCGACCTGGAGCTATGGTGTTGTGGGTGCACATGGAACCAAGGCTTAGGGCCTATCCCTAGCCCATCTTTCCAAGCGCTTAAACCTTACGAATATGGTCATATATAGGTCAAATGACCAGGGACTGACCCCCATACACCAGCACCTTCCACAAGCACCTTTTGCATTCCGTTGAGGGTCGTATGCAGCAAAACATGACTGTGACCTGGTGCTTCCACCCAACGTTGTCTATTGAAGCTTCCTCCACCTTTCACCTATGGTCTAGTGGTATAATGGTGATCGAGGGTTAGTCTAAGAGTTAGCCCCCCCTTTCTAGCTCCTTTCGCACAGTGTCATGGGCATATGGAATTACACGATCGGGGACCGAGGCTGGTAGCCCGACCCCATCCTCTAATGGTCGCATTAATAAACTTTAAATATAGGTTTGGTTATATAGTTAACAAGAACCACTTGGTGGCCTATTGGTAAGGTGCTCTGTTGTTAGATGGGAGGTCTCATGTTCTAACCTTCAGAGGTCTGTTCATCCCATTACTAAAATTTTGGCCTCTGATGGGGTGCCATGTGGCAGGGCATGACTGGGCCACATGGAACTACTTCATTGGTCAACTTCAACCTGTAAAAACCAATCAAATTCGCTTAGATACCAACGAACTGGAGGATGCCAAGTGTCAGCACTTGGTTGGCTCGTACTTGTATGGTCACCCTGTTGACTCAGCAGTACGGTCAACCCAGTCAACTGCCCCAGTCCACTGCCCTACTCAAATTTTAGTTGTTAAGACGAGCACTTCAACGTGAAATTGGTTTCAAGGCTTTTTGTTCACTTCCATTTTTTAGCTAAAAAATTATCGCCTGATCACACCTCCCCACTGGGAACTTTTGGACTCCAAAATTTTCCCTAGTCAATATAAAGATGCTAGAACTTGAAAACACCCAAAAACTCAATCCAAAATGCATACTTTTCAATTGGTTCCCTACAAGCCCCAATCAGGGAACCCCACCTATCTTCTTCATAAAGACCTACTGTCTTGTTAAGAATTGAAACAACATTATTATTGTTGATGCAGGAACAAAATACTGATGAATGGAATCTGAACATTCTCTTTAATCTCATCTTTACACGGCTAAAAAACACTTCATCTTGAATTTAAACTGTTGAAGACAAACTTGATTCCATCTTGGAATTCAGAAGAAACATAAACTTGCTTTAACTTCTTCAAGCTGAGCTTGTACATCAAAAGTACACTGCCACAAAATTTTCCATGATATAATTGGTCTCACCTACAAAACATAGTCATCTTGTACAATCTTGATAACAAATATTCTATTCACATAAGTTTCATATTGAATACTTGTATCAGTGAATACATGATAAACTTGTAGACAACTTTGAATGACAATCTTGTACATTCCCAAAAGTCCTTGAACGTGTGGACTTTAAATAAGCCAATACATAAATCAATTAAAAACATCTACTTTTTGAACATAGTGATAATGATCACTTTTCAAAAATGCCTAAATAGATAAACAACAACAAGTAATTACAAAATTTAGAAAGCAACTTTACAATAAGTCTACCCAAACGTTACCTCTCCTAGGCTTATGGGTCTCTTCTTGCATCATATTTTCCTTGAAGATAGCTTAGGATTGTTGCGAGTCCTCTTTGCAACCTTTTGTTTCCCTTGCATTATGTTGCACAATATCTTTTCCCTTCTTTGAACAAAGCTCTGGATGTAACTTCCAACATCGTTCACTGTCATGCCCATGCATCTTGCAATGAGTACAAAAGAACTTTCTCTTGTTTGCTGACATAGAAGTTCTCTCATGTGAAGGAGAGTCATTATGCTTGATGCCTAAAATTTGATTCAATCTTTTAACCATTATCATATGTTGCTCACATACAACCACGCAATGGTCAAATGCATAAAAAAAAGGTACAAGGGTACTTATTCATTAAGTATTTAAAATTACCATGCATTGGAAAACACCCATGAGAGTTATACATGTCTCTAGGGCTGCAGCCTTGACAAAGTGGAGTAGATGATGCCATGCATGGTCCCTTCAATCATTCATCTTGCTTAGGAGATGAATGAACATTGTCACAAGGTAGTGACATCTCATCCTTAGATGGTTGATGTGACTCAATCCGTTTGGAGAATTCTCCAAACTCCCTTCGAACATATCCCAATCCTTGATACTTCGGTCTCTCCTCAGCCATAATTGGATTGGTAATACCTTTTCCATTTATGCCAAGGCCTCCACCTTCACAATCCATCTTGGAAAGATTCTTCATACCTATGCATTTGGTATGTTGCTCAAACGCTGCAAAAGAAGTGTTATGCACATAAAAAGAAGGAATGGTACTTGAAATGTTAATTACCTCCTTAAACGTGTCATTCATCTTTTTAGCTTCTGATGATAATGAAAATGATATTGCAGATGACTCTAGATACCCACTCTTATCAACTGGCATATGGTGTGCTTCTTAAATATGTTTGCAAAATGCACATGCATCATCTTCCATATATGGTCTGAAACCACTTTTTGAACCATGACCACATATTGGCTTCATTTTGGAGGTTTCTCTTGCTAATATAGGAGTAGAACTTTCAGTAACTTGTTCTTCAAACACATGCTGCAACTGAAGTCGCATGTGCCTCTTCTCCTCTTCATCCATATCTAGCATCCTTCTCAACTCTATGTTCTCCAGACGAAGAGCCAAATTCTGCTCCTCTAGCTCTTGGAGACTCTTTCTGTTGCCCATTCTTGCAACTTGGTCAACAAGTGCTCTGAAACCAAAATGATCTAAAATTGGAGTAGGTAATTTCTTCCTCTTTTCCAAAATCAAATAAAAACAAAAATAGGACCGTGTTGACGCTTTGCAAGATAAAATGGGTCTTGAAACAAACAGGATTTTCCAACGTCTCTTCAAGTCATGAATTACTCTTCACATGTAACTTAATATAAGAAACATAAAAACACATAACTCATATAGGCATAATGAAGAGATAACAAAATATTTTTTATGGAGTTCACCCCTCCTAGGCTACATCTTCTAGCTTGCCAACATAGCTATACCAATCATATATTCAATAGAAAAATGGAGTACATAAACAATTAGTTGATGGTAAACATGTGGCTATTACCCCTACAAGGTAACGTTCTCCTGCAAATAACTCTCACAAACAACATCAACACAAAGAATCTCCTACAAAGATGTGATACTCCAACTGAAATGAGCTAAATGAGCATGTGAACACTTCAATTCCACTTTGAAGCACATAAACAAAAATTCCCTCAACATAACATAATGAAAAAAGTGAACCTAAGCTGAACCTTGCAAGTTATAGCTACTGTAGCAAACTTATGAGGTGAGAATACCCTACAAGGCCTTCCTCATGCCTAAACACCTTCCAAAACTACTTGCAAATCTTGATTGAGCCATATATTTAGGAGTTTTTTGCACTATTTTTTAACTCAATTTGGCCAAAAACTCCAAAATATATGGTTCTCCAAAGCTCCATATGAGTTTTACAGTTAATCATCCTATAAATTGGACCATCTGTCTAATAGTCCTACAATTCTGCCCTAAATTCCATTAATCGAGCAACAAATTTTCTTCCCATCTTTGCATTTTTTAAGTTCATTAATTTTTCCTCTGGCCCCTTAACTTCGAAAATCATGGTCATATAGGCCACATGGGATCGAGGGTTAGGCCGTAACACCCACCCCCACGGGGTCATGGTCACATGGGTGCCACAGGTCCAAGGGTTGGGATAACTACTCGCCCTTCCCGCTGAGCCCTATTAAACTTTGGCGTTGGGTCACATTGGTGGCATATGATCCTGGGGTTGGTCCCCTTGCTGGAGCACCTTCGACCTAGAGTTATGGTCTTTTGGGCGTACATGGAACCAAGGGTTATGGCATATCCCTAGCCCTCCTTCCAAGCACTTAAACCTTACCGTTGTGGTCATATAGAGGTTAAATGACCAGGGATTGACCCCCATACACCAGTGCCTTCAACAAGCACATTTTTCATTCCATTGACGGTCGTATGCAACGAAACATATTCCACCCTGCGTTGTCTTTCGAAGCCTCCTTCGCATTTGACCTATGGTCTGGTGGTGTAACAATGGCCGAGGGTTGGGCTAAGAGTTATTCCCCCTTTTCCAGCTCCTTTCGCACTATGTCGTGGGCATATGGAATAGTGTGACCAAGGGTCGGGGATGGCAACCCGGTCCCATCCTCCAATGGGCACATTAATAAAATTTAAATATAGGTTTGGTTCTATAGTTAACAAGAACCACTTGATGACCTATATGTAAGGCACTCTGTTGTTGGATGGGAGGTCCCGTGTTCAAACCTCTAGAGGTATGTTCAACCCATTACCAAAATTTTGGCCTATGATGGGGTGCCATGTGGCAACCCATAACTGGGCCACATGGCACCACTTCATTGGTCCACTTCAACCTATACAAATTAATCAAAATCGCTCGACTACCAACGAACTGTAGGATTCCAAGTGTTAGCACCTTGTTGGCTCATACCTGTATGGTCACCCTGCTAACTCAACATTACGGTTAACCTAGTCAACCGCCCAACTCAAATTTTAGTTGTTTGGCCAAATGGTCAGCACACAATAACTCGAGCATACGATGTCATATTTAGGTGAAATGAACACCGTTGGAATCAGAATGATGAGCACATCGACTTGTCGCTGGTTTAAAGACTTTCTAGGCACTTTAATTTTTTAGCTAAAAATACTGAATACTGTGGGCCCCTGTAGCAAGGGTAATGATCCATGAGGAGAGTATAATGCAATTGTTTCTACTCTCCTATGGACCCTTCCCAAATCTCTACAATTTTGGGACTAAGGCTCTACATCACCCCACCTCACTCCTGGAAGTATGGTTGCATACATAACGAAATCTACCTCTAGCTTGTAGAGATTTTTAACTTGAATACCAATTTGTTTTAATTTTCTAGTAGCAACATGCTTCAGATATGCCTTCCCTCTACTGATCACCACATCATAGCATTTGTTTTCAAGTAGAACTACAGAAAATAGATTTTTCTTTAGACTAGGCATGTACATTACATGCTTTAGGTGAAGATGGGAGTTTGACTCTCCCTTAAAGGTGGCAGTGCCAATCCCTTTGGTATTATACCTTTCATCATGTCCAAGATCTATGTTTAATTATAGGTCCTTATCCTCTAAATTGCTAAAGAACTCCTTATTTCCTATTTTATGAAATGAAGCAACGAAGTTTAGGTACCATTCACTCCCTCTTACTGTGCTTGCCATGCAAGAAATGAGGGTGAAATCCAAACCGAATTTTGATGTGAGAGCCTCTCCTGCTACTGTTGCTATAGGTTCCTTACTATATTTCTTATGAGATCTTACTTCTTGCCATGGTTCTGGATGGATTCTACCTTGCCTTGGGCCTTTTTTCCTTTGGATTTCTTTCCTTTGGCTTTCTTTCCTTTGCTTGCTAGAGAAAAAATATCTTCCTCCTTAGCTTTGGATGTGACACCATCTGTTACAGGGAAAAGTGTCTATACAGAATTGCTTATCCCACTAAGATGTGGTAGCTATCTTAGAAACAAACAAAGTAAAGCTACTTTTGTTTTCCTTTATGAAAGATAGATGAGAGAAGAATAAAGGAGACCAACCTCTATCTTGTGCTTGGTTCCTAGTTCGATTCCTCTCTCTTCTGATAGTCCTTTGCTACTTGCTTCCTTGTACACCCAACTTCACAGAGTACCTGTAGAATCAAAGTAGCATAACACTATAAAATAACATGGATCTATTATCATAAACAATCTAGGATCAGATGTAAATTGACCATACAAATGCATAAAACATAAACGACACAAGAGTATGGAAGAAAACTTGAATAGCTTTGATTGATAATCAAGAAAGAGCCAAGAGAGTTACAACCAGTTTTTGTGACCCAGCATCATCCTCTCAGCAGGTAAGCCCTTCTTCACCTCATACAAAGGTTAGATCGCCCAACACTATGATGTTGCCTCAAGAAACTAACAGTAATTCCTTACAAGATGCAAAATTCCAGCCTCTGTCTCTGGGATGAGGGATCCATATATAGATATTTGTAAGGGAGATAAGTCAGCTTGTGATTTGTTAGTGTCTTCCCTCTGATAGTTCTTGCTTCCACTCGGAGATTTATGATCTCTTACTCATCCTTGGTCGAATTCAGAGAGGCAAGTGTCACAGGAGAAGTTTCTCGAAGATTCCATGCCTCTCCACCTCGCAGATTGACACTGCCATTTGTCACTTCTCATCCATCGCACCCCATAGAAGGGCTTTTTGAAATGCAACGCACCCACAAAGTGTACTTAGGTGAGATGCAATGCACTTTGCCTATGGAGCAGGTGAAATGATCCTGTTTTGACCAGTTCTGAGCAGTTTTTCATGGAGAACTTCTGGGAGAAGCTGTAATCAGTTGACCTTGTTCCTTTAGGGGTTAGAACAACACTTTTAGGGACTTAGGAGCCCTTGGTTTATGGACATTTTATGCTTGGGGTTGCAGTGCCCAAAAATGTCTATAACAGTTTCCCCCTAAAGCATGAGGTCGTTAATATTTTTTGATGTCGGGTGAAATGCTTTATCATGAGGATCCGAAGTTATTTCAAGCTGGGAGGAGACCTATAATAAGATACAATACAATACATTATCTTCATAATTTTTTCATGATCTAGTTGAGGCGGGCATTCCCATGCTCAGCTTTATAAATTCATTTTCATGTACGTAGGACAGACAATCGTCTGAGTGTAGACTGATGATTCTAGTAGAGCCATCACCCCTTTGATTGGATGATTATCTATGCAGCAACGATGTACATTTGATGTCTTTATTTCCATGAATATATATCGCAGCCCGGATGGATGAAACTAGATCCGGGGTCTTCAATCTCTTTCGATCTTCACTCGAAGTACAAGTCTATCCACGTGAGAGATGTTCTAGAGTCAAACATGGAAAGACATCGCCTGATTACCAGCCAAAGATGTAAGCTGTTAACAGGCGTGAGAGGAATCACTGATAATGATAATGACCCTCAAGGTACCACAGTACAATTCACGTGGTGTGAATAAAGGACTTGGCGTTGAACACCACGCAAAATCTTTCGGTCGAAGGCCATTGATGTAAACCTGTCATCGGAAGTGAGAAACTTGCCATTGAGGCATGCAAGCTTCAAAGTACTGAACGAGGTGTTCCTAGATCGACTTCTTGGATAATGAGTTGATGTCGACAAGAAGCAATCCGTCATAGGATGGCCTTAATGAATCCCACATCAATGACACGGAACGGAGCAAATGATTTTAATGGAGGTGAAAACGATCTGGTGATATAAGGTTCAGGGTGGCGGTCATGAAAGAATGGAGCATAAATGTATTGCAGCGGGTGAGAAACAGGTGAATTCTCTGAATGACTTCTCTTGAACATATTGGCGACACTGACGTGATGGATTGGTTGCATTAACCCCAAATGTGGATGGTGTGATGGGACCATGGTGATGTGACCAGTGAATGAAACAACCCAACCCGACTTGGATGCAGAGTGAAAGTGTCACGTTCAAGAGCGACTTGCTACCAACAAAGTTTCTTCAAGTTTTCTTCCCAATTTTTCCCCAGGCATTGCTGACCAGTACCTCTTTGTTTTTGTCAAGCTTGAGGAGGATAACATATGCATGTTCTATAATTTTCCCTTCGGGCAAACCCATCGCTATGTTTTAACGAGCCTAGCGATAGTGAAACTCGTTCTTGTTTGCTATGGACAAGTTTGTCGCTATTAGGTTTTAACGAGTTTAACGACAAAGATAACTCGGTCCTTTTCAATTTTAGAGAGTCTAAAAAGGGATGTAAAGGAAACTCCAAAATTCCTTTTTTGTCATCTAATCCCTTAAGTCCGAAAAAGTATAAAACAATACAGAAGGGATGAATTTTCGATATTTTTAACAAGTCAAACAAAACAAGCACTCGATCTTTTTGTGTAATAATCCCTCAGATCCAAAAAGATTAAAATATAAAGGAGGGATAGCACTTCCGATCCCTTTTACGAGCTGGAGAGGCCAATGGCTCAGCAATCTTTTCATATTTTATGAGTCAGTTGAAAAGAGCTTAAAGGAGACTCGTCTTTGAGGAACGAGTGATAAAAATGGGTAGCAGCTGATTCCAGGTAAGGTTTGGAATTTTCCAATCACAGTAGTGTTACAAGGATGGCTAGCGGGATCACTCTTCGCATCTATTCCTCAAAAGGGGTAAACAATCAAATGGAGGTGAATGATCGGCCAATACAGAATGGAGGTGATGATGAGAACACGGCCAAAGCTTTAAAGGCTGAATTACTACATTCACGATGGTTATTTACCGGGAAATAGTTCATTTTTTTAATGAGCTTAAATGCAGGGAGAAACATTTGCTCATGACTTATGTTTATTTTTTAACAAGCTTGAACTATGTGCTAAAACTGCTCGATACAGTGGTCATTTCTTGACTTTACCATAAATAGCTTTGTTCTTTCAGAGATTGTACTTCATTTTCAATTGCTTCATCAAACTAGTTAGAAATGAACAATATATGTTTGAAAAATGAGTTAGAACACTAATATCTTACTCGAATTATGTAAAAAGTAATTTAAAAGCATTGTTACCTCTCATTTTACCATTTCATTTGAACTTTGGGTTGTTGGAGCTTTGGAGGTGCTTTTTCCCCTTGATTTTCATTAGTTGATTTCGGGAGGTTCTATGGACGATTCTCGGTGCCGTTTGGACCAGGTAGGAGCTAAACCTGATCTCTTTCATTTCATGCTTTCCATTTTGCATTCTGAGCTTGATCTCTAGTTTTTCTGAGCCTCTGGGGTTTGAAAAACGCGCCCTGGCTTCAGCGCACCCCTTGTGCATCGAAAGGTGCGTTGGATGTTAGCCTATCTACTGGCCAAATGACATGCAACGCACCCAAAACACTACTGTAGGTGTGATGGGTGCAAGGAAGGAAATTTATGCACAGTTTTTTATGGAAATTTTTCCTGTTTCTTACCAAATCAGGATCTAACTCTTCTCTTGTTTGTTTTCAGATATTTTTGGAGCAAGATGACTATTACATGGTGAGAACGTGAGCATGAAGAAGATGACATGCTTGCTTTACATGATCTGGTTATAGTAAACACACTGCGGAACTGTGGCTTGCTGAAGTTTTTCAGCATTTCTGGCATGAGACAACATATCAACTTGCTGCAGTATTTGCTCGATGCTTGGGATCCTACCAGCCAGGTGTTCCAGATTAGGGGAAAATCCATCCCCTTGACTGTAGTGGACATCTATTTCTTGATCGGCTTATCGAGGCGGGGTGCCCCCATCTCTTTATCAGGTTCGGCCCGAGGAGGTGAATCTGTGAGAGATTATGTTCGCAGATATTTCAGAGAGGGATCTCAGCCGAGTAAAGACGGCAAGATCATCATCCGTGATGTCACTGACAGGTCCCTGAGGACTATTCTGTTTACTTTTGGTAGGATGGCTGGTGGTGCGGCTCTTCATGTGGCCAACCGATCTTATATGCAGTACGCCTTGGAATGTCTCCAACTGAAGGTGTTCAACTGGTGCGACGCAGTACTCCTTGTGATGAAAGAACAATTGACCAAGGTGAAGAGCAAGAGGTTGAAGAACTTTGGATATGGTTCTATCTTGACCGCCTTTGCCTTGGAAAATACACCACTGATGTAGCCGCAGTATATTGCACTCGATTTACCTCCACTAACTGAACCACGTATGCAGAGATGGGTCGACCATATGTCTAGGCATGTTGGTCAGTCTCAGATTTCCTTTTCTGATACCTTCTTCAGGTGGTTTGATCATCAAGAGATGGTTTATTCCGAGTATCCATATGCTGGTATGGACTTCCGGGGTGACCCAGATTTGGTACTGTCGGCTGGCGAACAGTGGGGTGCCATTGGTAAATTCTTTGACCATATTCATGTTTATAATTTTTCTTTTATAATGTCCTTGTGCTTTATTCTATCAAGACTAATCAAAACTCATGTGTTCATGCAAATGTCGGTCCTATTTGGCTAGTGGTACGCCTGAGAGTGCTAGCTGCCGCCCCAGCAGGAGAGGCTATTGGAAGGGCTATCCTTCGCGACCTCGATGTGGCCGAGACTCTCACAGCATTACAGGATCAGGTTGAGGGCCTCACTCTCGGTATTCCAGATGTGAGGACTGATGAGCTGCCTTTGAGGTTGCAGCGGCATACTACTGGTGTGCTGAGATAATGGACTCGGCTCTTACTCATGATCGCACAGGTTGTGACTTGCTATCACGAGCATCATTAGGCTAGGATGCCCCCTAGCGTTTTGAGTTTTGGGTCATTTGACCAATTTTGTCTTGGTTATAGAACATTATGTGTAAACCATAAACAATTATATATATATTTTTTATTTTCGGAGTTTTATTTTGGTTAAGTTACATGATCCAAATGCAAATATTGATGGGATGCTTCTTTTTATAAATGTTGCAAATGTCTATCTAACACATAATTTGCCAATGAGTCAATTAATGTGTTTAAGCTTCTGGAAATATGCTAATATTGAATGAAATCAAATTGCCTTTCTAAAATCTTAACCCTTAGGAACATGCGATAAATAACTGGATTTCGGATAGAGTAGATACCAGTGAGTTGTAGTATGACGAGTTGTGAGTCTAGCCTGACAATCAGTTGGCGTATACCATGTGTGATGGCATCAGAGAAAAGTTCTATCAATGCGCTATATTCAGGGATGTTATTCGTTGATCGACCAATACATACCCCTCTGAAACTTACTAACTCGCTGCTTGGATCAAAAATGGCCCAGGCCATGGAAGATAGGCTCCGCGAACTACGACTCGCTCTGTCGGCATATCCAACACATGACTCCAATAGGTTTGACATCTGCAATAAATGTAAAAAGTGGATTACTTGACCAAAACAAATACTTTAGCAAAAACAAAAACATAACAAAAGCATATAGGTTACTATACTGAATCACGCATAGTAATGCTTAAGGTACAACCCATTACGAGGTTGTGCCAGTGGAATCCCGTCATAATCCATTAACTCGTAGGCTCCTTTTGCTAACACTTGCTTAACAATATAGGGGCCCATCCATAAAGACTTGAATTTACCTGCCCCCAATTTATCGGATTCTTGGTCATAAAGCAAGACCAAGTCACCTTCTGAGAAGACACGGGGTTTGACATTCTTGTCGAACTGCGCCTTGACTTGTTTCTTATGGCCTTCATTAGCCAAAGTGGCATCACGACGAGTTTCATCCAATTGGATTAGTTCCAAGAAACGAGCCTCCTCTTCTGAAGTTCCGGGGAGAAGGTCAATTGCGAGTTTGAGGGATGAGATTTCACACTAGATTGGTAAGACTACTTCTAGGCCATACACCAGTTGGCAAGGTGTATACCTAGTCGCATTCCTTACCGATGTTCGGTAAGCCCACAAGGCTGAGTACAGGATTAGGTTCCAACTGCTTTTGTGAACTCCAATCATCCTTTGCAGCATGCGCTTCAAGACCTTGTTGATTGCTTCAACTTGTCCGTTGGCTTGCGGGTAATATGGAGTGGAGCTGTTGTGAGACAACCCTAATTTGGAAGCTAATTCGACCATCATGTGATTGCGAAAATGTGATCCATGATCTGTGACTATAGCTTGTGGGACGCCGAATCTGGCGACTACATGATTGAAAAAGAAGAGGGCAGCTGTTTCACCAGTATTATCTAATGTAGGCATCGCCTCGGCCCATTTGGTAAAATAGTCAACTACGACTATGATATACCCATGCCCCCTGGTCGAGGTGGGGTTACATGTCATGAAATCGATGCCCCATTTGGTGAATGGCCCAACAACAACTATTGGCTACAGAGGTGCGGGTGGTCTTCTGGTTTTGCTATCAAAAATTTGACAGGCATGGCAACTTCTGACTATGGTTATGCAATCTTTGAAGATTGTTGGCCAAAAGTATCCTGCTCGTAAAAAATTTTGTGTTGTAGCGTAACCGAATTGATGCCCCCCACATGAGCCTGAATGGCAATCATTCAGGACTTTTTCGGCCTCCTCATGGGTGAGGTACCTCCGTAGAACTGTATCGACACCACGATGGTAAAGTGTATCACCGACGATCATGTAGTCTTTTGATTGGTATCGAATACGTTTTTGTTCGGAGTGGGAGGTATTGGGCCTATATTTTTGGGTTTGGAGATAAATGATTATATCCCCATACCACAGATTGCTTGAAGATATCAGAAACAAATTTTCGTCCATGATCGTTTCTTCGGATGTTTCATCGTTGGACGACGATGGGAGATCGCATAATAATTCTGCGAAAACCAGAGCTTTCTTTGCTTGGATTTTACAAATTCCATATCAAACTCTTGTAGAATTTCTCTCCATTTTGAATACTTGCCCCCCAGCAACTGTTGCGACAATATATAAGTCATGGGGTTGCAATCTGACAGAATGGTAGTTTTTCAAAAGAGGACATAGTGTCGAAATCTCTGTATTGCTTGAACAGCTGCGAGTGCTAGCTTTTCAACATAAGAATATTTGCTTTCTGTATCATTTGAGTTCTTAGTTAAATAATATATAGGATGTTCAATTCCTTTGTCTTCTTGAACTCAAACCATTGCGATGGTTGTATCCGCTGCAGCCAGATACAGGTTAAATTCTTTTTGATAATCAGGAGCGTACATTAATGATGCTTTCATTAGGGATTATTTTAAAGCATCAAAGGAAGCTTGCACAACCTGATCCCAGACAAAGGGTACTTCATTTTCAAAATACATGTATAACCTTTAGCAAGTTCGGTGTAATTTGGAATGAACCTCCTCAGAAAGTTTGCTTTCCCTTGGAGTTTCTGAATCTGAAGCAAATTCGAAGGTAGAGGCAAATTCATGATTGCTTGAGCCTTACATGGGTTGAGACGAATCCCGTCTTTCGAGACTACAAAGCCAAGTAAACGACCAGAACTGACACAAAATACACATGTGTGGATTGAGTCATATCTTGTAGTGTCGACAACGTAGAAATATCGCTCTTAAATGCTGTGGATGATCAGCCCACTTTCGCGAATGAGCCGGAAGGTCGTCGAGGTACGGTTGAACGATGTTTTTGATGTCATGGAAGGCATAATTCATTGCCCTCTGAAATGTTGCCCCTGCGTTCTTTAAACCAAAGGGTAATTTTCGATATGCGAATGTGCCCCACGGACAAATAAATGCAGTCTTTGACTGGTCCTATGGGCGGATATTTATTTGATTATACCCGGAGAATCCTTCCATAAATGAAAAGATTTCACATTCGGTGCATTCATCAATTATCTGGTCAATGAAGGGTGTAGGGTAGTTGTCTTTTGGACAAGCTTGATTTACATCCCTATAATCGATGCACACTCTAATTGTTCCTTGTTTTTTCATAACAGGGACAATATTCGATACCTAATCGGTTAGAGGAACCGGGTAAATGAAACCAGCATGGACAATTTTTTCAACTTCTGCCTTGATGGCAGCGGCTTTCTTGGGGTGCACCTGCCGTAGCCGTTGTCGTACTGGTTTGACATCTGGATACATCTTGATTTTGTGTTCAACGATACTTGAGTCAATGCCTGGAATTTCATTATATGACCAACCAAAGACATCTCTGAATTCATGAAAAAGAGCCTTATATATTTCTAGTTCTGAAGGAGAACAACATTTGCCAACATAAATATTCTCTACAACATCTGTTTTGGTCGAGATATTTATGGCGATAGTCTCTCCAATGTTGGACAAGTTTCGCTCGGAATCCACCGTGTTTACAGTATTTGATAGAAAATCAAAAACTGAAGGATGATAAAGGTCATCAGGAGTATTTTCTTCACAATCCGGAAGAAGGGAATGATGGTGGTAATCTTCCCACGGCGCCCCTTCAGTTACCATTGATTAAACAATTCCTTCGTCGGTGACATGCACTCGCGACCAAGGATCTGAAGGGGTGTCATATTCCTTAGACCTATCTATCCAAACGTTTGATGAGCGTTGATTTGGGTTTGCCTCCCATGCTAGGAACATTGATTGCTACAATATTTCTATTGGGCTTGGAGGCAAAACCTGCGTATGATCCATGTCGATATTGTTTTCTGAGATCTTTTTAATTGAAGATATCATATTGCAGGTTCCTACCGACGCTACTTCCGCCAAATTGATTGGAGGTGGAAGGGCAAAAGTTCCCATTAATATAGGGTCTTTTAGTAGGCCTACTACGATATTTTGAAGCGAATGTGGGCTTCCATGGATCATTGGAATGCTTCCCGTAACTTGAGAACCATTGGGGAGGAAGTTTTGTTGATCGACGATTGTAATCCCTCCTTGAAAGGGAAATGCAATCTTCCTAAAATAGGTCGACACAACAACAGCCATAGCATATATCCATGGTCTTCCCAGTAGGATGTTGTAATCTAGGTTTCCGTCGATTACTTCAACATCTATTTCTACTGTTTTCCCTCCTATTTCAACCTTCAAGTTACTTAGAATACCATATGGGGTATATGTTCGTCCGTCAAATGCTTTTAATGTCATCGAAGATCACGACAAGGTTGGAGATCCTAAATTTTTCCAGCAACTCATTGACATAATACATGTAGATGCCCCCTCATCAATAATTGTTCGATGAACAGTTTTGTTGAGGGCTTTCACTTGAACGAGGAAAGCTAGTTGCGCTGGTAACTGAGGATCTATTGAAGCCCCGAAAATTGGGTCGACAACAAGGGGGATACCCACCCGGTCCGGACCTTGGTTGGAAGCTCCTTATCCGTTTGGTATAGCGGGTCCGACTGGGGATAATGGGACCAGTTTCCCAATTTAAGGGTGTGTGTGTGCGCAGAGTTGGATGACGTTGATCTAAGAGTACTTAAAGCTAATTTAATTCAAACTTTTAAACTAAATCTATGCTATTGTAATCTAATGAGAAACAACACATCTAATCTACGCTAACCCGAGGTGAATTTCTTCTATTATGCGATCTAAAGAGATTTCAAACAATAACTGGTAATAAAGATCATTCAGTTATCATAAGAATAGAAATCAATTAAGATAAACCACTTTGCATAAAAAGTTAGGCAAAACAGTTGTGAACAGCATATCGCATAATAAGTTATTCATATATCAAACATAAATAAATGACTCCACCGTACAAAAGTGCCAAATGGTAACTCATACATTCATGCAGTAACATATAAACAACTAAAAACTGTATATCACTTTAGGAATATAAACAGAAACAGTCAAGAGATAAAAGTACCATTTATGACTGGTTCCACTCATAAGCTTCAAGCAACAATGATTTATCTCTCCTTGCTCTAACATCTACTAAGAGTACAGAAGTGCAACATCAGTAGCAGATATCAAATGCAAACATTAATAAACCTTGATCCATCCATTCATCAAAACCCCCTCCGAGGGTGCAAAAGTGCATGTTCTGAGGACAAGTTTTTTGACAAATTTCTGGACCCTTCTCCTAATGCTTGAGAAGGGTTTAAATACTGCTAACTAATTAACTTAATTACATAAATTTAGGATACGGTTTTAAATGACCGCCCTTCTGCTAAAGCAAAACTATTTCTAAAAATTGAATCTAATTCCTAACCATTTCTGTATTTGCTCCTTAGTGTTGCAAGCATGCAACATTCGCCTGGGAAGAGTCTGCTGGTCACCTTTTGCTTTCGTTTGAGCTATGAAAATAGAAATAACAAGCGCTGGCACCACTTTCTGGTAAACTAGAAGATATTTTTGAGAATCTTCCTCTAGCTGGGTGTATTCACTGCGTGTACACTTGGTAATAACCCAAATTTCTCTCAAACCGATTCTGCTTTTGTTATTTCGGTTTCCGGCCTTGCGAATGACTAAACTGTTAGGATATTCCGACACATAGGAAATAGTTAAGTTCAACTTGGTCTAGTATAGAGTTAGGTATAGAGTTAGGTAAAGTGTGTTTCTTTACCATTGTACATTTTGTAACTTACAATCCGACGGTCACGATATGTAGTGATCCGATGGTTCACTCTCTCCTCGGTATTACCGACACTTGATCCGTGGCTTGACACCCGATTGGTCCATGAGTTCTATTTAAAGCGCATGGAGGGTCATTGTTCGGGTAATCCGTGCATGAGAGAAGCTTATGTAAATTTTTCATTCTTTGATTAATAAATTGCCTGTAGTAGCCACGGTGGCGTAGGCCGTGGACTGTTTCCCTCTTTGAGGGTTTTAACCACGTCAAAAATACTGGTGTATTGATCTGTGATCTGGTTGTGAGCGGTGTCCTTTTGGTGTTCTTTCTGAGGAACTTACCCTGTAAATTCCTACATGGTATCGGAGCTATTTGAGGGCTGCGTCCGTTGGTGATCCAAATCTGAAGCCGGTAGAACTGCATGCGGTTGTTGTTTCCTAGATCTGTTGTTTCTGACTGCTTTCGGGCCGAGAGGACTGCTCTGTTGCGTTCGGAGCATCTGTTCCAGTGAGGAACCCCTTTCGTTTCACGCGAAAAGGTTTCCGGTAGCCCTAGCTGCGTCATTTTTCAGATCGGGAGGTATACAGTGTTTTTGCAGTTTACTGTTATTTTCTCTCTGCTTATTTCGGTTTCGGTTTATTTAGCCCCTTTTTTTTAACTGGATCTATACCTTTCATTTCTGCGTATGCTCTTTGCCCTGCGACTCTGTGCGATCTGGGCAAATCAGAAACAGAAAGGAAGGATTTTTCTCATGCGTATGCTCTTTTCCCTGCACCTTAGTGTGATCTCGGAAAATCAGAAACATTGAGAAAAATATTTAGTTTTTCGGCTAAAGCTAACTTTGAGCCGCAAGGTTCATTTTTTTAAAATATCTAGTTTTTTGGCTAAAGCTAACTTCGAGCCGCAAGGTTCGTTTTTCTTTGCATATTCGTGTTGGGTTTTGTGTTTTGTAGGGAAAAAAAGCTTTCTCAAGGCAAGCACGCAAACCAAGGCCCCCCCCCCCTCGCTCTCTCTCTCTCTCTCTCTCTCTCTCTCTCTCTCAAATTTTTTGTATAGATCAATTGGTTCAAAGCTATTTTAAGAGAGTAGAGGTCTTGGGTTCAAGTCTCCATTTTGTGGGGGCGGATTTTTTCATTCCCGCACATTCGCGCACTTTGCCGGCAACTTCAACAATTTTTTTTTCAAAAAGCCATAACTTCTTCATCCGGAAGCCTTTTTCAGAGCCGTTTTTTTTTAAACAACCTAATTTTTCGAGATCTATCCATTGGAACACTTACTTTCAGCATCTTCAGCTTCAGTTTTTTTTTTTAATGGAAAGTCCATGCCAAGTCATTCTTGACAGCACTAACTACTTCCAATGGATAGCCTACATGGAAGATTTACTTAGAAGTAAAGGTCTCTATAGAATAGCCACAGACCAAGAGAAGAAACCAAAAGATGAAGACAAGGCTGCAAAATGGGAAAATAGACAAGATCAAGCACGTGGTTTGATAGGGATGTCTATTTCTCCTGATCTTAGATTCCATATTGCAGAACTTGAGACTCCTCATGAAGCATTGGAAAAAATCGCTAAAGTTTTTGGGATTAAAAATGAAATTAGAGCCCATCAACTTGAAAATGAGTTGCTTACTTTGGATCCTAATAATTTTTCTTGCATTGAAGATTTCTTGTCCAAATTCAAGACCCTTAGATATCTCTTGGAAGGTGTTAAGGTTAAGAAAGAAGATGGTAACCTTATTTATTCCATCCTTACTAAGTTGGGACCAGCCTACTCTGTATTTGTTTCCACCTTCCATTCTACAAGGGAAGCTTTCATTTGTCAAGGAAAAGACTACAAGGCCCCTTCCTTTGACTCCTTTTGTGATTCCTTAATAAGAGAACAAGAAAAACTCTTACACCTTGGTCTTCTTAATCTTGGAAACTCTTCCAAGAAAGCGTTAGCCGCCCAGCAGCAACCAAATTCAAAGAATCCTAAGAAGTCATATCCTAAAAAGAATGGTCCTAAACCAAACAAGGGTCCTAAGCAAACTCAGCCTCAAAATGAAAGATCATTTCAGCAAAATGATAAGACCAATAAAAACAAATGGAAGAAGACTGATAGACATTGTAACTTTTGTAATCGAGATGGCCACTTAGAATCTAAATGCTTTAAGAAGATGGAAGCCTTGGAAGCCGCAATGAAGAAACATAACATCCATGTGGAGCATACTTCAACTTCAACTTCCGGAATGGCACTTTCTGCATGTCGTTGTCAATCATCTCAGTCTGGTTATGCATTAAATGTATCTTCTTCTTCTCCTTCTCATGAGTGGCTCATTGATTCTGGAGCCTCTTATCACATGGCCAAAAACCAAGCCATGTTTTCTTCTTTAAATGATTGTAACACCAAAAATATATATGTTGGTGATGATAGATCTCTTAATGTTGTAGGGACTGGAACTGTTCATCTAGACAATGGTCAGTTTAATGATGTATTATGTGTTCCAACCTTATCCTGCAACCTTCTATCTGTATATCAGATAACTCATTCAGGTGAAGGTAAAATTGTTGAATTTTCACCTCATGATGTTGTAATCAAGGATCTAAGAGATCCTAAACAGATTCTAGCTACTGGTATTGCTGATGATTCCACAAGGTTGTATAAGTTTCACAACTTTGGGTCATCAAATCTTCCCTCAGTATTTGTTGCTCATAATGATGAAGTGAGCAAACTTTGGCATGAGCGATTTGGTCACTTAAACTATCGCTCCCTTCAGCATCTATGTAAAGAAAATATGGTGACAGGTCTTCCTATGGTATCTTGCAGAGATGGTGTTTGTTCCGGATGTGTACTCGGAAAACATCATCGGGACAGTTTTGACAAACGTGCCTCTTGGCACGCCTCAGCCCCTTTACAGCTTGTGCACAGTGATTTATGTGGTCCACTTCCTGTTGCTTCATTCTCTGGCTGCAAGTATTTCTTAACTTTCATTGATGATTTCTCCAGACGCACTTGGGTATACTTCTTAAAACTCAAGAGCGAAGTATTTAACACATTTTTGGCCTTCAAAGCCTTTGTTGAAAAACAATCTGGACATCAAATTCTTAAGCTAAGAACTGATAATGGTGGAGAATATGTTAAAAACACATTCATCAACTTTTGCACCGAAAATGGAATTCAAATGCAACATACTGTTCCATACACTCCACAACAAAATGGTGTAGCTGAAAGGAAAAATCGCACCTTAAAGGAAATGGCTAATTGTATGCTGCAATCTAAAGGACTCAGTCTTAGTTTTTGGGCCGAAGCAATTAATTGTGCAAATTATATAATCAATCGCACTCCTACTAAGGTTCTAAAGAATATCACTCCAGAAGAAGCTTGGAGTTCCATTAAACCAGATGTAAGTCACTTTCGTGTTTTTGGAAGTGAAGCATGGGCCCATATTCCAGATGAAAAGCATAAAGCTTTAGAACCTAAGAGTGAGAAATGTACTTTTGTTGGATATTCTGAAGATGTAAAAGGTTATAGACTTATTCCATTTAAGTCCAAAAATGTTATCATTAGAAGAGATGTAAAATTTGATGAAAATAAATCGGCCTGCGAGCCTAGTCCGGCGGATGTGCCACCTCTTCCTATCTCTTCTACTTTTGAAAACATTTCTTCTTCAGATGATGAAAGTGAGGATGATAATCCTCCCCCACCTTCTCAGGATCCTCAACTTCCAAGATGGGTCCGTGCTACTCGGGATGCAGCAGGTGATCTTGCCGGTGATCCTACAGATCAGCGACGTACACGTTCTCAGTTTGAAAGAGCCTCTTCTTTACTGGCTCAAGCTCCAGTAAATCATGATCCTGACACTTTTGCAGAAGCTTCAGGCCATCCACATTGGGAAGCAGCTATGAATGAAGAATATCATTCATTTTGACAAATGATACATGGGATCTTGTTCCTCTACCAAAGGGACGCAAACTTGTTAGATGTAAATGGGTTTACAGAACCAAGTATGGACCAGATGGGAAAGTTGATAAACATAAAGCTCGTCTTGTTGCTAAGGGTTTTTCACAGGTTGAAGGCATTGACTACACTGAAACCTTCTCCCCTGTTGCCAAAATGAACTCTATCCGCCTTGTTCTTTCCCTTGCTGCCTCTTTAAAATGGGAAGTCCATCAGATGGATGTTAAATCTGCCTTCTTGCATGGGGACTTGCATGAAGAAATCTATATGGAACAACCCATTGGCTTCATCCAAACAGACTCCAGCCTTGTATGTCGACTTAAGAAATCTCTTTATGGTCTCAAGCAAGCTCCTCGGGCTTGGTATGCCAAAATGGATAGCTTTCTTTTAGAATCTGGCTTCTCTAGTGTTATTCTGACAATACTGTCTACACCAAGAAAGTGGGCAACTCTCTTATCATCCTTGTTCTTTATGTTGATGATCTTATTCTTACTGGTAGTGATCCCAACCTTATAAACCATGTGAAGTCCAGCCTTAAAAAGAAATTTGAAATGACAGACTTAGGACACTTACACTATTTTCTCGGTCTTCAAGTCTTGCAATCCAAGGAGGGTATTTCCCTTTCCCAGTCCAAGTATGCTTGTGATATTCTTCGTCATTTTCACATGGAAGACTGTAAGCCAGCCCCTTCTCCCTTTCAGTCTGGAGTCAAACTTTCAGTCTCTTGTACTTCTCCTGAAGTTGATGCTACCTTATACCGTCAACTTGTAGGAAAACTCTTGTATTTAACCCATACTCGTCCTGATCTTTCCTTTGTTGTTGGCCTTGTTGCTCGTTTTATGCAAAACCCCCGTGAAAGTCATTGGAAAGTAGCCAAAAGAATACTTCGTTATGTTCGAGGTACAGTACAGTTTGGGATTCATTACAGTGCCAAAGCAGCTCCTCTATTAGTTGGTTTCACTGATTCTGATTGGGCTGGTGACCCTGATGATCGGAAGTCTACTGCCGGTTATGTCTTCACTCTTGGTTCAGGACCTATTACATGGGCTTGCAAGAAACAGGCTGCCATTTCTCTTTTGTCAGCAGAAGCAGAGTATCGTGGTGCCGTGGAAGCTAGTAAGGAAGCCTTGTGGCTTCGTCAGATCCTATCAGAGTTTGGCTTTGAGCAGCAGCATCCAACCACACTTTGGTGTGATAATCAAAGTGCCATTCAGCTATGCAAAGATCCAGTCCAGCATCAGCGCAGTAAACACATTGAAATACGCATGCACTTCATCAGAAAGCTCATTCATGACCATGTTCTTGAAGTGCAATATTGTTCAACAGATGATCAAGTTGCAGACATCTTCACAAAGGCTCTCACAGAGGCGAAGTTCACTAAACTTCGATATATGCTTGGAGTTCAGGAAGTTGTCACTAAGGGGGGATAGGCTCTAGTGCCTCCTTCCTTCTCCTATTGTGTCATATTTGTAAATCTTTCAATCCTATCCCAAGTTTTTCTTAAGGGGGGATGTTAGGATATTCCGACACATAGGAAATAGTTAAGTTCAACTTGGTCTAGTATAGAGTTAGGTATAGAGTTAGGTAAAGTGTGTTTCTTTACCGTTGTACATTTTGTAACTTACAATCCAACGGTCACGATATGTAGTGATCCGACGGTTCACTCTCTCCTCGGTATTATCGACACTTGATCCGTGGCTTGACACCCGATTGGTCCATGAGTTCTATTTAAAGCGCATGGAGGGTCATTGTTCGGGTAATCCGTGCATGAGAGAAGCTTATGTAAATTTTCATTCTTTGATTAATAAATTGCCTGTAGTAGCCACGTTGGCGCAGGCCGTGGACTGTTTCCCTCTTTGAGGGTTTTAACCACGTCAAAAATACTGGTGTATTGATCTGTGATCTGGTTGTGAGCGGTGTCCTTTTGGTGTTCTTTCTGAGGAACTTACCCTGTAAATTCCTACATGAACAAGTTAGGGATTTTGCTCTCTGAACAATTTTCTGCATCGAAAACTGCCTCCGTTCTTTATTCCGGGCTTTTCTGGTGCGTTTTCCTTCTTTAGCGCCTTTTTTCTTTTTGCTTTACCGGGCATAAGCTTCAAGATCTTTTGTAAACATGCTGCTTTTGTGCGTTTTTGACTCTGGGCGTTGGATGGCCTATTGACATCAGCATCTGTTGAGTGATACTCTGGAATCTGTGGTCCTGTTGCATGCGACATCCGTTTATGAAGGAATCTCTTCTCTGTTCTCCAAGCATTGACGCTTTCCCCTTTTCCTTAGATGTTTCCTGCACATTGCTTTATGTTATTTCCTGTCTTACAGTTTACGCAAAGGAAAAGAGTAATGATAATAAAGATTGACATGAAAACTTTAAGCTCTTATGAATGCATAACCATGACACCCATAACGAACTGACTCTTCGAAAAACACAAAACTGTCCTTCTTGAATACTTTGGCGTACAATCATTAATTTCTTTTAAGGCGCGCGCCCAATTTTGGTTTACGGACAGCTTTCCTTGAATACTGCGCCGAGGAAAATTTGCGATGGGTGATTTCTGCGACTCACATCGCAGCATCGCAGATCACGTCATCAAGATGTGTCATCGTAGAAATTCATGATCGCATTTATCGCAGATCGCGTTTAGTCATTCAATCATTGTGTGCTGCTTACGCGATGTTGCGATATGCGACGTCGCATATCGGCTGTCGGAGATTTCTTAAGATTTTTCATTTAAGAGCGCTTCATAATGTATGCGATGCGATGAATTTCGCGTCGCTTCTTCGTAGTTTAATATGCTCATAGGAAAACGTTTCATTCTCTTCTCGCGATGCGATATAACTTTAAGGAGTTGAATACAAAAATTTTCATAAAATGTTTTTTTTGGTTTTTTATTAAGGGTCCCCATTTGCTTGGTGTTATTGCTAATACCAAACAAAGAGGGGGGTTGTTGGTGGCCACAACAATGGCGATTCACTGGGAAGAACCAGTTATCTCTGCTTTTCTATTGAATTTTAACTTCCAAAGCAGAAAATTTTTCATAAGTCTAAATTTTGTTATGGACAGATAGAGTACATTATGCCTTATCCTATCAATGATATTTTGTTTCAACCTTTTTCTATTCCAATTGTTTACTTCCTCAGGCTTAGTCCTTGTATTTACGTCAGCCATTACTTGGTCTTTTAAAGATAAAATAAGGTCTTCTCTGTGTGCTGGCTTTTAAAATATGCTCATTTGTCGTAGGTAGAGCCTCTGTTGCCAGCAAGCGTCCATAGCCTCGACAGGGTTACCTGTTACCCAGCAATGATCCTTTATCCTGCTTAAGGCTATTTACAACTTTTCAGAGAAAAACCCATTTTGACACTTTTTTCCTTTTTTATTCTCTAAAGAACAATGTCTTGGTTTGGTGGCCAAATTATGACACAGTTGTTGAAAATAATACTGAGAGGGGGGGTGAATCAGTATTATCTAATTCTTTTAATAAATCTTCCTTATTTGTTCTTTGAATTATTTTTGCATGTCAGTACCATAAAATAATGAGCATGAACAAAGAAAACAGATAGTCACACCAAAGAACACAAGATGTAAGGTGGAAACCCAATGTGGGTGAAAACCACCTGCTGCAATATGTCTCTATCTTCTTTCAAATTAGAAACTCCTTTTACAATGGTTTTGTACTGGTGCAGTCCTTTACCAGTACGCAGGCTGCAACCTGCAGAAAGCTACAACTCTCTCTCTCGTTTTCCAGTCTCTCCTGGAAGGGAGCTGCAACCCCCTACTTCTTTTCTTACAAGGACCACTTTTCATAAATTTTCAAACTGGATCCATAAGCATCAAATGATCATCAAGTATAAGAAAATCACCCAGTCAACTGTAGTAACCAGATCAACAATAATAGAACCAAACCCAGAACACCTTATCAACAGAAAAATACAGCAAAACAAAATGTCTTAAGACAGATACGCAGTTCTTCTTTCTCTGGTCTGCGTGCGTACGCACTTCACCTTCTGCTCCCCTACGTATACCCGCAGAGACCCTTCTGCCACACTGCGTGTCCACGCACTGTTTCTTCAACCGCGCTGCTTACTGTTACTGCAGGTACGCACCCTGAGACACTATTACGCCGCGTACTATTGATGCAGGTACCCGCCCAGAGATACTATCGCGCCGCGTACAGTTATTGTGCGTGCGCACCTGAACCTTCATCGCTATGCGTACCCACGCAGGTCTCCTGTTTCTGCTCTGCGTACCCACGCAGATCTTCTGTTTCTGCTCTGCGTACCCACGCAGATCTTCTGTTTCTGCTCTGCGTACCCACGCCGCTCTCCTGTTAAACACCTGCGTACTTCTGATTAGGGCCGAATAGGCAGTCCACCAGAGTGGCACAGATGCTCAGATGCCCAGATCTGATCGTGCGCTCGAGAGATCACCCTTCACATATTCACTTTCAACTTCATATAGATCAAGATTTTAAGACCATAACCCAATATTTCAGATCTTAAGATATTCAATTGCAAAAGATACATAGCCAAGTGATCTCCTTTGCTTTATATAGGCAAGCTCCTCCTAAAATCATGGATCAATACCACGAGCCAAAACCATAGAAACACAAATACCGTCGGCTAGTTAAACATAAGAAACCCCACGTGTGCTTTTCTTTGCCTTGAAATGTGTGCACTGGGGTACGCACCTCCTGGACGGCTTATCTGCGTATTAGGCCGCGATCCCTTCACGGTGTACCTGCGGGTACGCACTTTCTGAACTGATCTTCTGCGTACTTCTTAATTTTCAATATATTGAGAGCCTTGCCATGGGGGTTGCCATCAAGTACAACATCTATAACATATAGCCATACCAGAAACATAATGCCAACAATCTCCCTCTTTGGACTTGATGGCAACCTCTCAAACTTCAGCTTCATTCTCCCCCTTTGACATCAAGGGCAAAGGGTTATGCTCCCCCTAAGAACATGCTCCCCCTGAATATGAACCAGACCTGAAGCAAAGAACCATAATCCACCATGAAAGAGATAGAGACATATTGCAGCTACTTCCAAGATCTCCTTCTGCACATCCTCCATAATGCCAACAATGCATTATATGCTCCCCCTGAACCTGTACCATCAATTAGAAGAGGTTCAGCAATAAGATGATGCATCAACAACCCCCAGCTTTTGCCTGAGGTATTCAAAAGTGTCCCTGGGCAGTGGTTTGGTGAGTATATCAGCAACTTGTTCCTTAGAAGGAACATACTCCAACTGGACCTTCTGTTCAAGCACTTGTTCCCGGAGAAAATGATACTTGATTGGTATGTGCTTGGTTTTTGAATGCATAACAGGATTCTTTGAGATGCTGATTACACTTGTGTTATCACATAAGATGGGGATTGGTGGTGTACAAGTGATTTGAAAGTCCTGCAAAGTCTGCATCATCCAAAGGAGTTGGGTGCAACAAGATGCAGCAGCAACATATTCTGCTTCAGCTGTAGACAAGGCAATCGAACTCTGTTTCTTGCTGAACCAAGATACCAGTCTGGAACCCATAAAGAATGCACCACCACTTGTGCTTTTCCTGTCATCCACGCTTCCGGCCCAATCTGCATCTGTATAAGCATGAAGTGTAAGATCTGTATCTCTAGGATACCATAAGCCATAATTTTGAGTCCCTTGAAGATAATTGAAAATTCTCTTCACTGCCTGAAGATGAGTCTCCTTCGGATTTGCCTGAAATCTTCCAATTATTCCAACTGCATGCATGATGTCCGGTCGGGTACCTGTCAAATAAAGTAAACTTCCAATCATATATCTGTAGGTTGGTTGATGTACTGCTGCAGATTCATAATTTGCACTGAGGTTACATCCTGTGACCATGGGTGTACATACTAGTTTTGCATCTTCCATGCCATATTTCTTCAAAATCTGTTTGAGATACTTGGTTTGAGATAAAAAGATTCCTCCTTCTTTTTGTTGAATTTGCAAACCAAGGAAATATGTCAGTTCTCCTAGCAGGGACATTTCAAATTCTTTCTGCATGACCAAGGCAAAGCTTTCACTCATAGCTTCTTCATTGCTGCCAAAAATAATGTCATCTACATACACAACAAGTATTAGTAATTTGTCATTTTCAACTTTTATATAAAGATTGCTATCTGCTGATCCTTTTGAAAAGCCTTGTTGATGAAGATATTTGTCCAAACGGTAGTACCAAGCCCTTGGAGCTTGTTTGAGACCATAGAGAGCCTTTTTCAATCTACATACCAGATTTGGATCATTTCCAAGAATGAACCCATCTGGCTGTTCAATGTATACTTCTTCTTCCAAGTCTCCATTCAGAAAGGCTGATTTCACGTCCATTTGAAATACTTTGAAGCTTTGAAAACTTGAGAGAGCAAGGAACATTCAGATGGCCTCAAGTCTTGCAACAGGAGCAAAGGTTTCTTCAAAGTCTATTCCTTCTTGCTGCGCATACCCTTTACAAACAAGTTTGGCTTTGTTTCTAATTACTTCTCCATTTTCATTCAATTTATTTTTGAAGACCCATTTTGTTCCGATAACATTCTTATCCTTTGGTCTAGGAACCAGCTCCCAAGTGTTGTTCTTTTCGATGTGCTCAAGTTCTTCATCCATTGCTTTCACCCAACATTCATCTTTGCATGCCTCTTTCACATTTTGTGGTTCAGTAGAGGAGAGTAATGTCAAATAGCTTGAAGATTCTGCAAATGTTCTTCTTGTTTGTACACCTGCTTCTTTCTGCCCCATAATCTGAGATTCTGGATGATTCTTCTGGACATATCTGGATGGAGTCTTTTCTTCTATTCTTGTTTGCTCCCCTGGTTCTTCTTGAGGTTCTTCTTCTTCATCATTCTGTCGTTGGGGGTAGCCTTCATCTTCTTCGATGTCTTCATGATGTACTTGCCTAGGAATGTATCCCTTCTCATCAACCACTACATCAATGCTATCAACAATTCTGCCAAGTCTTTTATTGTAGCATTTGTATGCTTTGCTATGTGGAGAGTAACCAAGAAGAATGCCTTCATCTTCTCTAGGTTCAAGTTTGCCAAGCTGCTCATCAGTATTCTTGATATAGCATTTGCTCCCAAAGATTTTGAAGTGCTTTACCGAAGGAGTCCTACCACTCCAGAGCTCATGAGGAGTTTGAGTGCTGTTTACCCGGACATTTGTTTTGTTGAGAATAACAACCGCAGCATGTGCAGCTTCACCCCAGAAAGTTGCGGGAGTTCCTGACTCATCAAGCATAGCACGAGCCATTTGTTGGACTGTTCTGTTCATTCTTTCCACAACTCCATTTTGCTGAGGAGTTCTTGCTGTAGAGAATTCTCTTCTTATCCCATGTTCTTCACAGAAATCGAAAAATTCATTTGAAGTAAATTCCCCACCTCTGTCGGATCTGAGGCACTTAATTTTGTGACCTGATTCGTTTTCAACCAAGGCTTTGAAGGATTTGAATTTTTTGAATGCTTCATCTTTGTGCTTCATAAGTCCTAACCGGACAAACCTGGAGAAATCGTTAATGAATAATATCAAGTATTCTTCTCCTCGAGGTGTTCTTTTCCTGAAAGGACCGCATGTATCTGTATGTACTAGCTCAAGAGGCATGCTAGCTCATCCTTCTTTCTCTGGAAAGTTAGTTCTGGTTTGCTTTCCAAACTGACATGATTTGCATATGGTGTTGTCGGAATTTTGATATCTGGAAGATCGTGAACTGCCTGATATTTGCATGCTTTCCTTATTTGTGAAAAGCTTAGATGTCCCAACCTCCGATGCCATAACCAATGCTCATCATCCTTGCTCAGATAGCATTGTTGTTGTCCTTCTTCAAATATGTACAGATTATTTGGAGTTCTTTTGCCTTTGATCACTGTTTTACCTGTATCAAGATCACGAACAAGACATCCATTTGATCTGAATATAACCTCGGTTCTTTGATCAAACATCTGGCTGACACTTAGAAGATTATGCTTCAATCCAGCAACATACAAAACATTTCCATCCTTGACCTTTTCTTTTAACTGAGCAATGCCTTTTCCTTTTATAGTTGTAGGAGTATCATTTCCAAAAGAGACTTTCTTTCCTTTTTCTAGAGCAGAATATGACTCAAGTTTTTCTTTATCACCTGTCATATGCTTCGAACATCCACTGTCAATGTACCATAGATTTTCCTGTCCCTCTGCATAAAATGCTATCCCACATTTTTCTGTTTGTGGTTCCTTTATTCTCCATGTTTTGGTGCTTGAGGCTTGTTCCTTTTTCTGCTGAAACCTGCTCCTGCATTCAGAGTCTTCATGACCAAAGTTATTGCAAATAGAACATTCAACTTCATTTTCTAGAACCGAAAAGTTGTTATAGGTCCTTTTTGTAATCCCAGTCATACTTCTTTGTTTTTGAGCTTCCCTAGTCATGATCGTTTTATATGCAACACATTGAGCTGCTTTGTGACCACAGTTATGGCAAGAAAAGCATTGTCCATTGAAGAAACTTCTGCGGTTATCGAATCTACCAGCCAATTGATTGTAATTTCTATTGTCATCTATTCTTGAACCAAATTGAGAAGATTTTACCTATGGCTGGTTGTAGCTTTTGTTCACCCTTAAGATGGATTGTCCCTGATAGTTTCTGTTTGTAATTCGTCCCTGCTTTACCTGATGATCTTCCTTGTGCTTTTCCTCATTTCTTCTTGCTGCATCAAGATAACTTTTTGAGGTGGATGCTTGAGAAGTTTCTCCATTATAGCCCAGACCTGTCTTGTTTAGTGGAGACCGCTGCACATTGATAATCTCATCCAAAGTTTCAGATCCTTTGACAAACTTAAGATTAATAGCTTTTGTTTTCTCAGTCTCTTTTCTAAGACCAACAATTTCACCTTCTAATTTTTCAAGATGTTTTTCCTTTTCATCAATTTGAAATTGTAGAGTATCAATGATCATATTCTTTTCTTCTATACATCTCTTGAGTCTAGTAATTTCATCATAAAGGTTATCCACATCTATAGCATCCATATAATCATCATCTTCAAATGCCACTAACAACTTATATTCATTACCTCGTTCATCTTCATCACTGTTTGATAGACCATCACTATCTTCATGAGTGTAGTAGCTTTTCTTATTCTGTTTCTTGTTCCATCTAGCAGGTTCCTTTCCTTTATCCTTATAAGGAAAGTTTGCAGCATAATGACCTACTCTTCCACAAGCAAAGCATTTAAAAGGTAACTTACCTCTGAACCTTCCAGAACCCCTTTGAAGATTTCTGACAAAATTTGATTCTTCTTCCTCTTCTTCTGGGACGTGGCTTGCTTCATAATAATCTCCTTTGCCTGATGCCTTGAAAGCAACTTCTCTTCTGTCTAATGGACCTCCCTTTCTCATTTCATAAGCAGTTAGAATTCCATGTAGCTGAGACATAGTAAGAATTCATAGATTTTCCTTTTCTTCTATTGCAGATACTTTAGATTCAAACTTGGGGGACAATGATCTTAGAACCTTTTCAACCACAATAGCCTCTTTTATTTCTTCACCCAAATTTTTCATACAATTAACAATCTCATCTACCCAAAGAAAATAGTTAGCCACACTTTCATCATTATACATCTTGAGAGTCTCATACTGAATTCTGAGAGTTTGAAGTTTAGCACGCTTTACCTGTTCATCTCCTTCATAGCTCGTGACAATTTTGTCCCATATCTCTTTTGCGGATTTATAGTGCATTACCTTCATGAATTCTGATTGGGATATACATCCTAATAGAGTATTGACTGCTTTCACATTTGTTTCATACTGCTTTTTCTCGGCTGCATCTGTAGGAGTAGTTGAAGGAAAAACGTAGCCTGTCTCTACGATGTCCCAAACTTCTGTACCAAGAGATTGAAGATAGGCAGTAACTCTTACCTTCCAGTAATTGAAGTTTGTCCCATCAAAAACCGGTGGCCTGATTGATGCTTCTCTCTCATAGTTGCTCATGATGAACAATCTACCTTCAAGCGATCAAGCTTCTCTGAAGGACCTGCTCTGATACCAATTGTTGAAAATAATACTGAGAGGGGGGGTGAATCAGTATTATCTAATTCTTTTAATAAATCTTCCTTATTTGTTCTTTGAATTATTTTTGCATGTCAGTACCATAAAATAATGAGCATGAACAAAGAAAACAAATAGTCACACCAAAGAACACAAGATGTAAGGTGGAAACCCAATGTGGGTGAAAACCACCTGCTGCAATATGTCTCTATCTTCTTTCAAATTAGAAACTCCTTTTACAATGGTTTTGTACTGGTGCAGTCCTTTACCAGTACGCAGGCTGCAACCTGCAGAGAGCTACAACTCTCTCTCTCATTTTCCAGTCTCTCCTGGAAGGGAGCTGCAACCCCCTACTTCTTTTCTTACAAGGACCACTTTTCATAAATTTTCAAACTGGATCCATAAGCATCAAATGATCATCAAGTATAAGAAAATCACCCAGTCAACTGTAGTAACCAGATCAACAATAATAGAACCAAACCCAGAACACCTTATTAACAGAAAAATACAGCAAAACAAAATGTCTTAAGACAGATACGCAGTTCTTCTTTCTCTGGTCTGCGTGCGTACGCATTTCACCTTCTACTCCCCTGCGTATACCCGCAGAGACCCTTCTGCCACACTGCGTGTCCACGCATTGTTTCTTCAACCGCGCTGCTTACTGTTACTGCAGGTACGCACCCAGAGACACTATTACGCTGCGTACTATTGCTGCAGGTACGCACCCAGAGATACTATCGTGCCGCGTATAGTTACTGTGCGTACGCACCTAAACCTTCGTCGCTCTGCGTACCCACGCAGGTCTCCTGTTTCTGCTCTGTGTACCCACGCAAATCTTCTGTTTCTGCTCTATGTACCCACGCAGATCTTCTGTTTCTGCTCTGTGTACCCACGCCGCTCTCCTGTTAAACACCTACGTACTTCTGATTAGGGCCGAATAGGCAGTCCACCAGAGTGGCACAGATGCTCAGATGCCCAGATCTGATCGTGCGCTCGAGAGATCACCCTTCACAGATTCACTTTCAACTTCATATAGATCAAGCTTTTAAGACCATAACCCAATATTTCAGATCTTAAGATATTCAATTGCAAAAGATACATAGCCAAGTGATCTCCTTTGCTTTATATAGGCAAGCTCCTCCTAAAATCATGGATCAATACCACGAGCCAAAACCATAGAAACACAAATACCGTCGGCTAGTTAAACATCAGAAACCCCACGTGTGCTTTTCTTTGCCTTGAAATGTGTGCACTGGGGTACGCACCTCCTGAACGGCTTATTTGCGTATCAGGCCGCGGTCCCTTCACGGTGTACCTGCGGGTACGCACTTTCTGAACTGATCTTCTGCGTACTTCTTAATTTTCAATATATTGAGAGCCTTGCCATGGGGGTTGCCATCAAGTACAACATCTATAACATATAGCCATACCAGAAACATAATGCCAACAACAGTCATTCACTTGATTTACACTTTTGTTGAACAAGCTGGCTCGTGATGAGACCCCTTGTCTTTTGATTGCAACAGTATTGAGTCGTTGCCCTGTTTTGGTGGACAGTATTGGCAAAGTCAGCAAGTTATAATATCTGTGATCATGATAAGCCGGCTCATGATGAGACCTCTTATTCTTTGAGATATAGTGTTTTCTCGGATTGTTCCTCTGAATGCTGCGATTTTCTTTAGCAGAGAGGAAATCATTGTTTTTCCTTAAGAAAGCTCTGGACGACAATAATAGAGCTTGAAAACAGCAGTTTTTACAGAGAATCTTTATTTTATTATTGATACCTTTCCTTGTGCTGATATAAAACAATTTTTTGCCAAAGGTTGCTTTCATCAAATTTTTTGAAGTTGAAACTAGTATCATATCTAGGCTAAAGTTAACTCTATCTGTCAATAATAAAGATCAAATTTTTCGAAAAATTTTACTATTTGTACAAGTGAAAAAATCAAAATCTGATAGAGAATTGGTGTCTTTTTTCGTGAACCCCTGTAGTAACCATCTACAACTGGTTTTATTTATAAGAAAGAAAAGAAAAACTAAAACTATCCTACAAAATAGAATAATAATCTTCTATGGAAAATATATTTTAAGGTTCTGTCCATTAACAGGCGAAGAATCCCTTCTACCTGCTAAATCCTGCAACACAAACATTGATGGGCCTATGACTTCTACAATCTGAAAAGGACCAAGCCACATCTTCTGAAATTTTGTATGTTTGCCCTTTTCTTCATGAGCCTTATCCCATTTCAAAACTAGATCTCCCATCTAAAAATATTTTCTGGTCATTATGCTTGAATCAAAAGAGGATTTTATTAGCACTTGGTGATGAGCATGGGTTTTCTTAGCCTGTTCTTGTCGTTCTTCTAATTTAATTATTTCCATTTGTCTTAATTGTAAGGAGGAAGTAGATACTTCATCGATGTATTGTACTAAAGACAAAGAGGGGATGACTAAGTGAGTTGGAAGAACCACTTCTTTCCCATAAACTAAATTAAAGGGAGAAGTGCAGATTGAAGCTTTCTTTGTTATTCTATCTGCCCATAAAGCATTTACCAAAGTTTTGTGCCAATTATTTTGGTTCTGGTCAACTGTTCTTTTAATAATCCTGATTAGGTTTTTATTTGTTGACTCAAATAACCCATTACCTTGCGGATAGTAGTTGGCCGAATATTTTAGTTTGAACCCTCTTTTAAGTGCAAACTCAGTCATTGCATTCCCAAAAAAGTATGAGGCATTATCAAATAGTAAAGCCGTTGGCAATCCAAACCTAGTGATTATAAATTGATCTATGAATTCAATGATGTTTTCAGAATTAGCTGTCTTGAGAGGAACTGCTTCTACCCATTTAGTAAAATAATCTGTTGCCGTGAGGATGTATCTATGTTGCTTAGAAGAGTGAGGAACGATCTCACGTATTATGTCCAAGCCCCACTGACTGAATGGTTGCTCGATGTTTACCGGCTATAGTGGCATGGACGATTTCTTTTGTCTCCCTGCAGTAGTTTGGCAGACTTGGCATTTCCTCACGTAACTGTGTGAGTCTTTGAACAGCGTGGGCCAATAATATCCTGCACGTAAGATTTTATGTGAAGTAGCATCTCCAGCATAGTGTCCGCCTACTGGTCCATCATGGAGTTCCTGCAAAACCTTTTCGGCTTCAGTTTTCTCAAGACACCTAAGAAGAACAGAATCGTAATTCCTTTTAAACAGAACATCATTTATGAGCTGATATTGTTTAGCTTTCAATCTAAGAGCTCTTTTCTTGGTGTGATCCAGGTGTGATGGAGCATACCCGTTCTTAAGATAAAAAATGGTGTCAGCATATAATGATTCTGCATCGTTTAGGCTTACCTCATACATTTGTACCTCTTCAGATGAATTTTCAGGAATTTGCGATGCTCCAGCCAACATTTTGCAGAAGCCTTGACCTCTCACAATGCTTGCTGGTTTGATCTCAAGGTCATATTCTTGTAAAGCGGTGATCCAATTTGCTCTTTTTTCACCCACATCCTTCTGTATTAGGAGATTTCTTACCGCTGGAAATGGTACTATGACCTTAGTATGGGTTTTAAGTAAGAAAGGTTTGAAATATTTGACTGCTTTGAAAACATCATATGCCTGTTTCTCCACGTCTGAATAGTTGAGTTCAGCACCTTGTAAATTCGAGCTAAAAAATGCGATTGGAGCTTCCGCTTTCTCTTGATTTGCTTGAGTGAGAATCGCGGCATATGATTTCTTTGAGGCAAATGTGTATAAGATAAAAGATTCTGAAAAATTCGGGGTTGCTAAAGATGGAGCGTTAATGATAGCTTGTTTGATCAAGTTGAATGCTTCATGCTCATCTTGACCCCATTTAAAATTTGAATTCTTTTTAATCATGGTTTGCAAGGGAGAAACAATTCATGAAAAATATGGGACAAATCTCTTCACAAAATTGATTTGACCAAGGAAAGATTGCATGGCTTTTTTGTTATGAGGTAGGGATATTTCAGAAATTTCTTTGATTCTATCAGGCTCAATGTGAATACTAGATTTTGACACTATGAATCCTAGAAGTTTTCCTTCACTTAATGCAAAAAAAGATTTCTTTGGGTTAAGTGAAATCCCATACCTTAAACATCGTTGAAAGATTTGTTTCAAGTCTTTGAGATGGTTGCTTCGCTTCTTGGAGTACAATGTTATATCATCCAAATAAATTACTACAGATTTATTGACTAAACCCTTGAATGTGATGTCCATGGCTCTCTAAAATGTAGCGCCGGCATTGATCAAACCAAATGGCATCTTCCGATATGCGTATGTGCCCCATTTAGTTCGAAATGTGGTTTTTAACTGATCATCGGGATGTACCAACACTTGATTGTATCCTGAAAATCCATCCAAAAAAGACATTAGTTTTGAGCCTGCTACTGCCTGTAATATCTGCTCCATAGGTGGGAGGGGAAAATTGTCTTTTTGACAGGCTTTGTTGAGATTCCGAAAATCGATGCATATTCTAATATCTCCGTTTTTCTTTCTAACGGGTACCATATTGGAGACCCATTTGGAATGTCTGACGGGGAAAATTATTCTGGCTTTTAATAACTTATTTAGCTCAATTTTTATCTGATTTTCTAAATTGGGGTGGATTTTTCTGAGTTTCTGTTGGACAGGTTTTTCGTTGTCAATCATAGGGATAGTATGTTGAATGATAGAAGTGTCGTATGTCTTCAGCTCATCGTAATTCCAGGCAAAAACATTTTTGTATTGTCTCAAAAGACGAATATACGCTAGTTTTTCTTCAGGGGCTAGGCCGTGGCCTAGATTAACGTTTTGTGGTTTATCATCGGTTCCTAGGTTTACTAATTCGTAGTTCAGAGTTGAACTGTAGAGCTTAGAATTGGTAGACCTTTTAAACCGACTTTTCAAATCGTATAAGTCTTCCAACTTAACCACCGATTTAGGTATAGCATTATCAGTGCTATCTTGTTGTATTTGTCGATCGTGATGGTCTTCGTCAATTATCTGATTGGAGTAGGATCCTTCAGAAGTGAGGAAATTTACAATATCAGGATCGTCATTGAATACTCTCCAATTTGTAATGTTTTCAAGGATGGATGGTCTAAAGATTAATTCTATTGAGAATCTATCCGGACTAAAATCTTCGGAGGGAATAAGTCTAGAGGCTACGTTAGCTAAAATGTCTGCGCTCACGTTTTGGAGTCTTGGGATTGACGAAATATTGAATGCTATAAAATGCTCAGTCAGATCTTGTACTAAAGATTGATAGTGTTTCAAATGACCTGATAGGCAATGTATGGTGTTACGTACCTGTTTGACGACAATCTCAGAGTCTCCAAAGACTTGAAGATACTTGACGTTCAGCCCGATTGCTTTGTATAGGTCTTGCACCAAGGCCTCATATTCCGCTGTATTGTTTGTGCAATCGAATTCAAGTCTGCACGTAAGCATGGTCTTATTTCCTTCTGGACTAATCAGAACGCATCCTGCTCCTGCTCCTTTGTTAGATTTAGAGCCATCAAAATATAATTTCCAAAACAAAGATGTATTTACAGGTTTATCTACAAAATTAACACACTTTGAATTATCAGTTTGGGAAAAAATTTCGACTTGGGACAAAACTAAATTTTCTAAGTAAGGTGATGTATGAGCATTGAAATTGCCGAGGAAAGAATCTACCGAGTAATTGCCTATGATACTGCTGTTATATGCTATTGCTTCATTTTCTCCCTCCAATTCCGTCACTATGTACTTCTGGTGTAACTCTCGTTCAACCTTTATTTGATTTGGTTTACCATTGTAGGGCAACCACATGTGCGACCAGTCGGTTGAGAAGTATCCATGGAGTTTTTCGGACCAATCCCTGCTAAGAATCAAGCCATATAATTCTGGGATATCAGCTACTAGAATATCAATAACCTGACATACCTTCGGGTTAGACGACAATCTTATGGTCACTTGATTAAGTTCACCAATCACTTCGACTTGAGATCGATCAAGCTGAACTATGCGCACTGCAGATTTTTGTGGTTGAACATTCAACTTGGCACATATTGATCTAGGTAAAATATTCGTTGAAGCACCAGAATCTACCAAACAATTGTGCACATTTTTATTGAAAATTTCATAAGTGAGAAGAAAAGGGGGAGTGTGAGACCTTGATCTTCCTCCAATCAAGGCAATGTCATTTGGATCAATCTTATTGATTGTGTTGGTTGGAGGTCTTCCCATGTTGTGGGAAGTTACAATTGTAGGCAAAGATGTAGTAGGCACGGTATGTAACTCTTTCATCATTATCTTCTGTTGATGTTTCAATTTGCTAATTTCATAAAGAGTGATATTAGCCCTAGTCTTTTTCATGTCATCAATAATATTGTATTCCATTTCATCTGACACTATCAGTGTTCTTGATGGAGGTGTTTGATCTGGTTGGACTGGGCTAGATTGAGTCGCTTTAGCGGTCGTTTTCTTTGTTGCGACTTTATCTTTTGCTGCAAGGCTTGCGCCCTTCTGCTTAGGGGTAGTTTGGGGAGGATCAAGTTGATTTTTGCTTCGTGTGCTAATCGGAAATGCTTCTTGATCTTCTTCTTGTGGGAGGATGAAATCCCACATTCCTTGTAGTTCCACAACTTCTTCGTCATCGGTCTGCCCTTCAGTGGTACTCCCTTCTTCTTCCTCTTCTTCGAATTCGACATTTGAGATAGCATTGGGTGGTTTCACATCCGTTGAAGGGCCTCTTTTAAAAGCTCTGTAGGGCTTTTTTGAAGAAGTTTCTGCTACTTGTTTTTTTATGTCAATCATCTCATTGGACATGGTCTTTAATACTTTTTGCAATCCTTCCAAATCGAAAGGGTCTTTCGTTTGTTTCTTCTTGGAGTCTTCCTTGAAGGTGACTTTTTTAGATTTGTGTTCCTCTATCGCAAATCTCTTTTCCAGGGCTACTATGCGTTTCTCTACTGCTATCGCCTCTGTCAGGTTTTCAAATAAGGTTGTTTTATTTGCCCTATCCACAAAGATTGCTAAGTTTGATGGTAAGGCCGTAATATACCATTCACATCGTACTTCTTCGCTGGGTTGGGAAGCAATGGGAATTTTGTTGAGGATTTTATTAAACCGTAAATTGAAATCTTTGATGGGTTCTCTAGCCTCGACTTTAAGATTGGATAGGTCATTGATTAATGTTGCTGTTGATCTGTCATCACCAAACTTGTTAAGGAATTGACTTTGAAAAACGTCCCAACTTGTGATAGACCCGGAGGGTAATGAAAAGTACCATGACCCGGCTGTTCCTTGCATTGTATAGGGAAAAAGCCGGACAACAGCATCCTCGTTGGTAACTCCGTTGAGATTGACAGAAAGCATGAAATTATTAATGTGCTCTTCAGCTAGCATGCCTGCCTCTGGATTGAATTTGGGTAGCCATTTCTCAGGATGGGCAGGTATTTGGCTCAGGGGTGGAGGCATTAAAACTGCCCCAGGATTGTTCCATGGAGACTGGGCCATCGTTGAGCTGCTGGTAAATGAAAGTGCAGAGGATGATCCCTGAGGCTGGGAAGATGAAGATATTATGACCTTAGATGATTGAAGAAGAGGGGTTGTGGAAGATGGATGAGTGGTTTGGAATGAAGATGTGGGTGGCTGACTTCGCGGTGAGGGAGTTGAAATAGACGATGTAGATGAAAGAGTCTCACTGTCAGACTCTTGTGGTGTTTTCCTTGCTCTTTTCCTGGTGGGGAGAGGGAATTCAGTTGGCTGGATGCCAAATTTTTCACTCTTTAATCTGGTCAGGGGATGAGCAGGATTGTACTGCGAAGTCACGCTACTTTGAGATTTATCAGACCTCTGTGTAGAAATAGAAAATCCCTGGAGTTTGCGAATCAGAGTTTGAACTTCAGGGGGTTCAATGGTAGATTGGTCTGAAATATTAGGGTATGTAGCAGTGGTTAATACTCGAGCGACTTCTGACTCTGGATTTAAACGTACTGGGGAAGTCGGGGGAGTTGATGAGGGTGATTTACTCTTAGAATGGTATTTAGATTTTAATTTAGGTGCCATTCATAGTTCGGGCCCTCCTTCTAGCGCCAAATATGTTGAAGCCCCGAAAATTGGGTCGACAACAAGGGGGATACCCACCCGGTCCTGACCTTGGTTGGCAGCTCCTTATCCGTTTGGTATAGCGGGTCCGACTGGGGATAATGGGACCAGTTTCCCAATTTAAGGGTGTGTGTGTGTGCAGAGTTGGATGACGCTGATCTAAGAGTACTTAAAGCTAATTTAATTCAAACTTTTAAACTAACTCTATGCTATTGTAATCTAATGAGAAACAACACATCTAATCTACGCTAACCCGGGGTGAATTTCTTCTATTATGCGATCTAAAGAGATTTCAAACAATAACTGGTAATAAAGATCATTCAGCTATCATAAGAATAGAAATAAATTAAGATAAACCACTTTGCATAAAAATTTAGGCAAAACAGTTGTGAACAACATATCGCATAATAAGTTATTCATATATCAAACATAAATAAATGACTCCACCATACAAAAGTGCCAAATGGTAACTCATATATTCATGCAGTAACATATAAACAACTAAAAACTGTATATCACTTTAAGAATATAAACAGAAACAATCAAGAGATAAAAGTACCATTTATGACTGGTTCCACTCATAAGCTTCAAGAAACAATGATTTATCTCTCCTTGCTCTAACATCTACTAAGAGTACAAAAGTGCAACATCAGTAGCAGATATCAAATGAAAACATTAATAAACCTTGATCCATCCATTCATCAAAACCCCCTCCGAGGGTGCAAAAGTGCATGTTCTGAGGACAAGTTTTTTGACAAATTTATGGACCCTTCTCCTAATGCCCGAGAAGGGTTTAAATACTACTAACTAATTAACTTAATTACATAAATTTAGGATACGGTTTTAAATGACCGCCCTTCTGCTAAAGCAAAACTATTTCTAAAAATTGAATCTAATTCCTAACCATTTCTGTATTTGCTCCTTAGTGCTGCAAGCATGCAACATTCGCCTGGGAAGAGTCGGTTGGTCGCCTTCTACTTTCATTTGAGCTATGAAAATAGAAATAACAAGCGCTGGCACCACTTTCTGGTAAACTAGAAGATATTTTCGAGAATCTTCCTCTGGCTGGGTGTATTCACTGCGTGTACACTTGGTAATAACCCAAATTTCTCTCAAACCGATTCTGCTTTTGCTATTTCGGTTTCCGGCCTTGCGAATGACTGAACAAGTTAGGGATTTTTCTCTCTGAATAATTTTCTGCATCGAAAACTGCCTTCGTTCTTTGTTCCGGGCTTTTCTGGTGCGTTTTCCTTATTTATCACCTTTTTTCTTTTTGCTTTACTGGGCATAAGCTTCAGGATCTTTTGTAAACATGCTGCTTTTGTGCGCTTTTGACTATGGGTGTTGGATGGCCTATTGACATCAGCATCTGTTGAGTGATACTCTGGAATCTGTGGTCCTGTTGCATGCGGCATCCGTTTATGAAGGCATCTCTTCTCTGTTCTCCGAGCATCGACACTTTCCTCTTTTCCTTAGATGTTTCCTGCACATTGCTTTATGTTATTTCCTGTCTTACAGTTTACGCAAAGGAAAAGAGTAATGATAATAAAGATTGACATGAAAGCTTTAAGCTCTTATGAATGCATAATCATGACACCCATAACGAACTAACTCTTCGAAAAACACAAAATTGTCCTTCTTGAATACTTTGGCGTACAATCATTAATTTCTTTTAAGGCGCGCGCCCAATTTTGGTTTACGGATAGCTTTCCTTGAATACTGCGCCGAGGAAAATTTGCGATGGGTGATTTATGTGACTTGCATCGCAGCATCGCAGATCGCATCGTCAAGATGTGTCATCGCAGAAATTCATGATCGCATTTATCGCAGATCGCAGATCGCGTTTAGTCATTCAATCATTGTGTGTTGCTTACGCGATGTTGTGATATGCGACGTCGCATATCGGCCGTCGGAGATTTCTTAAGATTTTTCATTTAAGAGCGCTTCATAATGTATGCGATGCGATGAATTTCGCATCGCTTCTTCGCAGTTTATTATGCTCATAGGAAAACTTTTCATTCTCTTCTCACGATGCGATACAGCTTTAAGGAGTTGAATACAAAAATTTTCATAAATTTTTTTTTTGGTTTTTTATTAAGGGTCCCCATTTTCTTGGTGTTATTGCTAATACCAAACAAAGAGGGGGGTTGTTGGTGGCCACAACAGGATCGTATCCTTTACGATCAAAGGATACAAGATTGGAATCCTTTTGGTCTATCCCACCGATGGCCGATAATAAAGCCTGCTTTTGGGATGGGCAATTTTGCAGTACCTCAAGCGTCGACATAGCAGATGGCGATTGGGCCAAATATTCCACTATATTATAATGTTGTGCTACTCTAGCACGAGGATTAAACGTCGACTTGTGTACTACTCCCTTTGGTGGTTTTATTATCAACTCAGGAATGATGGGTGGCGCAACTTTTGTCCAAGTTGTTGTCGAACTACTAGGTTGATCTTTATCCTTGTTGTTCGATAGCTGTGGATTCCCGTAATCTTTGTTCCTTGTCGATATCAAAGCATCATTTTTCTGTTTGGAAACCGACAACATCAGCACTTGAGATGGGGAAGCATTTCCACTGTCAACCAGATTTGTTCCTAGATTTGGAAACAGATCAGTTAATACTGTCGAGGTTTTTGAATTCTTGAAGAATTTTTTAAGCTCAGCTTTATACGGACAATCTGATGTCCAATGATCCTCATCGCATATAAAGCAGGGATGATTTGGTTTCCTATTTCCAGAAGGGTTTGTAGAAGATTTTTCAAGTGATGATTCCTCCTGTTTCTTCTTCTTCCCTTTTCTTTTCTTCTTGCCCCCTGGTTGCTTGGTTTCTTTTCCTTTATCTGTCGAGACGAAATTTACTTCTGAGGCAAGAAGTTCTTCTTTTGCATTTGATTGGAAATCTTACGAGCCTTTTTAGATGTAGCCTTTGTCAATTTCGTGTCTGTTGCGCCAATCACGCCATCGCCGGCATGAGAGTCATTGTTTTATTTAGGAGGAGGAGGGACTGAGAATTCCGGTCTAGGAGCGTCAGGTATTTTATCGTAGAGCGTGCCGGACTGAGTGTAAATCAAGTCCAAATATTGTGCACGAGCGATAACTTGCTCTTCGGTGAAGACTCCCCCTTTTGCCACATCTTCCGTGATGGAAGGAAATAATGACTTAATAAACCATTCAGCTAAAAGCTGATCAGGAACATACGTTTTTACCATTCTACGACGACATCGCCACTCATGTATATGATCAAATATGTGAGTGGCCGTTGTTAGTTTGAAATTGGTAAGAAGTTCCGTTCCCGTTTCGTACCTTATTGGTAACTGAAAATGGGTTAAAAGGGTTGTGGCTAGGGTACTGAAGTTGTCAAATGAAGCTTTGGGCAATTCGATATACCATTTTGCTGCCGGACCAGTTAATGTCCTCTGAAAAAGGCGAAGCCTAATTGAGTCATCGTTTAGGGTGTTTGATGAACACCACAGATGAAAGGTCATCACATGATTCGATGGATCTTCACCTGGATTTCCATTAAATTTAGGAATATCTGATGGAAGTTTATGCAGAATTGCTGGCCACCAAGGGGTGTAAGCGATTGGATCATTTGTTAACCGATTTAAATCAGGTAACCCTAAAGTCGCCACGAAGGGTAACTGTTGATTCAGGTTAGGTGAAGCATACCCAGGATAAGATGGGATCGCCTGAGCAGTTGGTCTTTGCATACCAGCATAATGCATTTGATGTTGGTAACTTTGGTAAGGTTGGTGGGCATGACCATTGTAGAATGGTTGATTTTGACCATTTTGAATATACGGTTGCCCACTATTTGCAAAGATTTGTTGCTCAGAACCTTGGTATACTTGTTGGAACTGCGGTTGTTGGTATTGCACTAGCCATGGTTGTGAAGCCATGTGTTGTTGCCCGATACTAACTGTTTGACCAAAATGAGGGGTAATTGTACCTGTTTGAACCTGTGTCATTCCACCAGTCAGCGATTGTGGTTGAGTTGCAGGGTCAAGCGGCTGTTGCATTACAACCTGAGAAACCTGAGGTTGGCATACAACAGGCAGCGCTTGTACTTGCGACACTGTCACAATAGTTGGCGTAGTTGGTATACTTGACATAGGTAAACATTGTTGCATCGAATATACAACTCTTGGTTGTTGAGGCAGTATTGGTACCCAACCGCTTGACGTAATTCCAGCATAACCCGAATTTTGTTGTGAACTCCCGTATGGCTGTCCTCCCAGAGGGGACAATGAAAGGGTATACTACCCCCCATACGACGGTAATCCGGTACTTAAGGGAATGGTTTGCCCTCGAGGACCGGACTGCCCAAATCAACCTCCAAATGGATCAATTTGTTGAGACTCAACATAAGAGTTTCCAGATATTATTCCGGATGAACAAACAGGAACGGACCATACCGTCAAAATAGCCCCTGAGTGGGCTCCTTCTAGCGATTGAGAGCTAGTTGGGATAGATGGTATACCGGCGAACATTGTTGGAGTGATAGCAGGAACTTCTGCCGTCACTGCGTCAGACGACACAGTCCTAGATGTTGATGGTTGTTCAAACATATATAGTCTATCCAAAAGATTACCTAGCGATTCTACAGGAGCTTCCGCTGACGGTAGACTAATTTCTGATGAAGAAGGATACAGAGTGATCTCGACTCCAAATTGCGATGGAGTACTAGATGCAGGATCCTCCAAAATCTCTTCTATAGCAATCAGATCAAGTGGAAGAGGTAGACCGTCAGGTCCGTAGAATATTTTTGGTGCCGAAGAAGGTATGGAATCTGCAGCGACAGATGTTTGGGGAACAACACTCTCCGAACACGTTGTAGATGGAACTGGTTCAGTGATACAAGTGTTTACCCTCAGACTAGGATCAGTACTACTGTCCTCTGGTGGCTGCTGAACTTCTTCTGTAAAGGCAGGGATACCAGAAATGTTTGGAGTAACCGGAGTCTCTGATGTTGTTGGAACACTCGTTCTAACTTTACTAGGAGATTTGGAACCGGTTAAACAAGTTCGCTTTGTCCGCAATAGTTTCGATTCTGGAGACAAAGACGGTTGACTCATAAGCCTCCGCGAACGAAGGGGTTTCAATTGACTTTCTTCCACGATTGCGGATTACTCGATCAACTAAAAATCAAGGGGAAGTATGTTTTCGAATTAGATGAATTTTAGACGCTTTGACACAACTTGTTTTTTCAATTTTTAAGAGTCAAGAAAAAACAAAAGATGACTCTAGTCGCCTTTGATTTTTAATGAGCCTGAAGTGACAAGTGCTCAGATGGACCTTTTCCGTTAAGGAGTCTGAAAAGGAATGAAAGGGACTGCTCTGGAAATCTAGGCTGAGGGATTACCAAACCAATCGAAAAACTGCAGAATACTTTTTACGGTACGGCAGTCAATCTTCCCGAATGCTGTGTTCAGTGCATTGCGATAGATAGGGCGACAGACACGCCTTCCTATGGATAAAGGGTTAAGCCTATTGTGGTCTCCCAAAATATACTCGACGGTACGTGGGAGCACAAGTCCATACTAGCACTTATCGTCTCAAAGTGGAGGAATCACCCAACCATTAGTGAGAACAACAGTTACTAGGCTTTACGACGCCGAAATACGTCTCTAGCCTAGACTTCTAGATTTTGTGCGTTAGGTTCCAAAGCATTGTTAGATTCATTAAATTTATTTTATAGTTGATCTTGCTTAAGAAATTTCCCTTTCAGGTTCACCGCGTGATTTAGATGTACAATTCCTAAAATGTAATCTAAGATGATAAACAGTCTTTTATCTTCTTTGTGCAATGAAAATCCTAGCTACTAAGGAAAGAAAGACATAATTCTTTCAACAAAGAGCAAAGAGCACACACTATATGCACTGTCCTAAATCAAACCAATCAAACAGTCTAAATGAAAATGCACATGCATGTATTTGTTTTCAGCCTTCTTAATATGTGAATGATAAAAAGAAAGCTAATGGGAAAATCTGAAATACTTTTCAAGCGACAATTACTAACAAGTTTCTTTTCAAAATAAAAAATGAAGACAATCACAACACTTTGCGATTTGGAAATGAATACTCGCTTTCAACACTAGAAAAACTACAAACTGAGATCAAATACAATAGTAACAGGGTAATCGACTATCAAGAGCAATCAGACTCTCTTCTATGACTAAAAACGACACTTGCGACACTTTCAAATCAAGAAACGACAGTACAATTACGTTACTTTTTTGCAAATGAGAACTGAAAATGACTCAACAAATACACAAAAACATTTACAGTTCTTTGCACAATGGAGGTAGAATATTAGTAAGGAAAGGGGTTTCAAACAGAGGTATATTGATTACAAGCAACAAAACTCATGAATAGAACTGAAAAGAATTAACAGAAACCAACATTCAGGAACAATGTCTAGTCTGATCAGTGCACCTGTAACATAGTGAATTTGAAATGCAATGCACCTACTACACTCAAGAAATGCGTTGAAGTTCAGATTCACAGAACAGAGACTGTGCTGGGCCAGGGACGAGACTTTGTTTGGGTTTCGGGTCATAGTTTGTAGTTCAGTTCAGGGATTTTGGCCGAGCAAGTGGTAATCAGTAAATCAAAAACATGGGTAGATCTAAGGAGGTTACTAGAGCCACCACAAGGGCAATTAGAGAGTTTGTAAATCAGTTGTTTAATTCATAAACAAAACCCAGAGATTGACTGAAGCGGCATTTAACTACTTTGCATTTGCATAGCAAATGCAGTTCGAAAGCTACCTAGCTCGACTTCAGGCTCCTTCTGTAAGTTTATAAAGTAAACAACAAGGTAGATAAACAAACAACCTAATCGCTCCCCAGTGGAGTCGCCATTTTGTTACAGGGAAAAGTGTCTATACAGAACTGCTTATCCCACTAAGGTGTGGTAGCTACCTTAGAAACAAACAAAGTAAAGCTACTTTCATTTTCCTTTATGAAAGATATATGAGAGAAGAATAAAGGAGACCAACCTCTGTCTTGCGCTTGGTTCCTGGTTTGATTCCTCTCTCTTCTGATAGTCCTTTGCTACTTGCTTCTTTGTAGACCCAGCTTCACAGAGTACCTGTAGAATCAAAGTAGCATAACACTATACAAGAACATGGATCTATTATCATAAACAATCTAGGATCAGATGTAAATTGACCATACAAATGTATAAAACATAAACGACACAAGATTATGCAAGAAAACTTGAATAACTTTTATTGATAATTAAGAAAGAGCCAAGAGAGTTATAACTAGTTGTTTTGACCCAGCATCATCCTCTCAGCAAGTAAGCCCTTCTTCACCTCATACAAAGCTTAGATCACCCAACACTATGATGTTGCCTCAAGAAACTGTTGAGATTGCAACAAGATGATGGAGCTTAGTGAAAAGAGTCATCTTCACTAAGTGGGCCCGCAGGCAAATTATGGCGCAAGTTCTATTTCTCATCACAGTGTGGATGATCACAGTGTGGGTGACCACAGTGTGAGTGATCACAGTGTGAGTGATCACAATGTGGGTGACCAAAGTGTGGGTGACCACAGTGTGGATGATCAAAGTCTATTTTTAGACTGGCTGTCAAAAATAGAAAAGTCAAATATTATTGTCTCATAATAATATTTGGACTATAAACTTGATCTTATTCTCTTGGAGCACTTCAGTTTGAGCTACAAATGTGGCCCATGCAGCTGTCAGAAGGAAGTATGCTTTTCTTATGAGTCAGTTGAGTTGTTGCATGCATGACTTCAGTTAGAACTCAATCAGTTGAGTTTGGTGGAGTTGATTGTGGAGTTGATGGAGTTGTGTTCAGTTTGACTTGGTTAAACTAGTTGTAGTTAGTCTAACTGCAAATAGACTAATGATGAGTTGTTAAACTAATTATTAACTCATAATAAAATTATAGAATACATCAGTTAACTCAGTTGCATGTCAGTGCATGTTCAGTTCAGTAGGGACAGGTGTTAGAGAATCAGATTGCTATCAGTTGTGACTATAGTTGTGCATCAGATCTTGCACAATCAAGGGATTGAGTATGCCAATGAGTTTGCTCATATATTTTCCCAGTTTGTAGCTTTTGCTCACGTCTTACACATTGTGAGTGATTCTTTGGAGGTGAAATACAAGTTTGGTAGACCATTCTCATTCATTCTTGAGCAGGTATTGAGCAGTGGAGGCAGGCAAGCAGTGGAATAGATTTGGAGATCAGATCTTAGCTGTATTGTGTGTAACAGGTGGAGCTGGCACTGGATTTCTTGTGATAAGCATTGTATTTTGTAATGTTACATGGTCTCAATCATTAATATACAGATAGTGTGGGGTTTTTTAGCGATATGCTTTGCCCGGGTTACATACTGTGTTAATGTGTGAATGCTCTTGATGTTTTATTGTTATTGATGCTGCTATATTGATGATCAACGTAGAGGAGCTTGTTATGAAACCAGCTCAAGAAAGGATAGAAAAGATAGATCAATGCCTTAGAATTCAGCCTCTTCGAGGGGAAAACCTCCTTTACATTACATAAATGAACAATTCTTGGATGATACAAATGACAAAACCTCCTTTCTATATATAGGAGTCTAAGGAGTCACAATATAATCCATCCGACCTAACAATAATAATATAAAGCCACAAAAATAACAATAGAGGGATTCTATGGGGCACAGAAATAACAATATGGGGGTAATAGGGGCACAACAATATAAATAAGGGGTATAACTACAATAGTAATGGGGTAATCACTAGTATTATAGGGACCCAACATGCCCCTCTCCTTCAAAAAAGTGTTGTCCTCAACGCTTGAGTAGTTCTGGATACTTCTGCATAAAATTCTCATCCTCCCATGTGGAATCTTCAGCGGATAAGTTCTTCCACTTGATAAGATACTCTGAAATTGATCGATTTCGTAGCTGTCAAGTTCTTGTTTCTGTGACTGCTTCCGGTTCCAATATAATTTTTCCTTCCTCGTCAAGTTTTGGCAATATTGTTTGAATTGGGAGCTTGTCACCTATAACCTTCTTTAAACATGAAACATGGAAAACTGGGTGCAATCGAGAAGCTGCAGGAAGCTCCAATTTGTATGCCATAGTACCAATCTTTTGCAACACCTTGTACGGACCATAATACTTTGGTGATAATTTATTATCCTTCTTAGCTTGCTTTAGGGACATTTGCTTATATGGTTGTAGCCGTAGGAATACCCAATCACCTACATCAAAACTTCTTTCACTGCGATGTTGATCTGCCTGTTGTTTCATTCTATTTTGTGCCAACACGAGGTTATCCTTTAAGAGTTGGAGGACTTGTTGTTGATGTTCGATGTGATGTTCCACTGCTTGAACCTTAGAATTTTCTCTTAAATATGATGTGATGGATGGTGGTTGATACCCATAAAGTGCCATAAATGGGGTCATTTTTGTTGTTGTATGGAAGGAAGTTTTATACCACCATTCAGCCAGAGGCAACCATTTGACCCATTGTGTCTGTTTATCAGATACAAAGCAACGAAGATATCCTTCCAAACATTTGTTTACTATCTCAGTTTTCCCATCAGATTGAGGATGATAAGATGAGCTATGAGCTAACTGAGTACCAAGACAAGAAAATAATTCTGTCCAAAAATTTCCAGTGAAAATGGGATCTCTGTCACTTACAATAATCTTTGGGTTTCCATGTAGCTTTTGAACTGTTTCCATAAATGCAGTAGAAACTGTACTGGCTTTAAATGGATGTGATAATGCACAAAAGTGTGCATACTTGGTAAGTCTGTCAACTACCACCATGATGACACTCTTTCCCTCAGACTTGGGTAAACCTGTGATAAAATCCATTGAAACCTCCTCCCAACGTTGGCTTGGAATGGATAAAGGTTGTAATAGACCCGGTGTCTTAATTGTTTCAACTTTATTTTGCTGGCAAACCAAACATTCTGCCACAAACTTTTGAATATCTGATTTAAGGCCATCCCAAAAAAATTCCTTCTTAACCCTGTGGTAAGTTTTTAAAAATCCTGAGTGCCCTCCTAAGGGAGAAGTGTGCAATTCCATAAGAATCTTTTGTTTTAGCTGGGAATTCTTACAGAGGTATAAGCGATCTTTGTACCATAACGAATCATTTTTCCAGCTAAATGTATCAGAAGTACTGGAATCTTGTTGTAGCTTTCGAATAAGTGCCCACACTTCTTCGTCATTCTTCCATTCCTCCCTTGCTTCGTTTATCCAATCTGGTTGGATAATAGAAATGGCACACAACAATGCTTCCACATCCTCATCCTTTCTTGAGAGTGCATCTGCCACCACATTTTGCTTCCCTTTTTTGTAGATGATTTCAAAGTCATAACCCAACATCTTTGTGACCCACTTTTGTTGCTCTTCAGAGGATAATCTTTGTTCTAAAAAGTATTTAAGGCTATCATGATCCGTTTTTACCTTGAAGTGTCTTCCCATTAGGTAGGGTCGCCATTTCTTAAGTGCATGGAGTATTGCCAACATTTCCTTCTCATAAATAGCTTTGCTTAAAAACTTTCCCTTGATTGGACGACTTTCAAAAGCAATGGGTCTTTCATCTTGCATTAGAACAGCACCAATTCCATTTCCTGAAGCATCACATTCCACAATAAAGGTTTTTGTGAAGTCCGGTGTAGCTAAGACCGGTGCTTGGCACATTGCCTCTTTAAGATGTTCAAAGGCCTTTGTTGCTTCCGGAGTCCATGAAAATGAATCTTTCTTCAATAATGTTGTTAGAGGTGCTGCTATTCTCCCATAATTCTTAACAAACTTGCGATAATACCCTGTCAACCCAAGAAATCCTCGCAGATGCTTTATGGATGTGGGGATTTTCCATTCCTTAATGGCTTTAATTTTGCTAGGGTCTACCTTAACTCCTTCATGAGATACAATATGACCCAAATATTCCACCTCCTGGACTCCAAAGAAACATTTGGATCTTTTTGCATATAATTGTTTCTCCTCCAATAGTTGTAGCACCCTGTCAACATGTTCAACATGATCCTTCCAAGACTTGTTGTAGATTAGTATATCATCAAAAAATACTAACACAAATTTTCTAAGGAATGGTTTGAAAATTGAATTCATCAAACCTTGAAATGTTGAAGGTGCATTGGTAAGGCCAAAAGGCATGACCAAAAATTCATAATGACCCTCATGAGTTCTAAATGCCGTTTTCGGAATGTCTTCAATCTTCATTCTGATTTGATGATATCCCGAACGAAGATCCAACTTGGTGAAGTAAATTGATCCATGCAATTCATCCAGTAATTCATCAATAACAGAATGGGGAACTTATCTTTAATAGTGAGCTTGTTGAGCTCCCTATAATCCGGACACATGCGCCATGATCCATCCTTCTTGTGCACCAATACTACTGGAGCTGAGAAAGAACTTTGACTTGGTTGAATTATACCAGCCTCTAGCATTTCTGCAACCATACGTTCAATTTCACTTTTTTGGACATAGGGATATCTGTACGGCCTGATGTTTGGAGGAACACTTCCTGGAATCAGATGAATAGCATGATCATGATCACGCATAGGTGGGAGACCTTTGGGAGTCTCAAATACCTTGGAATGATTGTCCAGGACTTTTTGGAGATCTGGAGAAATAGATGATTCCAATGTGGAAACATCTAGCGAACATAATTGTGCAATTACACCTCTTTGCTCCTTTTTTAGAAGCTTTGTCATGCCATTAGAGCTGATTATCTTTCCTGGTTTCCCTGCAATACCCCTTAATTCAACTTCCTTTCCTTCCGTAGAAAATTTGATGAAAAGTTCTTGAAAATTAAAAGCTATTGTAGCCATTGGACTCCTAGTACAACATCAGCACCTCCCATTGGAATGGAAAGCATTGGGCTAGTCAATACATATTCTCCCATGGATAGCTTGATATTATGGCACTTTCCAGAGCAATTTATTGTTCCTCCATTTGCAATCATCACTTGACACTCTGGTGCTGGATATAGGAAGCAATTCAATTCTTTTGCTACCCTACAATGAATAAAATTGTGGGTGCTTCCTGAATCAATCAACACTATTACCTTTTTCTTCTTGATTTGTCCTTCTATCTTGATGGTTTGAGGAGTGGTAATTCCCGCCAATGCATTACAAGATATGGTCGGATTTATTTGTTCTTCATCTAGGCTTTGTTCCTGGAGTATATCTTCTTCTTTTGACCTTTCTTGCTCCTTTTCTTCTTCCTCTTCACAATCTATGTAGAATAATTTCTTCTCAGCACACTTATGACCTTTAGTGTATTTGCTATCACAACTGTAACAAAGCCCTTTTGCTCTTTTTTCTTCCAATTTTTGTGGTGTCAACCTTATAGGTTGTGGAAGACTAGGGGCAACAACACTTCCGTCTTTATAGTTGTGAGTGGTATGCTTCCTGGTTGCCATAATTTTGCTTTCCATTTTTCTTGCTAACCTGAATGCCTTCTCTAATGAATCAGGTTCCCAAAGGCGAACATCATGTTGGATATTATCCTTTAAAGACCCTATGAACACATCAATCCTATGCTCCTCTGGAATATCTTTTACCCTTATGTTCAATTTTTGGAACTCCTCAATGTGCTCCATTACTGAACCCTTTTGTTTGAGACTTATCAATTGGCTAAAAAAAGTGTTGCTTTTTGTATCTTCATAATGTGCTATCAATTCTTCCGTAAAAATTGCCCAAGTGATAAATTGTTTACGAGAGAAAAGCCATTGATACCATACAAACTGATTTGGTTCCAAATATACAGTTGCCATACGTACCTTTTGTGCGTTTTGCACATTATTGAGATCGAAGAATTGCTCCATCTGTAATATCCATGTGGCGGGATCCTTGCCATCAAACTTCCTCATATCGATTTTTGGAATATGGTGATTCTTCGATCCAACATTAGCCTCTATGGAATCATGATTAACATTTCTTTTGTTCTCATCATGAGTTTCCTTTACTACCTTTTCACCATTAGTGACCCTTTCTTGTAGCAACTTCTTCAATTCTTCCATGTCTGTCTTCAAATCTATCTTCAAATCTGCCATCGAATCCTCCATCTTAGCTTCCATGCCATTTATCTTATATTTCACGCCATTTATCTTAGATTCCACGCCACTTATCTTAGCTTCTGTTAGCTTTTGTGAGCGTGACATTTGTTGCACTTGTTCTTGTAATTTTGATATATCATGTAGCATTTCTTCCTCTTCTTCATGAGTCATGCTAGAGCTTTCAGGTTCCTTACTAGGTGTTTGCATTTTCTTTCCTCGGGGCATCAGTTACCGATAATAATGCTTTACTATGCCCTTTGAATTCCGTTAAACCAAGCTTACACAAAAAATTTTAAAAAAACTACACACCTTTTTTCACTTTATAGAAGCCTGATATTGAATCTGATGTATCTCTGTAATTTCGGATCATCTAGTTCTTAAATTGCTACCTGTAGTAGCCTTCTGCATCCTCTTTCCAATGCCACAAGTCTGAGCCAAATTGGATTCTCCAAGGAAGAGTTATGTGAAATCTCCCACAGTGACTTACTTTTAGACTGGTTCAGTAGAGCGAAATTGTACGACGTGCCACGAGTCACTGTTTCAACCTTTGAATCTGAAACACACACCCAAGAAACTAGAGTCCGTCCTCTTTCTGTACCTTCTTATGAAATTTCAATCCGATCCCCAGAGTGAAAGTTATGACGATATTCCCCAGGTCACCTTTTTTTAATGTAATTCAGGAGTCTGCAAAAAGACCAACTTCCTCAGATCATATCTCCGCAAATATCGCGCGAAAAGCTCTGAAATTAGGACCCAAGGTTCAGCGCGATTTCCTCTCAAATGGTTTTTTTTTGCGACTTCTGAAACGTCACAGAAAAAAATTTATAGTGAAAATGCCATGATGACCTTTTTGGAGCAGCGAAACCCTAGAATCCAAAGCTCTGATACCAAATGTTATGAAACCAGCTCAAGAAAGGATAGAAAAGATAGATCAACGCCTTAGAATTCAGCCTCTTCGAGGGGGCAACCTCCTTTACATTACATAAATGAACAATTCTTGGATGATACAAATGACAAAACCTCCTTTCTATATATAGGAGTCTAAGGAGTCACAATATAATCCAGTCGACCTAACAATAATAATATAAAGCCACAAAAATAACAATAGAGGGATTCTATGGGGCACAGAAATAACAATATGGGGATAATAGGGGCACAACAATATAAATAAGGGGTATAACTACAATAGAAATGGGGTAATCACTAGTATTATAGGGACCCCAACAGAGCTTATGTATTGTGTATGTATTCCGCAATAGTACATGATCAGGATAATCTCTGTTGAATATGTGTTAAATTATTCAAAATTTCTACATGGTATCGGAGCTAGATAATTGTAGAAAAAGTTTCTACATGGTATCAGAGTTGTTGATCATCAGATCTACTATTCAGGAAGTGTTTACATTCTATTTCTTCAGGCAGAGTCTGTAATCGGGTCAGGTAGCCTCTGGATTCATCCTTCCTTTAGAAGGTGAGATATCTGGTGAATGCCCATACAGTCAATCTCTGTATGAGAAATATTGTGTTCTCACGAATTCTAGATCGGAAGCAGTTGAGTTGGTTGCTGGTGCAAATCGAATTTGTAGCAGTGTTGTTGAAAATGTCTTTCAACGGATTGCAAATGTTATTCCAAAGCAAGAGCGACCTAGCGCTCAAGGATAAACTCAAAAACAATAAAGGTGAGAATGGATCTTCATCAAAGGTATCTGATGAAGAGAATTGCACTTTGGCTGCTAATGCAAAGAAGGGGAAGAACAAGAAAGCTTCTCATTCTGGTGCAAAATGCAAGAAGCAGGATATGTCCAAGGTGAAGTGTTTTCACTGTCACCAGCACGGACACTATGCCACTAATCGTCCGCAGAAGAAGAAGAACAAGCAGGCTGCTGGATCTTCAGCAAGAGAGGCTCTAGCCTCACAGTTTGAGCTTGATTTTTCATTGATCGCATGCTTGGTTTCAAGTGTGATGGGATCAGTGTGGTTCTTCGAAAGTGGTGCGTCTTTTCACATGACGGGAGATAGATATTTGTTCTCTCATCTGGAGGACAAGGATCTTGGAGTGCACATCGAGATGGGCGATGATGGTAGATACAGTGCGACCGGTATCGGTACCATTTCCTTTGAGAGGGAGTCTGGTAAACCCTTCGTATTGAAGGAAGTCATGCATGTTCCAGGATTGACGAAGAATCTCATCTCAGTGGCGATGTTAGAAGACAAGGGGTATGATGTTGTTTTCAATGAGGGAAAAGATTTCCTGCACAGCAAGACAACTGGTGAGACTCGGAAGATAGGGGTTTGAGTGAGGAACCTTTATCAGTTGCATGTAGATGGATGCGCAGCAATGGCAGGCAAGGCAGAAGGATTGGTGAGCCAGGATGATGGCGAGTTGTGGCACAGGAGATTGGGTCACCTTCACCATGGAGCCTTGAAGATGTTGTAGCAGATCACTACAGGGCTTCCTAAAGGCACACTTGCACAGTCAGATCAGTGCAAGGGGTGTACTTTGGGGAAGTTTGTGAAAGCCACCTTTCACGAGAAGGATAGTCGCGCCACGACGATCCTTGAGAGAATTCACACAGACGTGTGTGGACCTTTCTCAGTTGCTTCAACACCAAAACATAGGGATTATGTGATTTTTGTTGATGATTTCTCTCGTAAGTGTTGGATCTTCTTCATGCAGAAGAAGAGCGAGACGTATTCAAAGTTCTGTGAATTCAAAGCACTGGTCGAGAAGGAGTCGGGGAAGAAGGTGAAGGCTCTTAGGAGCGATAATGGTGGTGAATACATCTCGGACGAGTTCAAGGATTTCTGCAAGGCAGAAGGGTTTCGTAGAGAGCTCATAGCTCCCCATAACCCACAGCAGAACAGGGTAGCTGAGCGGAAGAACAGAACGATTGTGGGTGCTGCACGGGAAATGTTGCATGATTAGGGCCTACCCCTTCACTTGTGGGCGGAAGCATGCAATACAACAGTTTATGTGCAGAACCGTTGTCCTCATAGGATACTTGGCATGAGTACACCTGAGGAGACTTATTCTGGTAAGAAGCCTGATCTTTCTCATTTGAGGATTTTTGGTGCTAACGTTTACATGCATGTGACGAAGGATGTCAGGACGAAGTTGGAGCCGACCGCAGAAGTTGGGATATTTGTGGGGTACACTGATATGCCCCACAACTATCGTGTGTATTTTCCAGACAGTGGTAAAACTGTTGTGCGACGGGATATAAAATTTCAGGAGGAGAAAGCCATGAAGTGTTCGCTTGAGAGGGAGCTACACTTACATGTAGATGAGGAGCTATTAGTTCCTAAGGATGAGCTTCAGGACGTGGATCAGCCACAGGACAAGGTTCATGGAGTGGAAGAGACTACTCATGCAGCGCCAACCATGAGAGGGTGAAAGTGCTTGACAGAAGCTGAGCGACTGGCTCAAGATGCAGAGAAAGTTGTAGGACCACCTACAGCCCAACGCAGGCAGAGACAGTCACCTAATCAGTACACCGGATACATGGCTCTGATGAGCAAGTGTGTTGTGACTGAGCCATCCTCTTTCGAGGAAGCTGTGGAGGATCCTGCATGGGTAGACGCCATGGTGGAAGAGTATGATTCTATTGTCAGAAACAGTGCATTGGAGATTGTTCCTAGACCGGAAGGGAAATCAGTGGTGGGTTCGAGATGGATCTACAAGTTCAAGCAGGTAGCTGACGGGAGTGTGGAGAAGTACAAGGCAAGATTTGTTGCCCGAGGCTTTTCACAAATAGAGGGGATCGATTATGAGGAGACCTTTGCACCTGTCGCAAGGTATTCTTCCATACGGACGATTCTTGCTCTCTCAGCGCAGATGGGATGGCACATTCATCAGATGGATGTGAAGACTGTGTTCCTCAATGGAGTCATTAAGGAGGAGGTGTACATTGAGCAGCCCGAAGGCTTTGAGGTCTTCAGCAGTGAGTCGCATGTGTGCAGGCTCAAGAGAGTGCTGTATGGGTTGAAGCAAGCACCACGTGCTTGGTACAAATGGATAGACAGCTATTTCACTGGACTTGGATTCTCCAAGAGCGAGGCAGATCCTAACCTATACCAGATTGTGGTGGAGGGTAAGTTGCTTATCATTGTACTGTATGTTGATGATTTGATTCTAACGAGTGATGAGTTGTTGATACTGTCATGCAAGAAGGATCTTGCTACAGAGTTTGAGATGAAGGACTTGGGCCTCCTTCACTGTTTCCTAGGATTGGAAATATGGTAGCGCAGTGGTGGACTGTTTGTTTCTCAGGGCAAGTATGCTCGGGAGATACTGGAGAAGTTCAACATGCATGGCTGCAAGCCTGTTGATACTCCTCTTCCTGGAGGTTGGAGGAAGGAGGATGCCATTTCGGGAGAAGAAGTGGATGCCACTATTTATCAACAGTTGGTGGGGTCGCTGATGTATTTGGTCAATACACGACCTGATATATGCTATGCAGTTAACCAGCTTTCACAAGCTATGGTTAAGCCTACCAAGCTCTTCTGGAAGGCGGGCAAGCATGTATTGCGCTACTTGAGAGGCACATCGGGATATGGTTTGTGGTACAGACAGGAGGATGAGGTGAAGCTATGTGGCTTCACGGATGCAGATTGGGCAGGGAGCCCAACGGATAGAAAGAGAACATCAGGAGGGGTCTTCAGTATTGGATCGACAACAGTTTCTTGGTACAGCAGGAAGCAGAGATCCGTGGCACTCAGTGCAGCAGAGGCTGAGTATATGGCAGCAAGTTTGGCTGCATGCGAGGCTATATGGATGAGGAAGATCCTGGTTGGTTTGTTCGGTTCTCATTTGAATCCTACTGTGATTTACTGTGATAACTAGAGTTGCATTAAACTCTCGGCTAATCCTGTATTTCATGATAGATCTAAGCATATTGACATCAGGTACCATCATATCAGAGATTGTGTGCAGCGTAGGATCATGTTGCTTTCATACATTCCAATGGAGGATCAGGATGTTGATATTCTGACGAAGGCTCTCACCAGGAGCAAATTCGAGTACCACCGAGGGAGGAGAGGGGTTGCTGATAATCCATATCTTGTCGAGAGGGAGTGTTGAGATTGCAACAAGGTGATGGAGCTTAGTGAAAAGAGTTGCCTTCACTAAGTGGGCCCGCAGGCAAATTATGGCGCAAGTTCTATTTTTGATCACAGTGTGGATGATCACAGTGTGGGTGACCACAGTGTGAGTGATCACAGTGTGAGTGATCACAATGTGGGTGACCAAAGTGTGGGTGACCATAGTGTGGGTGATCAAAGTCTATTTTTAGACTGGCTGTCAAAAATAGAAAAGTCAAATATTATTGTCTCATAATAATATTTGGACTATAAACTTGATCTTATTCTCTTGGAGCACTTCAGTTTGAGCTACAGATGTGGCCCGTGCAGCTGTCAGAAGGAAGTACGCTTTTCTTATGAGTCAGTTGAGTTGTTGCATGCATGACTTCAGTTAGAACTCAATCAGTTGAGTTTGGTGGAGTTGATTGTGGAGTTGATGGAGTTGTGTTCAGTTTGACTTGGTTAAACTAATTGTAGTTAGTCTAACTGCAAATAGACTAATGATGAGTTGTTAAACTAACTATTAACTCATAATACAACTATAGAATACATCAGTTAACTCAGTTGCATGTCAGTGCATGTTTAGTTCAGCAGGGACAGGTGTTAGAGAATCAGATTGCTATCAGTTGTGACTATAGTTGTGCATCAGATCTTGCACAATCAAGGGATTGAGTATGCCAATGAGTTTGCTCATGTATTTTCCCAGTTTGTAGCTTCTTCTCACGTCTTACACATTGTGAGTGATTCTTTGGAGGTGAAATACGAGTTTGGTAGACCATTTTCATTCATTCTTGAGCAGGTATTGAGCAGTGGAGGCAGGCAAGCAGTGGAATAGATTTGGAGATCAGATCTTAGTTGTATTGTGTGTAACAGGTGGAGCTGGTACTGGATTTCTTGTGATAATCATTGTACTTTGTAATGTTACATGGTCTCAATCATTAATATACAGATAGTGTGGGGTCTTTTAGCGAGATGCTTTCCCCAGGTTACATACTGTGTTAATGTGTGAATGTTCTTGATGTTTTATTGTTATTGATGTTGCTATATTGATGATCAACGTAGAGGAGCTTATGTATTGTGTATGTATTCCACAATAGTACATGATCAAGATAATCTCTGTTGAATATGTGTTAAATTATTCAAAATTTCTACAGAAACTAACAGCAATTCCTTACAAGATGCAAAATTCCAGCCTCTGGATCTCTGGGATGAGGGATCCATATATAGATATCTGTAAGGGAGATGAGTCAGCTTGTGATTTGATTAGTGTCTTCCCTCTGATAGTTCTTGCTTCCACTTGGATATTTATGATCTCTTACTCATCCTTGGTCGAATTCAGAGAGGCAAGTGTCACAGGAGAAGTTTCTGGAAGATTCCATGCCTCTCCACCTCGCGGATAGACACTGCCATTTGTCACTTCTCGTCCATCGCACCCCATAGAAGGGATTTTTGAAATGAAACGCACCCACAGAGTGTACTTGGGTGATATGCAATGCACTTTGCCTATGGAGCAGGTGAAATGATCTTGTTTTGACCAGTTCTGAGCAGTGTTTCATGGACAACTTTTGGGAGAAGTTGTAATCAGTTGACCTTGTTCCTTTAGGAGTTAGAACAACACTTTTAGGGACTTAGGAGCCCTTGGTTTATGGACATTTTATGCTTGGGGTTGCAGTGCCCAAAAATGTCTATAACACCATCTATAGTGTTTCTTCTAATATCCTCGTGCACCAAGTCAAACCAAAGTCTCTCCCAATATGGGAGCTTGTCTCTTCCATTAACTGAATCCTGATATTTGTGCCATGATTTCAGAAGACCTAGGAGTGCTAATCTCACAAGTTCAAAATATGGAAAATTCTCTCCTATGCCTCCAAGTTCATCTCTGACCTGAGTGAATCTAGATACGACCTAAACAATGGTTTCATTTTTCTGCATTCAAATTTTCCTTAGCTTATGTTTCAATGCCACTTTCCTGGAATCACTACTTCTTTGGAATAGATTTGTGAGAATTTTCCACATTGCAAATGAAGTCTCCTTTCCATGCAAATTCAAAGCCACATGATATCTGACTCCCTCTAGGACAATCCTCTTGGCTTTTTCTATGTCTTTCTTCTATTGGGCCAACTAGTGTGCATCAGATGCTGCTGGTTTTGGGGTATCATTATGTGTGTACTCCAATACTCCATTGTCATCCAACACATCTTCCATTATGTCTTTCCAAGAACAAAAATTTTAGCTTCCCTCTAATGCATACTCAAGCCTCAATCCATTGAAAGACATTGTTCCTAAACTGAAGAATACCTGTACAAAAAATATGCTTTTCAAAATTTCTTTAGAGATTGATCTAGAACCTGATTTCTATGTAGTTTTTAATAGCTTTGATACCATGCAAAAATAACTCGAAATTTGCAGCTACTAAAGAATTCAGTGTGAAAATAATAGACACAAATTTATTCTACTCAATCACCAGAAGGGAAAATATACAATAGAAACACATGCAATCATTCAATCACAATGAACACAACTTTATTTTTACTCAGGAACCCAATTGTGAAAAACCCCTCCTCTGTTTGTATTATATCATATGAAAAAATTGATCTATTGCAATGACAACTTCAATCCCTGAAGCTCAACCTACACTAGAATATTGATCTCTTTCTCTTGAGTCTTCTTTTGAAAATATTTAGCCAAATCTAGGCTTCCCGCTCCTCCTATTTCCTTACACAATTCGTAAGGAAATTAGCTCCTAAAGAATAAGAAAAAGCTCCTATTTTCTTGCACAATTCCCAAGAGAAAAGCCTCATATGCTACTTGCAAACTATGTACATCCTCTAGTATACAATAATAAAGACATTGATGCCTTTTTCCTCCACTCAACTAGGAAATTCAAATTCCATGCATGACTAGGGATATTTTTAGTAAATTGACTAGTTAACTAAGAGATCAGTGATTTAACAACAATTACAGCTACTCAAATTAACTCCTTTTGAATATATTCATGACTATTGCTGAGATAATTGAGTTTCACTAACTATAACTCCACTAGAGTGCTACATCTTAACAATCAACTCATGCACAACTCTACTTCTTTCACACAAACTCAAATTGACTGAATTAACTAAGGACTTGGCCATGTCGCTCCTAATAACTGCAACTCAAGTCATCCTCCTGATGTGGAAATTCGAATTTCTCCATTTGACTAAGGCACAAGCAAAATGAAGCCTTTTCTTGTTATAATCTAACAGTCCCGAGTGAGTGTTTATAAGTATTTATTTCCTTATTGATTTCTCATAAATATGAAACTTTCCTTGTACTTCAATGTTTATGGACTATTTGAGGTTCATTCCAGGTCATGTTATCAATGCATGTGGATAGGATAAGGAATTGGAAGTTGTTAACCCCCCTCTCTAGCCATGACTTCCCTCCACCTCAATTCCATGAGATATTTTCTTGATGGATTCTCTTTGGCTCTTAGATTCGTTTGTAGCTAGCTTGTTTATTCGAGTGTTGGATGAGGTGGCCTTTCTTTGGTTCAACACTCTGGGATAATAACCGTAGTAATATTTATTTTCTTTGATTTCCATTCACAATAGCAATGTTTCCGCTTCTGAAGTTGAAAATGCCTCTTCCTTAAGGGTCCATTGGTCTATTTTTTCATCTTTTGAATTGGGTCTCATCTAATGTTTATGTTTTTAAAGTTGTAGATATGGAAATAAGAGGTTTAGGTGGTAGAGGATACAATGTTCACATTAAGAAACCCATCTCTTATGCATGACTAGAACTAAGTTAGTAGTGGCCTTCATGATGCAATCATCGATAACATAGGAGAAAATAGCCTTTGTAGAGTAGGAATCATGATTAGAGAGCAACTTCATGTAGGAATTTACAGGGTAAGTTCCTCAGAAAGAAAACCAAAGGACACTGCTCACAAACAGATCACAGATCAATACACCAGTACTTTTGACGTGGTTAAAACCCTCAAAGAGGGAAACAGTCCACGACCTGAGCCAACACGACCACTTCAGGCAATTTATTAATAAAATAATGAAAATTTACATAAGATTCTCTCATAGACAGATTACCCTACAAATGACCCTCCATGCTCTTTAAATAGAGATCATGGACCAATCGGGTGTTAAGCCTTGGATCAAGTGTTGGTAATACCGAGGAGAGAACGAACCGTCGGATCACTACATATCATGACCGTCGGATTGTAAGTTACAAAATGTACATAGTAAAGAAACACACTTTACCTAACTCTATACTAGACCAAGTTGTACTTAACTATTTCCTATGTGTCTGAATATCCTAACATCCCCCCTTAAGAACAACTTGGGATAGGATTGAAGGATTTACAAATATGACACAATAGGATAAGGAAGGAGGCACTAGAGCCTATCCCCCCTTAGTGACAACTTCCTGAACTCCAACCATAAATCGAAGTTTAGTGAACTTCGCCTCTGTGAGAGCCTTTGTAAAGATGTCTGCAACTTGATCATCTGTTGAACAATATTGCACTTCAAGAACATGGTCGTGAATGAGCTTTCTGATGAAGTGCATGTGCAGTTCAATGTGTTTTCTGCGCTGATGTTGGACTGGATCTTTGCATAGCTGAATGGCACTTTTATTATCACACCAAAGTGTAGTCGGATGCTGCTGCTGAAAGCCAAACTCTGACAGGATCTGACGAAGCCACAAGGCTTCCTTACTAGCTTCTACAGCACCACGATACTCTGCTTCTGCTGAAGAAAGAGAAATGGCACCTTGTTTCTTGCAAGCCCATGTAATAGGTCCTGAACCAAGAGTGAACACATAACCTGCAGTAGACTTCCGATCATCAGGGTCACCAGCCCAATCAGAATTAGTGAAAACAACCAATAGAGGAGATGCTTCGGCACTGCAATGAATCCCAAACTGAACTATACCTCAAACATAACGAAGTATTCTTTTAGCTGCTTTCCAATGACTTTCACGTGGGTTTTGCATAAACCGAGCAACAAGGCCAACAACAAAGGAAAGGTCAGGACGAGTATGGGTTAGATACAAAAGTTTTCCTACAAGTTGACGGTATAAGGTAGCATCAACTTCAGGAGAAGTACAAGTGACTGAAAGTTTGACTCCAGACTGAAATGGAGAAGGGGTTGGCTTACAGTCTTCCATGTGAAAATGGCATAGAATATCACAGGCATACTTGGATTGGGAAAGGGAAATACCTTCCTTGGATTACAAGACTTGAAGACCAAGAAAATAATGTAAGTGTCCTAAGTCTGTCATTTCAAACTTCCTTTTAAGGCTAGACTTCACATGGTTTATGAGGTTGGGATCACTACCAGTTAGGATAAGATCATCAACATAAAGAACAAGAATGATAAGAGACTTTCCCACTTTCTTGGTGTAGACAGTATTGTCAGAATGACACCTACAAAAGCCATTTTCTAAAAGAAAGTTATCCATTTTGGCATACCAAGCTCGAGGAACTTGCTTGAGACCATAAAGGGATTTCTTAAGCCGACATACAAGGCTGGAGTCTGTTTGTATAAAGCCAATAGGTTGTTCCATATAGATTTCTTCATGCAAGTCCCCATGCAAGAAGGCAGATTTAACATCCATCTGATGGACTTCCCATTTGAAAGAGGCAGCAAGGGAAAGAACAAGGCGGATAGAGTTCATTTTGGCAATAGGGGAGAAGGTTTCAGTATAGTCAATCCTTCAACTTGTGAAAAACCCTTAGCAACAAGAAGAGCTTTATGTTTATCAACTTTCCCATCTGGTCCATACTTGGTTCTGTAAACCCATTTGCATCTAACAAGTTTTTGTCCCTTTGGTAGAGGAACAAGATCCCATGTATCATTTTCCAATAATGAATGATATTCTTCATTCATAGCTGCTTCCCAATCTGGATGGCCTGAAGCTTCTGCAAAGGTGTCAGGATCATAATTCACTGAAGCTTGAGCCAGTAAAGAAGAGTCTCTCTCGAACTGAGAACGTGTACGTCGCTGATCTATAGGATCACCGGCAAGATCACCTGCTGCATCCCGAGTAGCACAGACCCATTTTGGAAGCTGAGGAGCTGAAGGAGGATCCTGAGAAGGTGGGGGAGGATTTTCATCCTCGCTTTCATCATCTGAAGAAGAAATATTTTCAAAAGTAGAAGAGATAGGGAGAGGTGGCACATCCGTCGAACTAGGCTCGGAGGCCGATATATTTGCAGCAAACTTTACATCTCTTCTAATGATAACATTTTTGGACTTCAGTGGAATAAGTCTATATCCTTTGACATCTTCAGAATATCCAACAAAAATACATTTTTCACTCTTAGGTTCTAAAGCTTTATGTTTCTCATCTGGAATATGAGCCCATGCTTCACTTCCAAAAACACGAAAGTGACTTACATCTGGTTTGATTGAGCTCCATGCTTCTTCTAGAGTGATATTCTTTAAAACCTTAGTAGGAGTGCGATTTATTATGTAATTTGCACAGTTAATTGCTTCTGCCCAATAATTAAGACTAAGTCCTTTAGATTGAAGCATACAATTATCCATTTCCTTTAAGGTGTGATTCTTCCTTTTAGCTACACCATTTTGTTGTGGAGTATATGGAACAGTATGTTGCATTTGAATTCCATTCTCAGTGCAAAAGTTGATGAATGTGTTTTTAACATATTCTCCGCCATTATCAGATCTTAGCTTAAGAATTTGATGTCCAGATTGTTTTTCAACAAAGGCCTTAAAGGCCAAGAACATGTTAAATACTTCACTCTTGAGTTTTAAGAAGTATACCCAAGTGCGTCTGGACAAATCATCAATGAAAGTTAAGAAATACTTGTAGCCAGAGAATGAAGCAACTGGAAGTGGACCACATAAATCACTATGCATGAGCTGTAAAGGGGCTGAGGCGTGCCAAGAAGCACGTTTTTCAAAACTGTCTCGATGATGTTTTCCGAGTACACATCCGGAACAAACACCATCTCTGCAAGATACCATTGGAAGACCTGTCACCATATTTTCTTTACATAGATTCTGAAGAGAGCAATAGTTTAAGTGACCAAATCGCTCATGCCAAAGTTTGCTCACTTCATGATTATGAGCAACAAATACTGAGGGAAGATTTGATGACCCAAAGTTGTGAAACTTATACAACCTTGTAGAATCATCAGCAATGCGAGTAGCTAAAATCTATCTAGGATCTCTTAGGTCCTTAATTACAACATCGTGAGGTGAAAATTCAACGATTTTACCTTCACCTGAATGGGTTATCTGATATACAAATAGAAGGTTGCAGCATAAGGTTGGAACACATAATACATCATTAAACTGACCATTGTCTAGATGAACAGTTCCAGTCCCTACAACACTATAAGATCTATCATCACCAACATATATATTTTTGGTGTTACAATCATTTAAAGAAGAAAACATGGCTTTATTTTTGGCCATGTGATAAGAAGCTCCAGAATCAATGAGCCACTCATGAGAATGAGAAGAAGAAGATACATTTAGTGCATAGCCATACCGAGATGCTTGACAACCATATGCAGAAAGTGCCATTCCTGAAGATGAAGTTGAAGTTGAAGAGTGCTCCAAATGGATGTTATGCTTCTTCATTGCTGCTTCCAAGGCTTCCATCTTCTTAAAGCATTTGGATTCTAAGTGGCCATCTCGATTACAAAAGTTGCAATGTCTATCAGTCTTCTTCCCTTTGTTTTTATTTGTCTTATCATTTTGTTGAAATGATTTTTCATTTTGAGGCTGAAATTGCTTAGGACCCTTGTTTGGTTTAGGACCATTCTTTTTAGGATACAACTTCGTAGGATTCTTTGGATTTGGTTGCTGTTGGGCGGATAACGCTTTCTTAGAAGAGTTTCCAAGATGAAGAAGACCAAGGTATAAGAGTTTTTCGTGTTCTCTTATTAAAGAATCACAAAAGGAATCAAAGGAAGGGGACTTGTAGGTTTGTCCTTAAGAAATGAAGGCTTCTCTTGTAGAATGGAAGGTGGAAACAAACACAGAATAGGCTGGTCCCAACTTAGTAAGAATGGAGTAGATAAGACTACTATCTTCTTTCTTAACCTTAACACCTTCCAAGAGAAGTCTAAGGGTCTTGAACTTGGACAAAAAATCTTCAATGCAAGAAAAATTATTGGGGTCCAATGTAAGCAATTCATTTTCAAGTTGATGGGCTTTAAGTTTATTTTTAATTCCAAAGACTTTAGTAATCTGTTTCATTGCTTCATCAGGAGTATCAAGTTCCGCAATATGGAATCTAAGATATGGAGAAATAGACATCCCTATCAACCCACGTGCTTGGTCTTGCCTATTTTCCCATTTAGCTACCTTTTCTTCACCTTTCGGTTTGATCTCTTGGCCTGTGACTATTGTGTAAAGACCTTTACTTCTAAGTAAATCCACAATGTAGGACCACCATTGGAAGTAGTTGGTGCTGTCAAGAATAACTTGGCATGGACTTTCCATTTTTTTTTTAAAAACCTGAAGCTATAGATGCTGAAACTAAGTGTTTCAATGGAAAGATCTCGAAAAATTAGGCTGTTTAAAAAAAAAAACTGTTCTGAAAACGGCTTCCGGATGAAGAAGTTATGGCTTTTTGAAGAAAATTTGATGAAGTCGCCGACGAAGTGCGGGAATGTGCGGAAATGAAAAAAAGTTTGAGAGAGAGAGAGAGGGGGGAGGGGGGGGGGGGGGGGGGGGTTGATGCTTTTGGTTGCGTGCTTGCTTTGAGAAAGCTCTTTTTCCCTACAAAACAAAAACACAAAACCCAACACGGACATACAAAAAAAACGAACCTTGCGGCTCGAAGTTAGCTTTAGCTGGAAACTAGATATTTTCAAAAACGAACCTTGCGGATCGAAGTTAAATTTAGCCGGAAACTAAATATTTTTCTCAATGTTTCTTATTTTCCGAGATCACACTAAGGCGCAACGGAAAAGAGCATACGCATGAGAAAAATCCTTCCTTTTTGTTTCTGATTTGCCCAGATCGCACAGAGTCGCAGGGCAAGGAGCATACGCAGAAATGAAAGGTATAGATCCAGTAATAAAAGAATCTAAATAAACCGAAAACCGAAATAAACAGAGATAAAATAATCGTAAACTGCAAATAAACACTGTATACCTCCAGATCTTAAAAATGACACAGCTAGGGCTACTAGAAACATTTTCGCGTGAAATGAAAGGGGTTCCTCACTGGAACAGATGCTCCCAACACAATAGAGCAGTCCTCTCGGCCCAAAAGCAGTCAAAAACAGTAGATCTAGGAAACAAAAGTCAGATGCAGTTCTACCGACTTCAGATTTGGATCACCAACGAATGCGGCCCTCAAATTGCTCTGATACCATGTAGGAATTTACAGGGTAAGTTCCTTAGAAAGAACACCAAAGGACACCTCTCACAAACAGATCAAAGATCAATACACCAGTACTTTTGACGTGGTTAAAACCCTCAAATAGGGAAACATTCCACGGCTTGAGCCAACGCGGCCACTTCAGGCAATTTATTAATAAAAGAATGAAAATTTACATAAGCTTCTCTCATAGACAGATTACCCTACAAATGACCCTCCATGCTCTTTAAATAGAGATCATGGACCAATTGGGTGTTAAGCCACGGATCAAGTGTCGGTAATACCGAGGAGAGAATGAACCGTCGGATCACTACATATCGTGACCGTCGGATTGTAAGTTACAAAATGTACATAGTAAAGAAACACACTTTACCTAACTCTATACTAGACCAAGTTGTACTTAACTATTTCCTATGTGTCGGAATATCCTAACACTTCATCCCTAATGAATAAATAGATGAAGAGATCAAACAATGGATACTAGACACTTGATAATACTCAATACTAAGTATTATTAAACAATTGATTTGTATTGGAAAATCAAGGCTATCATGGGCAAAGTATTAATGGAGAAACATGTAGCTTATGAGGAGATTTTAGTCTAACTGGAAAAAGTGGAAACTTAATTTAGCTCATAAGGTCTCAGTTCTTGCTAAACAATTTGTAGATATGGAATATTCAAAACCTAGGGACCACAAAGGGTATGTAGTTGCTAATGTCGACACTCGACCCTCTACCCTTTACTTAATGTCTAATGTGGATAGGTTTATAATATCTTTCCTTTTGTTTTCTACAAGTAGAAGTATGTTGTCGAAACATATGATCCAGATTTAAGATCCGGATCTAAACAAGAACACAACAAATTATAGATATAACCATAAATACAGAGATGCAGTAGAAATAACACTTCCTTTGATTAATATCAAATAATGAAATATGCTTACAAACAGTATGGAAATGATACTAGCTCGGCAATGGTAGCTTGTCTCTTAGAAGAGATGTGGCGGCTACATGCCTTTGAACTGCGTTACAATGAGGCTCAATGGCCTTTTTATTATTGAAAAATAAGAGTAAACCCTAAACAACCAAAACCCTAATCCGAGGAGATGTAACACCAAGAGTTTATGGGCCCCATTGGGGTTAGTTGGGCAGCCATCTTCCCGGGGTCGTGACTTGGTCATATTATCTTTGTTTGACGCGCATGATACCCCGTTAGAAAGATCTCTCCGAGGACTACGACAAAAAAAAATGACTTCAACAAGGTCGCCAATGGTAGATTGCCGAAAAAATGTCGTTTAGGGCCTCAAAGTGGCTCCGAAAGTTGAGGGCCCGAAAAACTGCTAAAAATAGTAAAATGTGTTACAATTAAGGAAAGTGAAAAACTTAAAGAAATAATGGTGGGGGTCCAAGTGGAATTGGTGGGTGGCCACTACTATCCACCTGGATCAACACAACACTCTACGTAAAGTCCAACAAGGATATGTTTATAGTATCTTTCATTTTTCTTTATACAAGTAATAAGAGTATGTTTGCTAAGAGTCAATGTAGCAATAGATATTAGGATGATTTAACTTCCATCTATAGTATTTTTTTTGTATCATTGGTATTTCTCAAACACTTTGGACAAAATATTTACTATTCTACTTCTAGTCTAATTACCTTATTACCTTAACAACACTTAAATAGCTCTTGACTATGTATAGTTTCTTTCCTACTTAATACAATTTACATGCTAGCTTACAAAAATAGAAATTAATTAGAACCATGATAAATCCATCTTGACTCTAGATTAGTCAAATCCCCAAATATATAGATATTTAGTCAAGTTTAGCACTCTAAAAATGATTTATAATTCAAAAAACTTGATTGCTCTCTTGACACAAACCTTTGTTTAAATTTTGTATTTAAAAAAAATTACATATCAAGAAATTTAACCCCTCTCAACTCTTAATAAGTGCACGTTTAATATGAATATAGGTTTATAACATTAATGTATATGATAAACGGTGGTCATATTGATGTAATTGATGATTGTTAATATTTGATATCAACTTAACTTTATTGGATATTTAAAAAATATATATTAAAATAGTAAATGATTTATTTTAATTTTATATTAAAAAATTAGAAATGCTTTTAATATTATAATTTTAATTTATTACTCCTCATTAAAATAATCAATATTGTTATAAATAATAATAATTGAAAGTAAATAAAACTATTTTATGAAAAAAAGAAATTTAATCTTTCAGCAATTATAAATGCACATTTAAAATAAATCTAGATTTATAATATTAATATCGATGATAGATGTTGGTCATATTGATGTTGTTGATGATTAATAGTATGTGACATTAACTTAGTTTTATTAGATATTTAAAATAATATATTAAAATAATAATTAATTTTTATTTTTTTTTCTCAGTAAAGACTAAATCTATTAAAAGAAAATAAAAATACAGTTACAAGGAGGTCGAAACCTTAGAGGAGAGCCGAAACTGTCCATCAGCATATACAGACTATCCCAGTGTTGGGAAGACCAGATACAAAAAGCCCAAAAACCATACATTGAGAACTGAGCATGTTGGTAAACCATAGAAAGGTCAGAAGGAGGGCTGTAACCATGCTATCTATACTGACCAGATACCCATAGGCAAAACAACTGCAGAACCGAAGACCTGATGCAAAAAGACATTGTCAAAGCCAGAGAAACATAGCGCAATGATCTGGAGAGCAAAGAGAAAAGCTGGGGAAGCAAACATGGCCCAGGAGGCATCAAACGACCGTTTCATGGTTCTGAGCTTCCTCCACCACCGGGCATGCATTGCCCACCCAAAAATCGCCCTCTGTATCCTCAGCATCCATACCGCTACCACCTGGAAGAGCCGCCGAACGACGGATGCCACCAGAACAACTCGCCGGATTAACAGAGCCCGAGACTCCCTGGAGGTTGTTGTCTGGTGGCTTGATGACATCAGGAACACTTCCCTCCGCCTGCACATCACCGCAATTGAACACATTGCCACCGTCTTCCCCATGCTGCTCGCTCCCATGGCCATCCTGAGACTGCGTCGCCGAGGTATGCACAGAGATGTTAGGCCGAGCCTCTTCCTCCGAAAAGATGACAGTGATGCTGGCCGAGAGAATAGGCTTGTTGAGTCTACTTTGAAATTTGAAATGGGTGGTCTGGAAGGAGTTATGCGGGAAAGGCTTACCACCAGAACTATTCTGATGCGGAGTTGCACACGCTGAGGGAGGGGACGCAGGAGCCATAGGGATATCAGGCGAAGGGGCAGGCTAAGAATGCCCACGGCCTCCACGACGACCACTATAGCGACTACTAGCGCGGTGACGCACCATTATCAAAATGCAAAGACAACTTGAAGGGGAATTGGAGCAGGCCGAAGCAAAGCAGGTGCCGAAGTGAGGGAGCCGCTTAAAATTCAGAAAACAGACATTTAAGGTTACATCCGAAGCACTGCAGGAATACAGAGTCTGAGGCAAGCTAAGGCAGGGGGGCCAGGGGGAAATGATAGATGAGAGAGCCGACGAACCCATAAGTAAAACCTCAGGCGAAGTTTCTCGACCAAAGGGCGCAATAAATTCGAAATGCCAAGTGATCAGCAGGTACCCTGTGTGAGCCTGCTTTATCCAAGAAAAGGCATGGAGGAGTGTGTGATCCTGCCACCTGCAGGACCAAACGCCGGCGCGGGAGAGCCACTCCATTAATATTGCATTAAAACACCCGCATCAGGGTAAAATAATAATTAATTAATTTTAAATTTAATTTTATATTAAAAAATAAGGTTTTCTGGGGTATTTCAATTAGCAATAATTGTGGAAATGAAGTCTCACCAAACTAAAAGTCTTGGGTTCAAATCTTGTACTATGTCTCAATCCGAGTGAGAAATTAGAAATGATGAAAATATAGTCCTATCAAACTTAAAAAAAATAATTTTAATATATTTATAATTTTTATTTTTTACCCTAATTAAAATAGTAAATATAATTTTAATAAATTTTATTATAAATAATAATAATGGAAAGTAAATAAAACTATTTTATTAAAAAAATTAATAATTGAAAACAAAACCTGTTCACTAAATAAAAAAATAAATAGTATATTACAAATACGAATATATCGAAATGAAATAATTAAAAATAAAACTATTTTACTTAATAATAATAATAAGGTGTCCTATACGAATCTGTCATGAAAATTGTGTAATTATTGAGACACGTGTCCGGTATAACTCGGCGAGGTTGCAAGGTTCATAAGTCAACGAATATGCCCAACGCACTTTGAGAATCTTAGTACGAAAAATTAAAATAAAAACTAAGCAGCAAAAACCCCACTCCAAATGCAAAGGGATGTTAAGGAATAAAGAAATATCGATTTATTAATTTTAAAGGTATGAAAAGTTAATTTAAGTATGTCAGGGAAGAGATGTAATTTTTTGGTTTTTATGTTATGTAAATATTTTGATTGGATAAAATTATATTAAAAAAATAATTATAATTATTAATAAAATATTTTGATTAGATCAAATTATATAAAAATAAAATTATTAATAAAATTATTTTAGATTAATTTTAAATTTTGGAGAGAATGATCAAATCTCTTTTCATTTTAAAAGAAGTTTACAATTTATATTTCTAATTTATGTGAAAGGGAAGAAAGATTAAAACTTTATGTGAGGGTATTATGTTAATAATTTTAATTGAAGGTTAAATTATGGGTCAATGGAGATTATTTTAATCCATCCCAAGGGATCACATCCTATTGGCTTATTAGTAGAGTCTAACCCCAAGGGATCCTAGGAGAATTGACTTTGTGACTTCCCATTAGAGAGGTTATTTAGTAAGGAGAACTAAGCGATTTAGGCCAACCTTGAGGACTTAGTCCTAATAATAGTTATATATCAAAGATTGAGATTTGTCCTTGAATTAGTTATGCCATTCTTGCCATTTTAATTGAATTGTTAATTAAAAAAAATGTAACATGAATAAGTGTGATATAGAGTAAGTTATAGTTTTTTAGACACACTGTATTGATAAACCGTAATATTAATCCATAGTATTGTCACAAAACCTATTTTATAATTAATAATAAAAAAATTAAAAATAAAATTATAATTATAATTTAATTATTTTTTAAATTCAAATATAATAAATATTTGATACTTGTTAATATTTATTAACTATTTAATTTATATAGCTATACCAATTTTTACCTTTTATATTTTAGTTTATTAATTTTTTTGCTAGTATATTTTTAAGAGTCGTTGCTTAAGTGAATCACTTGCCAACAAATTGTTGTGTGAGAAAATTGATTTAAACCTACAATCTCCTAACAACAAAATTTTGCAAGAGAATAAAAATGAAAGATTGTGGCGTGCATCATTTCCTTGTTGAAAATCACAAAGTGTGCTTGTCAATTGCATTACAGATAAGGCAATTTATACAGATGCACAACTGGATAATTATAGGGATTCCACCGGCTGTCTTTATTATTTACCTAAGCTAGCTGACTCCTGTCGACTCCCCGCCGACTGCCATTGATGACTCACCATCATATCAACAGTCACAGGTGACATGATTAATATTCTAACAAACCTCCCCTTAATCACGATGACCTAAAATTTAAGGTGCTTGTTGGTCTCAGTCTCAGCTAAGGCTTACAACAGTACAAAAAAAACTTGATAAGGGGGCTTTCCTTTTTGTTGTCGGTTTAACACATCACAACCTTCTTCAGCAGACACTCAGTTGTAGACACTCCTATCTGCCAACACTCCACTGGAAACTCTCTGCTATCTATGCCACATGTGTCACAGTCGACATAACCCTCTTCAGTGGACACTCAGTTGCAGATACTCCTATCTATCAACACTCCACTGGAAACTCTCTATGCCACACATACGCCACGGTCAACACAAGCGTCTTCAACGGACACTCCTATCTGCCAACACTCCGCTGGAAACTCCTACGCTACATAGGCGTCACACCACAAGGCCAGAAGGTGAATTCTCAGGCTGTGGTCTTCCTTTACACACAGAGAGATGACAACGATTGGATCTCAAGGGATGAAAACTCTTACGCTCCCATGATCTCACACATACATGTTGCATATACCTGTTTGCAACAAAATCACACATGGATTACTGCCTTAGATCTCTACCTTGCATGCTAGCAATATTCCCAACAACGATCAAACACACAAAGATCTTATTGATGTAGGCTCCTGATTAACCAAGCAACGTATAGGGTGACACAATAGTGCGCTTTCTCCTCCACAGGGTCAATGTGTTGAAATGCTAATTTCAACTGCCATGCAGCGTCATTTATTACAGAGAACCGCCATGGGGTTCCTCGCACCACCTTTTGCCAAACGCTGGTATTTTTCCAAGGGGCAGCGATCACAATCATCAATTGACACGTGGCCACAATAAATTTTTCAAAACCACCATCCCCCGACGCGTAAAGCTCGGTTGAAAGGGACCTCTGGGGAATTGCTGATAGCCATTCAATTGAAATCAAGGTTTGAAGCCGTCCGATTGAATCAAGCTTTAATGTACAGGCCTGCACCATATGGACTTGACATGAAGTGAAAAGCTTCATTGACCGCCAGCTTGTCAATAAAGTGATTTAATGAAATTAATTGTGGTCGTAGAATGTTGGTAAAATTTTAATTTTATTAGTTTTTTAATCCACGGGAGCATGGCATAGGTAAATCTAATATCATGTTCCTTTTTTGTCGTTGTTGGAAGATAATGTAATGCGCAGAAGCGCGAATGTTTTTTTTTGTGGTAATGAAAAGAGGGAAAAACGCAGCAGAGCGTGAATGTCCAGTTTTTGAGAATGCAATGAAATGAAACGCACAACAGTGTGAAGTAAAAAAAAAGGAAGAACATAGCAACGTGAATGAGAAGAAAAATTGCACAGCAGTGTTGATTTTATTTTGTGAGAGATAGAGTTAATTTTTTTTTACTGCATCTGAAGCAGTTCTGTTGGTGAAATACCTCTATTGGAGGAAGAAATTCTTTTTTATAATAACAGTTTTTTTATTAATGAATACCAAGTTTCTTTTTGTGTGTTGAAAACTCTATTCTTCAGCAAAAACAATTTTAGCTTCCCTCTGTTAAGATCCTATAATAAAAACAGAGCATTTGTTCTCTGTTCTGGTTTTGTTTGGAATTATCAGAAATTCCCAACACGGTATCAGAGTTTGTCTAGGCTCTTTGAAGGTGTCAAAGCAGCTGAAGGAAGGATTTCTTGCTGCAGCAGCTTTTCCAGCAGAGTGAAGACTCATTCAAAAGAATCCAAGGTATTTCTCAAGCTAGTTTTATGAGTTACTGCTGAAGACAGTCAGTTATTTTAATACACAGTCACGTATTTTGAAGCATAGTTAAGAGTGCAAGAATGGCTGGAGCTAGCACTAGCATGGGTATCTTTAATACTCAGCTCCCACAATTTAATGGGAAAAACTATGACTATTAGGCAATAACTATGAAAGCTTTACTTGCTTCCCAAGACTTATGGGAATTTTTTGAGGATGGTTTCGAAGAACCAGTAGATGAAGATGAGTTTAATAATTTGACTCAAGCAGAAAAAGAACTGTTGAAGAGCTATAAGAAGATGGATTCTAAAACCCTCTACTTTTTGTATCAAACAGTGCATGAGAGTGTGTTTCCAAGGATAGAAGCAGCTAAGAGATGCAAAGAAGCATGGAAAACTCTTCAGACAACCTATCAAGGCATGGAGAAAGTGAAGACAACAAAACTACAGTTGTTGAAGAGATATTTTGAGACTCTTTGCATGAAGGAGTCAGATAATATTGACTCATTCTTCACATATGTGATTGGTCTAGTCACACAGATAAGGTCTCATGGAGAGATTCTTGAAGAAAGGAGGATTGTGGAGAAACTATTGAGGATCCTACCCTCAAGGTTCGATGTGATTGTCACCACCACAGAAGAGACAAAGGATCTCACAAACTTCTCAGTTGATGAACTAAATGCATCACTGATAACACATTAGCAGAGATTGAGTAGAAATGAAAGCTCATCTCTAGAACATGCCTTTAAGACCCAGATGTTCTTTGGAAGAGGAAGAGGTCAAGGCAGAGGAAACAAGAGAGGAAGAGGCTGAAACCAAAATAGAGGTGGAAGAAACAGTCCAGCAAATGCTCAAGGAAGAGGCATCAATCCAAATCTGAACCAAGGCCAAGGCAGCAGCCAATAAAGTGGACAACATCATGCTCAAGGAAAAAGGTATGATAAATCCAATGTCCAATGTCACTATTGTAAAAAATATGGGCATTATGCAAATGAATGTAGGAAGAAGCAGCATGATATGAGTAATAGAACTAGTGCAAATTTCATTAGAGAAAATATCAGCCAAGATAATTTGTTTTTAGCTTGTAATATAGCTAAAGAAAAGAGTGAAGATTTATGGTTCCTAGACTCCAATTGCAGTAACCATATGTTCAAATTTCATTAGAGAAAATATCAGCCAAGATAATTTGTTTTTAGCTTGTAATATAGCTAAAGAAAAGAGTGAAGATTTATGGTTCCTAGACTCCAATTGCAGTAACCATATGACAGGAAACAGAGCCCTGTTTTCTATGCTATATCAGAGTGTGAAGTCACAAGTCACTCTCGGGACTGATAATTAAGTTTCTGTTATGGGAAAAGGAGAAGTAAATGTCTTAACAAAGAAAGGTGAAAAGAAAACCATAGCAAATGTTTATTATGTTCCTAGAATGAAATGTAACCTCTTAAGTATTGGACAACTTGTTCAAAAGAGGTACAATGTTTTCTTTGTGAATGATGTATGCACCATCATGGATAAAACACCTAGTAAACAATGTATTACTGAAGTGAAGATGACAAGGAATAGGATGTTCCCTCTCAGAATGAAAGTAGATTTGAAAAATGGAGAAGAAATAGCAGTAGTGACACAAGAGGCTTTCCAAAGCGAACCAAAAGATGAAAATTGGTTGTGGCACTTGAGATTTGGACATCTCAACTTTGGAGGTTGTTGGTACCATTCCATGACCTCCTTTTTCCTCTTGAAACACATCGTTTGCCTACCTTTTTCCTTCATACATCTCTTAGACCCCTTGAAATTGATTAGTTAACAATATTATAGTTGTTAGATGCATTAAAATTGATTTATGAGTTTTATGTTAAAGAATTAGGGATTTTTGATAAAAAGACTGCAGGAAGTTACAACATCCTGTAATTGGTTTATTGTTTGACATATGGCATGACAGCTAAGCTAAATCAAAGGGTAGGGATGAAAAATAAAATGTACAAGCATGGACGAACACCTATCCTACAGCAGAACTAACACTCCTGAATGCATGGTCAATGATGGTCAAAGCACAGCATGTTGGCGACAAAAGCAGCAACAGCATAGGGTTCTAAACCGATTTAGTTTTGTTCCTTTTTGAAATCGGTTCAGAATGGAAACAACTTAAAAACTATTCCATAACAAAAGCAGCAACAACCGCATAATGAATGTACATTCGTTCTGAAATGTAAACAGTGTTAGTTTTTTAAAAGACATATGTAAGCACAGTTATGTGTTGTTGGTTAGTTGTTATCTGTGTATCGTTTTGAAAAACAGAGCTTTTGAACTTTGTTAACGGGAAAAGTGTCTACTCAGAACGCCCCTATCCCACTAAGGTGTGACAGTACCTTAGAAACAAACAAGGAAAACTACTTTCGTATTCTTCTTTATGAACTATAAACGAAGAGGAATAGGATGAACCAACCTGTGTCTTGTGCTAGTCCTTTGATCCAATCTCTCTCCTCTTTGACAGCTTCCAGCTACCTGCTCCCTCACTTGCCCAGCTTCACCAAGTTCCTGCAAGATCACAGAAGAGGAAAACTACACAAAGACAGGGATTTATATTCATAAATAGCTTAGGATCAGATTTAAGCTAAACATGCAAATATAACAAAACATCATTGATACACAAGCATGTAGGAGAAACTCAAATAGTTTTATTGATATAACAAGAAGGTCCAGGAGGAGTTACAACCGATGATTCCTGATCCAGCATCAACCCCCCAGCAAAGGAATCCCCTTTTCACCTCCAACAAAGCATAAATCACCCAATACACTGATCTCTATCTCAAAACCAACAGCAATTCTCTGCAATGTACAAAATTCCAGCCTCCAACCTCTAGATCTCTGGGATGAGAGATCTATATATAGATATTTGCAGAGGTGTGAGTCAGCTCTGGGTTTTTGATTAGTGTCTTCTCTCTGATAGTTATTGATGCCACTTGGAGATCTCATTGATGTCTTACTCATCCTTGGGCGATTTTGAGAGACAAGTGTCCCATGAGAAGTTTCTGGAAGATTCCATGATCATCCACCTCGCAAACTGTCTCCGCAACTTGTCTTTTCCCCTCCATCGCACCCTCACAATGTATTTAGGTGCATTGATCAACGCACTTCCCGTGTGTACAAGGTGCGCTGCATAGAACCCTGGCCATGGAGCAAGTGCACTGATCCAGTTTTGACCAATTTTGAGTAGTTTCTGGTGGAGAACTTCTGGGAGAAGCTATAATTTGTTGACCTTGTTCCTTTAGGAGTTATAACAACACTTTTAGGTACTTAGGAGCCCTTGGTTTATGGACATTTCATGCTTAGAGCTGTAAGGCACAAAAATGTCTATAACAGTTTCCCCCTAAAGTATGAGGCCGTTTATCGGGTGAAATGCTTTATTAGGAGGATCTGAAGTTCTTTCAATGCTGGGAGGAGACCTGTAATAAGATACAATACAATACATTATCTTCATACTGTTTTCATGATCTAGCTGAGGCGGGCATTCCCATGCTCAGCTTTATAAATTCATTTTCATGTACATAGGACAGACAACCGTCTGATGGTAGACTGATGATTCTGATAGAGCCATCATCCTTTTGGTAGGATGATTATCTGTGCTGCAATGCTGTACATTTCAATGTCTTTATTTTCCTGAATATATATCGCAGCCCGGATGGATGAAACTAGATCCGGGGTCTTCAATCTCGTCCGATCTTCACTCGAAGTACAAGTCGATCCATGTGAGAAATGTTTTGGAGTCGAACATGGAAAGACATCGCTTGATTACCAGTCAATGATGTAAATTGTTAACAAGCGCGAGAGGAATCACCGATAATGATAATGACCCTCAAGGTACTGCAGTACAATTCACGTGGTGTGAATAAAGGACTTGGAGTCGAACACCACGCAAAATCTTTCGGTCGAAGGTCATTGATGTATACCTGTCGCCGGAAGTGAGAAACTTGCCATTGAGGCATGCAAGCTTCAAAGTACTGAATGGGGTGTTCCTAGATCAACTTCTTGGATAATGAGCTGATGTCGACAAGAAGCGATCCGTCAAAGGAGGGCCTTAATGAATCCCACATCAATGACACGGAATGGAGCAAATGATTTTGATGGAGGTGAAAACAATCTGATGATATACGGTTCAGGCTGACGGTCATGAAAGAATGAAGTATAATGTATGGTAGTGGATGGGACACAGGTGACTTCTCTGGATGACTTCTCTTGAACATGTCGGCGACTCTTATGTGATGGATTGGTAGCATTTACCCAAAATGTGGATGGTATGGCGTGACCATGGTGATGTGACCGGTGAATGAAACAACCCAACCCGACTCAGGCACGGAGTGGAAGTGTCATGTTCAAGAGCGACTTGCTACCAATAAAGATTCTTTGAGTTTTCTTCCCAATTTTTCCCCAGTCATTGCTGACCAGTACCTCTTTATTTTTGTCAAGCTTGAGGAGGATAACATATGCTTGTTCTATAATTTGCCCTTCGGGCAAACCCATCGCTATGTTTTAACGAGCCTAGCGATAGTGAAACTCGTTCTCGTCTAAAGACAAGTTTGTCGCTATTAATCTTTTTAACGAGTTTAACGACAAAGATAACTCGGTCCTTTTCATTTTTAGAGAGTCTGAAAAGGTACGTAAAGGTAACTCCAAAGTTCCTTTTTCGTCATCTAATCCCTTAAGTCCGAAAAAGTATAAAACAATACAGAAGGGATGAATTTTCGATAGTTTTAACGAGCCGAACAAAACAAGCGCTCGATCTTTTTGTGCAATAATCCCTCAGGTCCAAAAAGATTAAAATCTAGAGGAGGGATAGCACTTCCGGTCGCTTTAACGAGCTGGAAGGCCAAAACTCGGCAATCTTTTCATATTTTATGAGTCAGTTGAAAAGAGCTTAAAGAAGATTCGTCTTTTGAGGAACGAGTGATAAAATGGGTAGCAGCTGATTCCTGGTAAGGTTTGGAATTTTCCAATCACGGTAGTGTCACAAGGATGGCTATTGAAATCACTCTTCGCAGCTGTTCCTCAAAATGAGTAAACAATCAAATGGAGGTGAATGATCAGCCAATGGAAAAGTGGAGGTGATGGTGCAAACACGACCAAGGCTTTAATGGCTGAAATCTTCATTCACGGTGGTTATTTACCGGGGAATAGTTCACTTTTTAATGAGCTTAAACGCGGGTGGAAACACTTGCTCATGTCTTATGTTTATTTTTTAACGAGCTTGAACTATGCGCTAAAACTGCTCGATTAATCCAGTCATATGATAAGAATGTCTCATATAAAACGACAACTTTTAGATTTTTGCCCCACATCCTTTCTTTATGCAAGTTAGGTGACGACTAATCCTACGAGTTTAAAGGGTTAGGGTCCTAAAAATTTAAAAAATAAATAGTCGTCCCTCGCTTACACTCCAAAAGGTTTGCATGCCCCCAGGTATAAAGTATGGTTTCAAGGTTACCCCTTCTTCAGTCCAATAAAACATTTGTTTTACAGGGAGAGGCCTACCTCTTACAGGTCACCCAAAGACTGTTCGATTCGCGGTGCAAATAAAACACTTCTTCAGCGATGTCTACCGAGATAAACAAAGGCGAGTGACTCAGTTCTGTCAACTCACATAACTTTGACAAGAGAATCTTGTTCTAGAATAACCCCTCTTCCAATCACGGACGGGGTACAGACTAGTCATATTCTCCCGTGGAAATCTACCCTATACCCGAAGTTTTCCTACCGAAGCAGACCAAGACGCATGCCCCCTGGGTTTCAGTCATATCCCTCTGAATTACTCGTGCTCATCGGGAGGACGGACTGGGGATTGAGACATTTCTTGCATGAATAGACCATTTAGGGATGGTATATGACTATTTGCGATGCGTGATCCGGGAAATGAAAGCTGGTCCACGAGCTTGACCACTCTTCCTTCGTGCAGAAAACACATTACTCTAAAGAGTGAGGAGACAATGGCTCCCATGCAATAAATATAGTCTCGTCCAAGGAGTAGGTTATAATCCAAGGGTCCTTAAACTACCATTACGTTCATTTGAACTGTCTTCCCTCTCAATGTTATGGGCACATTGGGAAGGATCCCTAAAGGTCGACTGGTTCCTTTATTAAAACCTGTCAGATTTCTCATCTCAGGTAACAGCGATGGCGAACCAAGCGCTTTCCAAGCAGTAGAGGAAAGGATACTCACAGAAGCCCCTTCATCTATGATGGTACCAGCCATGACCATTCTATATATTTGAATGATAATTCGGAATGGTATGCTTGCTGGTAAACGGGGTCTGCCTAGTTGATTCCAGTCGAAGGAGACAACTAGGTTGCTTGGAGGTGGGACCGAGTAGACGGCCAGGTATGGCTCTGACGAACTTCCCTCCTGCGGTAAGGGAATGGGTAGATTGCCCCCATGTTCGTCGGAGTCTGTGTTGATGAAGAGAATTTGGACGGTGTCATCCTTGTTCTCTTCAATGACTGTATCATCCGAAGATAAAACCTCTGAAGGCAAGACCGGGTCAACTGCCGCCTCGACCTTTTGACTTTCGTTTGGTATGGATTCAGATGGTTTATCTTCGATGATAGGCGCTTCAGCCGACCACTTGAGCGGGCCGGCTGGATTCTCAACTAGCGACGGACTCGGCAAGAGTTTTTTATATCCAAGAGGAAGTCGTAACGGTGAAACTGGACGATCATCCAAAACTCTTTTCGCTTCGTCTAAGAAGGGACAACGGTGGAGGGCATGATTGCCTTCGCACAGTTTACAGGGAAATCTAGCTTTCCCTCTTTGTCCTGGGGATTCACTTTCGCTAGTTGACGGTGTGCTTTCAACATGATCACCAGAGGTTGATGACACCGGATTGTGCAAACAAGGAGACCAGTCCCTTAGTATCCGAGGGATGCAAGGACAATCTCTGTGAAAGTGGTCTCCTTTGCAAATGACACATGGCGATTTAGGCATGGTCGGTGCAGTGTGTGGATTTTCGTTAGACGTCACTCGTTTTCCCCCATTCGCCTTTGGCTCCTTCTTCTTCTTCTCCTTCTTCTCTTTAGGAACTTGACTTTTGGCTTTGTCGACCCCATCAAGCGAAGAGGAAGGAGGAGAGGAAGAATTAGAGAAAGTAGAAGGTTGGTGGGAAACTCTGGACTCGTCTAATTGCTGATTCGATTGTTCAGGAATAGTGGTGTTCTGAACGACACTGGTTGAGAAGAGCCAGACTGGCAAGCCAATTGTCAGTCCTGGAAGTGACAATGTGGCCATATGGGGTGCACCAACATCTCCCCAAGAGGAGAAGGGACTAGGATTTCCACCAAGGGGAATTCCTTGGTTGGTAGACTCCATTTTCTCAACATAAGATCAACATGGGAAAAGGGTATGAATATTCCGTTTAAAATAAATTTTAAGACGCTTTGACACAACTTGTTTTTTCAATTTTAAAGAGTCGAGAAAAAACAAAAGATGACTCTAGTCTCCTTCGATTTTTAATGAGCCTGAAGTGACAAGTGCTCAGATGGACCTTTTCTGTTAAGGAGTCTGAAAAGGAATGAAAGGTACTGCTCTGGAGATCTAGGTAGAGGGAGTACCAAACCAATCGCAAAACTGCAGAATACTTTTTACGGTACGACAGTCAATCTTCCCGAATGCTGTGTTCGATGCATTGCGATCAGTAGGGCGGCCGACATGACTTCCTATGGATAAAAGGTTTTAAGCCTATAGGGGTCTCCCAATATATACTCCACGGTACGTCGGAGAACAAGTCCATACTGGCACTTATCGTCTCAAAGTGGAGGAATCACCCAACCATCAGTGAGGAAAACAATTACCAGGCTTTACGACGCCGGAATACGTCTCTAGCCTAGACCTCTAAATGTTGTGCGTTAAGTTCCAAAGCGTTGTCAGATTCATTCAATTTATTTTAAGTTGATCTTTCTTAGAAGTTTGCCTTTTGGGATCACCACGAGATGTAGATGAAATTCCTAAAATGCAATCTAAAGATGATAAGCAAGCTTTTATCTCTTTTCAGCAATGAAAATCCTAGCTACAAGGGGAAAAGAAAGACACAATCTTTTCTCAAAGAGAAAAGAGCACACTGTAGATGCACTTTTCCTAAATCAAGCCAAACAGACTATCAATATGCAAATGCACATATGCATGTATTTGTTTTCACTTTCTTAATATTGATGCCTAAAAAGAAAGTTGATGTACAAATCTGAATTTGCTTTCAAGTGAAAAACACAAACAAGCTTCTTTTCGAAATCAAAAGGTAGAGAAGATTACGACACTTTATGATTTTGAAATAAACACTCATTTCAACACTAGAAAATGACAAATTCAAACCAAAGACAAAAGTAAAAGCATAATCGACTGTCAACAGCAAATAAACTTTCTCCTAAGATCAAAATCAACACTTACGACAGATCTAAATCCAAGGATGACAGTATGACTATTCTACTCTTTCAATGGAAAACTGTAAATGATGTAACAAACAGACAAAGAACATCTACAGTCTTTTTGTACAAAGGAGGCAGAATTAAGGCAAAGGAAAGGGGTTTTTAAACAGACACACACTGATCACAGGCTGCAAAATCAGAGACAAAACTGAAAAAATGAAGCAAAGAACCTCAGTTGCACAGGGCTACGCTGATCAGCGCACCTGTTACACAGAGAAACTAAATTGCAGCGCAGGTAGCCCTCTCGGGAACTGCGTTGAAATGCAGAATCTCTTCACAGTGCCTGCGCTGGGGCAGAAACGAGACTTCTATCCGGGTTCTGGGTCACGGTTTGCAGTTTAATCTATGGATTTTGGCCGAGTAAAAGCAATCAGTAATGCACAATCAGAGGGTGGATTTAAAGGAGGTCTAAGAGCTATCACAAAGGGTAATCAGATCATTTGTGAATCAGTTGTTCAAATCATAAACAAATCCAGTGAAAGGATTGAAGTAGCAGGTGTCTACTTTGCATTTGATAATGGCAAATGCAGTTCGATTGCTACTTCTGTGTTTATGAAACAAACAACAAGAGAAACACAAACAAACTAACTAGACACGTTCCCCAGTGGAGTCGCCATTTTGTTAACGAGAAAAGTATCTACTCAGAATGCCCCTATCCCACTAAGGTGTGACAGTACCTTAGAAACAAACAAGGAAAACTACTTTCGTATTCTTCTTTATGAACTATAAACGAAGAGGAATAGGATGAACCAACCTGTGTCTTGCGCTAGTCCTTTGATCCAATCTCTCTCCTCTTTGATAGCTTCTAGCTACCTGCTCACTCACTTGCCAAGCTTCACCAAGTTCCTGCAAGATCACAGAAGAGGAAAACTACACAAAGACATGGATTTATATTCATAAATAGCTTAGTATCAGATTTAAGCTAAACATGCAAATATAACAAAACATCACTGATACACAAGCATGTAGGAGAAACTCAAATAGTTTTATTGATATAACAAGAAGGTCCAGGAGGAGTTACAACCAATGCTTTCTGATCCAGCATCAACCCTCCAGCAAAGGAATCCCCTCTTCACCTCCAACAAAGCATAAATCACCCAATACACTGATCTCTATCTCAAAACCAACAGCAATTCTCTGCAATGTACAAAATTCTAGCCTCCAACCTCTGGATGTTTGGGATGAGAGATCTATATATAGATATTTGCAGAGGTGTGAGTCAGCTCTGGGTTTTTGATTAGTGTCTTCTCTCTGATAGTTCTTGATGCCACTTGGAGATCTCATTGATCTCTTACTCATCCTTGGGCGATTTTGAGAGACAAGTGTCCCATGAGAAGTTTCTAGAAGATTCCATGATCATCCACCTCGCAAACTGTCTCCGCCACTTGTCTTTTCCCGTCCATCGCACCCTGATAGTGTATTTAGGTGCACTGATCAACGCACTTCCCGTGTGTACAAGGTGCGCTGCATAGCACCCTGGCCATGGAGCAAGTGCACTGATCCAGTTTTGACCAATTTTGAGTAGTTTCTGGTGGAGAACTTCTGGGAGAAGCTATAATTTGTTGACCTTGTTCCTTTAGGAGTTAGAACAACACTTTTAGGTACTTAGGAGCCCTTGGTTTATGGACATTTCATGCTTAGAGCTGTAAGGCACAAAAATGTCTATAACAAACTTAATACCAGAACTCAGTTGCAGTGACGATTTTGTTATTGCGTTGATTTTATAGTTGCTTGAGCGCAGTCCAGTATACCTTTGAAACGCGGACGGGCCCTGCGTGAAACGGGTATACTGCCATTTTATTTTATTAGCAACTTCTGTATGCACAGTGATTAGAGTTTGGTTTATGCTTTCATTGATTTAATTAGCAATTCGTATGAGTGAAGTTTATGATGGTGGCTTGAAGGATTCATCGCTGAGATCGTTGAACTGTATCCTGTAAGGGATCTGATCTTTCGTTATTTTTAAAAGCATCTTCATGAACCCTGTTTCTCATGTATTTGAATTTTCAGCATGCTTATGATTTTAGTATGTTTCAATCTTTCATGAATGTTAAACGTTGAATGCTGAGTGTTCACTGAACAGAGGTTTCATGCACATCATCCTCGTAAGGGGATTGAAATCTTGGTTTAAGTAATACACAGTGTTTTAAGAATAGGTAGATAAATTGAGTGACCTGAGTGTCCAGGTGATAGGGAGCATACCTCAACCTTTCGTAAAGAAGTTCTGTAACCTACCACCATGAACACTTAGTTAGGAATCATTTATGTCTATAGATTGTAGACGCATGCCTCGAAGTTTACTTATCCTGGTCGATAATAAATATAGACTAATCTAGCACCCTAGATAGGACACTACATTTTGGCGCCGTTGCCGGGAAGGCATAATTAAAGGATTTGAAAAAATTTATAAACAAAAACAAGCAAAAACATAGATTTAGAAATCATGTTCACTTATGCCTAGATCTAGGGATAATCAAGGCAGATTCATAAAAACCCCCCATCCAAAAACTAACCTATCATCAGGAGCAGACTCTTTAGGAAATACAACACCAACTGAGGAAGTCACCATACAAGCATTATAGGATAAACAAAAGTCAGGGCAAAGACTTACTCTCATCGAAAGGCAAACTTTATTAGCACACAAATCACAGAAGAAACACTTTCCTAGATCCTCTACACAAGGAGAAAGTAGCACAGTGACCGAACAATCTTTCTTTAATCTTCTCTTTAAAACAAGTGACACTGACACAGAGGAACCTATTAAAATGGCTGAGGAAGGAGATGGATCAGTACCAAATCAAGGATGAAGAGATGAAGAAGAGTCAACCTTTAATTTTCCTATTCAAGAACCACAAGAAGATGATGAGATCAAAATGAAAAACATACCTCCATTCGTGCTACCAAACTTTTATGGTATGGCTTCAGAAGACCTAGACTCATTCTTGTTCGAGTTTGAAATTGTATGTCGAACATATGGTTACACAGATGATGCCCATAGGCTTAGACTCTTCCCAACGACATTAAAGGCATCAACCTTAATATGGTCCATGGGGCTTGGTGAATATGCGATAATTGATTGGGATGGCATGAGAAGAATATTTCTAAAGAAATATCAACCTTATTGTAGATCCAAAGAGTCCAAAGATGATATCTTTAGAATGAACCAACAAGAGGATGAAACCTTAGAGGAATATTTAGAACGGTTTGTCTACAATTTACAAAAATCCAAACACCGAACTATGCCTCTTGATTTGATTCGCACAATATTCTTGAAAGGCATCCGAGAGGAATACATGGATGATCTTAATCTGATGGGCAAAGGTGACATTTCTACCCTACCTTTTGAAGAAATCGTTGAATTATGCGAAAAGTATTCAAGGAGCAAAGCTAAAATTGGAAAAAGAACCTTGTCATCCAAAGTCACAAAATCTGCTTCAGCAAGTGTCACAAGGGCTGAAATAGGGAATCTGTTAGAAGGATTTAAAACAGATCTGTTAAGCACCTTAGGGAACCAAATTGACACTATAAAAGCTAAGAAGAAACAAGAAGATGAAGATCAGATGATGGCTATGTTCTGCCCAAAATGCCGGAAGAAACATGCCTTAAAAGACTGCCCATTAGAAAACATCCAAGTTTGTGCCTTCTGTACTGAAAATCATGATATATTTAATTGTCCTAAAGTTAAGGTTTTGCAGAACTGTAATATGGCAGTTAATGCAGAGATGGAAAATGTGTATTACATGGGCACAAAGAGACCATGGCAACCAAGACCAGCACCTCCAGGTATGTTTCCAAATCAAAATTTGCAATTTCCTGTAAATGATCAAATGTATGCTCAGAATTCATGGAATGTACCCATGCCATGGCAGCACCAAAATCACCCACAGCAACAATGGAGACCATCTCAACAATACTCTCAATCATATCATGCATATCCTCAATCATACCAACCATATTCGCAGCCATATCAACAATATCATCAGCCATACTCATCACATCCTCAAGCATATCAGCAGTATCCTCAACAGCAAGTTGTTTACCAACCTCAACCTACTCAACAAGCACTGCTTGCTCCTCCACCAATAAATCCACCACAACTGCAATTTCCATCGAACTCACAACCTCCCAGACCTACTCAAATTCCTGCTCAAACTGTCCCAAATCCAAATAACAGAGCAGAGAGGCCAGCCTACAATGTAGAAGAGGGGATCTCATATCCCACACTACCCTTGCAAAATATCAACTTGAGGTCTGGTAAGGTACTCCACAAAGATTCTCCAACAACTGATAAACAAGAAGAAAACACAGAAAATGAAAACAAAATGACAAATCAAAGAAAAATAAACGATGATACCAAAGATAAGCAAATGCAACCATTGCATCCACCTTTTCCAGACCGATTGGTCCAAATGAAACTTCCAATGTCTATACCACAGTTTGATGTTTTAGATGAGCTCAAGAATGTCTATATAAAAATTCCGTTACTGCAAGCCATAAAAGACATTCCCACATATACTAAAGCAATCAAAGAAATGTGCCTTAAGAAGCCAACTAGGAAAAGGATTGATCCACAAACCATTCATGTTATAGGACATTTAGCTGGCCTTATGACAAATACCATCTCAATGGAAAAGTATGTTGATCCTAGTATCCCCAAAGTTACTACAATCATTAACAACATACCTATTCCAAACACTTTAATAGATCTTGGGGCCGCAATAAATGTCATGACTCTTGAAACCATGAGAACACTCCAGCTCATAAATTTGCAACACACAACGATTGTTCTAGAACTAGCTGATAGGTCTAAAGTGATTCCTGAAGGGATTTTGGAGGACATAATTGTTTCACTAGACTCTTGGGAGTATCCAGTGGACTTCTTAGTTCTTCAACCCAAATCCAATTTAGGAGGGCACCCTATCATCCTTGGTAGACCATGGTTAGCAACTGCTGATGCATTCATAGGATGTCGATCGGGCAACATGATCATTTCAAGAGGAACTGAAAGAAAACAACTCACTCTTTATCCATCGACACAATCACCAGCAGTAACACACAATTTATGGCTTGATGATAAATACAATGATAAATAAGAAGTACAATATGTTTTTAGCATCGACCAAATCTATGATTTCCAAGAACAAAATAATAATGATTTGGTAGAGTTGTTCCTTTCTCAACCTGATATTTCTGAAAATTTGAGAAACGACCAATATCATGCTGCAGATGTGCTTTTAGCCCAAAATTTTCAGGAAACATGCACCATTCAATATTTGCAAACAACATTTCATGATATTTTTCCAGTTCAATCCATCACAAACACACAGACTCAGATCATAGAGATTAGTCCAGGGAAAACTCTGAACATTGGCAATCACCTAGACTCATCTCAGCAAGAGAAATTGATTCAACTATTGAGAAAATACCAGAAAGCATTTGCTTGGGATTACACCGATATGCATGGGATTCACCCCGACACATGCACTCACCATATTTATATAGATAGTACTATCAAACCAGTGAGGCAACCGCAGAGAAGAATGAACCCCATGCTCCAGGATATTGTCAGAGAAGAATTGCAAAAACTGTTGAGAGTTAATTTTATATATCTTATTTCTGACAGTCAGTGGGTATCCCCATTGGTAATAGTGCCCAAGAAAAATGGTAAGTGGTGCATTTGTGTTGATTACAGACAATTGAACAAAGCAATGCTCAAAGATTATTTCCCACTACCATTTATTGACCAAGTGTTAGACACATTAGCTGGGAAATCGTCATTCTCTTTTCTTGATGGTTTCAGTGGCTACAACCAGATCAGGATAGCCTCGGAAGACCAGGACAAAACCACATTCACTTGTCCTTAGGGCACTTATGCTTATAATGTCTTGCCATTTGGACTTTGTAATGCTCCAGCTACATTTCAGAGAGTTGTATTAGCTATTTTCGCTGATTTAGTTCATGATTGTGTTGAAGTTTACATGGATGATTTTTCAGTGTACGTCAATTCATTTGAACATGCATTAGAAAACCTTGAAGGAGTTTTGAAAAGATGTATTGAAGCTAATCTATCCCTGAGCAATGAAAAGTGCTTTATGATGTTAAACGAGGGGATAGTATTAGGCCACTATATTTCTTTTCAAGGCATTAAAGTTGATCCAGCAAAAATCCAGATCATTGTTGATTTGCCAATTCCAAAGAATCAAAAAGAGGTAAGAAGCTTCCTTGGGTATGCAAGCTATTACAGAAGGTTTATTGAACATTTTAGTAAAATAGCTTTACCTTTTTTTAAGCTTCTAACAAAAGATGTACTTTTCAACTGGAATGAGAACTGCCAGCAAGCATTTGAAGCACTCAAAAAGAAGTTATCAACCGCACCAGTCTTAAGAGGGCCTAACTGGAGCCTACCATTTCATATCTTTATAGATGCATATGACACTGCTGTAGGTGCCTCATTAGGCCAAAAAGAGGAATCTTGTAATTATGCCATTTATTTCATTAGCAAAAATATAACACCTGCAGAATTAAACTACACAGTCACAGAAAAGGAAACACTTGCCATCATATATGCTGTGAATAAATTCCGACATCATATAACTGGTTATGAAATCTTTGTACATACTGACCATTCCGCCATTAGACATTTAATGAATAAACCAATAACTAGTGGCAGAGTTACCAGATGGTTATTATTGTTACAGGAATTTAACATCACAGTGTTAGATAGACCAGGTAAAGAGAATCAGGTGGCAGATTTTCTTTCTAGACTGCAAAATCCAGGTGAGACTGTTTCGGTTGAAGATTCTTTCCCAGATGAAAATTTATTTGCAATTTCCATAGTGAATCCTTGGTATGCTGACTTGGCTAATTATTTATCTACAGGAAGGACACCTCCATACTTTACTCCAAAGGAAAAGAAGAGACTAGTCAAACAAAGTGCTCGATACTCATGGATTAATGGTGATTTATTTTACACTGGTTATGATATGATTATTAGATGATGTGTAAGAAATGATGAGATAATTGATATTTTAAAATCTTGCCATGATGAACCGTGTGGTGGGCATTTTGCAGCTAAGCAAACATCATTCAAAATTCTTAGTCTTGGATACTACTGGCGATCCATTTTTAAGGATTCCAAGAAGTATGTGAAGAGTTGTGATAGCTGCCAAAGAATGGGCCGGCCAACAGCTACAGATGAGATGCCACTTCAGCCACAAGTTCACCTAGAGCCATTTGAAAAATGGGCTCTAGATTTTATAGGACCCATTAACCCAACCTCCAATGGTAAGAAGTACATCTTAGTATGTACTGATTACGTAACAAAATGGGCTGAAGCAAAAGCACTAGTTAGAGCCACCGAACAAACAGTGGTAAACTTCCTTTCTGAAGAGATTTTTGTAAGGTATGGAGTACCAAGGGAAATAGTGACTGATCAAGGTACTCAATTTACTTCAAAGTTAGTGAAGGACATCACAGACAAATACCAAATCAAGCATAGAAGAAGTACACCTTACCATCCAAAGGCCAATGGGTAGGTGGAATCCAAAAACAAAACTTTGGAAGGGATCATCACTAAAACTGTGGCAATGAACAGAAAGAATTGGGAAGAGAAGCTCAAAGATGCACTCTGGGCTTATAGAATTACGTGGAAGAATACTACAGGATTTACACCATACCAGTTGGTGTATCGAAAAGAGGTAATGCTTCCTATTGAATTTCAAATACATACTTTTAAACTGGCTGCAGATTTGCAAATTGACCTGAACCAAGCACAACAAGAAAGAATTCAGCAGTTGAACCAGCTGGATGAAATGAGGCAGCAAGCAGAGGAAACAACAATCCTCATGCAAAAACAAAGGAAGCAATGGCATGATGCAAATATCAAGAAGAAACAGTTGAAGGAAGGAGACTGGGCTTTACTTTTTGACTCTAAATTTAGAGATCACAAAGCCAAGTTTACCACACATTGGATGGGCCCATACCAAATTATTCAGGCTTACGACAATTGTTCAGTCAAGCTCAAAACTATTGATGGAGAAGGTCATTCCTTTACTGTCAATGGTCATCGCCTAAAACTTTACACTAAGCCCATCAGCAAGGAAAATTTTCTCCAAATAGTATCTCAACAAACAGAGGTTGAGATACTGCAGCCTCCAGCTGCAGTATCTCTGCCTTAGTTCATTTCATTTCAATTTATAAATTCAAAAGAAATTAAAAAAAAAAAAAAAAAAAAACAGAATCTAAAAAAAAAAAGGAAAAAAAACAACACAACAAAAGAAAAAAATAATAAAAATGGGTTAGATGTGAAAACCAGACTCTGGCACACTCTAACCTAGAATTCTTACTTGAAAACCAATTCGTTGGCGGGTAAGAATTCCTTTTCTTTTGTTTCCTGTTTGATTCATCAAATGAATAATGACTTGAGGACAAGTCAAAACTTTAGTGGGGGGGAGAGCATCAACGTTTTGTTTTCTTATCTCCTCACTGTAAATTTCCAAAGAAGTTTGTTTCAGTACTCCAGATTTCAATAAAGAAGTTGTTTTGTCATTGTTTTATCTCAGAGGGACCTAGTTAAAAACATTATGCAGGGGGATCTGTTCTGTCCAGAAGATCATGTTACCAACACCAGCAGTAATGGGACCTGTTCAAGACATATAAGAGGGACCTGTTAAGAGATTGTTACTTCAAGATTACTTCAACAAAGCTTCATCAAGTTTCAACAAGGATCCACAGGTTGCTGGTCACCAAGACTTCATCAAATATCAAAGATCAAGGAACTTGTATACATATAGTTCTTTTCCGGATTTCAAAGAAGCTGCATCAACATTTTCCAGATCTTAGAGGGACCTGTTGCAGTCGAATCTATTCCAGGGGGACCTGTTATGAACAGCAAACAAAAGAGACTAGTCCTACCTAGCATGCCAATGCAACACTTGAACAACCAACAAAGTGTAATGTATTCCTTATTCTTAACATTTAAATTCTTAGATTAATTTCTAATGTTAAATTTAATAACTGTGACTGTTATGATCAATTTCAGAGACATCTCCATACCTATCACTCCTTATCCTATTGTTAATCCCTATCATCTTCCAATACTCCAACCTATCTCATACTTATATGATTTTGTTATCCCCTCTCATATCGCCTTTTCAATCTCTGTTACCAACCAATCAGACCTTACAGCCATTCCAATATTTCTATTTGGCCGGGCACCAACAGAAGTAGGACACATGGTGAATTGCTTGAAAACCAAATGTTATGCGGGCTTGTTCATCATGTTTGAAACGGCCAAATTATGATTTAACCACCCGACGAAGCCAAATGATGCAAATGACTACCTAAAATCATATCCCAGTACTTCATATATGCTTCTAGCGCTTCTATGATGGCATCCATACGACCACTACAGCCATTCCTCTGTTTCAAAAGATGAATATGCTATGAATTAAGTCAAGCCGGTTATTTCATTATCATTCTCAGTTATTCTATGTTAGCATTAGACTCATGTGACTTTAACAGTAAGGACTGAAAGTAGCAAGCGCCACGAAAGGAAAATGTAGTCATTTGGGTTCGACCTCCACCATAATTACAAAACAGTCAATCGAGCATCGCTTGGGTTACTAAAGGAGCTAGTGTTAAAGAGCCGAGGACGCCACCAGGTCAGCAGTGTTGGGGCGGAAGACAAAAGGTAACAAATCAAAACTTCTTTGTTGAATTTGCAAAACATAAACAAAGAAGAGTTAGAGCACAACTCTCTGCCAAAATGACCAATAGGGTTGAACCAAGCATATTCGACAGTTCCCAGTATCACGAAGATTGCATTTCAATTCTTAAAGAAATACAGTGGCTGCCCTTTTTAGAGAAATTTCATGGAAGTAATGAAGAGGTCACCAAACAATTCGCTTGTACATTCAACAGAGAGAAAGCTCTGATAGGTAATTTTTCATTCAGGGTGTCGGAAGACACCATAGCCCAGTCCCTAGGGATCAGCCCAGAAGGGGAGAAGTGCTTCAAGACAAAGAAATTTAAAGAGAAGTCATGGACTCAATTTATGTCCAGATCAAGGGTTTCATCCGTCAATTGGAAGAAAGGCGTCCCAAGGAGCTGGCTGGTGCATCCCTGGGATGAGATGGTCTATATCATCCAAAAGTTTGTAACTTGTGAAGGCCGCTACAGTATTGTTTACTTGTACCATATCAAATTACTGTTACATTTGAAAGGGCAGTGTGTTATCAGTCTGCCATACTTCCTCTTGCAAAGCCTAACCAAAATGTCGAAGACCATCCAAAAGCAGAAAGGTAACGAAGACAAGAGCTTATATCACTTTGGGCTAGTTAAAATTCTTATTGAGTATGAGTTATAGAGAAGAGGGAAAACGTGGAAGGAATTCTTGGCTGCGAACCAAATTAAAGATGAAGAAGACAAGGAAGAACCACAGGAGAACTCAGGATTCATGAATGATATCGATGAAGAGATTCCTATACACAAAGCAAGCAAGGTACCTCCACCTGTTAGCGGTGTGAGGACAAGGAAAATGAGAAAAAAGGATGCTCAGGAAGTAGAGCAAGATAAAAATTTTACCACCTATACAAGAAGAACCAGGAGAGCATCAAAGGCCCAGCTACAAGAAGACCAACCTGAATCAAATGCACCTATACCGATGGATATTGAAAGTAGTGCCCACTCACAACCTGGACCAGGAGCTAAGATGGAGGTTGAAAGCAATAACAGGCAAGAAAAAGATTCACAACCTGCCATTAAGAAACAGAAGAAACTGGAGAAGCAAATTGAGAAGTTAAAGGAAGAACTAATGGAGGCCAATATGCTGGAAAAAGTTATCAAGAAAGAAAATGAATTGCTAAGAGCACAGAGTAAAGAAACTCAACAGAAAAATGAAAAGTTAAGGGAACGAATCAATGAACTTGAAGCTGAATAGACAGATATTTGTAAGTGGGCCACTAAATGGTACAACCAAAAGAAGGCCCTCAAGTAGAAGTACAAAAGTTTGAAGCATGAGCTCCATGGTCAAAAGGATGCCCAGGTGAAGAAGAATGTGGATACATTGTTGAAGGCAACAGAGTTACAGGCAGAGATAGAGTTCAGAGGAAGCACATCGGGGTTAGCATGAGGTCATGCTAATTCATTAAGTCGGGGAGAGATGTAAGTACCATTCCATGACCTCCTTTTTCCTCTTGAAACACATCGTTTGCCTACCTTTTTCCTTCATACATCTCTTAGACCCCTTGAAATTGATTAGTTAACAGTATTATAGTTGTTAGATGCATTAAAATTGATTTATGAGTTTTATGTTAAAGAATTAGGGATTTTTGATAAAAAGACTACATGAAGTTACAACATCCTGTAATTGGTTTATTGTTTGACATATGGCATGACAGCTAAGCTAAAGCAAAGGGTAGGGATGAAAAATAGAATGTACAAGCATGGACGAACACCTATCCTACAGCAGAACTAACACTCCTGAATGCGCGGTCAATGATGGTCAAAGAACAGCATGTTGGCGACAAAAGTAGCAACAACATAGGGTTCTAAACCGATTTAGTTTTGTGCCTTTTTGAAATCGGTTCAGAATGGAAACAACTTAAAAACTATTCCATAACAAAAGCGGCAACAGCCGCATAATGAATGTACATTCGTTCCGAAATGTAAACAGTGTTAGTTTTTTAAAAGACATATGTAAACACAGTTATGTGTTGTTGGTTAGTTGTTATTTGTGTATCGTTTTGAAAAAGAGAGCTTTTGAACTTAATACCAGAACTCAGTTGCAGTCACAATTTTGTTATTGCGTTGATTTTGTAGTTACTTGAGCACAATCCAGTATACCTTTGAAACGCGGACGGGCCCTGCGTGAAACGGGTATACTGCCATTTTATTTTATTAGCAACTTCTGTATGCACAGTGATTAGAGTTTGGTTTATGCTTTCGTTGATTTAATTAGCAATTCGTATGAGTGAAGTTTATGATGGTGGCTTGAAGGATTCATCGCTGAGATTGTTGAACTGTATCCTGTAAGGGATCTGATCTTTCGTTATTTTTAAAAGCATCTTCATGAACCCTGTTTCTCACATATTTGAATTTTAAGCATGCTTATGATTTTAGTATGTTTCAATCTTTCATGAATGTTAAACATTGAATGCTGAGTGTTCACTGAACAGAGGTTTCATGCACAGCATTCTCGTAAGGGGATTGAAATCTTGGTTTAAGTAATACACAGTGTTTTAAGAATAGGTAGATCAATTGAGTGACCTGAGTGTCCAGGTGATAGGGAGCATACCTCAACCTTCCGTAAAGAAGTTCTGTAACCTACCATCATGAACACTTAGTTAGGAATTCTTTATGTCTATAGATTGTAGACACATGCCTCAAAGTTTACTTATCCTGGTTGATAATAAATATAGACTAATCTAGCACCCTAGATAGGACACTACAGAGGTCTTAACTTGTTGAATAGAAAAGGAATGGTAAGAGGATTACCATTGATAGAGAAACCAGACAGCCTTTGTGAAGGTTGTATCTTAGGGAAACAACACAGAGAAAGTTTTCCATTTGGGAAAAGCATAAGGGCAAAAGCACCCTTAGAGATTGTCCACTCATATTTATGTGGACCAATGCAAACTCCATCACTTGCAGGCAGCCACTATATACTAACATTTATTGATGATTTTACTAGAAAAACTTGGGTTTACTTCCTGAAGAACAAAAGTGAAGTGTTTGAAATATTTTGCAATTTCAAGGCACTTGTAAAAAACAAAAGCGGGCTGCATATCAAAGTTCTAAGAACTGGTAGAGGAGGTGAGTATATCTCCAAAGAATTTCTACGTTTTTGTAGAGAAAATGGAATTCATAAGAAGTTTACCACTAGGTACACTCCGCAGCAAAATGGAGTTGCCGAAAGGAAGAATAGGACAATCATGGACATGGCGAGGAGTGTGTTAAAGGCAAAGCATTTTCCAAATGATTATTGGGCTGAAGCTGTATACTGTGCAACGTACATTTTGAATAGATGCCCTACAAAAGAAGTCATGAACAGAGTACTAGAAGAAGCATGGAGTGGGACAAAGCAAGGAGTCACCCATATGAAAGTTTTTGGATGTGTGGCTTATGCACACATTCCAGATTAGCTAAGGAAGAAGTTGGAAAGCAAAGGGGAGAAATGTATTTTCATTGGATACAGTGAGGAATCCAAGGCTTACAGGTTGTATAACCCATCCACCAAGAAGCTTATTGTGAGTAGAGATGTTCAGTTCATTGAGGAGGAAGCTTGGGATGGAAGCATAGAGAAAACAATGAATGCTAAAAACTCTTTGTCACATGATGAACATGATGAGGAGATGGCTGAAATACATCCCCAAACAGCAGCACCAACACAAGGGCAACAAAAGACACCCTTGAGGAGAAATGAAAGTGCTTCTCCAAGAACATCACAAGGAGGAAATTCAAGTGCTTCTTCAAGCACTTGTACACCAAATGAGAGAGGTAAGAAGTTCAGAAATTTAAGTGAAATTTATGAACAAGAGGTAGCAAATGAAGGTATGAACTCTTTGTTTGCTTTATATTGTCATGTTGATGACCTTGTTCATTTCGAAGAAGAAATTAAGGAGAGGAAATGGATAGAAGCTATGGATGAGGAGATCAATGCCATAGAAAGAAACAAGACATGGGATTTAGTTGAACTACCAAAAGGAAAGGAAGTCATTGGAGTTAAATGGGTCTACAAGACCAAGAGTAATGCTGAAGGAAAAATAGAAAGACACAAGGCAAGACTGGTTGTCAAAGGATATAAGCAGCAATATGGGAGAGATTATGAGGAAACTTTTGCACCAGTTGCTAGAATGGAAACCGTGAGAGCAGTGTTGTCCATAGTAGCACAAAACAAGTGGAAAGTTTACCAAATGGATGTGAAGTCATCATTCCTAAATGGAGTGTTAATGGAAGAGGTTTACATTGAACAACCTCTAGGCTATGAAAAGAAAGGCCAAGAGCACAAAGTGTGCAGATTGAAGAAATCTCTTTATGGGTTGAAGCAAGTACCAAGAGCGTGGTACAATAGGATAGATTCCTATCTACTGGAAAATGGATTTGAAAAATGTGAGGGAGAACCAACCCTCTACATCATAGAAAAGGATGTTAAAATACTAATTGTTGTGTTATATGTTGATGATGTTATTTTCACAGGTAATGATGATTATCTTATTGAAAATTTCAAAACAATCATGAAAGAAGAATTTGAAATGACTGACATGGGTTTGCTGAGATACTTCTTAGGAATAGAAGTAGAACAAAATGGAAATGAGATTTTTATCTCACAAGCAAAATATGTTAATGAAGTGTTGGAAAGATTTAATATGCAGGAGAGCAAGGCAGCAATCACTCCCACAGTGATGGGATTAAAACTCAGCAAAGAGGACAACAACAAGGATTTTGATCCTAGTTTGTACAAGAGCATAGTTGGCAGCCTCATGTATTTGACTACAACTAGGCCGGATATAATGTATGTTGTTATTTTAATTTCCAGATTCATGGAGAGGACAAAAGAAGCGCATTGGCAGGCAACAAAAAGGATCCTGAGGTATGTTAAAGGTACTAAAAGGTTTGGAATTTTATATACTACTTCAGAATGTTCAGATTTAATTGGATACACTAATAGTGATTGGGCTGGAAGTGTAGATGATTGGAAAAACACATCCGGTTATGTTTTTCACATGGGTTCAGGAGCCATTTCATGGGCTTCTAAAAAACAGCCTATTGTAGCATTGTCTACAGCAGAAGCATAATATGTGGCAGCTACAACAGTAGCATGTCAAGCAATTTGGACGAGAAGGATGTTAAGGAGCTTATACCAAGAATAAACAAAAGGAACTGTGATTTTTTGTGACAATAGCTCAGCTATTGCATTATCCAAGAATGTTGTCTTTCATAAGAGAACGAAACACGTTGACACAAAGTTTCATTACATCAAGGAATTGGTAAACAATGGAGAAATTGTTTTACAACACTGCAGAACTCAGGAGCAGGTTGCAGATATTCTGACCAAACCATTGGGGTAGAAAAGTTTTGAGTTTTTGAGGAAATCACTGGGTATGACTGATAACCCAGCAGTTGAAATTAAAGGGGAGCATTGAAATGATAATTTCAACTACCGTGCAACGTCATTTATTGCAGAAAACTGCCATGGGATTCGCCGCACCACCTTTTGCCAATTGCTGGTAATTTCCCAAGGGGAAACGATCACAATCATCAATTGACACGTGGCCATAGTAACGTTTTCAAAACCACCATCCCCTGGTGCGTAAAGCTCGGTTGAAAGGGACCTCCGGGGAATTGCTGATAGCCGTTCGATTGAAATCAAGGTTTGAAGTCGTCCGATTGAATTAAGCTTTAATGTACATGCCTACACCATATGGACTTGACGTGAAGTGAAAAGCTTCATTGACCACCAGCTTGTTAGTAAAGTGATTTAATGAAATTAATTGTGGTCGTAGAATGTTGGTAAAATTTTAATTTTATTAGTTTTTTAATCCACCGGAGTATGGCATAGGTAAATGTAATATCATGTTCCTTTTTTGTTGTTGTTGCAAGATAATGTAATGCGCATAAGCGCGAATGTTTTTTTTGTGGTAACGAAAAGAGGTCAAAACGCAGCAAAGCGTGAATGTCCAGTTTTTGAGAATGCAATGAAATGAAGAAAATTTACACAGCAGTGTTGATTTTATTTTGTGAGAGACAGAGTAAAAAAAAAATTTACTGCATCTAAAGCAGCTCTGTTGGTGAAATCCCTCTGTTGGAGGAAGAAATTCTTTTTTGTAACAACATTTGTTTTATTAATGAATACCAAGTTTCCTTTTTTGTGTTGAAAACTATGTTCTTCAGCAAAAACAATTTTAGCTTCCTTGTGTTAAGATCCTGTAATAAAAACAGAGCATTTGTTCTCTATTCTGGTTTTGTTTGGAATTATCAAAAATTCCCAACACAATGCACAATAGAGTCTTCAACACCTCAAGTTAATGCCCAAAAATTAAGCTCCCACGCACATGGAGCAACAAATTTTCAAACAGAACATTGAAAGATAACCAGTACAATTTGTTTGCAGTGCACTCTGCAATACTCCCAGTTCGTAGCACTAATCTGAGATCGAGTGCATGACGAGTTCTCCAAACAACCTTCGTTTACGCCACCACGTTGTTCACAACGCCTGCCCTCCACACTTTTATTTGCTGGTCTACATACGTTTATATATTCAACTAAGAGGGACCATGCACATAATGCATTAAGTCTCAAATCAAGATCGACCCTTCTACCATGCTCATACAACCCGCAACAACAACATCAATGTGGCCCTTCACAATGTGGCACTCAACATATGACACAACTTACACGACCATTGCTGCCTCTACACATCGATTTCTTCCAACTCAGCTCCGGCCTCACAACATGCTCAGATCACATACACTCACTAGGTTCAATCTTCACACTCGGCCTCCTCCAAGAGAAGGCCTTTCAACCTGATCTACCGAGATCCTTAGACGTCGGTCGCTCGCAATGGATAACCAAATAAAATGAGACAATTTACAACATACATCTCTACCGTGGCTACTCACACCGAAGATGCTAAGCGATCCTCAACCATGCACATGACCCAACAACTCTTGCTGCTTCAAGTGGCATCGTTCACCAGTGGAACTCACAAGATCTTCACTTACTGAACAACATCCTCCATTAATGCATATACATACATTGAATCTTCCGATCCAAATGAATCAATGTAAAGCTTTAACATGCCTCTTCCCCTGCCACTCTGCAGCACACCTCAACGCTGAGAAAAGCAACCACATAGGTCTCACTCAGGTTTCACATAACCTCACTCTTCAGAACTGCTTCACTCTTCACACTCATCAGGACTGCAACCTCTACACCAGCGAGCCCTCATGCCTTAAGGCGAGACAAATAGTAATTTATTGGACATCAATAACACATGTGAAACATGTCTCCAGTCACCAACATTTCCAATCATCCACGTATTTTACCACACTCTTGTCCACGAGCTGCGGATTCTACAAGCCTTTGCTTGTTGCTTCTCAAGGCGACTCCTCCATGCCTCTTCCTACACTGCTGAGCTCACAACGAGGCATGCACAATACTCAGCCTTCACATGGCTTTGATACCATGTTGAAACTCACAAAGTGAGCTTGTCAATTGCATTATTGATAAGGCAATTTATATAGAATCATAGCCGGATAATCTACATGGATTCCAGTACTGCCTTTATTATTTACCTACGCTAGCTAACTCCTGCCAACTTCCCGCCTAATTCCATTGATGACTTGCCATCATATCAATGGTCACAGATGGCATGATTAATATTCTAACATTCCTACAGAGTGAAAAGTTTGTGGCGATCAATAATAGTCATTGAATCAACTTTTTTTTAGGCGGGTCCCACTCCTGGAATAGTCTTATATTTCAAGTTTGTCGTTTAACTTAAGTAATGCATCTCATCTTGATTGTATAAAGAATATGGTGTAAAGTCAGCTCAACCATAGAATCTATAATATAGAGATGCATTTGCTTTCGAAGCATGAAGCAGATTAGCTTGTAACATACATGTCATGAGGATGATTAAGAAGAAAGGTCGTTTTTCTTGCTCCTTGATTTTATTTCAACTTTGACATTTAAGTAATGCATCTCATCTTGATTGTATATTTAGACATTCAAAGAATATGGAATAAAGCCAGCTCAACCACAAAATCTATAATATAAAGATTCCTTTTCTTTTGAATCATGAAGCAGATTAGTTTCTTACATTCATGGCATGAGGATGATTAAGAAGAAGGAAGGTTGTTTTTCTTCTCATAGATTTTTTATAATGCATTATATTTAAACCATAGTTATTAAATTCGAATTCGAATTCAATTGATACAGAACAAATTTGATCCTATAAAATCTAATACGGAAAAAAATGCAATAGTATACACCTCACAAATACTTAAACATATTAATTTTTCTTAGTAAAAATTATCTATTTGAAATTAAATTTACTATTTTATAATTTTTCCAATATAAAAATTATTGTTTTTTATTTTTATTATATAAACCTTACTTATTTACAACCAATTTACTATTTTATAATTTTTGTTAAAATAAGAATGATTTTTTTTTCATATTTTATAATTTAACATTTTATAGTTTTTTATAATATATAAATTACTGTTTTTTTATTTTGTTGGTATAAAAATTATAGTCATTTTATTTTTCGTTATAAGCATTACCAAATTTTATCTACAATAAAAGTTAATTAAAAAAATTATAAAAGTTAATTCATCCTCCTAGTATCTTTTCCTTTCTCTGCATTATTTCCACTCGGCAAGTCCAAATTTGTATTTTTCCAAACACCGGACCATCCTTTGTTGCATGGTTCATTGCTTCCAAAGTCTCGTATTGTATGTATGTATTGGTGCACGACACACAATGTACAGTGAATGTTAAGGCGACAACACAGTTGAGCTGCCAGTTGAGAGCTTTGACCAAAAATATATATATGCTAAAATCACGCACTGTACTGAATTTGAATTTGTCGAATTATTAATTTTGTTTAACTGAATTGGCGAATTTTGAATTATTTTTGCCAGTTCCGCCAATCTTGGTAACTATGATTTAAACAATTAGAAATTTGAAAATATTTTGAAAATTTGATGAATATAATGAAATTATAAAATTCGTTTCATTTATATATATCAAATTCCCAAAATATATTGAAATGTACAATTAACATAAAAATCACTATACACTATTATTGTAATTATTTTTCCTGGATAACATATTTTCATTCATTCTTGGTCATGAGCTCCTTACTCTTGTATCTCACTAATATGCCAACCTTCGTCTAATGATATATTTCAAAGTGTTTGCTAATTATATGCTGGTGTTATATTATGATTTGTTTATTTTAATTAAGTGGATAGGCATGTTTATTTTAGAATAGGAATTTCATAATTTTAATTTAATTAAAGATAATTTCTGTATCAGGGCTTTTATGATCCATAATGAATGAGGCAAAATCTTTCGGTAGAAATCACATAAGAGACATAAGATAAATTTTTGGCCATGCGTTTAGAACCAACAAGTGTGGCTTATCATCAGGGCTAGAAGGTGAAGATTTAACTTCCATAGAATATTCTAGAATTTTTTTGGTACTAATAAGAAATCAAAGTTGAACATGTGTCATATGAACATGACTTGTGGTTTTTAGGGCATGTGGTATTAGTAAGCTATGATATTGGGCCATAGTATTGTAACAAAACCTACTTACATGGTTATAATTTAGCTAATTTTTATGATTTTTTTCAAATTTTTACAATGTGAGATGTATTATGAAGAATTTTGATGTCTATCTATATTTACCAACCATTTAATATATTCAATTTGATAATGTTAATCAAATATACTATAATCGTATATATCAATGTAAAATTTAATTATTTTGTATTTTTATATTTTTAATTGAAATTAAAAAAAATAAAAATAAAAAACTATTATTTCTTATTTATTGAAATATATTTTTAAATATATAAAAAAACTCAAAAAAAAAACTCTACCTATTAAATTTATACAAATTTCATTAATAAAATTTATCATTTTAATAAATTTTAATTTATAATAAAATTTATTGAAAAAAAAATTCAGAAGAAAAACATTGTATATTGATTATATTAAAAATAGTGGAAAAACATATACATTATGGAGAAAATGACAATATATCTGGCCAAAAGAGAAATAGTTGGAGCTATACATCTAACAGATTCATTGCCCGCATGTATGATGATAGATAAAAAATGAAGATAGTTTGAAACATATGATTCTAATGCAGAGAGATAAGAAGTCAGAAAAACATAGTACCTGGTCATATGACAGTATTTAGTGAACGGGATCATGAAACATACCAGGATAGTTACGGATCTATATATCCTGCATAGAGAAAGGATGAATAAAGTATGTGTTGGATTCTACAGTGATGTTCAGGTGCCACACACCACATTGAGATTGCAAGCCTTTCTTTGAAAGCTCATCCGCCACCTCGTTTTGAGAACGCTTGATATGAGAGATAGGAAAGGGTGAAGGCTTCCACAATGTTGAAATCCTGTGCAACCCTCTAGATATACTGTCATTTTTAATAGACTGTTTTCCGGAAACATGCTCAATGATGATCTTGGAGTCCCCAAATATTTGAATAGGGCTAGTATCCAAAAAAGAGTAGAAGATGAGAAGACCATGTAGAGCCATGGCCTCAGCTTTGTTGTTAGTCCCAATGCCTCCATTCCAGTAGATAGAATAATGCTGGTCCTCATTAATGCATATGTAAAAACCACAGGCACATCGACCATCTTTTGCAGCTCCGTCAAAATGAGCCCGCGGAAAGATATGCTGAGGAAGGACGTCTGCATTAGCATGTGGCTTCAAATTCTGGGGGATATATGGGAGGATAGAGAGATAAAAGGGGATGATTTTGTCGATTAAGTGCTTGAAATCCTCCCTACAGTTTTGAAAGAGCTTTCTGTTCTGCCATTTCCAAACAAACCAGCAAACAATAAGTGGAATAGGCTGCCATATGATTTTCTGGGCACCCCACCATTCGAAAGCATCCATAATGGAGAAATGAGGAATGACAGAAAATCCAAAGTATGTAGCCAGCTGCTTCCATAGGTTCTGTGTGAGAGAACAGTTTAGAAACATGAGCATATTGTCTTTTGTCTTGGATAGACAAATTGAGCAGATAGTTGGGCCATGCCAGTTCCTTTTTTGAAGATTTGGCCAAGTGAGGTTTTTATTATGAAATACTAACCAAGAAAAAAGTGTAATCTTTAATGGACAACCGGCTTTCCAGAAAGTATTTGGAAATATTTTCTAGGAAAGCTCATGCTGATCTTCAATTAAGGAGAGATATATCTCTCTGACCAAAACATTGGTCCTGCCTCTTTTATCCCACCAGACCATGCTGTCATTTTCCTCTGTTCTGAATATCCCAGCATGTTTCATATCCCAGATAGCCTTATCCCATTGAGCAACCAATATATCGTTGAGACCCAGCTCCATAGCAGATTTCCATCTAGGAATTGCTCCCTGCCAAACTTGTATGACTTGTGCCCAGAAAAATAAACCTTTTTGATGAAGGAAATTTAGAAGTTGTTGAGGGAAAGGGGACTCCACCTCTACACCCATGATAGAGTCAATGCCGATGAGAATGTTGTTTCCTGTTTGAAATTTCCATACCAGATTCTTGAAGAAGAAATGTAGAACCTTTTGGAAGCTCCTCCAGATAGCCAACCCTTGTGAAGGACCCAGAGATCTGTTCCTGTACCAATATATGAAATCTCTACTCCCCAGATATTTCATCTTAATAGCATTACTCCATAAGCTATCTCCAAAAACCACTCTCCATAGAGATTTACATAAGAGTTCCAAACCAAAACGGCGAAGGTTCATAATGCCCCAACCCCCCATTTTTTTGGGAGGGAAATGTTAGACAGTTTTGTAAGATGGAATTTCCTCTTCTCCTTGCAACCCCCCCATATAAAGATGGCCATTAAACTGTTTAATTTTTTAATGATACCTGAAGGGATGTAATATAGATGTGCCCAATAGACAATAATTTGAGCAAGCACAGATTGAGTGAGAATCATCCTACCAGCTAAAGATAGGCATTTGAATTCCCATCCTGATATCCTTTTATAAAATCTATTGGGGATCCAAGACCAGTCAGATATGGAGTAGCCCGTGGGTTTCAATTGATAACCCAAATATTTCATACCTTCTTTGATAGATATTTCCTGAATCTTATAGAGTTGTGAAATGTAGTCCATATCATCCATATTGACCTTTCCATAGTGAAAAGATGATTTGCCTTCATTGATACATAAACCTGTTGCCCTTTGAAAAGATATTAATATGTCATGCAGAATTTGCCATGTTTGTCTACAAAGCATAGCAAAAAGTAGAATATCATCTATGAAAAGATTATGAGAGAAGGAGTTCCCCCTGTTTATGGAAAGAGGTCTTACAGTCCCCATAGAAACAACTCTTCTTAGATGAAGGCTGAGAGTATCCATAACAAGTATAAACAGAAGGGGAGAAAGGGAGCAGCCTTGCCGGAGACCCCTTGCAGCTGTGAAGAAAGTAGTAGGGATTCCATTTATGAGAATGGCGTAGTTGACTCTTTCCACACATGCCATAATCCAATTTGTACATTGGTCATTCAGCCCAATCTTAATGAGAAGACACCTCAGATAGCTCCAGTCAAGGCAATCATAAGCCTTTTTGAGATCTATTTTCAGAATGGCAGCTCCAATATTTTTTGTATGCATTGAGTGTAAGCATTCCTGTGTTATTGCCACTGCCTCTAATATATTCCTGCCATTTAGGAAGCCATGTTGTTCCTTTGTAAGATATTGTGAGAGAATGCCACGGATCCTAACCTTTAGAGTGATCACATGATAACATTCATTCCAATAAACACTACTTGCAAAAATAAACACTACTTGCAAAAATAAAAGTATAAAACATTTAGAGTGATCACATGTGTAATATTCATTGCACTAAACCCGACTTCCAAATTTGTTTTTTAAAAGACATTATCTTACTTTTGTTATCCATTTTGAAATTTAAGATTTTAATTCTCTTCAAATGGATATTTTTAAAATTATTGATTTAAAATAGAATGGGAATTTTCGATTTAAATAATATAAATTAATAAATATAATTTAATTTATAAATATAAATTATATAATTTAATAGTGGTTTTTTGTTTTTTTGTTTTTTAAATTAGTCTTATTATTTACATAATATTTTATAACATATTAGTCATCAATTGAACACCTCCCTCTACCTCCCTCTATGGATTATATAATTTAATAATTAAAAATATATATTGTTTTATTTTATTTTTCAATTATAAATTTAAAATTAAATTCAACTTAATTTTTTATTTATTAACTATAATAAAAAATAATTAAAATATTTTTTTGATATTTAAATAATTTTTCTTTAAAATGGATTTATGTGGATATATATCATGTTATTCATAGTTATTATGATTCTGAGTTAATAAAATAACAACCATAAATAGCCATAAATAATATATATAATTTCGTTCTTATAAATTTATTTTTAAATTAAATAAAAAATTATAAATGATTATGTATTTTATATTTAATTTATTATTACTTATTTTTAATTCATTGATAGGTATATATATTTCAACTTCGGGTGGATGGGGAATTGCGGAATTTCATTATTTTTTATCAAGGGTCAAGATTGATTGTTTTCTGAATATTCTTCTTCCAATAACATAATCTATTGTTGTGATGAGAGGGAGTGCAAAGAGGCATGGCAACGTAGCCACGGAGGTTGGTTGATGGTTCTAAGGAATCGTGACGTGACCATTGAAGTAATGGAAACAATTAAGGGTGCACAACCATTCTTATTGCCCGAAACATGGTTGTAGCAAGGTATTGAATTGGTTTGAGCATGCTGGTCTTAAAAACAGGATGCCTATGGTTTTTCTAGGCTCAGTCTGAGTATATTTTGTTGCCATTTTTCTCAATTGTTTGGGTCTACCAGTCATGTTGGCTTGGGACAATGTTTGTTGTTGTTTCTTTCATTTCAATGTGTTGGCTCAGGGCAGTCTGTGTCGTACTAAGTAAGAGAATGCATACCTGTATGTTTTGATATGTTATGATATTGAATTTCTTGTGAATTCTTTTCTAACAATAAACATTGAAAAACGAATTCTTTGTTTCCTTCTCGATGTAAATAATATTCTAGTTGCGAATTTTGTAATCACTTTAGCCATTCTATAATCTATCGAACAAGCTACTTTCATTCGATATATCTAGCTTTGTTTCCCATCTTATGTCCTAAAAAAACAATTAAGAATTGTTAAACGAGAAAGGAATTTAGTAGTTCAAAATTCTTTAGTAGATTGCATACCTTGTATTACATGTGCCAGAGTGAAATTGGAGTTATTTCTTTGTAATGACAAAGAAGTTTCAAAGAAGCAGTGTAAATAGCGCACGAAAAAGATCCCCAAGACCAACAATAATATATCTACAGGATACACATAATTTTTTCATAAAAGTGAGCAAGCGTTTGAATTATTTTTGTTTGAAAATGGAGCTAAGGTTGGATGACGAAGGTCGTGGTATATTTTATTCAAATATAAGCCATTGAAATATGTGACTTATTTAAAAAAATAAATAAGAGGAAAAGAAAATTATGCTTGGCAGGAAAATTGATAGAAATAATATTTATTCATAGTCGGAGCTTAAGACAATACGGTAGTTGGAAGTCGAGACGATATTACATAGAACTTTGTTAGCGGGGTGGCCCTGACTTTGACCTACAACATAGTTGAGGCAAGACGGATGTCGGGAGTCAAAATGTCGGTGTCAATAAAGTTGGGAATCTGAAGGTTGGGTGTAAAAAAATGATTTTTCTAGGAGGAGAGGGAAAGAATGAAATGGTTAAAAAGGTTCAAAATAGATCTCCGCTGAGAGCCTATGACCCTAACGGGTGCGTAAAATTTTAAAAACAAATCATAGGATTGCAACATAATGAAAACCCTTTGAAATAATGCAAAATAAATTTTAATCTTGCAGCACAATGGGAACTGTTAGAAATAAAAAAAAACGGTTTGAGCTCGAAGAACCGCCCAAATTTTTTACTTGCAACATTTCCAGAAGACATTATTGGGGCCTTGAGGTGATATAGTTGACATGGTGGAGAATTTTTCTCCTTAATGGTGAGGGCGATGACGAGAATCCTGCAAGACACGCCTAATTTATTCGAGACCGTAATAATTGTGAGAGAAATCAAAGAGAGGAATGAAAGTTAGAGATAGACAGAGGGTTACTTTGCATCAGCTATTGCCAGAGGGAGAGCATAGTGATCAACACGATTTTAGCAACATAGTTGTTAATTTCGTATTGGAGCAAAGGAGAAGAGGAAAACCATAGTGGAGATCAGGAATAGAGCTCCATTGAAACCCTAACAACTCCAACAAATGTGTAAAATAAAAACAATTGAAAGCCTCACGGCATAATACACACCCCTTTTAATGAACAATGACATAGAGATTTCAGCGGTCTTAAGGTGTTATACTTCACCTAGTGGAGGATTTCCTTGCAAAAAAATCATGGTGGCGGCAACAATGTTGCAAGACAACTGCAACTTAGTCTTGAGTGTAGTGAATCTAAAATATATGTAAGACAAGAATGAAAGTTTGAGTTGGGAAGAGGGTTGCCTTGCCTTTGCTATTGTCAGACAAAGACCAGATCCATGAACAAGGTTCTAGCAACATCATTGTTAATATAGTTGTGGAGCAAAGGGGAAGAACCAAACCCTGCCACAGGTTAGAAACTCAGCCCGGCTCCGCAAGCAAAAGAGTTGACAACGAAAAAGTCAACAATCCTGCAAGACAACCGTAATTTAGTGTTGAGCGTAGTGAATGTTAAAGAAATTTAAGACATGAATGAAAGTTAGAGTTAGGCAAATGGTTTCCTTGCCTTTGCTATTGGTAGAGACAAAGTAGAGTTGTGAACACAATTCTAGCATCGTCATTGTTAATCTGGTTGAGGAGCAGAGGGGAAGACTGCAATTGTGTTGCAGGTCGCAAACCCATTCGGGTTTTGTGAGTTAAAGAGTTAACAATGAATGAGACTCAGGTGATTACCCTAGCGGTAGGTAGGTGGAAACCAGGGCAAGGATTTAGAAGATTAGTAGATGCAAGGCCATGATGAACTGAATAGAATAAAAAATTAATGTGAATTTGAGAATCATCAGAAGTTAAAAAAAAAACAATGGCAATTGGATTGAACTTGCAATTTAACATCCAAAATTTTTCATTTACATTTGATATTTGTCATAAAAATCTAATTTTAGAAAAAAAATGTTTTTTCCCAGTAAGGTTATTTTTCAAGCATTCTTAGTTGAAATAATGTTATTTATAAATAAATGTTTTTTATTTTATTTTATATCTTTCAGCAAAGAATTTTTTTTTGAAATAATATTAATTTTGCAACGTTAATTTTTTTAAAATAATGCTAATTTTTTAAAATAATGATAATTTTCTAAATAATGTTATTTTTTTTAATAACGTTATTTTTTTTTAAAATAATGGTTTTTTTACAAGTTTTCACAAAGCATATTTTTAGCATGCTTAATATCATAATTTACATGTTTAATAAGATAAGTATTCTTAAAGATTTTATCCTTTGTAATGTAACATACAATATTTACTTTGCTTTAAGGAAAGTTGTTGATTTTGTCATGGATCCAAGTGTTTGAAAGTTTATGCTATTTGAGATTCTAGAGCTTATATTTCATTCACTTCCTCTATCGATGTTGATAAAATTTCAGTTGGTTTGTAAAGAATGGAGTGTTCTATTGGAAAACCCGATTTTTCTTGCTGCTTGTAATAAATGTGCCAACAAAGAATTTGTATTTATTTCTTTGCCAGCTGATATTGAGCATAACTGCTTTTTTGGATCGTACCTTAATGAGAAAGGACACATATCTCCATTGATTTACCCTTTTCTTCATTTTGGATACATAATTCAATGTACAGTTGGATCAATTATTGTGTTCAGTATGCCTTTAATTTCTTTGCATTCTAAAAATTATGTCATAGTAAACCCTTTTACAAAGACTTTTAGAAATCATGGACGTCTTAGTGTTGGAGAGTGGCGATTGACCTCTTTGTTGGAGAAATTTAGTCCACGGAAATATGATTGGGTTATGCTAAAACATGTGTGCAAAAATATGGAATCATATTTTTTTATCTGCACTAGTGTAGACATGGTTTGGAGAAGGAAGAAACCTCCTTTTGGTGGTGTAATGCCCCCAAAGGAGGCTATCTTTCATAAAGGAAAAATTTCTTGGCTTTGTTTATACAAAGATTATGATGATTACCTTTACTAGTGGGGTTTTTTGTTTGTTCCTGTCATTGGCATATGATGTATGTCATTAGGATTGTATGGGAACGAACCACTTTGTTTTTTAAACAATGGTTCTATGTTTGTTTGGTCGCTTGAAGAGATAGACAATTTTGAATTTGGCCAAGCTTCAAATGGATGCAGCTTAGAATATTTTGAAGATGACTGGGGGTTCAGATGGAGATTGCTTGATACTATCTCAATGGATATAAAAAGTAAATTCCTAAGCTACCTACCTTTTCATGTAGTTGAAGGAAAAGTGCTTGTTATAGTCCATTTTTCCACATCCAATCAATAGGCCTTCTAATGGGATCAATCAACATCATATTCCCCCTTGCCATCATCTTAAACAAAGGCCTAATCATGCCTATTTCATTCCCCATAGTTTCTACCTGAAACCGCATCATCTGAGTCACTTTTAGGACCAACACACCTTGGGCTCCTATTGGATAGTGTTCACCTACATGTTGCTCCATTGTGGTTTGCATTGATCACCTATAGGTTTTTCCCCTTTGCATCTGCATTGGTTCTAGAAATTCGGGAATAAGAAAGAAATTCTGGAAGCTTACAAAATTTGTTACAACCATTTACCTCAGATAAAACATTCGGATCATATCCTATCCTACTTTGGAGTTTTCATCCCTTATCCTTTGATCCCATCCTCCCATCAAAGGTGGATCTAAAACCTTAGATTGGTAATTGGATAAGAACTCCCAACTTACCCCACTCTATATTTTTACAACCTTCCATATGCAAGGGGTTGGATTTTGGAAAGTGATTTTACCCTTATGTTGTTGTGGTGAGAGGTTTCATTTCATGCATTTAGGGTCTTTGGAGGTGCACATTGTGACAAGGAAAGTACAAGTTAGCCTAGAGGATCTCTTCTACAATATCAACACCTATTTATGGTTGTAACTCCTTCCATTTATATTAATGCAAATAATTCTTTGTTTTCCTATATGTGATGTTTTTATTTCATGTATTTCAATACCATGTTGATCTATTTAATAGATTATTTAGATGATACTGCATATACCTTGTAGTTTCTTAATTTGTTTTATTTGACTATGTAGGTTCGAATTTTGGAAATCAGAGTTGGAATTGGAGCATTCAAGCTAAAGAATGAGTGAAGTCCGTGATGGATTATAGGTAGGCTTCATTTCATCATCTATTTACTTTAAGGAAAGAATTGGGTTCCTTGTCTCTCTGTTGTTATAGGTTATCCACCAAACCTAGTAGAGATACTTTTGTCTCCAATCGTAATTCTCGTATAAAACATTATCAACCATACTGCGGATCGGTGTATTCCCTTGGTGGTTCATTTTTCTATAGTGTTTGATTACCTCTTTGATAGACCTTCGGTTCTTTACCTAGCCAAGAAAAAGCCTAGGAAGTGATTTCATTGAGTCTCTTTTGCAATTTTTGTGTCGGAATCCTTTATCCCCAGACTAACTCTCCCATAGTGCCTCTGATAGAGCATTGCATCTCACCTGGGCCCAATTTGTACCAGCGTTGCAAAGCACCAATGCCTCTCCTACACTAGCGTTGGCCCTTATTTTTTCACAAAACTTGCCTTTCTTTTTGAGTGTCTCTTTAATCAGCCTACTTCCAGATAACCTTCCCTAAGTCTGGAGTGTCCCGTGGTCTCTCTAAATCCTCCATTTGGTTTGGATTTGTGTTTTTCTTCCTTTGGTAATAATTGGTTTTGATTTTTCGTTGTTCTTATCATTTGGTCACTTGTAAACTGATTTTGTTTGGGAATTGACTACTTGGATGAATTGTTGTTTTAGTCCTCATTCTAAAAAGTGCATTTCAATCAGTCATTAAACATATGCATCTTAGTTTTCTTCATTTTGAACGTTGAGTGTGTTGAAAAGAAAAATAATTGCATTTGCATCTAGGGTTTTGTGTATGAAATCATAATTCCCTAGTGTGAAATTGTGTGTTTTTCTTTGATTTTTGCATAAAACTTCCCTCGTCAATTGCCAGGGGGGGGATGAATTGTGTATGCGTGCTAATCACCTTTGAGTCTCATCTCTTTTGGTTTTTGAAATTTTCACCCAATTTCAGTTTGAATCCTCTATTCATGAAATATCAAATTATGTTTGATTTCATTGGAATCCTCTTGTGTTTGTTTTGAATAATTCTCTTGCATAGATCACATTTTCATAGTTAGAATTCTCATTTTCACAGCAGGAAAGGAAATTGTGTATAGATTACATTTGCATAGTTTTTAGGGGAATCATGCATAGATTACATTGCATGGTTTGGCATATTTTAATGCTTTGAATTGAATTGGAATAGTGAAATTGAAAGATCTAGTTAGGAAGCTCTTATTTTTTTCATATTTTATTGTTTCATCATTGTTTGCACCTTTTCCATACATTAGATAGCTTTCATCAAAATTGAAAGGAGTAATTTTCTCATATTAGTTGCATCATAGGTTTGTTTAGGTGACATCGAATTTTGAGCCTTGAAATCAAAATCAAAATCAAGACAAGCTCTAAAATTCACCTTAATTAACCTAAGGAGCATTTGTAACATTAACGCAAACACTTAGAGGTCTAGGCTAGAGATGTGTTCCAGAGTCGTTAAACGTAGGAGTTGTCCTTTTTTTCCAGCGTTGCATCACTATGGTGATATCCCATTCCACATACATAAGTGTATAGGATCGTAATCCGCATACCTTTGGGTATATTGGATGATGCTCCATGCATGAAAAGTATATGGGAACACTCTCATCGAATAGTTACGCATTAGACAAAACTACTACATACTGCACTTCCACGTACCGTCGAGTATATTTTTGGAGTCGCCTATCGGTTACTATCCATCCACAGGTAATCAAATCTTCCGCCTTACATACCATGATACACCAAACAAAACATTCAAGGAGACTTCCTGCACATACGTTTAGTCCTTGGTTCGCCAAGGTGTATATTCCAGTTCGTGATTGCTTGGTAAAACTTTATGCCTAGTTACCCATTTATTTTGTTTGTGCCTTTAATTTCTAAAATCAATTAATTGACCATGGAGCAACATCCTCCCCATGGAACAATTCCTTAGTGAATCTTAGGTTGAGACTAATGGTAATAGTTCTGGAGTCTACTAATCAAGGGAATCCTCATCCTTTTCCTTATTTTGGAAATATTAGTGCTCCTTATATGGAAATGTCGTCCCTTCCCAAATTCACCATTGGTTTTCTAGCCTGGTTATTTTCGACCCCTATGGTTCCAAATGTCCAAACTGCTTCTCAACGAGGCTCTCCTCCACCTGAAAAATATCAACCTCAAGTTTATCCTAAAGTTGGCCCTTTGCCTTCTTCACCTATTCGGTCCTCTTCCTCTTTTTCCTCTTCGTTTGGTGAAATCCTACAGGATAGTAACCAGGTGGATAATAAGAAGAAGAAAAGGAAGATTAAGAAGAAGAAAAATAAGCAGGGGGGACAACCAAGCAACAATTTCTACTGATGCGACTGATGTTGAGAAACCTTCCAATCAACCCCATAAATTGAATTTCCCTTGCAAGTTAAGTAAGAATGACCACCTTCTTAGAGATTATCTTGGTATTCCTAAGGTCTTAGAATTATGGTCCACAGGAAATGAGGCTCATCAATGGGTCAAATATATGGACCTTAATGCACCTCCAGCTTACTAAAATTGACTCTTCGCATAATTCTTTACATGTTTTAATTAGATTTTGCTTAATGAGATGAGTAAAGGTAATATGTCATGTCTAATGGTCGAATGTGCATTGATTGCAGGTTTTTGGAGCAAATTATGGCGAATTAGGATGCAGGAACTCGAATGAGACAAGCAGGAGAGATTATAGGAGATAGGATATCCCTCTTTAACTCCTCGCTCACTCGAAGATCCCTCAATCAAATCACACCAGCTCGGAGTTGGAAGCAGCCGAGTCAGGAGGATCATTGGTAACCAAGCCAGTGATAGTTAAGAACAAATTAATATCAATATTAGGAGCTAAGCCTCCCTAGATTTAAGGAAGTTGTTGGAAACTTCAGTTGTATAAATAAAGAGGCCTAGAGCCTATTAGGATTTAGTTTTTTTGTGCAAGATAGCTAAGTAGCTTTCGAGTTGAAGGATTGTGACCAAAAATTGTTATGTATTTTTTGATATGTTCATGAAAATGAGCAGCATTCCCTTGATCCAACACTAAGTTGACTCAGAGGACTGAAGCTCTTGGGTTAGGGACCAACCTTAGCAGCAAAGGTTCCTCTTACTGTACTTGTATTCTTAGGTTATCTCATAGATTAGTTGTTAAATTGATTTTGGTGTTGTTAAATTGCAAGTATTGGTAGATTTGATTAGTTTGCTTCCATTTGTGAATAACTTTAATAGTAGAATTATAGGGATAAGAAAATATTCAAAAAAGGATGATAACAGGTGAATCTTACCTCATTAGTCCCTTCCTGGGACCATGTCTTGAGGAACAATTCCCATTTATCCCAAAAAGATAGAATTCTAGTTTCTTATGAAATTTAGGGTGTTTCTACTAATTAGGTCATCATCTTTTAGTTTTAGAAGATAGGTTGCATTTGACATTTTTGATATCTTAAGTCTTGCATTATATTTCATGTTTATTTCATAATGGTTTCAAGCATTCCCATGCATAAACTTGGCAAATAAATTATGAAAATTATGTTTCTTCTATTTTAGTAACCCTTCTTGTTTTGAGATGAATTTATGGATAAATGACAACATTGATGTGTATGTTGTAGGAGTTTCTACATTGTAGGAAGACCTCATGTCACCAGCCTCAACCTAGCCATATCCACCCATGATTTCCAAAAGCCACTAAGTTCTCAATTTGGATTCTCGTTTTACAAGGAAAACTTGCCATGCTTCTAGAGCAAATTCAACCATCGTAAAGCTTTGGTTTGAGTTCTGAGTGAGTGCCTACCACTCCCTTGCCTTATTTCATCCTTACTCAGCTTCTCCAAGCTCCATACCACCTCTCAAACCACTCCCTATGATTTCAACCTGTTCCTATAGGAAAACAAGGGATCTTATAAGTGAACTAGGACATCTTGTAGACATCCTGTAGCAAAACCCGTCGTGGCTTGTTTTGACCCCAAATTGTGAAAAAAAACATCACTAAAGCTAGGAGTAGATCCATGCTTTCCTCCCAAGCCATCTGAACCATTGCACTCATCTCCCTCCACACCTATCTCACCTGCCATGCAACCAAGAAGTATTAGCATTTACATTTTTACAAAAACATAAAAAGAAAAAGTTTTTATATTCATTCATGCACACAATAGTTAAGTTCTTGTTTAGATCAGACTTCATGCCTAGGTTAGTTAAGACTTCACATGTGTTAAAATTAGAATTATTTTGAAAGAAAGGTATATTAACAAATATCTAGATGAGTTATGTGTTTTGTAGGCATTTATTTTAGTCTTGCATTACTACAGTAAGTAGCATTTTAATTCTCTCAATTAGCGTAAAATTCTCCTCTCTCAATTGGTAATCACACCTTTTCTAATCAATAGAATGCTAGTTTGAGAAACCCTAGTGGTCTATTGGCCCAACTCAGCAGTGACAAAGACTTGACCCATTGCATATATTTCTGTATACAACGCTGTCACCTCCAAGTTTGTACAACCCCGGGTTGATGAAGTAAAGTTGGTAGCCCAGGAGTTGCAGCATCCTTGCTGCAATACTAGTGCTCATCACTTTTTGGTGCTATTGTCGGGGAGGTGTCTAATTAGATGTGATTTATTCTTTCTTTCTTCCATTTCTTATCTCTTTCATTCTGTTATTATTTCCATTCTGCAGAGTAGTTGTAAGTTGGTTTGGTTTCCTTTCCATTCTACAATTGATTCCATTTAGTAGTTAGTTTCAATTCAGTTTGTCTTTTCAATTTTGCAATCAGTCTTAAATCTTGAAAAACAAACAAAAACACTCCTTTCATGCCTTGTATGAATAGGGATAACTTAGGAAAATTTCTACCATATACTCCCACCACTTCAAACAACCAACCTTCCCTCTTATTCGGTGGTTATGAATTAGAGGACCCCTTAGGCGAACAACCAGAGAGTTTTGAAGAGCCTATACGGGAAGAAGAAGAAACCATTCCCACTGACATCATGGTTCAAAATAGAAATTAAAGGGGAGATAGGAAAAAATTTAGGGTTCTTTTCCCATTAGAGAAACTAATGGGGATGCCAAGATGAAAAACATAATCCCCTCTACTCTTCCGCACTTCCATGTCCTGCTCTCAGAAGATCCAGATACTTTTTTGGTCAAATTTGTTGTCATATGAAGAACTTATGATTACATCTTTGATGATCATAAGTTGAAATTATTCTCATCCACTCTCAAGGATGAAACCCTACTCTAGTTCATGGGTTTACCTGGGGATAGTATCACCACCTGGGCTCAGATGCAACAATCTTTCAACAAAAAGTATAGGGACTACTGCAGGTCCAAAGATACCAAAGAGGAAATTTTTAGAATGACCTTGGGACATGATGAGTCCTTAGAGGATTATGAGGAAAGATTCCATCTTAACTATAAAAGGGCTAGGTGCACACTTGATCCTGAGTCACTTAAGTTAGTCCTCCTCAAGGGTATCAGGGAAGATCTCCAAGAAACCCTCAACCTGCTTTCAGGAGGGGACGTCTACCAACTACCCTATGAGGACATCAAGACCGTTTTTAAGAATCATTCAAGGGAAGCTAGGAAAAGGGGTGGGGTTGGTCAAATAGTGGCTAACTCATCCTCTTCCAACACATCTATAAAAAGTGCAATTGGGAACATGTTGGACTATTTTAAGAGTGAAATGTTGTAAACCCTTTCCCTGTAGATGGACACTACGTAAATCAAGAGGAAGTAGGAGGAAGCAGAAAGAGAATTATCCATATTCTTCCCTATATGCGCAAGGAGGCACCCTAAGAATTAATGTCCATTGACCCTTATAGAAAGCTTCTTGGTTTATGAGGAAAACCACTCCACAGACAAGTGTCCTTCTCTGCCTACTAAAAGCTTTGTATCAAGGAACTAAAGGGGTGAATGAACATCTCTGCTACATAAATCAAAGGAGGCCTCATGGGCCTCGACCATACCAGTAGGGCATGCAAGCGTCACCCTATTCATATTAAAACCCTAATAAAAACACATCCATTCCCTCTTGGTTCCCCCCTGCTCATCCCTTCTAGTCTACACCTTCTCCTATTCTTTTGCACCTCAATACCATTCCTAACCAACCAACCATCCATTTCAACCATATACTCCTCCACAACCTCAGTGGAATGCACCACCCTAGGGGTGGATGCCCCCATACAACAATGCTCCAAATGTATTGCCTTCACCTCCATCTCAACTACAACTTTTACACCCTGCTCCACCTAAAAAACCTCAGATCCCTGCCCAACCAAACTCGAACCCAAACAATAGACATGCAAAACAGGTCTACAGTGGAGAGACATCCTACCCTGCTTATGCTATGGAATTCATGAAATCAACTTTAGGTCTAGGAGAGTGCTCCCGGATAACCAACCTCCATCTCCACCTAGGGAGAGTGAGGAGGAAAGAGAGGAAAGTATGCCTAAAGTAAATCCACCACCCTTTCTTGAAATATTAACCCATCCAGTCTAGCATACCCCAGAAGAGAATGAACTTCTAGGTGAGTTGAAAAATCTATGTGTCAAAATCACACTTCTCCAAGCTATTAAAGATGTACCCATTTACAACAATTTAACTAATTAGAAGTGTTTCAAACATACAGGAAGGTGAAAAAGAGATACCCCTACCATTAATGTCATTAGATAATTGTCTGACTTAATGTTGGGGCAAGTAATTTTCCCAAAGTATTTAGACCCTGGAAGCACTGTAGTATATGTACACATCAATGGAACAATTGTCCCCCATACGTTGATTGATCTTTGGGTTTCCATCAGTGTAATTACTAAGGACACCTTGCTCAAGATGAATCTCCAGGGATCATTAAGAAAGACCATGATAGTATTGCAGCTTGCATATCGATCCATAGTAGCCCCCGAGGTGATTGTTGAGGATGTGATGGTCTCTGTTGATTCTTGGGAATACCCTGTAGACTTCTTAGTTCTCCAGCCTAAGACCAAATTTAATGGTTATCCTATCATCCTTGGGAGGCCTTGGTTAGCCATTTCTGATGCCTACATAAGCTGTAGGGTTGGAAATATGACTATCAAAAATGGACATCTATCCAAGAAGTTTTCCCTATACCCTCCTACTTAGCCGTCTCTAGAACATGACTTACCTTTATGGCTAGAAGAAGAGGAAGAAGATGAAGTCTACTCCTCCCAAATCTATACCCTAGAAACTGCCATAGGAGGAGGACAACTTGATGAAGATGATTTGATTGAACACATCATCCAAAATACAACTCCCAACACCATGTCTCTAGAGCGAGTAGTGAAGGAAATGAAGAACAACCATTGGGTTGATCTATGCTTAGTTGAATCAAACCCTACTCGTGTCAAGACAATAGGATTCAGCCTAGAAAGAGCATTGAAAATCAACTCCTCTCTCTCTGTACACCAAGAAGAAGAGTTATGTAATATGATAAGAGAGAATTTGGATGCATTTGCTTGGAATTACAAAGAAATGAAGGGAGTGCACCCCTCGATGTGTACTCATCACATTTACCTCAAGGAAGGTTTCAAACTAGTTCAACAACCCCAAAGGAGAATGAATCCATCTCTCAAGGATATATTCAAAGAAGAGTTATAGAAACTGTTGGATGTAGGATTCATTTACCCCATCTCAGATAGTGAGCGGGTCTCTCCTCTCATGCTAGTTCCAAAGAAAAATGGAAAGTGGAGGATTTGTGTTGATTACAGAAAGCTAAAAAAAGCAACATAGAAGGACCATTTTCCTCTACCATTTATTGACCAACTGTTAGATGGTCTGGCAGGGAAGAAGTTCTTATCTTTCTTAGATGGGTTCAATAGGTACAATCAAATCTAGATCAGCCCATAGGACCAGGATAAAACCACCTTCACATGTCCTTGGGGTACTTTCACTTATAGGGTCCTTCCTTTTGGTCTATGCAATGCCTCTGCCACTTTCTAGAGAGCAGTCTTGAGTATCTTTGCAAAGCTAGTCCATGATGCAGTAGAAATTTATATGGATGACTTCACACCCAATGGGTGTGATTTTCAGGAGGCTCTCTCTAACTTGGGTAAGGCGCTAAACAAATGCATTGAAATGAACTTATCCCTTAGTCCATAAAAATGTGAGTTCTTGATGACTGCAGGGACTGTTCTAGGTCACTCAATATCCTAGGAAGGACTACAGGTAGACCCAATTAAGATAGCCATCATCAATAGGGTCCCGACTCCACAGAAATAGAAGGATGTCAGAAGTTTTCTAGGTTTAGCGAGATACTATAGGAGATTTATAAAATATTTCAACAATTTAGCTTCTCCATTATTTGGGTTATTGGCCAAAGACTAAATTTTTATGGTCAGAAAGCTTCCAAGCAGCCATGGACACCCTAAAGGAAAAGTTGACTACTGCAGCTATTCTTCGAGGCCCAAATTGGGCTCTTCCTTTTCATATTCATGTCGATGCCTCTCAAAAATCTATAGGAGAAACTCTAGGCCAGATAGATGACAAGCTACCTTATGCCATCTACTTCATCAGTAAGAATTTGTCGAACGTCGAGCTAAACTACACAGTGAATATAAAAGAGCTCCTAGATGTTGTGCATTAATTGAATAAATTTAGACATTACATTACTGGTTACCAGACATTTGTACATACTGACCATGCTGCAATTAAATACTTAATGAATAAACCTGATGTAAATGCCCAGATTATTAGATGGTTACTTTTATTGCAACAATTTGATTTAACTATTATTGATAAGACTGGCAAGGAAAATGTAGTTGCATATTTTTTATCCAAATTGACTTTTCCTATAGGGGATGAAGGAATGGTTGATGATTAGTTACCAGATGAACATTTATTCACCATTTTAGTTCTCTCTCCATGGTTTGTTGACATAGCAAACTACTTGGTAGCTACATAGTTTCCTCCAAATTTGTCCTCCAAGGAAAAGAGAAAAATCATAAGGAAAAGCGCTCCATTCACTTGGATTGGGGGAAATCTCTTCAAGCTAGGTCCGGATCAAATTATGAGAAGATGTGTCAGGGAGGAGGAAGTATTCGACATCCTTCTAGCCTTTCATAATGGGCCTTGTGGAGGTCACTTTGCAGCCAAAAGAACATCATTTAAGGTACTACAAGCTGGTTATTACTGGCCCACTCTTCACCAATATTTAAGGAGGTATACCATCCAGTGTGATCGGTGCCAAAGGATGGGAAACCTACCCCAAGGGATCAGATGCCTCTAAAACCTCGAGTGAATTTCGAGTCATTTGACAAGTGGGGCATGGATTTCATCGGGCCCATTGTTACACTAAAAAATGTCACCATGACTATTTACAGTTAGTATGGCTCTATCAACAGTCATGCTACCCTCTTAGGCAAGTCTTATGCCTCTTCTCTCCATGTCAAACTCCAAAAAAGAGAGAAAGTCTTTCTAAATGTATTTATCTCTGGGGACGCAGGTTCTCTCAACCTTACCTGCGGGTACGCACCCAATGTTCACAAAAGCTGCGTCTTTGGACGCTCTGTATGTAAAGGGGCAGGTGCGTCCCCCTGAAAAGGTTAAAATGCGCAAGTTTCATCTTTAAAAAGTCACTTGTGGTCATTTCTAGAGCATTCTAGAAGGTTGTTCGACGTGTATTGAGCGCCTCCAGATGGTTCATGCACTCCTACCAAAGAGGAACTTATCCCATCAATGAGGGAGCTATCCCATCCAAAGAGGGGATTATCCCATTGATGGTGGACCTGATTAACTTCCTCTTGAGCACTATAAATACAGGCATTGGGCCAGAAGGAGAGAGGTTGAAAGCTATACATTTCTAAGGGTAAATGCTACAGGAATTAGGACTCCCATTTAGAAGCTTGTGAGGAGAGATTGCCATCTTTGCTTGTTCTATTTGGAAGTGGGTGAGCTTTGTCAAAGTAAAGGAGAACTCTTGATGGACCCTGGGAGGGACTTGCACAACACCAAGGCTCAGGTTGTATTTGTTCCTTTTGTTACCTATTAATGCAAATGAGTCCATTCTTCTCAATAACTTGTTATTTATGAGTTGTTTCATGTACTCCTTGGTCTATGTGTTAAATATGTTTTATTCTATGAGATTATCAAGTGCTATTTAATCGTTTGATTGTTAGTGTATGCAGGTTTCAAAGTGAAGGAGGAGCTCATCCGGATCAGCGGAGCTGGACTGCTACAATAGCGTTGGATTACAGGTAGGATCTAAACACTTGATTTCCCGTATAGTAAATGCATGTTTAGAGAAGGATTGCTCTTGTTTGTCTTGTTTGTCACTAGAGAGTCTTAGGCTCCTAGGGAGGTTGGTTGTGTCCGCACAATCGACTCTTTCCGCCTGACACCCATTGACCCTCCATCTAGACAAGCAATAAATCATTGTGTGCATTGACTACTTAACAAAATGGGCTGAAGCCAAAGCCATCAAAGTAGAAATAGAAGAAAAAGTGGATGAATTCTTAAGGGAGAATGTGTTTTATAAGTTTGGGTACCCTAGAGAGTTGGTCACTGATTAAGGAAGTCAATTTACATCTCACATGATTGAAAATATGTTAAGCCAACACAAGATCAAGCACATAAAATCCACCCCTTACCACCCACGGGCTAATGGGAAAGTGGAAGTAACGAATAGAGAATTGGAGGGCATTCTGACCAAGGTGATTAGCAGCAGCAGAAAAGATTGGGCAAATAGATTAGTTGATGCCACCTGGGCCTACAATACCACCTGGAAGACCACCACTGTTTTCACCCCTTATGAGCTAGCCTATTGGAAGAAAGCCCTTCTATCCATTGAATTTGAATACAACACCTTAAGGATGACATCACACCTAGATCTAGATATCACAAGGGCACAACAAGAAATATTGCTCCAGTTGAATGGGTTAGATGAATTTAGGATGCAGGCCCTTCTGCACATAGAAGTGACTCAAGATCAAAGGAAAAACTTACATCAACCTTTGTCATTATCTTCTGGAAATCATGATGGTGACAAATCTTCAACTAGTGATAGTAAGATCCATGGGAAAAAGGGTAAAGTCAAATTTCCTTGTAAGTTATGTGAAGGGATCATCCTATTTACCATTTTCCTTATATAGATGAAGCCTCAAAAGTATTGGAAGAACTTACAAATTCTTAGCCACAACTTTCAGCTTGTTATGAGAAGCTTTCTCCCAATCCTCCACTAGTTGATGAAGTGATTGATCAGAATCTATCTCCAGTCAATCCCATTTTGTCTGAACATGAATATAATGAATCTGTTCTTGAGCAATCATTGGTAGAGAAAATAGTTGACTCGATTCCACCTTCATTTGATCGTGCCTTTCCCGTAGAGAGTGAAATTCATACTGCTCAGGTTCCTCTTGTTTTTTCAGGGCACAATGAACTGGGGGATAGTTCTCCCATTCCCATAACACAAGGGGAAAGTCCTCCCTTTCCTATGACACCCGCTCCAAGTAGCATGGTCAATCCTTTTATTAGAGTCGACTGGTAGGATATCATCTTCCTCCTTACGTGCCCTTTCATATCATAGTACAAACTTATAATGTGGTTGTACCTATCAAAATCATAGATGAAGGTGCATTTATTCATATTATGTCCTCAACTACTTGGAAAGATTTAGGTTCTCTGCAGCTTGGGCCCGTTACCCAGAATATTTTGGATTTTAACAGAGGAACCAACCAACCATTAGGGATCCTTCCTAAGTTGCCTATTACTTTGGGAGGAAATATTGTGTATATCGATGTGATGGTAGTCCAAGGCCCTTTGGATTTTAATTTACTCCTTGGGCATGAATGTGTATGTCATGGGAGCTCTTGTCTCTTCACTCTTTCATGTGAGGTGTTTCTCACATGAAGATAGAATCATGGCTATTAACAAAATTTCATTCGTTGGTCCTAATTTGACTCCCAATCAAACAACTTCCCTAAAAGATCCTTATATGGAAGTGGTATCTTCCTCACCATAGGTAAATTATGTGGCAACCCATCCCATTCATATATCTACTAATGAAGATGAGCCTTTCACTATCTGCTCAACTTCTTCTGACCTAGATCCAGTAGGTGATGTAATGCATCATTTACTAGGGGAATTGGAGTTTAATCAATCCATTGGATCCTTTGATATGTATCCCTTCCAGAGAATTTTTCTTCCATATAATGATAACCTCTAGGAAGTCATGGTCTCTTGGAGGCCATGATCAGGACTATAGCAGAGTTCTTTTTCTTGTGTCAAGCTCCTTAAAAAATGAAACAAGGTGTTGGAGCAGAGTTCCTTTCTTGTGTCAAGCTCATTAAAAAATGAAACAAGGTTCTTGGAGCAGAGTTACTTTTTTTGTGTCAATCCCATTAAAAATGAAACAAGGTCCTGGAGATGAGTTCCTTTTCATGTGTCAAACTCGTTAAAAATGAAACAAGCTCTTATGAGTATAGTTCTTTTACTATGTCAACCTCGTTAAAAAATTAATAGGTTCCTATGAGTATAGTTATTTTCCTGTGTCAAACTTGTTAAAAAATGAAACAAATCCCATTTATATTTGAGTCTTTTATTAGATCTCGTAAATTCCCAGTCGGGTATTTCACTAGATCTCATAAATGAATCTTCAATCAATCCACCTATTAGTACCCAGTAGTGTACCTAGGTGAATTAAATGAAGCTTGGTGGGAATGTACATTGAATTGAGTCATTATGTTGGGGGCATGCAAACTTATTTCAAGCATAGTTTTTCTCTGTTTCAAGCTTGTGTAAAAATGAAACCACCTTCAAGCATAATTTCCCATGCTTCAGCTTGCGTAAAAATGAAACCAATTTCAAGCATAGGTTTCAAGCTTCTGTAAAAATCAAACCATTCCCATTTTATCCTTCATGATTTCCATTTTTATCTACCTATTTTCTGCCAAATGAGCCTTGGTTTTCTCATTCCATCGTCATCGTTTGCTTGCCTAATCATACTCTTTCACTTGGTTTTTACCATTTCCCGAGGAACCGTTGCGATGAGTGAGCTTATTAGCCAACCTATTGACCTTTGCATGTTTTGAGTAGTTCCATCATGAACGGAACTAGTTGCTACCCTTTATACGACTCATTCCTCCAGGAGGAGTCCTCTTTCAGATTTTTTCAGACTCCCAAAATATGAAAATATTGTTGAGCACTTGTATTTTCGAACTCATTAAAGTAAACGAAAAAGACGTATACTTAGTATAAGTTCAACCCTTTTTCGCACAGAGATAGATTATTTACGAAAAAGGAATACCTTAGTCGAACATGGCTAAGAGGTTCTCTTGAGTATTGTTTTCTACCTTTTCAAACTTAAGAGACTATCTATGAAAAGGGACATCTAGAGTTTTGTTTTTCACCTCTTTCTCAAACTCACTAAACATGAAAAAGGTGTCGATTTTTACCTTCGTTGGACTTGTTAAAACATCAAACAATGATGGAATTGTTGAACATGAAAAAGAAAAACCTATCCCCGCCAAGGTTCGTTAAATATACTTAGAGGGATTCATCCGAAGGGTGAACTTACAGATCAAGCATATGTTATCCTCCTCAAGCTTGTTAATAAATAAAGAGGTATTGACCAATATTGTTGGGGAAATTGGGAAAACATGGTATTCCATTTGTTAATGGCAGCGAGTTGCTCTTGAACATGACACTCTTCCACTTCATCTTCGTGGATGTTGGGTTGGGTAATCTACTTGTATTTTGGTTATCATACCATTTTCAGATCCTCCATTTTGGTTTCAGGTCAATGTTACCAACTTCATTCAGTGTCACTGGTGTGTTCAAGAGAATTCATTCAGTTGATATTGTTACAATACTCTTAAGCCTTCATTCCATGTTTGCCTTTCCTGATCCAATTCCATATCAATATCATTCTATCTCAATCATAATACATGTTTTGTGTTGTTGATGGGGGATACATCAAGGCCCTCCTATGACGAGTCGCTTCCTATTGACATCAACACATTATCCAGGAAGTTGACTTAGAAATAACCCTTTGGTACCTTGGTGCTTGCATACATCAATGTAAATTTTCCTCGCTCTCAACAACAGGTTTACATCAATGGATTCCAATTGAAAGGCTATGTGTGGTGTTTGACATCAACTCATTTATTCACACCATACTTATTGTAATGTATTACCTTGAGAACCATTAACATCATCGGTGGTTTCTCTCACGTCTTTTAACGACTGACATCATCAACTAGTAATCAGATGGTGTCTACCATGTTCGACCTCAGCTCATTGATTCACATGGTTAGACTTGTACATTGGTTGGTTGTGTGAAGGAGATAGAAGACCCCAGATCTAGTTTCATCCATCTGGGCTGCGATTTTAGGAGTTATACAAAGATCACAATGTATGATGGCCATGATCATACAAACAACCATCCATTCATGGGTCTACCAGTTCTCAACTATGGATGCATCTTTTTATTATTGTACATGTTATGTTAGCTTATGTGTCGAGTATGGGTATGCCTCCCTTAGCAACAAAGATATCATGATGAAAATTTATTGTAACAAATGAAGCTCATAGGTTTTTCTTAATATGGACTTGTCACAAGGTAAAGCATTTCAGTGGTCAATTTTCATTTTTTACTTTGCGCTTAAACTAAGGGGAAATCTATTGTAGGCCATTTTTTCACATCTGATTAATAGGCCTCCTAACGTGATCAACCAATGATCCAGGTGGCTCTAGACACAAGCAGAAGTCCCAGAGGACTTAGAAAGGGTCAAAATTCAAAGTGGTCAGAACGCTTACAAACCACAACCAGATCAAAGTGCTCATTGCCCTGATTCCAATAGTGCAAACGTCACTCAAATCCGAGCTCGTATGAGGGAGAAGAGCCATTCAAAGTTTTGGTCAAAGTTGCCATGTGGGCCAGGTTTAAGTGTCCTACAAATTGACCAAGTCCCGGACAGGGAATCTGGCTCTCGAGGAGTAGGTGAATTTGTTGGATACTTAATTTGTCTAATATCCCCTAGATTAGACAAAATCGAAAAATGTGGTTGTATTAAGAAAAAAAAAAGCATATGTTATGAGGTGACGGGCCATGACCCCTGCCACCTCCCTTCCCAAACCACATATAGTTACAAAAATAAAACAAATTTTATTTAAAAATGGCTGACAGGCCATGACCCCCATCGGCCCCCCAAACCACCATATGTTACATATAAAACAAATAATATAATTGCGTAGTGGGCGGGCCACCTCTGGTGGACCTGGCCCAGGCCCCACCCATTGGCCACTTGTCACATGTGTTAGTGCCTGGATCTACCTCAGGCTGAAGGAAGGCAGGTCTAGGGTAACATCAAACCACGCTTAACCTGGTAGCTAGCCCTATCAGGTCGGGAGAGGGCTCTCTCCTTGTCAATATCAATTAGAATATTGGGAACTAGGGCTTGAGATGACTGAAATGAATGCTAATTTTAGGCTAGGTATGGTAGATCAGGGGATTTGATTGGATTTGTTTCGGGTCAAAAACAACAAGAGAAAGGGTGATTGGACTATGGAATCGATGCCAGTTTCTACTGGCAAACCTGGGGCAGATTAAGTGCCATGTTCAGCGAAGTGAAGATTGTAAAGGTGAGAAGTATAAGGGAGAAATCCCGCTGCCCTGCAGGCATCAAACAAAGGATGGATCTGTAGTAGCAACTTTAGATGAAAGAGAATAACGAGGTTGCTCAACAGAGCATCTAGCAACGGATGAATTCTGCTAAGACTACCATTACAACTAACAAAAAAATCATCATGAAAGGAACATCATTATGGTTGAATTCCTAAAATATCACTTAAATAACGCTGAAAACAAAGGAGAAAAACATAATGTGTAAATGAATTACAGGAGAAAAAACATACTAAACATTTAAGCACCGTGATGAATCCCAGGCCTTAAGGGCAAACACTGCTTTCTTATGATATTCAATAAAACTTTACACAGTCCAAATGCTTCTTCCTATTGCAAAAATCGAACCTATACACTATGAAATTCATAAAATTTATACATTTAGCTCATCCCTGTGTTAAGGGAATTGAGCTCAACCATCTTCTTCAAAATAGAATCAGTTACATTAAACTTGGACCGAATTCTGAAAATAGGTGTCAAAGATGAACTCGTATCTCCCAAAACATAGCACCTGTTACAAAACTAAAAGAGGTTTTTGTAGATAAGTTCATGTTCAGGGAAAATTTTAAGAACCCCCCCTAAATTTATAAATATAATAAATGGGCGAATCTCCATGGTATATAGGAAAAATGGAAGGCGATTTTATCAATAATATAATATGTATATATAATTTTTTGGCGAATCTCTCACTAGTCATGGCGAATATTTTACTCAATTATAAAATCTTGTAAGATCTTGGCGAGTCTTTCACTAAATAATAAAACTTTGTAAAGTCATAGTGAATCTTAGCATAGGCTACATGCTAGTTTAATTCCCCCATTTAAATAGGCTACATTCTAGGTGAATACCATGGGTCAATACCATGTGCCATTCTGGTGAATACCATGGGTCAATACCATGTGCCATTTTTATTTTTATTAATTCTAATATTAGGGTTAATAATGGTTTTTTGCATGGTATTAATAACAATCTAGTCCATGGTATTTGTCCCATAGTATTTTGGCCATAGGTTTCACCTAAATATAACCCATTTTTTTAGTGTTTATAAATATAAGGTGACTTATGGAGTAAATATAAAAAAATGTTTTATTTGTTTACCATACCTCTCGTTTATTTATATTTTTATTAATTTACCATACCTCTTTTACAAATATGGTATTTGGCCCATAGGATTCACTTAAATAAAACCTCTTTCTTGAGCCTTCATAAATAGAACGAGGGTTATGAACTAAATATAAAAAGAGGTTTTATTTATTTACGATAGGTCTAGTTTATTTATATTTTTATTTATTTACCATACCTTTTGAGTAAGTATAAAAAGACGTTTTATTTATTTACCATACCTCCACTTTACTTATATTTTTATTTGTTTACACCCTTACATGTATATAAGGTGACTTATGGAGTAAATATAAAAAATGTTTTATTTATTTACCATACCTCTCATTTATTTATATTTTTATTAATTTACCATACCTCTTTTATAAATATGGTATTTGGCCCATAGGATTCACTTAAATAAAACCTAATATGGTATTTGGCCCATAGGATTCACTTAAATAAAACCTATTCTTGAAAATGGGCAAATGGATTCACTTAAATAAAACCTATTCTTGAAAATGGGAGAATGGAAGTTTGTAAGTCCTAATTTCAAGGGCTAAATTTACCTTTTTTACCCTCTCCCTTAAAATAAGGTGGGCTATTTGAGGTGATTTGTAAAAATGTACTATGATACAAAATATTCGCCCACTAAAAATTTAAAACCCCTTAATTTCGCCAAAGGGTGAACATTCGCCCATAAAATTATCCTTGTTCTTGTTGGAGAAAAAAGTCTCTCAAATTCTAGAAATTCGTTTCCAGTTGCTTGGAATCTATGCCACAAAATCATCTCTAAAACATAAAATCATTAAAAACTTAAATCTGTCAAAATGAGTTGTAAAGATCTACTCACATATTCAAATTCATGACACCTATGAATAAAATGAAAGACATTTTTGTTATATGGCTCATGGGTAACAAAAACCTCCTTTTGGTTTTCAAAATTACTTTCTATCTATTGTAAAATGGCACTGCACTAAAATGACTAAAATAGTAAAAAATATGAAAAATCTACTTTGTTTTAATGTAGGCTCCAAATATCACTGTATATCTCCCACATAGTAGCACCTGTGCATAAATTGAAGGAGGTTTTGTTATTTGGTATGTGATGGACAAAAACCTCTTTCACTTTTGAAAAATTCCTTACCATTATTTCATAAATGGATCTTGTACTAAACTTGTCATTGTGTGCAGCAATTGACCTAAAAACATGCATAACCAAAAATCACTCATTCATTTCGATCATATCTTCTGATCCAGAAACCGGTTATAGGAGTGTGATATACCGTTGGAAATATTTTTCTGAGATTCTTTTGATGGACACATTTTTGACATGTTTTGTGCTGAATATCATGTGAAAAACATCTAACCAAAGCAAACCTAGTAAGAGCTCATGTTGATCCCTGGTGACAGGCTGCGAAGACCGGCACTGACATTGGCCTGATTGGGGATGGAAACTCCTTGGAGGTGTCAAGAACACCGTAGAACAAGTGCCTCATCCATTGGGTAATACGGTCAAACATCTACAAACTCAAAACAACTCATACCAATCCAAACATACACATATTGCAATTTGTACATAACAAATATCAGAAACTGAAATGTTGCCTTTGGCAACGTAATTATTTACAAATCTACCCTACTTCGCTGCAAAACCAATAGATCAAGTGATGTTGTAATGCCATATCAACCAATCAAGTAACTGTGACAATGATGCTGTTTTTTTAGTGTTTGAACTAGAAGATAGTTGGAAATCCTACCAGCAGTATAGACCCATAGTACCTATGGCTTTGTAAAAAGCAACTTGGTTTTTCTTTCAACTTAAAAATATATTCCATATATGCTGCTATGAGATCATAGAAACCAGATTCTATCTGCTGCCCTAGCTCATTAACATATGCTCTTGGCTAGAGATTGTCACATCCTCGTTATAAATCATAACATCCTTCAATCCAACCATCCAAGGGCAGCCTTATCTTTTCTTCTTTGGGAGGAGGGAGAGTTTCCAAGAACTGCTTAGGGTCTTGGAATTCATGTGATTTAATTTGAACATCCAATAATTCAATTTCATTTTCCAATCTTTCAACCACTAAGCTAAGAAAACAATATTTATTCTCAGGTGTGAGTCAGCTGGATTTCAAGCTAAGAAACAATGATGTTAAAAAACTCTGATCAATCTGAAATTTTGCTATCTCATCCCTTAAAATAAATAACATTTCACTAGATAACGGATTTGCCACATACCTCATCATCGGTGATTACGAAAACTGGATTCTTTAGCAGTGAAGTCGAAGCTCAGGTTCTTGAACATTGGAGTCATCAGGTAGATGATTTCAGCTTTCATATGTGTCTGACTACTACCCACCATCAGAAATCAGATCTGCAACTTGAATGATCTTTCCTAGAGAAGATCTGTCACCTCTTCCCCAATGGAGTCGCCACTATGTCAGTGCCTGGATCTACCTCAGGCTGAAGGAAGGTAGGTCTAGGGTAACATCAAACCACGCTTAACCTGGTAGCTAGCCCTACCAGGTCGGGAGAGGGCTCTCTCCTTGTCAATCTCAATTAGAATATTGGCAACTAGGGCTTGAGATGACTCAAATTAATGTTGATTTTAGGGTAGGTATGGTAGATCAGGGGCTTTGATTGGATTTGTTTCAGGTTGAAAACAACAAGAGAAAGGGTGATTGGACCGTGGAATCGATGCCAGTTTCTGCCGGAAAACCTGGGGCAAATTAAGTGCCATGTTCAGCCAAGTGAATATTGTAAAGGTGAGAAGTATAAGGGAGAAAGTCCATTGCCCTGTAGGCATAAAACAAAGGATGGATCTGCAGCAGCAGCTTTAGATGAAAGAGAATAACGAGGTTGCTCAACAGAGCATCTAGCAATGGATGAATTCTGCTAAGACTACCATTACAACTAACAACAAAATCATCATGAAAGGAGAATCATTATGGATGAAGTCCTAACATATCACTTAGATAATGCTAAAAACAAAGGAGAAAAACATAATGTGTAAATGAATTACAGGAGAAAAAACATACTGAACATTTAAGCACCGTGATGAATCCCAGGCCTAAAGGGCAAACACTGCTTTCTTATGATATTCAATAAAACTTTACACAGTCCAAATTCTTCTTCTTGTTGCAAAAATCAAACCTCTACACAATGAAACTCATAAAATTTATACATTTAGCTCATCCCTGTATTAAGGGAATTGAGCTCAACCATCTTCTTCAAAATAGAATCAATTACATTAAACTTGGACCAAATTTCTAAAAATATCCATTGAAGATGAACTCATATCTCCTAAACCATAGCACCCGTTACAAAACTGAAAGAGGTTTTTGTAGATAAGATCATGTTGGAGAAAAACTCTCACAAATTCTGGAGATTCATTTCCAGTTGCTCAGAATCTATGCCACAAAATCATCTCTAAAACAGAAAATCATTAAAAACTTAAATCTGTCAAAATGAGTTGTAAAGATCTACTCACATATTCAAATTCACGACACCTGTGAATAAACTGAAAGAGGTTTTTGTTATATGGCTCGTGGGTAACAAAATCCTCCTTCGGTTTTTCAAAATTACTTTCCATCTATTGTAAAATGGCACCGCACTAAAATGACTAAAAAAGTAAAAAATATGAAAAATCTACTTTGTTTTAATGTAGGCTTCAAATATCACTGCATATCTCCCACATAGTAGCACCTGTGTATAAATTGAAGGAGGCTTTTTTTATTTGGTATGTGATGGAAAAACTGAGCTTGTACTAAACTTGTCATTGTGTGTAGCAACTGACCTCAAAACATGCATAACCAAGAATCACTCATTCATTTCGATCATATCTTCTGATCCAGAAACTGGTTACAGGAGTGTGACATACCGTTGGAAAGATTTTTCTTAGCTTCTTCTGATGGAAACATTTGTGACATGTTTTGTGCTGAATATCATGTGCAAAACATCTAACTAAACCAAACCTAGTAAGAGCTCATGTTGATCCATAGTGACAGGCTGCGAAGACTGGCACTAACAACATGAACCAGAGGCGAGTGGGCTTGAATCCACCCAGCCATCCTAGCTAGCCCGCCTCCTGGGCACCTCCACACAAAACTGTCCACACCATTTAACAACTCTGCCCATATTTAATCAAACAAAATCAACGACATACCAAAAAATTAACGTGCTAAAACAATAAAAATTTAACACACTATTTTGGAGATTGCGGGGTTTGAAACTGCAACCTCCACCCTCCTAAATGACTCTACCATCATTGGGCCACGGGCTCAACCTTGATAGCTCTACCCACATCTAATATACAAACCTTTGAATTCATTTGCGATGAGGACGGCGAAACGGAGGAGCAGATTTGAGAACCGAGAGAGGAGCGGAACCATGACTATGTGGAACCCTGAGCCAGGAGCGAAACCATGACACAGTCCACAGAGGCAGAACCATGATGGCATGTTTTTCAAGACATAATTTTTGCAGAGAATCTTAAGATGCCAAAAAGATTCCTTGGGAGGTAAAAATTCATTTTATCAGAATGTAACCAAGTTTACAGTCATTTTTCTCATATTTTCACAGGGAAAGTAATGGCGAGGTTGGATTCACCTTTTGAGCAGTAGATTTGTAGATTCCCAGTGGAGGATAATCCTCAAGAATCTTGAGCGAATCTTCCAGATTCCTTAGAGGCTGAAATTCAGCAAAGTCAGAATGCAGCCAAATTCATACTCATTCTTCTCAGAATTTGGCAAGGATCTCAATGGCGAGATCATTTTTCTAATTTTAGCAGAAGATCTTTAGATGACCTAGAGGAGGGAATCTAAAAGATTCTTGTAGCCCCTGATTTTCAGTTTGTCAGAATTCAGAAATTTGATAGTCGATTTTACACTATTTGACTCCACGAATCTGATGGTATAATCAGATTTTCCATTTGATCATTTCATTTTTTGGCCACTTTTCAAAGTGGAGTGTAGGTGTCAGTATTCAATGTGCGAGCAGTCGTTTCCATGAGATTCGATGCCACATGATTGATGGTGCAGCTAGATCCAATAGTTTATCATCCTCTTCTTCAGATAACTCCTTGATGTGAGGTATATGTAGTGTGATCATATACTTCTTTGTCTCTTTGCTTAAGATGCAATGTGTTGTATAGATCCCCATTTGATGTTTGAAGTGGGATCTTGATTTGTTCTTGATGTGAGATGTACTTATTGCCATGTCTTGAGTGAGATCCCTTTGTTGCCATTTTGACGGGATACTCATGTGCCGCCATGTATGTTTGAATTGAGATCCATTTGATGCCATGTTGGCAAGATGCTCATTATTGTCATACATGAAATTATGTCATGCTGATAGGAGTCCTTTTGTGAATGAAAGTTCCTGCAACAATACATCTCGTGGAGGCACTCCTGTGTGAGGGAATATTCCTTGCATGATAGAGAAAAGATATTCATGTACATCATCACTCTTTCCAACACTTAATGCAGTGGCCTACACCATCTTGACACCGGGGCCCGGAGACGTAGTCCCTCCTGGACGAACTCCGTTATCAACGTCTTGTGTTTTATGTTGCTGATTCTTGTCATGTTCCTTCTTCTTTACAACATGCATATATGCTCCTTTATTCTCTTTTAAATGCAATTCTAATCACATCACGAAAGAAAAAGATCTTGGTTAAATCTAGGGGTTGAGTCAACTCGGATCAAGTTTGATATCGAAGTAGTCTTTGCATGGATGTGAATTGAGAGCTTGAACAATGGAATGTGCAACAATGGAGGATGACAAAGAGATGTACGAGACCATGCTCATAATTTCCCAAATGGTGGAAATAATGTATGAATCTCTACAAAAAGAGACAAAGGAAAAGCAACAAGTGCAACTTCAGTTGCGAGCCACAGAAGATGCCCTAGAAGAATTGAGGCACAACAACTAGAGTCTTCAAGTAGAGAACATTGAATTGAAGATGATTCTACAAGAAGAGAAAAAGGAGAAACATAGTATGCTACGATAGCTGCAAGCTAAGGATGAGGCCTTAGGAAAGCTGCAACATGACCCATGTGAGGTAAAAAGTAGTTCTCCAACTTCATGTATGTTTCCTAATGATGATTTCGCTGTTTTCAAAAATCAAACCATAAGAATTGGCTCCAAAATGTTGAGGAAAATCGGTTATGAAGGAAAAGGCTTGGGAATTAATGGCCAAGGCATTGTCAACCCCATCAAAGTAGAGGAATTACCCCATCAGACAAGACTTGGGTATGTTGAGAAGGAAGTTGGGGAATGCGACACAACAGTGAGCGAACCACCAACAACAGATAATGAGAAGCCATCATCAGTTCTTTCCAAATGGACAGTGGAGGTAAAAGATGTTGATTTCCCTTCAGTTTTGTCTTCACATAGTATGATTTCTTTTGGAAATGTGGAGATACCAATTACAGGGACAAACATGAGGCTCCTTACCAGGATGAGGTACAAGGAGGAAGAACTTGGTGTTAATAACCAAGACATAACTCAACCATTGGAGGTTGAGCAGAGACCTCGATTTGCAGGTTTGGGATACATCGAAGGAGAATGCTAGAAGGTGTCAGATTCTTTCGAGACATCGTTGAAATCATTGAGGAAACAGAATGATGGGAACACATCACCATCATCCCATGGTAGTGCCCATTGCAGGGAAAGAGTTGATGCAAGCTCTTATCGCCATAATTATACCAGAGACAACAAGGAAAGGTATAACCAGTCTCGATATTTGAATGTTCATTTCGATTAAAATCATGTTGTTAATGATGAACGTAAAACATGGAATTGAAAAACATGTACTTTTATGGTTTACATAACCATGTATCTGCCAAGTGTTGGAAAAGAATAACAACAAGAAAAAGGATGAGGTGTGGAAGACCCTCTCAACAGCAGGCAAAGAAGAAGGTAAAGAACATATGGAGGAAGAAGACCTATTGCAGTCATTGCAACAGAGGTGGCCATCAAAGAGCCACATGTTGGAGGCTCCATCCAGAGTAGTGCCTTAAAGACAAAGCGTCAGTGCATGAACTAGTTGAAAAAGACATTCAACAAGCAAAACCACCACACGGGGATGACCCATTCACAGTGATAAGTGAAAAATGGTTTCTAAATATGTTATCTTGTCACGGTTGTGATCTTGTAAATCATTTGTTGCATTTTAAAATGTAAAAGTGATGATGTGTTTTCCATCACTTGTTAAGAAACAATGATGTTTGGTCTTATTTTGTGTTGCATGTTAAGCTATGAAGGTGAAGTTGTGTTTCCATCACTCGTCAAAGAAACAATAGTATTTAGCCTTACTTTTGTAAATCATCTTTTGCAGTGATGATGTGTTTTCCATCACTTGTTGAAGCAACAATGATATGTTGCCCTTGTTTTGGTAGCCGGGTATTGTTTCCATTTTCATGTAAACTTGACTACCGAGTATGTGTTATAAACTCATGGCAAGTATGGGATGCTTCGGTCATTAGTTGGTCGTGTAAGTCAAGCATGTAATTTGCAAAAAAATGTATTACAGGTTGCAGAGGTTGTAGGTGTTGGCTCATCGCTTATGGATTCGAAGGACAAAGGTGAAGGAGAAGGAAGGGTGACATATCAGATATTCGTAAGTGCAGACATGGTACAAAGAAGTGGCAGATTATTTTCATGATTTTGGAGGACAAAAAGCTTCTCAGTGGGGAGGATTGATCCAAGTGCTCTAGACACAGGCAGAAGTCCAAGAGGACTCAGAAAGGGTCAAAATTTGAAGTGGTCATAATGCTCCCAAACCAGTACTAGAACGAAGTGCTCATTGCCCTAATTCCAATGGTGTGAACGACACTCAAATCTGAGCTCGTATGAGAGAGAAATAGCCAGTCAAAGTTTTGGTCAAAGTTGCCATGTGCGCCAGGTTTAAGTGTCCTACAAATTGACTAAATCCAGGATAGGTAATCTGGCTCCCAAGGAGCAGGCGAATTTGTTGGATACTTAATTTGTCTAATATCTCCTATATTAGACAAAATCGAAAAATGTGGTTGTATTAAATAAAAAATAAAAATAAAAACATATGTATGAGGTGGCGGGCCATGACCCCCGCCACCTCCCTTCCCAAACCACATATAGTTACCAAAAAAAAAAATATTTAAAAATGACCGACGGGCCATGACCCTCGTCAGCCCCCCCCCCCCCCCCCCCCAACCACCATACTTTACATATTAAACAAATAATATAACTGGGTGGTGGGTGAGCCACCTCTGGTGGACCCGACCCATGCCACACCCATTGGCCACTTGTCACCTGAACCGGAGGCGGTGGGGTTGAACCCACCCGACTAGCCTGGTAGGCCCGCCTCCAAAGCACCTCCACACAAAACACCCCACACCATTTAACAACTCCGCCCATATTTAATCAAACAAAACCAACGACATACCAAAAAATTAACGCGTCAAAACAATAAAACTTTAATGCACTATTTTGGAGATGCGGGGGTTTGAAACTAGAACCTCCGCCCTCCTAAATGATTCTACCACCATTGGGCCATGGGGCTCAACCTTGATAGCGCCGCCCACATCTAATATATAAACCTTTGAATTCATTTGCGGTGAGGACGGCGGAACGGGGGAGCAGATTTGAGAACCGAGAGAGGAGCGGAACCATGACTATGTGGAACCCTGAGCCCGAAGCAGAACCATGGCACAGTCCATAGAGGCAGAACCATGATGGCACACTTTTCGAGACAAAATTTTTGTAGAGAATCTTAGGATGCCAAAAAGATTCCCTAGGAGGTAAAAATTCATTTTATCAAAATGTAACCAAATTTACAGTCATTTTTCTTAGATTTTTACAAGGAACGCAATGTCAAGGTTGGATTTTCCTTTTGAGAAACAAATTTTCAGATTCCCAATAGAGGAGAATATTCAATAATCTTGAGGGAATCTTCCAAATTCCTTGGAGGCTTAAATTCGCCAGAGTCAAAATGCAGCCAACTTCAAACTCATTCTTCTCAGAATTTCGCAAGGATCTCATTGACGAGATCATTTTTCTAAATTGAACAACAAATTTTTAGATGACCCAGAGGAGGGAATCTTTGAGGAATCTAGGGGGAATCTAAAAGATTCCTGTAGCCCCAGATTTTCACTTTGTCAGAATTCAGAAATTTGACAGTCGATTTTACACTATTCAACACCACGAATCTGATGGTGTAATCATATTTTCTATTTTATCATTTCACTTTTCAGCCACTTTTCAAAGTGGAGTGAAGGTGTCAGCATTCAATGTTCGAGCCGTCATTTCCATGAGATTGATGGTGCGGCCAAATCTAGCAGTTTATATAATATACCTAGGGGGGATAATATGGGGTACAAAGGGAGGTACCCAAGGGAATAATGTAATAATGGGATGGGCCATAGTAATAAATAAGGTGGTTAACCCATATCATGTAAGGGACCACAAGTAGTTAGTAATAATGTAATGGGCCCATGGTATTAGATAGATGGTATTGAGAGAACCATGGTAATGACCCATGGTATTGTATGTATGAGGCCTATATAGAGGCTAGAGACTCCACATTGAGGGGTGTCAAGATGATTGTATGAACAGGCATATGGCTTGTGGAGTGTTCTCCTTCCTTAATGAGTGAATGTATGGTGTTGCCATGCTTTAAGGGTTTGATCAATAAACTGAATCATTTCTATCTATTTCTATCTTGTTATTTCTTGGGTTTATTTTTATTATCATATATTTTCGGGTTAGATCTATAACAAGTGGTATTAGAGGCACTTTCTTGGGCAAAAGTGGAGATTTTTTTTAATTTTTTGCAGGAACTTTCTGGGGCGACGAGTTTGCAGATCAGATCTGTATGTTTTGGGGAAAATATGCAAAATATAATTACAAATCTAGATTCTTTGTGAAAAAATACCCGATTTCAAAAAAAAATTGGTTGAATAAGAGTCTGGATGAAGGAGATCTTACTGATTTAAAAATCAGTGTTGTTGCAGACATTTTTTGGGGCAGCGAGTTTGCTGCACATATTTGTACATTTTGGTGCAAAATATCTAGAATCTAATTTCAGATCTGGATTATTTGTGAAAAAATACCCAATTTCAAACAAAAAATCAGTCGAATTGGAGTTCAGATGAGGGAGATATTGCTGATTTAAAATCAGTTATTTTTTCAACAATTTTTTGTGACGGCTGAACAGTTGTAGCGCGAATCAGAAATTCGAGTGCCTAGATCAGAATTTATATCACATGGGAAGATGAAAAATGATTGTTCCATTTCCAAAAACAGGTCATAATAGGGATTCTGAACAATATTGACTGAATTGTGGCCATTTCAAATTTTCGCCAAGTAAGTGATTTGTTTTCAAAAACCCTCTTCATGGCTTATAACAGTAAGTTTTTTACAGGAAAAAATAATGGGTCTTCTATTGAAAATTTTATAGCACATCTTAAGTTTGACTTCCCAGGGTGTTGGAAGGACAAAACAGGGTATTATTTGAAAGATGAGGTTGCTATATGGTGGAAATCACTTGACAGTGAGATTTTGAAGTTATGTCGTGTTGACGAAATTGAAGAATTACTTTTGGAAAAATGATTTCATACTAGAAAGGAGGAAACCAAACAACCTAGCAAAGATTTTATTTTTGCAGGAAAGAAGGAAACCAAGAAACCTAAAGGGTTATTTTCGGTTGGTATCTCCTTATTGCAGATTCATGAATTGATTCAGAAGGAGAAGATGATTATGTATGTTATCACTCAGGTTGTTCCCAAAAGTTGTAAGAAAGGGAATACGGTCGAGGTAACCACAGGCCAATCTTTTAGATACAGATTTTAGCCAATTTGCATCCAGAGAGGGCACTCTCTTTATGATTTAGCTTTGTTTTTGAAGGTTTTAGGCTAGTTATGAAGTTCAGGGTTTTGTTTTGAGTTTGGGTGGTGAGTTTCAATAGAACAGTGAGGCAAAACTAAAAGAGTTCAGTCCATTGGGCATGATGGAGTCAAAGGAGATGGTTTTCTGGATTACGTTTCTTACAGAGGATGGCATCACAGAGCAAGATAGTCAAACATGGAACAATTCAAAGGCTGGAATCAGATGGAATGGGGCTCAAATGGGTGAAGAGCAGTTAAGAATCCTTCAACATATTGAAAAGAGGGAAAGTGAATGATTACTAATAAGGAACAATTAAGAATTCCTTAGCAAATACTCAACATGAGAGAATCAGGAAACATGAGCAATTAAGAATTCATTGTTTATACTAATTCTAAAGAAAACACAAAAAATAACAAAGACTGAAAACAGAGTACAGTTAAGCAAATTCTGAATTAATATTTCTCTTTATCAGTCAGATCATGAAACATAGATGACATAATAGACAAGAAAACTGTAAAACACAAGATATAAAGGTACTTATTGATCTGGAGTTTGATTCAAGAATTCTGTGACAAGTCCTCTGCATCAATTCTTCATCCAATAGGCCAGACAACAGTTTATTTCCAACAGCTCTTTATTCCAAAGTTTCAGTGTTTACAACAAAGTCTAGGGAAATATACACACACCTAACCTCTTCAAAACTCTGATGAAGGGGGTATTTATACAACAAAATATGTACAATAGAATATCTCATCAAGGCTTTGAGATAATATCTAAGTTTAACCTAAAGTAATTTACAAGCAAAGTAGAAACAACTAACTTATGCTGTGCTGGAGGCTAGCTCTTTAGGGTTCGGCTTGCAACTGTCCTGTAGTAGTTCTACGCATCTGTCTGTCTTAACTGTGCTCTTAAATTCTGATCTGCTTTTCTTTGTCAACTCTGATACTCTTTATGGCTGATCTGATATTTCTGTGACTTTGATATGATACTCTTTAATGCTCCTCTGATACTCTTTGACTTATTTTCATCTTCTTTAATGTTGAACCGACCCTGCTCACCACTGTATCTAGAAAAATAGAACTGCAACGCGTCCTTTGAGTACCTTTCCTCTAGTAAATCATGTCTCTGACGGTCCACTGGATAGGGCAGCAAGTATCCCCGTTTATCTCTGTTTCCCTCTTCTGCAAGCTTAGAAATCATTCTGTTTACTTTAAACTGTGTTAAACGAGGAAAGTTGCGCCATGCAGGTTGATTGGCTGTCCGCGCAGAGTTCGTTGATGAAGTCCTTCCTGGTCGGAGGCAGTCGAAAACCTGATCTGTGAACTCGAAATATTGTATGCCCGGAGCGCTGTTTGCAGCGAAAACATAACAAAAATGACTTTTTTATGATTTATTCGACAAAAATAATTTTGGCAGGAAAATTTGGTTCGAAGGACGGATGACGTCAGCGGGGGTACAGAACAGATGACGTGTCAGTGACTTGGCAGTGATGTCAACAGGTGACATGAAAAGTGACGGCAGCAAAGGACCGCTGACATCAGTAGATGACGTCAGCAAGGGGAGGGCAGTAAATGGTTTTTCCCGCACCGCTTTTGGGCTTGGGCGGTTTTGGGTGGAGGGGCAACGAACAACCCGGGCGCACGACACGTGTCCACGGTATGGGGCCAAAACCTCCATTTCCTCGGGAGGTAAACAATGGTAGATAAGGGGATCGCGAAATGATTTTGGATCGTCGGATGGATGGGACAAGATCCGACGGTAGACGCTCATAGGAGATGGCGGATGGTTAGCGAACACGACGGGTGGGTGCCGCGTGTCCCTGGTACGGGCGCAATACCGCCAGTTCCCTGGGACTTAACATGCAGTAGATGGGCAGGTGCGAAATGGATATTCGTCGTTGGATGCGAGGGCGCCGATCGGACAGTGGGCGCTCTTCGGATATGGCGGGGAGTTAACGCGCAGGACCGACACAATAAATTAAAGTTTTTTAAATGTATCGGGCGGGTTTTGATTGGTGTACGAGGTTTGGCTATTAATTAACGTGGGGTTAATTAATCCCATTTACGTGCGCGGGGAGGGTTCTTAATAGGTTTCAAATAAACCTATCAATTCCTAAAAAACATATAAACGGTTATATTTCAACCAAGGCGGGGATATATATTTATATGGGGTTTTTTATTATATTTTTAATACGGGGAGGGAAATAAAGTGGGAATTATATAATAAGAGTTAATACGTTAATATGAAACTTGAAATGTAAATGAAAGCACTAAGTGCTAGACTTAGGCTTAGGGTAAACAAAGGGGTTTATGTGATATTTGTACAAATTTCTTAAGTAAAATGGGGTTTTTACTTAGGCAATGATGAAATGGAATGAGTTTTTTTTTTGGGATATTAAGCAGATCTTAATATCTCTGGGGGAAATTAGTAAATGATTTGGGGAAAGGACATGAAGGGAAGTTAGTCATGTAATCTACCTCGCTTGAGCTGCTCCAAGATGAAATGTCCACCAGTGCACTTGTGATAGAGGTGTAAGTTAACACACATTTTGAGAAACAAAATCAATCACAAGTATGTTTCTGCAACATCATCTACCTACCCAGCCTATTTTGCCTAGCATTTTTTTCCTTCTTTCACTTGGGTGCACTTAGACTGGAAAACCCTCATCAATTTTCTTTTCTTTGCATGATAAGCCTATCTAAGTCTGCACTTAATTCTTCCAAGGGCTCAGATTAAATAGTTGAGCTCCTTTGCTTCTCTACCTATCTACTTATCTGCCAAGTTTAAACAGTTTGGACAGATTTTAGTCTCTATCTCTAAAACATGAACTAGCCAAGATTAAGCTATTTGGCCATTCATCAATTGTGGAAAAAAGTTTAACTAGCTGTACATGATGCTCTATTTACAGAAAATGAAATAGTAGTGGCATTTGGACTTGCACACTTTCCTGGTATTTTTATTTGGGGTTCATTTCTTTTCATTTTTCTTTTGACCATTTTTTTTCACCCATTGATTTTTCTTTTAGGGTATACCCTCTTTACATTTTTTTTTATTTTTTTTTTTTTGATAATATGGAAACCTTTATAGCAAGGAAAGGTATGAACATATTACAGAGCTCAACCAGTCAATCATGAAATATGACACCTATTACTATAGGAGTATAACACTGGCTCCACTTGGGGATGGCTTTCCCTGGTGGAAAGTCAAGAACAGCAGGTTAGATGGCCTTATGAATACCTTTTACTGTGCTCTGAAATCTTCCTTTGCTGAATGTAGAAACTGTACAAAAGGATGTTGTAAAATATATACACTTTTCTTAAGCTAATTCAAACAACTACACATCTGTGCTGGATAGTCTACTTGGATTTTTTGATCTTATGTTCGTGCTCCCAAGTCTTCTTCTGCAATCTTTGATAAACTGAAATGAGGCAAAACAAAAATGGTAAAGTTCCTTCACTGATTTCAAAATTTTCTGCACTTTCCTCCTCATTCTCATTGCTGCAATAAACAAGTTGATCACTATCTTCAAGTTGTTGATCCTGAATTTCCTTATGTACATGTTAGAGTCAAAAGATATCAGAAAATTGGATCAAAATAATGCTTCAACATTCGACCATTCACTGGTCCTTCTTCTGCTTCTGTACCATCTAGGCTCTTCAGAAAGTAAGTATTGTTCCCTTGCAATGCATGGATGATAAATGGACATTTCCATAGGAAGTCAAACTTCCCATGTTTTCCTTTGTCTTCTCTCCTGGAATCCCACTTTAGAGCTTTGTCTCCAATGTAGAAATCTTTTTCTTTGGTCCTTTTATCAAATATCTTCTTAAGTTTTTCTTGTAACACTTGGGATCTTCGGTGCACTTCTTCTCTGGTCTTCTGCAAATGGATGGTTTGATTTAGTCTCCTTTGGATGTCATTGGGTTCCACCTGAGCTTCTTGTAGTAATTTCATTACCAGAACTCCTAAAGATGAAGGAAATACAGCCTCCATGCCATAAACTAGCTCATAAGGGCTGGTTCCAATTGATCTTTTTGTAGTAAGTTTGTTTGCCCATAGTGCATTTGTAAGTTTCTTGTGCCAGTTTTTCTTATTCTCCTCCAGCAGTTTCTTAATAATGTTAATCAGGCTTTTATTGGAGGACTCAGCTAGACCATTACCTTGAGGGTAATAGGCTGTGGAATGGCCTAAAGTGATATGGTATTTTCTGCAAAAATTTATCAGTTTCTTGGACTTGAAGGCAGCAGCATTGTCGGTTATGATCTTTTCAAGACAGCCAAATCTAGACAAGATGTTGGTCTCTAAGAATCCTATGATCATTGTATCATTGGCTTGTCTAAAATGAATGGCTTCTATCCATTTGGTGAAATAGTCTGTGGCAGTAAGGATCCATTTATGCTGGCCAGAAGAGGGGGGATGGATTTCTCCAATGAAGTCCAAACCCCATTGTTGAAACGGCTTTTCAGTGGAAATTGGTCTTAAGGGAAAGGGTAACAGTTTTCTTTTGCCTTCAAAAATTTGGCATTTGTGGGAAGCAATGATAATCTTTTTGACGTCAGCGAACAAGGTTTGCCAGTAAAATCCAGCCCTTAGGATTTTGTCTGCAGTTGATTTCCAGTACAGGTGTCCACCACAGTCCCCTGCATGAAATTCTTTGAGAACTTTGTCAACTTCGCCTTTTATCAAACAATTCAATAAAATACATTCATGATCTTTCTAAAAAAGAACACCATCTAAAATACAGAATTTTAAAGATTTCATTTTTAAAAACCTTTTCTTTATTCTGGATAACCCTGTAGGAGCCTATAGGTTTAATAATACATGAATTATATCAGCATACCAAGGTGATTCTAAAAAGGCCTGGCTGATTTGTGGAGTCACCATCTCATGTTCGTTATCCAGTGCATTGATATCTAGGGCTTAAAAGTTTGTTTCAGTCATGAGTTTAGCCAATCCATGTCCTTTTATCAGCTTTGTAGGTTTTATTTCAATGTCATACTCCAATATCTTAGCAATCTATTTACCTCATTTGCCTTCAATTCCTTCTTGAGTCAAGATGTCTTTTACAACAACATTTGGCATATAAGCTATTACATGTGAGTACAATATGTAGATTCTGAAGTCTTGAATGGCTTTCACAAGTGCAAAGGCTTGTTTTTCCATGATTTTGTAATTCAGGGGTGCATCTCTAAGTGCTTCACTGAAAAAGGCTATGGGTTTTTCACATCCTTGGTCATCTTTTTGTAGTAAAACAGCTACTATGGTGTGTTCTGATGCAAATGAGAAAATTATGAAGTTTCTGTCAAAATTTGGACTTGTAAGGACTGGTGTTTTGGTCAAACCCATTTTGATTTCTTCAAATGCTTGTTTGGATTCTATTGTCCATTTGACCTTTGAATCCTTTTTTAAAATGTTGTTCAGCAATCTAATTAATTCAGCCAAATTAGATATGAATCTTCTAAAAAAGTTAATCTTCCCTAGGAAAGCTTGAAGTTCTTTGACATTTCTGGGGTGGCGGATTTACAGAATAGCTTCAATTCTAGCAGGATCAATTCTGATGCCATCTTTGGAGATGATGTGGCGTAAGAGTTTGCCTTCTTCTAGACCAAACAAAGATTTTTTAGGATTCAGTGAAATACCATATTTTCTACATTTTAAAAACACTTATCTCAAATGATCTAAATGTTGCTGGTCTGATTTGGAAAACACAGTGAGGTCATCTAGATATACAACCAGAAAATCGTGAATCCCCTTGGAAAAATCTATGTCCATTGCTCGTTGAAAGGTTGCCCCTGCGTTCTTGAGTCTGAATAGCATTTTAACATATTTGAATGTACCCCATGGTGTTGTAATTACAGTTTTTTCTTGGTCATCAGGATGAACTAGAATTTGATTAAAACCTGAAAACCCATCCAAAGTGAAATCTTGGAAGCACCTACTACCCTTTGTAAAATATGATCCATCTTTGGTAATGGGTATTTGTCTTTCAAAGAAACCTTGTTTAAATTTCTTAAGACAACACATAATCTGATTTCTCCTGTTTTCTTCCTAGTAGGCACTAAATTAGACACCCATTCTGAAAATCTGATTGGGGCAATTATCCCTGCATTATGCATTCGTCTGATTTCTTTTTCAATTAAAAGAAGTAGTACAGGGTTGATTCTTCTGAGCTTTTGTTTGAATGGTTTTTGATTTTCTTTGAGGGGTATTATATGCTGAATTACAGAGGAGTCAAAATATTTGAGGTCTTCATAGCTCCAGGAAAAAACATGGAATTCTTTGATCAGTTCAACATACTTCAGCTTTTGACAGGGGGCATAGTTTTGGACAATTTTATCATTTTTGGATTCTGTTGATTTCTTATGTTGTAGTCTTCAATGTTTGCTTTTGGAGGTTCCATTTGAGGTTTCTTTGGAATGTCGTTGAAATCAAAGAGATCTTCCAAAGGAGCTAATCCTTTGGGCAAATGATTGTCTTTCAAATTAATAATTTCAGATTCTCCTTCAACAATCTCATCAACATCTGTTTGTTTGAGCTCTTGTATTTCCTCTTTGGTGAATTTTGTTGGATGAAGCATTTGACTCGTATTTTCTACTGAAATGTCTATTTGTATCTGATTGGCTGGATCAAACTCACTAACTGTGGCTTCATCTGCGTTAGTGCTGGAAAATTCCTCTTCTAGGGTCAAAAAATTGTTGATCTGTTTATCACTGTCAAACACTTTCCAGTGCTTCACATTATCAGGTATGGCTGGCCTATGTCTAATTTCTACTGTGAATTGATGATTTGGTCCAAATGGAAATTTATAGGTGTTGGCAAAAATTGCTAGGCTGTGAGCTTGCAGGTTATGTTTTCTTGGGATTTTGGCAAGCTGAGTTTCCAAAAACGTGTTGAGGATTTCTATGGTTGTTCCTCTGTATTCTTTTAATCTGGGATCATTTGTCAAGAACTTCGCTTTTATCTGTAGAATGATTAAATTAGAATCTCCTAGGACTGATACCCTAGTTGCTCCGAATTTCTTCAGCAGTTTAAGACCAAGCAACAGAGCTTCATATTTAGCCATATTATTAGTGCATCTAAAGTTTAACCTGTAGGCATGACCTTCAACATGTTTGTTTTCAAGGTTGTGCACCCAAACCCTTGCCCCTGCTCCTTGTTCACAAAACCATCAAATTCGAAGTACCAAAGTATTCCATGTTTATAATTAGCCTCTGGAGTTTTAGGGATCTGTTCATCAGTGAGATCTGGTTTTTCAATGTCTTCTGATCTGTCTGATTTTTCATGATTTTCAGCAATTTCTTGGATTCAGACACTAGACCTTTCATTTGCAATTTTTTCTATTTCAGCTGTTAGAACTTTCATTTCGTGTGATGGATCAATTTTAGCATTGTAAAGGATAAAAGAATCCATATCTAAATGCATTGAGTAGATAGGGAAATTTTGAGGTTTCTCTCAACTATTTACTACATACTTCATTAAGGTTTCTCTGTATAGTCTCTTTGGTTGACCAAACACTGAAATAGTAGCATAAGACATGTCTAACTGTAGGGATCCTTGAAGCTTTGCACCCCAAGATCTAGACAATAACATACCATACTTTGGAGGAATATCAGCTACTACTATGTCCATCAAAATGGTTTTGGCAGGATATTGGACTAGTGACACACATAAATCTTTGATTAAACCCAAATATTTGACCTGACTTGAATCAAAAGAGAAAAGGTCTTTATATGGCCTGGTGATGTCAAGGTCAAGTTTTTCCATTACAGATTTAGGCATTAAGTTATGGGAAGCACCAGAATCGAACATGGCATTATGGAGTATCTTATCATGTATTTTTAAAGCCACATAAAAAGGAGGAACTTGTCCCTCTGTTGTTTTTCCATTTACTTCAGGGCCAAATATCAGTTCAGGTTGGTCATCAAAAACATTTATTGAATCTTCATTCACAAAAATTTTGAGTGATCTGTTGATTTGACTTTTGTAGACATCATGTTTAGCTAATTCTGGTAAAGGAACAACTATCTTTAGTTTGCCTACTTTTGTCTCAAGATTGAAAGGTTTTTCGATCTGGGTTTTTATATTTTGGATAGCTGAATTTTCTGCATTTTTCTCTTCTTCAGGACTGGGATTATGGGTTGAAATTTTTTATGAATCAAGTTCTAGAGGCTATTCTTCTTTTTCTTTAGCAGGAATAATAGTGGAAGGTTTTCTGTTAGGTGTTTGATCATCTGATACATCTTCAACAATTGGATTATCAGGGTTAGGATCTGTTTTAGAAAGAATATGTACAAGGGGTTTGCCGATCTTACCTTTGTTCGACTGCTTGGTATCTTTCTGTTTGCTGATTTCAGGGACATCTATTCTTCTGCTCCTCAGATTGTGTTGTTTGTGGACTTCATAAATGGCTGTATCATATCCCTCCCTAAAGTCAAATGATTCACCTGAATGAGTTTGGAATTGTTCCAGAATGTTAGCTTCTTGATCCTCTTGGGTCAAGAAAACTTGTTGTTCATTGTTGAGTCCCATTAGATTAATTTGAGTGTCTTCTTTTGGTTCATCAGATGTTGAGGCTTCAGCATAATTTTCTTGAAATGGGGGCCCAATGTTTTGGTCAGGCCCTGTCTTTCCAATGTTAGGATTTTGGTTTTTCCTGAAATTTGGATTTCTCCCAGTGTTGCTTAGTTGACCATCCCAAGGGGATTTTCTCTCAATTGTTTCTACTCTATCTCCAAGTCTATCCATTCCTTTAATGATTGCATCTAATTTCTGTTCAAAGGCAGAAGGTTCTTCTTTGAAAGGTGTTCTTCTTTTAGCTCTCGCTCTAGACCATTTAGATATCAGATTGGCCTCAACACTGATAGCTATACTCTGCATTTCTTCTAGGTTTCTAGGAGCTCTCTCCCTAAGTTGGTATGCCATATCATAATCAAATGCATCAGGGAATTTAATCAAGGCCAAATCGGGAGGAGGTCTGAGACTTTGAGGAATAGCATTGTAGATATTATTGAATCTGGTACAGTAGTCTTGGACAGTTTCCTGTGTGCCTCTTCTTAGGTTCTCATACTCTGATAGAATGTGGAGATGATCTTTTTTATTTTCCCATCTATTCAAGAAGGTCTGATAAAGAGCCTATGGGTCATTGATACTATTTGCAGGGAGGGCTCTAAACCAAGTTCTAACATCTCCAGTTAAACTTTGAACAAATACTTTCATTCTAACATCATCATCATCAATCTCATAGTTTTCAAAATAGTCGGTCATTTTCTTGGTATGTTGTTGAGCTGTGTAAGTGCCAGTACCGTCAAAATAGGTGATTTTACTTTGATAGTCTTGAGGCATAGCCCTTGGATTTGTAGGTAAGTTTAGGGGAGTATATCGGTTTGCCATGATTGCAGAGATAGGTGTGACAACTGGAAGAGTAGGGATAACAATAGGAATGTATGTTGAAGATGGAAGAGTGGAAAGGGTGGCTTGAGGTGCTGATGGGGAACTTAGAGAAGCTGCAACAATGACAGAAAGGTTTGGTGTTTTTTCAGAGGTAAGCTCAGATTGAAGGGAGTTCTGCAAATTTTTGTCAAGGTGTGAACTGGCAGAATTTTCTTGGCTCTATTGGCTTCTAAGGATCCTAGAAATCAGATTAGGATTTTCAAACACAGGTGGGGGATTAGGATCAGGATTTGATCTTGTATAGCGAGTCTTTTTTGAAGCCAGTTTCTAGGTATGTTTTTTGGTTTTTTCTTGGAATAGGTATGATAATACAACTTTAACAGCCTCTTCTAGGAGTTTTTAGATGTGGGAATTTTGAAATATCCTAAAGATTTTATTGAAAAGAGGAACTGATCAGGTATTTGGAACTAACTATTTAACACATAAACTAGACCAGAGATAGACTGAAGAAGCATTTATTTACTTTTGCAATTGCAAAGCAAAAGTAGTTTCAAAGGCTACCTGGCTAACTTTAGGCTCCATCTGTAGCTTATGAAATAAAAAATAGTAACAGATATTTATTCAATTCCCCAGTGGAGTCGCCAATGATGTTATCACTCAGGTTGTTCCAAAAGGTTGTAAGAAAGGGAATACAGCCGAGGTAACCACAGACCAATCTCTTAGATACAGATTCTAGCCAATCTGCATCCAGATAGGGCTCTCTCTTTATGATTTAGCTTTGTTTTTGAAGGTTTTAGGCTAGTTATGAAGTTCAAGGGTTTTGTTTTGAGTTTGGGTGGTGAGTTTCAATAGAACAGTGAGGCAAAACTGAAAGAGTTTAGTCCATTGGGCATGATGGAGTCAAACGAGATGGTTTTCTGGATTAGGTTTCTTACAGAGGATGGCATCACAGAGAAAGGTAGTCAAACATGGAACAATTCAAAGGCTGGAATCAGATGGAATGGGCTCAAATGGGTGAAGGGCGGTTAAGAATCCTTTAACATATTGAAAAGAGGGAAAGTGAATGATTACTGATAAGGAATAGTTAAGAATTCCTTAGCAAATACTCAACATGAGAGAATCAGGAAACATGAGAAATTAAGAATTCACTGTTTATACTAATTTTGAAGAAAACACAGAGAATAATAAAGACTGAAAACAGAGTGCAGTTAAGAAAATTTTGAATTAATCTTTCTCTTTATCATACAGATCATGAAACATAGATGACATAATAAACAAGAAAACTGTAAAACACAAGATATAAGGGTACTTATTGATCCAGAGTTTGATTCAAGAATTTTGTGACAAGTCCTCTGCATCAATTCTTCATCCAGTAGGCCAGACAACAGTTTGTTTCCAACAGCTCTTTATTCCAAAGTTTCAGTATTTATAGCAAAGTCTAGGGAAATCTACACACACCCAACCTCTTCAAAACTCTGATGAAGGGGGTATTTACACAACAAAATATGTACAACATAATATCTCATCAAGGCAGTCGAAAACCTGATCTGCGAACTCGAAAGATTGTATGCCCGGAGCGCTGTTTGCAGCAAAAACATAACCAAAATGACTTTTTACCATTTATTTAGCGGGAAAATTTGGTTCGAAGGACGGATGACGTCAGCGGGGGGTACAAAACAGATGACGTGGCAGTGATGTCAACAGGTGACGTGGCAAGTGACATCAGCAAAGGACAACTGACGTCAGCAGGGGGAGGGTGGTAAATGGTTTTGCCCGGACTGCTTTTGGGCTTGGGTGGTTTTGGGCGGAGGGGCAACGAACAACCCGGGCGCGCGACATGTGTCCACGGTACAAGGCCAACACCGCCATTTCCCCGGGAGGTAAACAGTGGCAAATAAGGGGGTCACGAAATGATTTTGGACCGTCAAATGGATGGGTCGAGATCCGACGTTAGATGCTCATAGGAGATGGCGGATGGTTAGCGAACATGGCGGGCGGCCGACGCGTGTCCCTGGTACGGGCGCAATACCGCCGGTTCCCCATGACTTAACGTGCAGCAGATGGCAGGGTGCGAAATGGATATCCGCCATGGGATGCGAGGGCACCGATCGGATGGTGGGCGCTCTACGGAGATGGCGGGGAGTTAACACGCGAGATCGACACAATAAATTAAAGTTTTTTAAATGTATCGGGCGGGTTTTGATTGGTCTACGGGGTTTGGCTATTAATTAACGTGGGGTTAATTAATCCCATTTATGCGCGCGGGGAGGGTTCTTAATAGGTTTCAAATAAACCTATCAATTCGCAAAAAACATATAAAAAGTTATATTTCAACCAAGGCGGGGATATATATTTATATGGGGATTTTTATTATATTTTCAATACAGGGATGGAAATAAAGTGGGAATTATATAATAAGAGTTAATACGTTAATATGAAACTTGAAATGTAAATGAAAGAATTAAGTGCTAGACTTAGGCTGAGGGTAAACAAAGGGATTTATGTGATATTTGTACAAATTTCTTAAGTAAAATGGGGTTTTTACTTAGGCAATGATGAAATGGAATGAGTTTTTTTTGGGGATATTAAGCAAATCTTAATATCTCTGGGGGAAATTAGTAAATGATTTGGGGAAAGGACATGAAGGGAAGTTAGTCATGTAATCTGCCTCGCTTGAGCTGCTCTAAGATGAAATGTCCACCAGTGCACTTGTGATAGAGGTGTAAGTTAACACACATTTTGAGAAACAAAATCAATCACAAGTATGTCTCTGCAACATCATCTACCTACTTAGCCTATTTTTCCTAGCATTTTTTTCCTTCTTTCACTTGGGTGCACTTAGACTGGCAAACCCTCATCAATTTTCTTTTCTTTGCATGATAAGCCTATCTAAGTCTGCACTTATTTCTTCCAAGGGCTCAGATTAAATAGTTGAGCTCCTTTGCTTCTCTACCTATCTACTTATCTGCCAAGTTTAAATAGTTTGGACAGATTTTATTCTCTATCTCTAAAACATGAACTGGCCAAGATTAAGTTGTTTGGCCATTCATCAATTGTGGCAAAAAGTTCAACAAGCTGTACATGATGCTCTATTTACATAAAATGAAATAGTAGTGGAATTTGGACTTGCACACTTTCCTGGTATTTTTATTTGGGGTTCATTTCTTTTCATTTTTTCTTTTGACCATTTATTATTTTTTTCACCCTTTGATTTTTCTTTTAGGGTATACCCTCTTTACATTTTTTTTTTGATTTTTTGATAATATGGAAACCTTGACAGCAAGGAAAGGTATGAACATATTACAGAGCTCAACAAGTCAATCATGAAATATGACACCTATTACTATAGGAGTATAATAGTGTCTATAAATCCTAGTTGCAAGCATAATTTTATCAGTGCTAATTTGGCAAAAAAATTGCAAGTTCTAGCAAAATACATTGAAAACAGACAGGTTGATAATGAGGATGTTCAAGTTTATAAGGATTTGAAGCTTTCTACAGATAAGTATGTGTTGCATGGTGATTTTTATACTTCAGGTATGGATGACTTGGATGTTGTTTTGGGATATCATTGGATGGAATCCGTGGGTACTATCAATATTAATGTGCAAAAGAAATTCCTGAAGCTCTGGTATAAAAAGAAGAAAATTACATTATAGGATATTTCCATCAATAAACAGGTAGAGTCCACGGAGGTTGAAGCAGAAGATGTTCCAGGGACTGACATATTAGATGATGAGCCTTTGATGACCGACAATCAAACACAAACATAGGCTAAAGAAGAAAAAGTTACAGGTGCTAATACATTAGATGAGGGCTCAGTAGTTGAAGTAATATTGGAAGATAGGACACCACAGCAGGGTGAATTAAATAAAAAGACATCGTGGGTAAAAATTTCAACATATCATCACCCACATCACCCTGCAAGAAAACAACCAACAAGACGGAAACCAATTAGCGACAAGGACAACAACCCCTCATGACAGATAGCGAGGAGCGAAGATCCACCTAATACACATCAACACAGAAGAGCTGCCATGGTCAACTTCCATCTCAAGTGAGCGAGGCACTAGTGAGATCGAGGGTTCACTTTTCTCTTGGATGGCTAGATGCACGTGCATGGTAATAGTGGACTAATTTTTTGAGTAGATATTATTATTAGTGTTCTTCCCATGTTTTAGGGACAAAACATGTTAAGGGGGGTGGAATGTAATATACCTAGGGGGGATAATATGGGGTACAAAGGGAGGTACCCAAGGGAATAATGTAATAATGGGATGGGCCATAGTAATAAATAAGGTGGTTAACCCGTATCATGTAAGGGACCACAAGTAGTTAGTAATAATGTAATGGGCCCATGGTATTAGATAGATGGTATTGAGGGAACCATGGTAATGACCCATGGTATTGTATGTATGAGGCCTATATAGAGGCTAGAGACTCTCCATTTGAGGGATGTCAAGTATTATTGTATGAACAGGCATATGGATTGTGGAGTGTTCTCCTTCCTTAAGGAGTGAATGTATGGTGTTGCCCTACCTTAAGGGTTTAATATTAATAAAGAATCATTTCCCTATATTCAGATTTTCGTATTCTTGAGTTTATTTCTATTTGCATTGTCATATATTTTTGGGTTATATCTATAACAAGGGTTTGATCAATAAAGAAGCATTTCTATCTATTTTTATCTTGTTATTCTTGGGTTTATTTGCATTATCATATATTTTTGGGTTAGATATATAACAGTTTATCATCCCCTTCTTCAGGTAACTCCTTGATGTGAGGTATATGCAGTGTGATCATGTACTTCTTTGTCTCTTTGCTTAAGAAGCAATGTGTTGTATAGATCCGTGTTTAATGTTTGATGTGGGATTTTGTTTTGTTCTTGATGTGAGATGTACTTATTGTCATGTTTTGATTGATATCCCTTTGTTGCCATGTTGACGAGATACTCATGTGTTGCCATGTATGTTTGAATTGATATCCCTTTGATGATGTGTTGGCGGGATGCTCATTATTGTCATACGTGAAATTATGTCATGCTGATAGGAGTCCTTTTGTGAATGAGAGTTCTTGCAGCGGAACATCTCATGGAGCCACTCCTACATGAGGGCATGTTCTTTGCATGATAGAGAAAATACATTCATGTACATCATAACTCTTTCCAACACTTAATGCAGTGGCCTACACCATCTTGATACCAGGGTTCAGAGACGTAGTCCCTCCTAGACAAACTCCGTTATCAACTTCTTGTGTTTTATGTTGCTGATTCTTGTCATGTTCCTTATTCTTTACAGAATGCATTATGTTCCTTTATGATATTTTAAATGCAATTCTAATCACATCAAGAAAGAAAAAGATCTTGGTTAAATCCGAGAGTTGATTCAACTCGGATCAATCAACATCCTATTCCCCCTTGCCACCATCTTTCACAAAGCCCTAAACATGCTTCTTTCATGACCGAGAGTTTTTGCCTGAAACTACATCATCTTAGCCAATTTTAGGACCAACACACCTGAGCCTCCTATTGGAGTGCATTCACCTACATGTTTCTCCACTATGACCTATGTTGATAACCTACAAGTAGCTCTCCTTTGCACCTGCGTTGGTTCTAGAAATTCAGGAAATTGAGAGATATTTCGGAAGATTCCTCTTCCATAAGATTCTAGAATTTGTTATAACCATTTACCTTAGATAAAACATCCAGATCCTATCCTAACCTAGTTTGGAGTTTCCATCTCTTATCCTCCCATAAAAGGTCGATCTAAAACCTTAGATTGGTAATTGGATAAGAACTTCCAGCTTACCCCACTCCTCTATATATTTACAACCTTCCATATGCAAGGGGTTGGATTTTGGAGAGTGATTTCACCCTTATGCTGCTGTGTTGAGAGGTTTTATTTCATGCATTTAGGGTGACTGGAGGTGCACATTGTGACATGGAAAGGACAAGTCAGCCTGGAGGAGCTGTTCTGCAAGATCAATACCTATTTATGGTTGTAACTCCTTCCATTTATATTAATGCAAATAATTCCTTGTTTTCCTATATGTGGTGTTGTTATTTCATGTATTTCAATACCATGTTGATCTATTGAATAAAGTATTTAGATGATACTGCATAGATATTGTAGTTTCTTGGCTTGTGTTATCTAACTGCGCAGGTTTTAATTTTGGAAAGTAGAGCTGGAAATGGAGAATTTAAGCTAAAGAAGGAGTGAATCCCATGACAGATTCAAGATAGGCTTCATTTCATTATTTATTTACTTTAAGAAAAGCATTGGGTTCCTTGCCTCTCTGTTGTTCTAGGTTAGCCACCAAACCTAGGGGAGATACTTTTGTCTGCAATCATAAATCCTGTATAACAATGCTTATGTTGGGTTGCATGGAAGTGCAACTAAATCTATATGATTTACATACTGGATTATGCACAACAACAATTTTCAGTGGTGTTTCCCTCTTAGAAAGATATGGGTTCCATGTGAAATTGGTTGAAGGTTTCAATGATGTTATTGAAAATGGAATTGTTTTTTCTCTTTTTCCAAATACAGATTATATTTTTGATATACCACTACTGCATGTGGATATCATGATTTAGCCTTTGAGGCTTCAATATGATTTTTCTAGAGATTGTTGCAGATGTCATGTTTGTTTAATCTTTCCAGACATATTTTGAAGATCATTGTAATGCGAATTTGGATTTTTTACTGAGATTACTTGGATTGATATGTTATTTTGCAGATCGAATAATGAACTTTTGTGTTAAATTCTAATATCTATCTATGGATTGTAGAGAATCTTTCGTTATTTCTTATATGAAATCACACAATTGTTGGTTCTTTATGTATTGCAATATTTGAAATATTATTTATTTATGTATATCTTTGTGATTTGAAAGGTTGATTGTTAGTATTTAAACTTAATTAGTATTGAAATTTAGCTGATGTTTAAAGTTAGTGAACATTAATATTTAAACTTGTTCAAGATGTAAGATGAGATGTAGGATTAAAAATCAGAATTGAAAAAGAATACAAATTTGTTGTAGAAATGTTAAGTGAAGGAACAAGGAAGTGTACTTTGAAAAGCCCTCGTATCCTGGTTCACATGAAAGAGTGAATGAATATCACCGGAAATGGTATCAAACAGAATAAGGATGTGATACATGTGTGTAGGAGAGCCGCATATCACCAAAATGAAATAACTTCAATAAATCATCAACATGATAAAGTAATTAGTCATAAGTATGGGAACATGAGTAGTTTCATGGGAAGAGCATTTCCTTCAAATGTTTGTTTACGTGGATGTTGAAGATGTTCAAATTTTTACACTGTACCCAATTTTTCTAACAATAGTCTTCTTTGGGAACACTGTGTTTACAAAGAGAGTGTGCCACATACAAGTGAGAACCAATGGTCCTCTGCAAACAATGCAAGAAATGGAATATTGGAAGATGGGCATAATGATGCCAATGAATAATTTGCAGGATATGGTTTATTTGGTGATAGTAATATGATTTCTAACATGGTTGAGAATTTGGAACATTCTATTGGCAATGTAGAGTGGGGCATTCCTTGTAGAAACTATATATTGAATATCGTCAACGATCCTGAATCTATGAGCACCTAGTCTCTTCAAACAAAACAAGTGGTTAAAGTATTTTTTCTTTTAATAGGATTTACACATCTCAATGGAATATAATAATTGTTGTATGTTTTTTGTGCATAAAAATGTTACAATGAATATTGGTCCAAAAATAGAGTCAGAACGAATACATGATTTATTCGTTTCTCAAGTTGAACCTCAAATAGTTAACTGTCAAACTTCAATAAATCGCGAGAACGATGAACTCCTTAACTACAACTATGAAAAGTTGGGTGTTTTTTGGAAAGAACATTTCATTGAAATGTTTGTTTCCATCGATGTTGTGCATCACCTAATTTTTCATGTTTTACAAATATTGGTGATATTAATCTTCTTTCAGAACTTTGTGTTTACATAGAGAGCTTTCATAGAAGTGGAAGAAAGTATGGAAGAGATGTAATAATGAAAGATAGGTAGATTGATGCTATTCAACAATTAGCAACATCAGATGTTTTTGTTGATAGTAGTATGCTTGCTCGGATGGTTGATAATTTGCGACATTCTATTGCAAATGTGTGAGCAAGCATTTCTTGACAAAACTTTGTAGAAAATATTGTCATTTCCATAGAATCTATGCATACTTTGACTCTTTGGACAATACATGTGCTTCAAGTGGATTTATTTTCATTGGTTTTACACATTTCAATATATATTTTGTAATTACTTAATGAATATTTTATTTATGTTTTTTTCCAGAAGAATATTCAAGTGAGTAATGGTGGAGAAATAAATTCACAACCAAGGAAACCTTTTTTGGTTCGAAAAGTTCATCTCAAATGGTGCAATTGGCAAGAAAATGTATATGTTTTCTATGTTAAACTTACTATTCACTTGAAAAATTTAACTTGACATTTTTAATATGTGTCATTTTAGCATTATGATTTATAATTTATGTAAGCAAAATGAAGCCAACTGCAACCAATATAGAAGAACAGATTTTATGGAAATAAATGTTTAATCAATGCTCCAATTGGGAAAGTTTTTCCACATCATCCTCAATCTGGATTATTGTTTGGCGGAGAAAATGGAAGTGTTCGCCATCATTTTACCAGAGAGATGATTGAAATGCATAAAAAAATTTGGTGCATGATTGATCAATTACCTGTTGTGCAAATGTGCCAAGTGTGTAATGAATTTTATCCTGATATATAAGTTGTGAGATGGCATGAAGGGCCCATATGTAAAATATGTAAGAGTGAGAAAGGCTCTCACCTTTTCTCTCACTTTAACAACCTAGATATTGGTGAACAACTTGAGGTTCTAAGAGTTTTAACGTAAGTTGAAGAAATGCTAATAGCACAAGTAAATCCAATATTGCAAGTGACACATGCTCGTGGTGGGAAATATAGTGGGCATACAATTATTTTTCCACAGAACATATCTTTGATTATGAAGAAACTTCCACGACGAGTAGAACACCTTGATTTTATGATTGCCAAAAGGAATGGTGTTGACTCCAAACATTATGAATGCTATGTGAAGAGATGGTATGTGATGGATACATTGATTTACAAAATTTAGATGGATAAATATTACAAGGATGTTGAAATTGATATGGATTTTGTTGTTTCTCTTCCAGAAAGACCTACTGATGTGTCTAGTAGGCTACAATATGTAGATATTGATTTGGATGAAACAGGGAGAGCTGATGAGGACATTGAAATGTTGGGGGCTAATTCTTTGTAGTCTCAACCACCATCTTTTATTTCTCACATGCCTGATGAATATAGGGAAGTGAATCAAATAAGAAGATTCATTGAAAACGCAGATTCTAGAGCCGACAAACCAGTGGACTAGCCAGATATTGGTACATCTACCATCAACAAATATAATAGTGAAGGGTTGCTAGATATGACATTCCCTACTTTATTCCCTAGTGGGGATGTTGATTGGTTGCATCCACCTATTTGTAATGTTGAAATGCATGAATATTCTTTGCATCTCCTTAGGTATTATGATCAAAGATTTGAAAGTCATCCTTGGTTTTGATATTTCCTATTGAATATGATTATGTGACATCATAGCCGCAGAATAACTTCTTTCTTTTTGAAGAATAATATCCATGAGAATGCACCTGCAAATGTTCAAGAGTTGCATCAACAACTCAGGGAACTACCTAATGATAAATTGAATGAGAAATTAATGTATTTTGGTTGTTGTCTTAGGGGTATAAGGGCATATTGGACAAAGTGTTGTTCTAAACTGACTTACATGATCACACAGTTGGGTTGCCAAACATTGTTTTTCACGTTAAGTGCAGTTGACACAAAGTGGCCTAACTTGAATTTTCTTATGCCTTTAAACAAACATTTTCCTCCAAAAAATGACCATACAAAAAGAAATGAACATGTTATTTAATACTTTCATATATTTATTGTGTATATGCATCAAAGATTTAATATATTTCGTGATTTGGTTCTTCATAAATATCTTGGAGCTAAAGACTTTTGGTATAGGTTCATTCTCATTTCTTTTTGTTGTATTGTTTATGGGTTTGGAACGATGTGTTAACACCCAGGTTGTTCCCTATGACTCCCAAGGGAATACGGCCGGGGTAACCACTAACCAATCTTTGGATCACAGTTTCTAGCCAAACTGTAATCAGAGAGGGCTCTCTCTTTATGATTTGTCTCTGTTTTGATAGTGTTTTTAGGCTAGCTATTATGCTCAGGTTTTCGGTTTATGTTTTGGTTGAAGGATTTCTTTCAGTGCTTAAGGTGTAGTGTTCAGACAGTAGTATACCATTGGGCAATGGAGTCTAGAGCTGTGAACTGCTGAAATGCTGGAGTGATGATGTTCAGACTGCAGGGCCTATTGGGTATCTCAAACAAACAAAAATTTAAACTTAAGTGGTGATGTATGGTCAGCCAACAGAAAGCAATTAAGAATTCTCCATTAAGCTGGTGATGTGAAAGTGAAACATGATGCTCAGGAGCAAACTTGAATTCCTGAAACAAAGGTCACTGTGAAAGATATATTCTAAAAGTGTAGCAATTAAGTGTTGGCATTATGGTTCATGGTTCAGGTGTTGTCCTTGATGGCAACCCATTCAGGTGGTAGATCGCTGTTCTTCATCTCAGCAGCAAAGATTGATGATCAGCTCTTAATTTATTGAAAAATTTAAGAAGGACGCAGGTACACCTTTCAGATAGTGCGTACCCGCAGGTAATCCATGCATAGACCGCGTCCAGGGACGCAGTCCAGCCGTTCAGAAGGTGCATCCACCCAGTGCACACTTTTTAAGGCAGAGAAAAGCACACGTGGGGGTTTCTTGTGATTTACTCCTGGTATCTAGCCGACGGTATTGTGTTTTTAAGGTGTTGGCTCGTGGTATTATTCCTTGATTTGAGGAGGAGCTTGCCTATATAAAGCAAAGGAGATCATTTGGTTGAGGCAAGTCTTGGGTTGAATATCTTATTGGGTGAGGTCTAGTCTAAATCTAAAGAAGGCGAATCTACTGAAGGACTAAGATCTCTTTGGCGCAAGATCAGATCTGTAGATCTGACTGTTTGGGTTACACTTAAGGTCTTGAAATCATTCATATCTGAAGGTACGCAGGTTCAGTGAAGGCCAAGTGCGCCGGGACGCAGCGCAGCAGAGAGAGACCTGCGTGGAGACGCAGGGCAGACGTGGCTCAGGTGCGTCCGAGACGCAGCTCATTAACGGGAGATCTGCGTGGGGACGCAGGACAGACCAGGTTCAAGTGCGTCCCTGAGGTAAAAAGGCACGGCGCGATAGTGTCTCTGGGTGCGTCTTTGGGGTAACAGGACGCGGCGCGATAGTGTTCTTGGGTGCGTCCCTGTAGCAAAAGGACGCAGTGCAGTTGAAGGAACAGTGCGTGGGCACGCAGCGCAGCAGAAGGATATCTGCGTGTGGACGCAGGGGAGCAGAAGGTTAACTGCGTCTGGTCGCAGGCCACAGAAGGGAAAACTGGGTCTTTGTTCTGTTGATTATATTTCTCTGTTGATAAGGTGTTCTGGGTTAATTCTGTTATTGCTGATCTGATATCTGTAGTGATCTGTAACTGTTATGTACTTGTTGATCATCTGATGCTTTATGAAAAGAAGTAGGGGGTTGTAGCTCCCTTCCAGGAGTAGACTAGAAAACGAGAGAGAGTTGTAGCTCTCTGCAGGTTGCAGCCTGCGTACTGGTAAAGGACTGCACCAGTACAAAATCATTGTAAAAGAAGTTTCTAATTTGAAAGAAGATAGAGACATATTGCAGCAGGTGGTTTTCACCCACATTGGGTTTCCACCTTACATCTTGTGTTCTTTGGTGTGACTATCTGTTTTCTTTGTTCATGCTCATTATTTTATGGTACTGACATGCAAAAATAATTCTAAGATCAAATAAGGAAGATTTATTAAAATTGCTAGATAATACTGATTCACCCCCCCCCTCTCAGTATTATTCTCAACAATTGGTATCAGAGCAGGTCCTTCAGAGAAGCTTGATCGCTTGAAGGTAGATCGTTCATCATGAGCAACTACGAGAGAGAAGCATCAATCAGGCCACCGATTTTTGATGGGACAAACTTCAATTATTGGAAGGTAAGAGTTACTGCATATCTTCAATCTCTTGGTACAGAAGTTTGGGACATTGTAGAAACAGGCTATGCTTTTCCTTCAGCTACTCCTACAGATCCAGCTGAGAAAAAGAAGTATGAAACAAATGCAAAAGTAGTCAGTACTCTATTAGGAATTATATCCCAAACAGAATTCATGAAGGTAATGCACTTCAAATCAGCAAAAGAGATATGGGACAAAATGGTCACGAGCTATGAAGGAGATGAACAGGTAAAGCGAGCTAAACTTCAAACTCTCAGGATTCAGTATGAGACTCTCAAAATGTATAATGATGAAAGTGTGGCTAATTATTTTCTTCGGGTAGATGAGATTGTTAATTGTATGAAAAATTTGGGTGAAGAAATAAAAGAGGCTATAGTAGTTGAAAAGATTCTAAGATCATTATCCCCCAAGTTTGAATCTAAAGTATCTGCAATATAAGAAAAGGAAAATCTCCGTGTTCTCACTATGTCTCAGCTACATGGAATTCTAACTGCTTATGAAATGAGAAAGGGAGGTCCATCAGACAGAAGGGAAGCTGCTTTCAAGGCATCAAGCAAAGAAGATTACTATGAAGCAAGCCATGTTCCAGAAGAAGAGGAAGAAGAATCAAATTTTGTCAGAAATCTTCAAAGGGGTTCTGGAAGGTTCAGAGGTAAGCTACCTTTCAAATGCTTTGCTTGTGGAAGAGTAGGTCATTATGCTGCAAAATGTCCTTATAAGGATAAAGGAAAGGAACCTGCTAGATGGAACAAGAAACAAAGTGCATATAAGAAAAGCTACTACACCCATGAAGATAGTGATGGTCTATTAAACAGTGATGAAGATGAACGAGGTAATGAATATAAGTTATTAATGGCATTTGAAGATGATGATTATATGGATGCTATAGATGTGGATAACCTTTATGATGAAATCACTAGACTCAAGAGATGTATAGAAGAAAAGAATGTGATCATTGATACTCTACAATTTCAAATTGATGAAAAGGAAAAACATCTTGAAAAACTAGAAGGAGAAATTGTTGGTCTTAGAAAAGAGATTGAGAAAACAAAAGCTATTAATCTTAAGTTTGTCAAAGGATCTGAAACTTTGGATAAGATTATCAATGTGCAGCAGTCTCCTCTAAACAAGACAGGTCTGGGCTACAATGGAGAAACCTCTCAAGCATCCACCTCAAAGAGTTATCTTGATGCAGCAAGAAGAAATGAGCAAAAGAACAATGAAGATCATCAGGTAAAGCAGGGACAAATTACAAACAGGAGCTATCAAGGGCAATCCATCTTAAGGGTGAACCAGCCACAGGTAAAATCTTCTCAATTTTGTCCAAGAATAGATGAAGATAGAAATTACAATCAGTTGGCTGGCAGATTCAATAACCGCAGAAGTTTCTTCAATGGACAATGCTTTTCTTGTCATAACTTTGGTCACAAAGCAGCTCAATGTGTTGCATATAAAACAATCATGACTAGGGAAGCTCAAAAACAAAGAAGTATGACAGGGATTACAAAAAGGACCTATAACAACTTTTCGGTTCTTGAAAATGAAGTCGAATGTTCTATTTGCAATAACTTTGGTCATGAAGAATCTGAATGCAGGAGTAGGTTTCAGCAGAAAAAGGAGCAAGCCTCAAGCACCAAAACATGGAGAATAAAGGAACCTCAAACAGAAAGATGTGGAATAGCATTTTATGCAGAGGGACAGGAAAATATATGGTACATTGACAGTGGATGTTCGAAGCATATGACAGGTGATAAAGAAAAACTTGAATCTTATTCTGCTCTAGAAAAAGGAAAGAAAGTCTCGTTTGGAAATGATACTCCTGCAACTATAAAAGGAAAAGGCATTGCTCAGTTAAAAGAAAAGGTCAAAGCTGGAAATGTTTTGTATGTTGATGGATTGAAGCATAATCTTCTAAGTGTCAGCCAGATGTGTGATCAAAGAACCGAGGTTATTTTCAGATCGAATGGATGTCTTGTTCGTGATCTTGATACAGGTAAAACAGTACTCAAGGGCAAAAGAACTCCAAATAATCTGTACATATTTGAAGAAGGACAACAACAATGCTATCTGAGCAAGGATGAAGAGCACTGGTTATGGCATCGAAGGTTGGGACATCTAAGCTTCTCACAAATAAGGAAAGCATGCAAATATCAGGCAGTTCGCGATCTTCCAGATATTAAAATTCCTGACAACACCATATGCAGATCATGTCAGTTTGGAAAACGAACCAGGACTAACTTTCCAGAGAAAGAAGGATCAGCTAGCATGCCTCTTGAGCTAGTACATACAGATACATGTGGCCCATTCAGGAAAAGAACACCTAGAGGAGAGGAATACTTGATATTATTTATTGACGATTTCTCCAGGTTTGTCTGGTTAGGACTTATGAAGCACAAAGATGAAGCTTTTGAAAAATTCAAATCCTTCAAAGCCTTGGTTGAAAATGAATCAGGTCACAAAATTAAGTGCCTCAGATCCGACAGAGGTGGGGAATTTACTTCAAATGAATTTTTCGATTTCTGTGATGAACATGGGATAAGGAGAGAATTCTCTACAGCTAGAACTCCTCAGCAAAATGGAGTTGTTGAAAGAATGAACAGAACAATTCAACAAATGGCTCGTGCTATGCTTGATGAATTAGGAACTCCCGCAACTTTCTGGGGTGAAGCTGCACATGCTGCGGTTGTTATTCTCAACAAAACAAATGTCCGGGTGAACATCACTCAAACTCCTCATGAGCTTTGGAGTGGCAGGACTCCTTCGGTAAAGCACTTCAAAATATTTGGGAGCAAATGCTATATCAAGAATACTGATGAGCAGCTTGGCAAACTTGAACCTAGAGCAGATGAAGGCATTCTTCTTGGCTATTCTCCACATAGCAAAGCATACAAATGCTACAATAAAAGACTTGGCAGAATTGTTGACAGCATTGATGTAGTGGTTGATGAGAAGGGATACATTCCTAGGCAAGTACATCATGAAGATATAGAAGAAGATGAAGGCTACCCTCAAAGACAGAATAATGAAGAAGAAGAACCCCAAGGAGAACCTCAAGAAGAACCAGAGGAACAGACAAGAATAGAAGAGAAAACTCCATCCAGATATGTTCAGAAGAATCATCCAGAATCTCAGATTGTGGGCAGAAAGAAGCAGGTGTACAAACAAGAAGAACAGTTGTAGAAGCCTCAAGCTATTTGGCATTACTCTCCTCTACTGAACCACAAAATGTGAAAGAAGCATGTAAAGATGAATGTTGGGTGAAAGCAATGGATGAAGAACTTGAGCAAATCGAAAAGAACAACACTTGGGAGCTGGTTCCTAGACCAAAGGATAAGAATGTTATTGGAACAAAATGGGTCTTCAAAAATAAATTGAATGAAAATGGAGAAGTAATTAGAAACAAAGCCAGACTTGTTTGTAAAGGGTATGCGCAGCAAGAAGGAATAGACTTTGAAGAAACTTTTGCTCCTGTTGCAAGACTTGAGGCCATCCGAATGTTCCTTGCTCTCTCAAGTTTTCAAAACTTCAAAGTATTTCAAATGGACGTGAAATCAGCCTTTCTGAATGGAGACTTGGAAGAAGAAGTGTACATTGAACAGCCAGATGGGTTCATTCTTGGAAATGATCCAAATCTTGTATGCAGATTGAAAAAGGCTCTCTATGGTCTCAAACAAGCTCCAAGGGCTTGGTACTACCGGTTGGACAAATATCTTCATCAACAAGGTTTTTCAAAAGGTTCACAGATAGCAATCTGTATATAAAAGTTGAAAATGACAAATTGCTAATACTTGTTGTGTATGTAGATGACATTATTTTTGGCAGCAATGAAGAAGCTATGAGTCAAAGCTTTGCCTCGGTCATGCAGAAAGAATTTGAAATGTCCTTGCTAGGAGAACTGACATATTTCCTTGGTTTGCAAATCCAACAAAAGGAAGGATGAATCTTTTTATCTCAAACCAAGTATCTCAAACAGATTTTGAAGAAATATGGCATGGAAGATGCAAAACCAGTATGTACACCCATGGTCACAGGATGTAGCCTCAGTGCAAATGATGAATCTGCAGCAGTACATCAACCAACCTACAGATCTATGATTGGAAGTTTACTTTATTTGACAGGTACCCGACCAGATATCATGCATGCAGTTGGAATAGTTGGAAGATTTCAAGCAAATCCGAAAGAGACTCATCTTCAGGCAGTGAAGAGAATTTTCAAATATCTTCAAGGGACTCAAAATTATGGCTTATGGTATCCTAGAGATACAGATCTTACACTTCACGCTTATACAGATGCAGATTGGGCCGGAAGCGTGGATGACAGGAAAAGCACAAGTGGTGGTGCGTTCTTTATGGGTTCCAGACTAGTATCTTGGTTCAGCAAGAAACAGAGTTCAATTGCCTTGTCTACAGCTGAAGCGGAATATGTTGCTGCTGCATCTTGTTGCACCCAACTCCTTTGGATGATGCAGACATTGCAGGATTTTCAAATCACTTGTACTCCACCAATCCCTATCTTATGTGACAACACAAGTGCAATCAGCATCTCAAAGAATCCTGTTATGCATTCAAAAACCAAGCACATACCAATCAAGTATCATTTTCTCCGGGAACAAGTACTTGAACAGAAGGTCAAATTGGAGTATGTTCCTTCTAAGGAACAAGTTGCTGATATTTTCACCAAACCATTGCCCAGGGACACTTTTGAGTACCTCAGGCAAAAGCTGGGGGTTGTTGATGCATCATCTTATTGTTGAACCTCTTCTTATTGGTGATACAGGCTCAGGGGGAGCACATAATGCATTGTTGGCATTATGGAGGATGGTCAGAAGAAGATCTTGGAAATTGTTGCAATATGTCTCTATCTCTTTCATGGTAGATTATGGTTCGTCACTGCAGATCTGGTTCATATTCAGGAGGAGCATGATCTTAGGGGGAGCATACCCTTTGCCCTTGATGTCAAAGGGGGAGAATGAAGCAGAAGATTATGAGGTTGCCATCAAGTCCAAAGGGGGAGATTGTTGGCATTATGGTTCATGGTTCAGGTGTTGTCCTTGATGGCAACCCATTCAGGTGGTAGATCGTTGTTCTTCATGTCAGCAGCAAAGATTGATGATCAGCTCTTAATTTATTGAAAAATTTAAGAAGGACGCAGGTACACCTTTCAGATAGTGCGTACCCGCAGGTAATCCATGCATAGACCGCGTCCAGGGACGCAGTCCAGCCGTTCAGAAGGTGCGTCCACCCAGTGCACACTTTTTAAGGCAGAGAAAAGCACACGTGGGGGTTTCTTGTGATTTACTCCTGGTATCTAGCCGACGGTATTGTGTTTTTAAGGTGTTGGCTCGTGGTATTGTTCCTTGATTTGAGGAGGAGCTTGCCTATATAAAGCAAAGGAGATCATTTGGTTGGGGCAAGTCTTGGGTTGAATATCTTATTGGGTGAGGTCTAGTCTAAATCTAAAGAAGGCGAATCTACTGAAGGACTAAGATCTCTTTGGCGCAAGATCAGATCTGTAGATCTGACTGTTTGGGTTACACTTAAGGTCTTGAAATCATTCATATCTGAAGGTACGCAGGTTCAGTGAAGGCCAAGTGCGCCGGGACGCAGCGCAGCAGAGAGAGACCTGCGTGGAGACGCAGGGTAGACGTGGCTCAGGTGCGTCCGGGACGCAGCTCAGTAACGAGAGATCTGTGTGGGGACGCAGGACAGACCAGGTTCAGGTGCGTCCCTGAGGTAAAAAGGCGCGGCGCGATAGTGTCTCTGGGTGCGTCTTTGGGGTAACAGGACGCGGCGCGATAGTGTTCTTGGGTGCATCCCTGTAGCAAAAGGACGCAGTGCAGTTGAAGGAACAGTGCGTGGGCACACAGCGCAGCAGAAGGATATCTGCGTGTGGACACAGGGGAGCAGAAGGTTAACTGCGTCTGGTCGCAGGCCACAGAAGGGAAAACTGCGTCTTTGTTCTGTTGATTATATTTCTCTGTTGATAAGGTGTTCTGGGTTATTTCTGTTATTGCTGATCTGATATCTGTAGTGATCTGTAACTGTTATGTACTTGTTGATCATCTGATGCTTTATGAAAAGAAGTAGGGGGTTGTAGCTCCCTTCCAGGAGTAGACTAGAAAACGAGAGAGAGTTGTAGCTCTCTGCAAGTTGCAGCCTGCGTACTGGTAAAGGACTGCACCAGTACAAAATCATTGTAAAAGAAGTTTCTAATTTGAAAGAAGATAGAGACATATTGCAGCAGGTGGTTTTCACCCACATTGGGTTTCCACCTTACATCTTGTGTTCTTTGGTGTGACTATCTGTTTTCTTTGTTCATGCTCATTATTTTATGGTACTGACATGCAAAAATAATTCTAAGATCAAATAAGGAAGATTTATTAAAATTGGTAGATAATACTGATTCACCCCCCCCTCTCAGTATTATTCTCAACATTAAGAATTACACTTACCAAGAATACAACTGAAGAAAACATTCTTTAACAACATAGATTGAACTCAGGGTATTGCATGAATAAGTCCTGAAGGTTATTCTTTTTCTTTGTTGTTAAACACTTAGAAATTAGACACATATATGGATTGTAAAAGATTGAAACACATAACAAAGAGAGTTACAGAAACTTATTGTGTTGTGAAGTACACAGGAATCCTGCAGTTTTCAACAGACACCAGAACGCATTCAACACTTCAGAACTCCGAGAAATTCCATCACTTTTTTTTATTAAACTCTGAAAGGATTACAGCATAAGAACTTCTTCAGGAGAAATCGACAACAACCCCAGCAAACTTGTGCGAGGGGAAAATATATACAATCGGTTTACAAAATATCTGAGTGCTAAGTTATCTCAGAAATGAATGCGCTCACGAACTTTTCAAGATATTTAGATAAGAAAGTTATTACATCATTGAATACAAGGTAAATGCATCTTTATGCTTGTCAGAAGATATTTTGGCCTTTGGAGGCCACTGAGTCGGTTTGAGTGATTTGCATTAATGCTGAGAAAATGCGCTGATGTGGCTGCTCCACTGTAAATTTTCGGCCTTGTCACCTGTAGCTGTCCGTCTTGGCTAGCTGGCCAGGACTTCTGCTGAGTTGGCTCAACTTTTATCTTTCATGCATGCTGATTACTTAAATTGTCCTGTGTATGACAATTTGCATTTTTTCATGAACAAAATTTATTGAATGGCTTCCTGTTTATAGAATCATCTGTATGGCCTTAGTCCACCATTCTAGTGTAGGTAGTTGATGCCTGAGAATTGCATCCATAGTCTCCTCTCCCTCTGTATACTTATAAAAATTGGGAGGCACCTCAAACAGGTGTTTGATTTCATTCATTATAAAAAATAAATTTTCTACTCTGTTGTAGAGAGTCTGTCCTGTGGCTGGCCCTGTTTCCTCTGAGGTGCTGGGCTTCTCATTGATCTGACTTGTGGCAAATGTATTAACCCTTTTAGCATACTGCGCATGAGTAAACAGTCTCCCTGCGCTGTTCAGTAAGCTAGGGAGTCCTCTGTTTTCTAACACCTGAAATTTCTCCAAAAACCTGTTTACCTCAGTCTGCATGTCCTGGGTTCTTCTCTCTAAGGTCTGCACCAAGTTTCTCAGTGTAAGAACTCTCTTGATTAACTGAATGTGCTCAGTTCTGTTTGAAATTCCCATGGCAGCCAACTGAGTACTTGTTCTATTGTTAAGCACATTAATCATCCTGGTGGCTATTTCAGGCATGTTGCTTAGAGCAGCTCTTGATCTTTGAATTTTAGTCTGTGCTTTTGGAATGAGCTCTAACTACTCATGGATTGTTTCAATATATTGCCATTGCTCATTAATAGATTGGACAATGTTAGCCCACAGCACTATTTTAAGCTCAGCCACAACCTTATCTAATTTGAGCTCATTCTCTAGCTCTTTGATCCTGTCTTTGAGGGCTTTTATCTCCCTACCCTTTTCTGCCACAGACTGCTTGGATTTGTCATATCTTTCATTGACCTTGGCTAGTTTCTCCTTGGCCTCATTCAATTCTGTCATTTGGGCTTCCAAGGCCTGGATCTCATTCCTCAGCTTTTGCATGTCCAGGCTTGGGGCCTGCTCTGTTGCTGGTGGTGCTGCTGAGGTGGATGTTGCTGCCTGTTCTGTTTGTTGAGGAGGAGGAATAGTAGTTGGAGCAGTCTCCTCAAGGTTTATTACTTCAGGAGGAGGCTGGGAGGTCTGACCTTCTTCTCTTTGCTTCAAAGCTGCCTGTAATGCTGCATGTGCAGCCTCTGATTCTCCCAGCTTTTCTTGTGTCTGGATTAACTGCTTATATAGAGACACCAGCAAGGCTGAGGCTTCTTGATCATGCCTCTGCTAGGCAACCTCATCTGTTTGAGGGTGAATTGTGGCTGGCATTTTGATCTTTTTCTTCAAAGCGGCCATGTCTGCATCCCTTAACTTCAATATCTCCTGTATGCCCTTGATATCTTTGGGATCATGCCCAATCTCAATGATTATATCTTCTAAGGACCTTATTCTGTTGTCCTTAGCTTGTGAGGATGCCCTTTCCAACTCAAGTTGGGAAGCTGTATTATTAAGGCTATTTTCCAGCCTATAATTGTCCAATGTTTTGTCTGCCAAGGAGGCATACACCATCTCACCCGTTTGTTTGTGTAACTCAATTTTGTCCATCGGGTGGATGTCCTTGGCAAGGACCTCAAGATTGGTCCTTATATAATCTGCAGGAGACTGGGGTTGTGCTACAGCTGGCAAGAAATGACTCATGATCATCTTGCCTTCACTAACATCAAAAGCAGACATCAGTCTTTGCTGGTTAGTGGGAGCCATCTTCAGCAAATGATTGTACAGCTGTATTTTTATGGGCTCACTCCTTTTCTTTATGTCTATGAACTGTTGTTTAATGCTCATTTCACCCTCTCTCTGCTGGCTAGAGGAGCTGATTTCTCCTCCCACAGTTCTGTTCTGTTCCTCTTGGAAGGAACTTGCAGATGCTTCCCTGCTAGGTGGGCCCATGCCCAGAGACTGCCCTGTTGCCATTTCCTCATCAGAGAAAGGGTTCATTCTCTGTCTTTTCTCACCATGACTTTCTGATGTGGTCAAGGGAGTCTCTCTGTCCCTTTTTCTGCTAGTATCCTCCTTTTGTGGAGTTTGGAGGATTGATGCATCAACTGATGTTTCTTGCCTAGGAGGCACCGTATTTTGTGCCTGCTGTTCTGTGAAAATTGGGGCCTCAACTGCCCCTTCTTGCTATGGGGGCTGCTCTTTATTATGCTGCCCTTCTTCTTGCTGTAATTCTCGTTGTTGTTGTTATTCTACCTGCTGCTGCTGTTGCTGCACCTTGTCATGAGGTGGCTGTTCAGTCTCCATTTCCTTTTCCTTGCCCTTGCTAGATATATCTTCAGTGGCTTTGGGAGCTTGCTGATTTGCAGTCGAGGAGGATGCAACTGCTCCCACTTGTGTGCTTGGAAGGGAGAACACCTGTGAACAAAATTCAAGGTCAGCCATCTTTTTTAGATTCCTCACCGCTCTTTGATTCATCTCCTCTTGTGTAATCGGCTCTTCTAGGGTTCCTCTCCTCCATTTTGCTTGGTTTGCATGTTTTTCAATGTGAGGGATCTTTACATGATCATAGCCAGATAGTTTATATTTGAGCCTTCTCAAAGTGATGAAGTGGTTGGGGTCATAAGGTTTCCAGAGGAAACTGGTTTGAAGGCCAAGGGACTCAAGCATCCTGTCTTCTTCTCTCCAACCTTCCTCCCTCTGGTTATAGACAAAGTGGCCAAGTTGGTTCCTGAATTTCAACTGTGCTTTCTTGCCTTTGCCTGAAAAGTGAAGCACATCAACATTCCCAAACTGTCTGAAGTATTCTAGGGAAAATAGCCTCATAGGCACATATTTGGGCAGTCTGTAGGGAGGCAATTCACACCCATATATCCTGATGACGGTGTGGTTCTGGTAAAAGTACCAGTCCCCAATGCTGTATGATTTGGATAACTGCAGGATCCTTTGCATTTCATCTGTGAGCCTCGGAGGAGGTGAACCCATCATCATTGACATAGCTGGGTGGATGAACTGATCTATGAACTCACAATAAGTATAAGGAGACTCAAATCTACAGTGGAAAACAGAGGACCAATAGACCACTGATCTTGGATTGCCTTGGGCATCCTCTCTTTTGATTGGAAAAGAGAATTTCTGATGTTGATGATATAAGATCAAATGGTAAATGTAAGAGGTATATCTGAACACTCTTTCTCTTGCCAGGTTCATTAGTTGCTCATGTATTTTGTCTGCTATATAGGTGGCATAGTCATAGCAGATAGGAGACTTGCCAGGAGCAAACATGAGCATGATTACCAGCACAGTTTGATCAACAAACTCAATGGAGTTGTAGCCCAAAATGGGACTAATCATGTCTGCCAGATCTCTACCCAGTTGGTTGAGGTATACTTGATTGATAGGAGGATACTTCACAGAGTCAGAGTCAATGTATAGCTGGTTTAATTTGGTGACCTGAGCATCTGTCATTCTGGCTCCTTGATTTATCAGGTCTACAAGTGATAGAGGGACCAGTTTCTTCTCAGTCCTGAAGCAGAGCATATCCTTGATAGCTTCTGGGGTGATATAAAACACAGCTGATCCTGAAGGGTCAAGAACTGCCCTTTGAGTGGGGTCATAGTTTTCAGCACACAGATGGATCAAATCAGGGAATTGTCTAACCTGAGGGAGCTTAAAAATAGGGAGGAATGAGTCCCATATGCCCAGCACATCTGTTCCAGCCTCATGCTTGGCCTTCAATTCATTGAGCAGGTGGATGTGGAACTTAGTCCTCATCAGCATTTCATCTGAAATCTGATAGTCCATGTCTGCCAGAGACTGCCATTCCAATTGCCTCTGAGGGGCATTCAATGGAGCAACGTTCAACGCTATAGGAGCTACTGGTGGATCCATGATTTCTCCTGAGATTATGGATGGAGTTGCTATGCAAAGCAACACAAAAGAGTTTTTCTTCAATGGAAAAATGTGAATTGTATGGAACAGAGGGTGAGTGAAACAGCTGCAGCAATTGAAATACTGTTTGAAGTGCAAATAAGACCAATGTGTGGTCTCAATCTATCTTTTTTTTAACAGGTAGGTACAGTTTGAGTAAGTTGTTTCGCGATTGCGCGAACAGAGTCCAGTTTTTTGTGAAAATGTGGGCAAACAAGGCTCGGCTGGTGCTTTTCGAGCTTATAGTTGTAAATGGGGGCTAGGCACAGAGATTTTGCCGGTGAATTTACAAGTTTTTGTCTTCCAAGCTTTGTTGAGGGAATTCACAGACAAAGTAGGCGTATGAAGGATTTATAAGGGAAAATACTTGGTAAATAGCAAGTAATGGTCACGAACGACTGAGGAAATGGCGCTCCGGAGGTCCCCGAATTGATTTCAGCAAAGGTGGTGCAATTTTAGACGTAAAATCATGCAGAGAAAGCAACAGCTCTTGTGGCCAAAAGTATGAAAAAACGCGAAAATTGGCCTAAATATGGATTTTTGGCATATTGGCGCGTTTTTTGGATGACGTCAGCATGACGTCATCAGGTGGGGTCAAGGTCGGATGACGTCAACATGACGTCATCAGGTGAGGTGGCAGGTTGTGATTGGTCCACAGATATGATGAGGTGGCGGACATATCAGTGCGGGGGCGGACGAAGGGGCTGACGCGACGGCGGGGTGGCGCTGACGTGGGTATGACGTGGTGGTGACGTTGGCTGGGGGGGTCAACCGAAAACCGGAAACAGTTAGCGGTTTCTCATCGCACCGCTTTTGATACGGAAGGGAAGTTGTCAGGCGTACCTCCGATGAGCTGTGGTGATGACGGGTGGCGGAGGCCTGACGTCACCTTCTGACAGATATCGGAAGGTATCTGTCGGACGTCGGGGCCGGTCCGATATGGATAAGGACCGTCGGATCAATGAGGTCCGATCCGACAGCTGTCGGATCAATGAGGTGCTCAGGCAATACGGAATGGGGCGGGATTATTAAAATATTTATTTTCGGGATCAGTGCTTGGCGGAAACTCTTGGGATAGGGCGGGTTTATAAAGGTTTTTCAATGCCCATTCAATATAAAAATAACCCGGCGCCCATACTTTGGATAAATGAGAAAAAGTGGGTTTTTTTTTTTTTTTGTTTATTTTTGCAAATTAAAGCGGGTATAGGTAGAACAAGGTCTTTTATAAGGTTTTCTCTGGCAAATGAGGGTTTTAAGGGGCCAAATGAATTCAGAAGAGGGGAGGGGGTTAGACTTAGGTTCATCAAAGTGACCAGGTGCCAATTTATCCCTGACAGAGGACATATGGCTATAATGCCAAGGGAAGGGATATTTATACAAAGTTTGGGGTTTATACACCATGGTGTTATAATACTAGGGGAAAGGGAATCATAGGGGAATTATATAATAGAGTTAGGGTTAATATGGATGAAAGGAGTGGATGAGGGGAGATACCACTAAGTTTACTGAAAATAACTTAGCTTAGGGGGTAGAGCAAAATGAAAAGAATTTTAGACAAGAAATGTGGCTTTTAAGGGACTAAAAACCACCATAGAACCAAGAATTCTTTCATGAATCACAACTAATGAGGGGATATTAGTAATGAATGGGAAAGGGGATAAGTGGGAAGTTAGACATGCTTCTTTACTTGCTACAACCTGATAGAGAAGAGGACTCCTCCATCCATTGACTTTGCTTTGTGAAATAGGTTAGCACACCTTCAAATTGAAAGGAATGACACTTCTGCAACCCCATCTACCTACCCATCTACTTGCCTAGCATTTTTTATTTCTTCTTGGAGGGTGCACTTAGGCTTGCAGACCCTTATTTGCCTTTTCTTTTCTTTGGATTTTCTTTCTTTTGTCTTTTCTATCTACTTCTACCCTTATTTCCTCCAAGGTCCCAGATTAAGCTGTTGGGAGCCTTTCTTCTCTACCTAAACTACTTGTCTGTCAAGATTAAACAGTTTGGACAGACTTCTTTCTCTATTCTGCCACTGAAAATTTAAAACATGGCATGATCCAGATTAGGCTGTTGGACCATCCATCAAAATTTAGTCCACATCAAGCTGTAAGCACAGATTGTATTCTCTTGGAAATATGTGATCTTTGCATGATCAAAACAGAGCATATTTGGACCTTTCCTTGCCAATCATGAAATATGAAACCTATTGGTATAGGTAGCTAACAGTGGCTCCACATGGGGATGGTTTTTCTTTTGAAAGACCAAGAACAGCAGGTCAGATTGCCTTGGCCCCTTTGACTGCTTTTATCAAAGTTTTGAATTTTGCTGTTTTGAAATGCCAAAATTGTGTACTTCCCTTCTTAGTAGACCTCTTGATCCTATTTACCTTTACTGGTAGTTGAGAAAACTTTGAGAAATTGCATTTTTACATCTTAACAGAAAATAATATATACACCTGGATATGTACAAAGGAAAACTCAGGCTGCACTTATGGGTGGTAGTCAAAATAGTGCTTCAGCATCCTGCCATTCACAGGACCTTCATCCAAATCAGTTTCATTAAGACTTTTAAGGAAATAAGTGTTGTTTCCTTGTATTTCTTGGACAGCAAATGGTCCTCTCCAAAGGGAATCAAATTTTCCATGTTTTCCCTTATCCTCTCTTCTTGCATCCCACTTGAGGACTTTGTCACCAATATTGAAATCTTCTGCCTTTGTCCTTCTGTCAAAGGCCTTCTTTAATTTCTCTTGTAGAACTTGAACTCTGCTGAAAACTTGATCTCTAGTTTGCTGTAAACATATTATTTGATTGATTCTTCTTTGCATATCATTTGGTTCAGCTTGGATTTCTTGAAGAAGTTTCATAACAGGTACCCCTAGTGATGAAGGAAACTTGGCTTCTAATCCATAAACCAACTCATATGGGCTGGTCCCAATTGATCTTTTGGTTGTTAGTCTATCTGCCCATAGAGCATTCACAAGCTTCTTATGCCAATTCTTTTTGTTCTCTTCTAGCACTTTCTTTATGATGTTTACCAGGCTTTTGTTTGATGACTCAGCAAGGCCATTTCCTTGGGGATAGTATGCAGTAGAATGGCCTAAGGTAATGTGAAATTTGTGGCAGAAATTCACCATTTTCTTGGATCTGAAAGCAGCAGCATTGTCTGTTATTATTTTGTCAGGACAACCAAATCTAGCCAATATGTTGTTCTCCAAGAACTGAATGATAGTGGAATCATTTGCTTGTCTGCATGGAACAGCTTCAATCCACTTGGTGAAGTAGTCTGTGGCTGTTAAGATCCATCTATGTTGGCCTGAAGATGAGGGATGAATTTCCCCAATGAAATCCAAGCCCCATTGTTGAAAAGGTCTCTCTGTTGCAATAGGCCTCAAGGGAAGTGGCAGCAACTGTCTCTTTCCTTCAAACACTTGACATTTATGACATGAGGTTGTGAATTTCTTGACATCAGAAAACATGGTGGGCCAGTAGTAACCAGCCCTTAGTATTTTATCCACAGTGGACTTCCAGTACAAGTGTCCACCACAGTCACCTGCATGAAATTCCTTTATCATATTGTCAGTTTCATTCTCGATTAGGCAGTTTAGCAATATCCCTTCATGGTTTTTCCACAATAAATTTCCATCCATAACACAGAATTTAGAAGCTTTCATTTTTAAGAACCTACATTTAGTTCTGGACAGTCATGGGGGAGCACACAGGTTTTGCAATACATAACATATATCAGAGTACCAAGGGGATTGTTCAAAGGCTACATTGATCTTTGGAGTCGCCAGCTCCGGTTCACTGTCCAACTGGTTAATGTCTAGGGCTTGGAAGTTTGCTTCTGTCATTAGTTTGGCCAAACCTTGCCCTTTTATTAGTTTTGTAGGTTTTATCTCAATATCAAATTCCAAAATGTTGGCAATCCACTTTCCTCTTCTGCCCTCTAAATTTTCTTGGGTGAGAATGTCTTTGACAATAGGACTTGGTACATAAGCTATAATATGTGAATAGAGGATGTAAATCCTAAAGTCTTTAATGGCTTTGACCAAAGCATAAGCTTGCTTTTCCATGATTTGATATTTTAAAGGTGCATCTCTAAGAGATCTGCTAAAGAAAGCAATTGGCTTCTCATTTCCTTGGTCATCTTTCTGTAACAGAACAACAGCAATAGTATGCTGGGAGGCAAAAGAGAAAATGATAAATTCTCTGTCAAGTTGAGGATTGGTCAAGACTGGGGTTTGGGTAAGGGCCAGCTTTATGCCTTCAAAGGCTTGATTGGCTTCAACATTCCATTTTACTTTTGAATCTTTCTTTAGCATGTTATTTAGTAATCTGATTAGTTCAGCTAAATTGGGGATAAACCTTCTCAAGAAATTGATTTTTCCCAAGAATCCTTGCAGTTCTTTGATATTTCTTGGGTGGGGCATTTGTAGGATAACCTGTATCCTATCTGGATCAATTCTTATGCCATCCTTCGAAATGATATGTCCTAACAGCTTACCTTCTTCCAAACCAAATAGAGATTTCTTGGGATTCAAGGAAATTCCATATTTCCTGCATTTTAGGAAGATCTGTCTCAAATGTTTTATATGTTCTTGGTCTGATTTTGAGAAAGGTGTAAGGTCATCTAAGTAAATGACAAGGAAGTCATGAATTTCTTTGGCAAAAGCAATATCCATTGCTGTTTGAAATGTTGCCCCTGCATTTTTCAATCCAAAAGGCATTTTTACATATTTGAAGGTTCCCCATGGGGTTGTAAATGCTGTTTTGTCTTGGTCATCAGGGTGCACCAGGATTTGATTGAAACCTGAGAATCCATCCAGTAATGAGATCCTTGAGGCCCCTACCACTCTTTGGAGGATGTGATCCATCTTGGGTAAGGGATAGTTGTCTTTGAGGGATACTTGGTTCAGATTCCTTAGGTCCACACACAGCCTTATTTCACCAGTTTTCTTTCTTGTAGGGACTAAGTTTGAGATCCACTCAGAGAATCTGATGGGTGCTATGATGCCTGCCTTGAACATTTTCTGTACCTCTTGTTCCATTGCTGGGAGAAGCATAGGATTGATTCTCCTCAGTTTTTGTTTAAAAGGTTTTTGATCAGCCTTGAGAGGGATAGTGTGCTGGATTACAGAGGTATCATAGGACTTTAGATCCTCATAACTCCATGCAAAAACATCCTGGAACTCTTTAAAGAGGTCAATGTATTTAGGCTTTTGGTCAAGAGGTAATGAAGCAGACAATTTAATTATTTTGGGCTTGTCAATGGTACCAATGTTGCATTCTTCAATGGCTGCATTTAAGGGCTGCATTTTTGGTTTTCTGGGAATATCATTTGAATCAAAGATGTCCTCTAGTGGAGTTAGGCCTGTTGGTAGAAAATTGTCTTTCATCTCTATGATGTCAGTTTCAGCATTGGCCACTTCTTCACAACTGATTGGTTGAATTTGCTGAATGTTTTCCTCGTTGAAAATAGTTGGTTTTAGCATTTGTTTTGCTGTTCTAGGTGATATTGGGTGAGTAATCTGTTGAAACTGTATTTGTGATGGACTTGCTCCTTCAAGTATTTGTGATTGACTTGCTTTGTCAAGTATTTGTGATTGACTTGCTTTGTCAGTGTCAATATTTAATCCTGCAAACTCTTGTTGCAGCGTTAAAAAATTGTTTATTTGCATATCATCCTCAAATACTTGCCAATCTTTAACATTGTTTGGAATGGAGGGTCTGTGTTTTATCTCAGCTGTGAAACAATTGTTAGGTTCCAATGGTAATTTGCAAGTACTAGCAAATGTGACCAAACTATGAGCATGTAGATTATGGGTTCTAGGAATTTTAGTGATTTGGAATTCAGAGAAAAAGTTTAGTACCTCAGCAACAGCAGACCTATAAGACCTTAGTCTTTTGTCATTGGTGACAAAATTTCCCTTCACTTGCTGGATGACTAAATCTGAATCACCCATGATTGAAACCCTGGCAGCTTGCAAGAACTTTACTAATTTGAGGCCTAGTAAAAGAGCTTCATATTCTGCCATGTTATTTGTACATCTGAAGTTTAATCTATAGGCTCTGCCTTCTGCATGACTGTTTTCTTTATTGTGTACCCAAACTCCAGCTCCTGCCCCTAATTTGTTGACTGAGCCATCAAATTCAAGGAACCATAGAATATCCTGTTGGGAAGGAGATTTAATGATCTGTTCATGGGCTAGCAATGTAAGTAGAAGTTTTGGTTTTTCATCTGGCTTGTCTTCTGGGACAGTCTCATCATTTGATTGGATATGCTTGACAACTAGGGCAGCAGCAGTGTCCAGTGTTTGATTGACTGTTGTTTCATGGGTGGTAATTCTTTCATTAGAGTCTTCCTCCTGTATGAGTATTTTGGTTTCAACATCATTTTTTGAGAGAGTTGTGCTGTCATTGAAGAGGATGTATGAGTCTATGTCTGAATGGACAGCATATATGGGAAAATTTTGAGGCTTTTCTTCACTGCTGACCATGTATTTCATGAGTGTTTCTCTATATAGTCTTTTTGGTTGCCCAAAAACAGAGATGGTGGCATATGACATGTCTAATTGTAGGGAACCTTGGAGTTTAGCTCCCCATGATCTTGATAACAACATCCCATACTTAGGTGGGATATCAGCAACTACAACATCCATTGGGATTGTTTTGTTTTGGTATTGAACCAGAGACACACATAAATCTTTTATGAGACCTAAACACTTGACTTGGCTGGAGTCAAAGGAAAACAGGTCTTTGTATGGTCTTGTTATATCTAGATTCAATCTCTCCATGACTGCTTTTGGCATGAGATTGTGAGAGGCACCTGAGTCAAACATTGCATTATGTAGTATTTTATCATGAATATGTAAGCTGACATAAAAAGGTAATACCCCTGTGACTACTGTTTTTCCATCCACTTCTGGGCCAAACAGTAATTCTGGGGTATCATCCAACACATTAACATCATCTTTGTTGCCAGTGAGTTGAAGGGACTTCTTGATCTGTAGTTTATAGATGTCATGCTTAGCCAGTTCTGAGAGAGGAATTGCTATCTTTAGTTTGCTAATTTCAGTTTCTAAGTCAAAGGGTTTTTCAGATTGAGTCTTGGGATTGTGGATAACAGTCCTTTCCTTGTTCACTAGATCTTCTTCTTGATTTCTATCTTGATTTTGGGACTTGTCCTTTTTACTCATCTCTTGAGGAGTAATACTTAAATTAGGGTGAGAGGATGAAGTAGCCATAGGTTGATGTTCTAAGGACAATGGTTCAGTGATCTCTTCAATGATTAATTCTTCTGTAGGCGAATTTGTTTTGTCATTAGGCTCTGTGACTATGGCTCTTTTAGGCTGCTGATTATCCTTTATCTTTTCAGGCTGACTTACATTCACAGTTCTGCTCCTTAGCTTGTATTGTTTATGGACTTCATAAACAACAGTGTCATAGCCTTGTTTAAAGTCAAAGGATTCACCTGATTTAGTTTGGAACGGTTTGATTTCATCATCCTCATGATCTTGTTGTGTCAAAAAAACTTGACTTTCACCATCTAGACCCATTAAATTGATCTGAGGATCTTCATTGGGTTCAGTTGATGTGGAAGTTTCAGCATAGTTTTCTTGGAAAGGAGGTCTTATGTCTTGGTCAGCACTGGCCTTGCCAATGCCTGGGTTTTGAGTTCTCCTAAAATTTGGATTCCTAGGAGGGTTGTTTTGTGGTGCTTCCCATGATGATTTTCTCTCAACCGATTCCACTCTATCACCCAATCTTTTCATTCCAGTGAGTATTGCATCCAGCTTTTGATCAAAAGCAGAGGGTTCTTCTTTGAAAAAAGTCCTCTTTTCCAACCTTGCTCTGTTTCTTTTGGCAATCAGGTTAGCTTCCACTGTGACAGCAACCCTTTGAGCCTCTGCAAGTGTTTGAGGGTCTCTTTCCTTTAACTGATAGGCCATGTCAGGGTCAAAACCATCAGGGAATTTGTACAAAGCTAAATCAGGAGGGGGTCTTAAATTTTGTGGGATTGCGTTATAAACATTGTTGAATCTTGCACAATACTCCAAAACAGTCTCTTCGGGACCTCTTTTGATAGTGTCATATTCCCCAAGTATGTGCAGAGAATCCTTCTTCTTTTCCCATCTGCTAGTAAAGGCTTGATACAGTTCATCAGGAGTTGTGATGGAATTTGCATTCAGGGATCTAAACCAAGTTCTTACATCCCCAGTTAGGCTTTGAACAAACATCCTCATTCTGACACTGTCATCATCTATTTCATAGGTCTCAAAATGGTCTTGCATCCTTTTGGCATGCTGGACAGCTGTCAGAGGGCCATTGGAGTCAAAATATGAGATTTTGGTTTGGTAATCTTGGGGTAGAGCTGCAGCATTAGCTGGTATTTGCAAGGGTGCATATCTGTTAGCCATATTCACAAGGTTTGGGGGATTTACAGGGACAACTGGGATAAAAGGAAAGGTGTGTACCACAGGTGTAACAGGTGTGGCAGCACCTGGAGTGTTGTTCAAGGGGATATGTGCAGTGGGTGAAGATGTGAAAGGAGGACTTTGGGATGTGGATGGTGAACTAGGGGAACTAGGGGTAGACCGGAAAAGGACCTTGCATGGAGTAGAGATGAGGCTGGGATGATCTGAATCTAAGGTTAAATCAGCAGGCTGCTCCTGCCTTTGCTGTCTCCTAATGTTTCTAGGGATGGTATTTGGATTATCAACAATGATGGGTGGATTAGGGTCAGGATTTGCCCTAGTATGCCGTGGATTTTTCTTGGGAGCCAACTTCTAACTGTTTTTTAGGATTTTATAGGAAGTTTTTATATCTGCAAGGACTGGATAAAGATTTTGGAATGGCTATATATATTTCAAAGCTGAGATGAAGATTCACTAAAAAAAACTCTTCCCTAAAGCTGTCAATGTAACACAGAAACAGTTTTGAAGGCCTCCTAACTAATTCCAGGCTTGATTTGTAGCTTTGAGAGATGAATAGAAATTGGAAAATCCTAAGAATTCCCCAGTGGAGTCGCCAATTATGTTAACACCCAGGTTGTTCCCTATGACTCCCAAGGGAATACGGCCGGGGTAACCACTAACCAATCTTTGGATCACAGTTTCTAGCCAAATTGTAATCAGAGAGGGCTCTCTCTTTATGATTTGTCTCTGTTTTGATAGTGTTTTTAGGCTAGCTATTATGCTCAGGTTTTCGGTTTATGTTTTGGTTGAAGGATTTCTTTTAGTGCTTAAGGTGTAGTGTTCAGACAGTAGTATACCATTGGGCAATGGAGTCTAGAGCTGTGAACTGCTGAAATGCTGGAGTGATGATGTTCAGACTGCAGGGCCTATTGGGTATCTCAAACAAACAAAAATTTAAACTTAAGTGGTGATGTATGGTCAGCCAACAGAAAGCAATTAAGAATTCTCCATTAAGCTGGTGATGTGAAAGTGAAACATGATGCTCAGGAGCAAACTTGAATTCCTGAAACAAAGGTCACTGTGAAAGATATATTCTGAAAGTGCAGCAATTAAGAATTACACTTATCAAGAATACAGCTGAAGAAAACATTCTTTAACAACATAGATTGAACTCAGGGTATTGCATGAATAAGTCCTGAAGGTTATTCTTTTTCTTTGTTGTTAAACACTTAGAAATTAGACACATATATGGATTGTAAAAGATTGAAACACATAACAAAGAGAGTTACAGAAACTTATTGTATTGTGAAGTACACAGGAATCCTGCAGTTTTCAACAGACACCAGAACGCATTCAACACTTCAGAACTCCGAGAAATTCCATCACTTTTTTTATTAAACTCTGAAAGGATTACAGCATAAGAACTTCTTCAGGAGAAATCGACAACAACCCCAGCAAGCTTGTGCGAGGGGAAAATATATACAATTGGTTTACAAAATATCTGAGTGCTAAGTTATCTCAGAAATGAATGCGCTCACCAACTTTTCAAGATATTTAGATAAGAAAGTTATTACATCATTGAATACAAAGTAAATGCATCTTTATTCTTGTCAGAAGATATTTTGGCCTTTGGAGGCCACTGAGTCGGTTTGAGTGATTTGCATTAATGCTGAGAAAATGCGCTGATGTGGCTGCTCCGTTGTAAATTTTCGGCCCTGTCACCTGTAGCTGTCCGTCTTGGCTTGCTGGCCAGGACTTCTGCTGAGTTGGCTCAGCTTTTATCTTTCATGCATGCTGATTACTTAAACTGTCCTGTGTATGACAATTTGCATTTTTTCATGAACAAAATTTATTGAATGGCTTCCTGTTTATAGAATCATCTGTATGGCCTTAGTCCACCATTCTAGTGTAGGTAGTTGATGCCTGAGAATTGCATCCATAGTCTCCTCTGCCTCTGTATACTTATAAAAATTGGGAGGCACCTCAAACAGGTGTTTGATTTCATTCATTATAAAAAATAAATTTTCTACTCTGTTGTAGAGAGTCTGTCCTGTGGCTGGCCCTGTTTCCTCTGAGGTGCTGGGCTTCTCATTGATCTGACTTGTGGCAAATGTATTAACCCTTTTAGCATACTGCTCATGAGTAAACAGTCTCCCTGCGCTGTTTAGTAAGCTAGGGAGTCCTCTGTTTTCTAACACCTGAAATTTCTCCAAAAACCTGTTTACCTCAGTCTGCATGTACTGGGTTCTTCTCTCTAAGGTCTGCACCAAGTTTCTCAGTGTAAGAACTCTCTTGATTAACTGAATGTGCTCAGTTCTGTTTGAAATTCCCATGGCAGCCAACTGAGTACTTGTTCTATTGTTAAGCACATTAATCATCCTGGTGGCTATTTCAGGCATGTTGCTTAGAGCAGCTCTTGATCTTTGAATTTCCGTCTGTGCTTCTGGAATGAGCTCTAACTGCTCATGGATTGTTTCAATATATTGCCATTTCTCATTAATAGATTGGCCAATGTTAGCCCACAGCACTATTTTAAGCTCAGCCACAACCTTATCTAATTTGAGCTAATTCTCTAGCTCTTTGATCCTGTCTTTGAGGGCTTTTATCTCCCTGCCCTTTTCTGCCACAGACTGCTTGGATTTGTCATATCTTTCATTGACCTTGGCTAGTTTCTCCTTGGCCTCATTCAATTATGTCATTTGGGCTTCCAAGGCCTGGATCTCATTCCTCAGCTTTTGCATGTCCAGGCTTGGGGCCTGCTCTGTTGCTGGTGGTGCTGCTGAGGTGGATGTTGCTGCCTGTTCTGTTTGTTGAGGAGGAGGAACAGTAGTTGGAGCAGTCTCCTCAAGGTTTATTACTTCAGGAGGAGGCTGGGAGGTCTGACCTTCTTCCCTTTGCTTCAAAGCTGCTTGTAATGCTGCATGTGCAGCCTCTGATTCTTCCAGCTTTTCTTGTGTCTGGATTAACTGCTTATATAGAGACACCAGCAAGGCTGAGGCTTCTTGATCATGCCTCTGCTAGGCAACCTCATCTGTTTGAGGGTGAATTGTGGCTGGCATTTTGATCTTTTTCTTCAAAGCGGCCATGTCTGCATCCCTTAACTTCAATATCTCCTGTATGCCCTTGATATCTTTGGGATCATGCCCAATCTCAATGATTATATCTTCTAAGGACCTTATTCTGTTGTCCTTAGCTTGTGAGGATGCCCTTTCCAACTCAAGTTGGGCAGCTGTATTATTAAGGCTATTTTCCAGCCTATAATTGTCCAATGTTTTGTCTGCCAAGGAGGCATACACCATCTCACCCGTTTGTTTGTGTAACTCAATTTTGTCCATCGGGTGGATGTCCTTGGCAAAGACCTCAAGATTGGTCCTTATATAATCTGCAGGAGACTGGGGTTGTGCTACAGCTGGCAAGAAATGACTCATGATCATCTTGCCTTCACTAACATCAAAAGCAGACATCAGTCTTTGCTGGTTAGTGGGAACCATCTTCAGCAAATGATTGTACAGCTGTATTTTTATGGGCTCACTCCTTTTCTTTATGTCTATGAACTGTTGTTTAATGCTCATTTCACCCTCTCTCTGCTGGCTAGAGGAGCTGATTTCTCCTCCCACAGTTCTATTCTGTTCCTCTTGGAAGGAACTTGCAGATGCTTCCCTGCTAGGTGGGCCCATGCCCAGAGACTGCCCTGTTGGCATTTCCTCATCAGATTAAGGGTTCATTCTCTATCTTTTCTCACCATGACTTTCTGATGTGGTCAAGGGAGTCTCTCTGTCCCTTTTTCTGCTAGTATCCTCCTTTTGTGGAGTTTGGAGGATTGATGCATCAACTGATGTTTCTTGCCTAGGAGGCACCGTATTTTGTGCCTGCTGTTCTGTGAAAATTGGGGCCTCAACTGCCCCTTCTTGCTGTGGGGGCTGCTCTTTATTATGCTGCCCTTATTCTTGCTGTAATTCCTGTTGTTGTTGTTGTTGTTCTACCTGCTGCTGCTGTTGCTGCACCTTGTCATGAGGTGGTTGTTCAGTCTCCATTTCCTTTTCCTTGCCCTTGCTAGATATATCTTCAATGGCTTTGGGAGCTTGCTGATTTGCAGTCGAGGAGGATGCAACTGCTCCCACTTGTGTGCTTGGAAGGGAGAACACCTGTGAACAAAATTCAAGGTCAGACAGCTTTTTTAGATTCCTCACTGCTCTTTGATTCAGCTCCTCCTGTGTAACCGGCTCTTCTAGGGTTCCTCTCCTCCATTTTGCTTGGTTTGCATGTTTTTCAATGTGAGGGATCTTTACATGATCATAGCCAGATAGTTTATATTTGAGCCTTCTCAAAGTGATGAAGTGGTTGGGGTCATAAGGTTTCCAGAGGAAACTGGTTTGAAGGCCAAGGGACTCAAGCATCATGTCTTCTTCTCTCCAACCTTCCTCCCTCTAGTTATAGACAAAGTGGCCAAGTTGGTTCCTGACTTTCAACTGTGCTTTCTTGCCTTTGCCTGAAAAGTGAAGCACATCAACATTGCCAAACTGTCTAAAGTATTCTAGGGAAAATAGCCTCATAGGCACATATTTGGGCAGTCTGTAGGGAGGCAATTCACACCCATATATCCTGATGACGGTGTGGTTCTGGTAAAAGTACCGGTCCCCAATGCTATATGATTTGGATAACTGCAGGATCCTTTGCATTTCATCTGTGAGCCTCGGAGGAGGTGAACCCATCATCATTGACATAGCTGGGTGGATGAACTGATCTATGAACTCACAATAAGTATAAGGAGACTCAAATCTACAGTGGAAAACAGAGGACCAATAGACCACTGATCTTGGATTACCTTGGGCATCCTCTCTTTTGATTGGAAAAGAGAATTTCTGATGTTGATGATATAAGATCAAATGGTAAATGTAAGAGGTATATCTGAACACTCTTTCTCTTGCCAGGTTCATTAGTTGCTCATGTATTTTGTCTGCTATATAGGTGGCATAGTCATAGCAGATAGGAGACTTGCCAGGAGCAAACATGAGCATGATTACCAGCACAGTTTGATAAACAAACTCAATTGAGTTGTAGCCCAAAATGGGACTAATCATGTCTGCCAGATCTCTGCCCAGTTGGTTGAGTTATACTTGATTGATAAGAGGATACTTCACAGAGTCAGAGTCAATGTATAGCTGGTTTAATTTGGTGACCTGAGCATCTGTCATTCTGGCTCCTTGATTTATCAGGTCTACAAGTGATAGAGGGACCAGTTTCTTCTCAGTCCTGAAGCAGAGCATATCCTTGACAGCTTCTGGGGTGATATAAAACACAGCTGATCCTGAAGGGTCAAGAACTGCCCTTTGAGTGGGGTCATATTTTTCAGCACACAGATGGATCAAATCAGGGAATTGTCTAACCTGAGGGAGCTTAAAAATAGGGAGGAACGAGTCCCATATGCCCAGCACATCTGTTCCAGCCTCATGCTTGGCCTTCAATTCATTGAGCAGGTGAATGTGGAACTTAGTCCTCATCAGCATTTCCTCTGAAATCTGATAGTCCATGTCTGCCAGAGACTGCCATTCCAATTGCCTCTGAGGGGCATTCAATGGAGCAACGTTCAACGCTATAGGAGCTACTGGTGGATCCATGATTTCTCCTGAGATTATGGATGGAGTTGCTATGCAGAGCAACACAAAAGAGTTTTTCTTCAATGGAAAAATGTGAATTGTATGGAACAGAGGGTGAGTGAAATAGCTGCAGCAATTGAAATACTGTTTGAAGTGAAAATAAGACCAATGTGTGGTCTCAATCTGTCTTTTTTTTAACAGGTAGGTACAGTTTGAGTAAGTTGTTTCGCGATTGCGCGAACAGAGTCCAGTTTTTTGTGAAAATGTGGGCAAACAAGGCTCGGCTGGTGCTTTTTGAGCTTATAGTTGTAAATGGGGGCTAGGCACAGAGATTTTGTCGGTGAATTTACAAGTTTTTTGTCTTCCAAGCTCTGTTGAGGGAATTCACAGACAAAGTAGGCGTATGAAGGATGTTGGCATTATGGTTCAAGTGTTGTCCTTGATGGCAACTCACTCAGTGGATGGTACAGGTGCTCAAAGGTTAGTACAGGTGATGGCAACTCAATCAGAAGACAGATCTCAGTACAGCATGGCAAGAAAGCTCATACACGCTCTTTCGTTAAGCCCAAGTCGCGTGTACACGCAAGTTAGATTCATAAAAAGCGCGTGTATGTGGAAAGGTTCCTTTGGTTCATGGTGGTTAGACCTTGGAAGTTGTGCCTATGATTTCGGACCATTATGTCTCGACGGCGTGTCGATCCCTAGTTTTAAAGTTGATGGTATTGTGTTACTATGGTTTTGGCTCTTGGTATTGAGAAAGGCCTAAGGCTATATAAGGAGAAGAAGATCATTAGGCAAAGATCATCTTTCGACAAGGCATGAATATCTAAGAGAGAAAGAGATCTGATATGCAGGTTCTGAGTTGGTTGATCTGAGCTAAGGAGAGATCTCATCGGTTGATGGAGAACTAGATCTAAGGAGAGATCGGGATCAAATGGTTTGAAATGCACTATCATGATATGGTTGATTATGCGTATTTCTAGATCTGCATATTGTCGCAATGTTACGTTCTGAGTCTAACTAATATCTGGTACAGCTGCAAATTGAGAAAGTTTATTTTTAGATCTGTACGCAGGTTGGCTTCGGTAAAAGCGCGTGTATACGCGGTTTCTGCTCATTAAAGTAGCGTATATCTTTTGAAGCTTGATTTGAGTTTACAGTGGGGTCTGACTGTTATTACAGAGTTCTGTAGTCTGCTCTGTGTTCTGGTAACTGGTGATTGACAGGGTTCAGTGGTTCAGTGATTCAAAGTTGGGTTGTTTTATGCTTCAATGATCTGTTGTGAAAATTGAATGAATTGTGGTCTTCAGATTGTAATGTTGTGCTTCAGGAATATCCAAGTCTGAAAATGTATGAAAAGTGATACCTGGAAGAAGGAAGATTGTAGGTCAGCACCTACGTACTAGTATCTTGGCTAGTACAAAAGAAAAAGGGGGGTTGGAGCTCCCTTCCAAGGAAGTTTGGAGAACGAGAGAAGGTTGAAGCCTTCTGCAGGTTGTAGCCTGCGTACTGGTATAAGGCTGCACCAGTACAAAAGATTGTAAACTGAAGTTTCATATTAAGAAAGATAGAGACAACTTGCAGCAGGTGGTTTTCACCCACATTGGGTTTCCACCTTATATCTTGGTGTTCATGTGTGTGACTTTTTATCTGTTCTGTTATACTGCACATGTTTACTGTTAATATGATGAATAATGTCCTGATGCACTTAATTGAAGAATAAGCCAACTAAATTGTGAGTTTTCTGCTTATACGCTGTTTTACTTCGTCACAGTAGCGTGTACACGCCGGTTCACTTAACTGAAGTAGCGTATATGTTTTTGGGCATTTGAAAAGTTTGATTAATCTGATAATACTGATTCACCCCCCCCTCTCAGTATTATTTCCAACAAAGGATTTATAAGGGAAAATACCTGGTAAACAGCAAGTAATGGTCACGAACGACTGAGGAAATGGTGCTCCGGAGGCCCCCGAATTGATTTCAGCAAAGGTGGTGCAATTTTAGACGTAAAATCATGCAGAGAAAGCAACAGCTCTTGTGGCCAAAAGTATGAAAAAACGCGAAAATTGGCCTAAATATGGATTTTTGGCATATTGGCGCGTTTTTTGGATGACGTCAGAATGACGTCATCAAGTGGGGTCAAGGTCGGATGACGTCAGCATGACGTCATCGGGTGAGGTGGCAGGCTGTGATTGGTCCACGGATATGATGAGGTGGCGGACATATCAGCACGGGGGCGGATGAAGGGGCTGATGCGACAGCGGGGTGGCGCTGACGTGGGTATGACGTGGTGGTGACGTTGGCTGGGCGGGTCAACCGAAAACCGGAAACGGTTAGCGGTTTCTCATCGCACCGCTCTTGATACGGAAGGGAAGTTGTCAGGCGTACCTCCGATGAGTTGTGGTGATGACGGGTGGCGGAGGCCTGACGTCACCTTCTGACAGATATCGGAAGGTATCTGTCGGACGTCGGGGCCGGTCCGATATGGATAAGGACCGTCGGATCAATGAGGTCCGATCCGACGGCTGTCGGATCAATGAGGTGCTCGGGCAATACGGAATGGGGCGGGATTATTAAAATATTTATTTTCGGGATCAGTGCTTGGCGGAAACTCTTGGGATATGGCGGGTTTATAAAGGTTTTTCAATGCCCATTCAATATAAAAATAACCCGGCGCCCATACTTTGGATAAATGAGAAAAGTGGGTTTTTTTTTTTTGTTTATTTTTGCCAATTAAAGCGGGTATAGGTAGAACAAGGTCTTTTATAAGGTTTTCTCTGGCAAATGAGGGTTTTAAGGGGCCAAATGAATTCAGAAGAGGGGAGGGGGTTAGACTTAGGTTCATCAAAGTGACCAGGTGCCAATTTGATCCCTGACAGAGGACATATGGCTATAATGCCATGGGAAGGGATATTTATACAAAGTTTGGGGTTTATACACCATGGTGTTATAATACTAGGGGAAAGGGAATCATAGGGGAATTATATAATAGAGTTAGGGTTAATATGGATGAAAGGAGTGGATGAGGGGAGATACCACTAAGTTTACTGAAAATAACTTAGCTTAGGGAGTAGAGCAAAATGAAAAGAATTTTAGACAAGAAATGTGGCTTTTAAGGGACTAAAAACCACCATAGAACCAAGAATTCTTTCATGAATCACAACTGATGAGGGGATATTAGTAATGAATGGGAAAGGGGATAAGTGGGAAGTTAGACATGCTTCTTTACTTGCTGCAACCTGATAGAGAAGAGGACTCCTCCATCCATTGACTTTGCTTTGTGAAATAGGTTAGCACACCTTCAAATTGAAAGGAATGACACTTCTGCAACCCCATCTACCTACCCATCTACTTGCCTAGCATTTTTTATTTCTTCTTGGAGGGTGCACTTAGGCTTGCAGACCCTTATTTGCCTTTTCTTTTCTTTGGCTTTTCTTTCTTTTGTCTTTTCTATCTACTTCTACCCTTATTTCCTCCAAGGTCCCAGATTAAGCTGTTGGGAGCCTTTCTTCTCTACCTAAACTACTTGTCTGCCAAGATTAAACAGTTTGGACAGACTTCTTTCTCTATTCTGCCACTGAAAATTTAAAACATGGCATGATCCAGATTAGGCTGTTGGACCATCCATCAAAATTTAGTCCACATCAAGCTGTAAGCACAGATTGTATTCTCTTGGAAATATGTGATCTTTGCATGATCAAAGCAGAGCATATTTGGACCTTTCCTTGCCAATCATGAAATATGAAACCTATTGGTATAGGTAGCTAACACGATGAATTTTTTCTTTTGGTTCATTTATACATCTTTAATTACATTTTTTTTTGCAAGGTATGAGTGGTAGCATACAGGTTCAATGCTCATCCATGGTTTCCAGGAGCTCTGAATATGGAAACATTAGACTGGTCCAACCCTTTGAATGTTCACGTAGTGAACTGATACTTTGACAAATATGTAACAACCTAGAACCCATGTGACATCCACCGTTGAAATGACATGGTTCCTCGAACTTCCAGTGTTCCCATGGGACATCTTGGGATCTTCTCTAGTCATGGTTTCAATGTTGTTGTCACATTCTTCCTTCAATATTCTATTCTGGTGTTACGGGAAAGCTAGGAAGATGTGAGAGTGTCTTGAGTGTTATTGTTCTTTACATACATAGATTAATATAAATGTGTGATAGTTGATTTCTGTTGTGAGATTTATTTCTCCCTATTTAGATCTGTGTGTGAGTGTGTTTGTGTAGATCTAGAGTTCCTTGTTGATTTCTATTGTGAGATTTATTTCTCCCTATTTATATCTATGTGTGAGTGTGGTTGTATAGATCTAGAGTTCCACAAAGCCAATCATTCATTACAAGTTGAGAAGATAGTTTGGCCATGGTCTTGATTCAAGCTGCTTTTTTCAATTGTTTGGCCAGATTTGATCATCTCTGCAATGTTTTCAGCATATATAGAGTTTTTGGTGTCAGCTTCTGTGGAGCATTTTTTTTTAAGATATTGTTGAACAAATTTGATGTTTTTTAATGTACTTGTGCAGGCACCATCGATCGTGGTTTCGTACCTATTTAAATTACCTGTTCTCCCAAAGCGTTTCTCGCTAAAATTTTTTGGAATGGGGTATTTATCCGCCACTTCTACAGTCTATGCCTATGCAAATCATTACTGTTCTACGCCAACCTCTGGGAAATCAGATGGAGATCTAATGTTGAACGGATCAAATTTCACGCCATCTAGAGAAGTGGCATCTTCAGCAAATGCAAAAGCATAAAGAATGGCAGCGAAACCTTCCTCTCATGTTGGGAAGCTTACTCAGGATATAGCCATTCTCCACTGCAGGAGAGGAACTCACTGCTAATGTTGTGGCTAGTTTTTTGGACGATCTCAAAATTCTGCAGATTTGAAATTAAAAAGAAAGCGGAATGCAAATGTTGTGGAATGCATGGGAATTAGAACAACAACCACAGTGGGAGCAATAGTGTGTTGCTAATAATTACTCCAATCACAGAGGGAGAGATTTGTGAGGTTATTTTCTCACTGGTTATCGCACGAGGAGTAAGTGAAGGTTAATTTATTTTATGAATTTTCTTTAAGGAGAAGCGCACCACTAATTTCATCATTATCCTAAGTCGAAATGGGTGGATTTCATATGTCATATTGAAATCAAGGTACTACCAAATCCAATGCCATAGAGGTTTTGTGGGTCAGCTCCATATTCAGTTTCGCTCATGGGAAGATCTTAGGGCTGTGAAAGCTTGTGTTGCTCTAGAAATCACAAATATTGCTCTGTCAACTTCAAGTTTTATGATATTATGTTCAAGTTGTGGTGTGAGCTAAAGTTGCAATTTTATTATTGTTATGTGTAGTATTAAAAAAACAAAAAAATGTGATATTGTTTTGGTGTTTTGTGTTTTTAAAAGGACTTATGGTTCTTAAACTAGAAACCCTAGTGTCTGAAACGTCAATTCTTGTGTGTTAGTAATTTTGGTTATAAAAAGGGTTGGTGGTTCTTAAACTGGAAGCCCCAGTGTCCGAAACATCAATTCTTGTAAGGTCAAGTTGTTTGATCAACTTTTGAACATATTCTGTATCCAGACCTCCATCCTAGCAACTAATGGATAGCCGAAAGTGAAATATCCAACAGATGGTGGTTGGTCCATAGGATGGTTCATTACTTGATGGCTCTTATCGCAGAAGCCCCGATAAGGCGAGTTGTCAATATTGTTGATCTTGCAAAGTTCATCAATGATGGTCAGAGGCGGTTACATTTTAAATGGAGGTCAAGTAACAACTCAGAGATGTGGTGGTGAAAGAGCGGTGTTTGTGAGATTCCAGAGTGGATGTGGGTGTTGATGAAGACCAGTCAGAAATTTATTTATTTATTGTTGTAGTATATGTTTTTCATGTTATCCATGTAAGCATTAAGGGTGGGTGTTGGAAATAAGGCTTC